>CM077443.1:11578978-12178978 GCA_039654765.1 Mylopharyngodon piceus
TATCCCATGTATAAAACAACTGGTGCTTATATTGAAAGGTGCTGTCTGCTTCTGTGTAAACACAACACAGCTGATTTACATAACCTAGATATAACTACAGCCCCGACACAATGAACGGTGTTTAGATAGACCTTAAGGGCTTTCATACAACAGCTATATTTGTGTATGCGCTGCTTGCTGATGTTATAAAGCAAATGGTATTAAGTCTGTTTTGCTCACTTCTACGATTTGTTAACAACACAAGGTGACTAATGACATTTTAAGTGTCTCTCCATCAGTTTGAGCTTTACTACACCATTGGCCTGTGTAAATACTTCCACACATGCATAAACAATGACCTCGGCTCTGATTGGTCAGCGTGTTTGCTCTGATGGAGTGAGCGGTTTGGCTTGGTGAAGCACAGGCTGAAAATAGCCAGGCCCCTGGCGTGGGTTTGAATCACTCATGCAGTTTATAGGGCACTGAACAGGTTTAATGAGCCACAGATAAATCTGATATTTCAGTCGTTTCCCACAACACGCGGCCTCAATGTCTAATAGTGACTTATTTCACGATAGCACTTTATTTAAAGTCACTCCATTTTAAGTACGAGTGCAAACGCTGGATCCTGCAGCATGGATTTAGCGTAATTCAGCAAGTTGCTTGAAATGATGCAATTAATGTGTTGTTTCTGTAATTACTGCATTTTGTATCTTTAAAAAAAAACAAAAAACGCCGTCCATAGGCCTAAAATACAAAGGGGCCTGTTGTCCTGCAGAAGCCAGTTCCTCACCCATATACCGGCTCACAGGTGAGCGAGGATGAGGTTAAACTCACAGCTTTTACCAACGCCATGCAAGCGTACGCACGCATGTGTGTGCGAGCGCATATTAGCAATGGCAGTTTGTTATAGGGAGTCATCAGTAACTGTCCCCATGATGCCAGAAGCTTAATTAACCCTCTCTCTCATTAACACTCTCTCTATATGGCTCTCTCTCACCGACTAACTCGCTTTCACCCTCTCTCTCCGCTCTAGTCTCGGCCAATTACTGAGCCCAAATGGAACAGCATTAATCAAATCTTTAGTGCAGCAGCATGCTTTGAAATATCAGATTACGCAGGGCTGCAAAACTAATATGTCACTGTCACCGAGCTCGCGCAGGCATTTAGAGGCTAGCATTAACAAGATGGCTAACGTCACGAGCGTCTGCGCGCTATGTGGAACGCCGCTCTAGGGGCCATTAGTAAGACAAGGAAGAGGATAGCAGAGGGTTCTGCTTTCACTCTGTGCTCATTTTTTATGCCCCCTTTCTTCTTTTGCTTCCTCTCTTTCCTCTTTGTCTTCAGCTTCTCTTATTGTTCTGTCAAAAGCCCTGCGCCACAGACGAGGAAGAATGGGCAAGACAAACGGCCCGGTGAGAAAGGCTCGAAGGAGATTAAGCAAAGGGAGGAAACGGGGGTCAGCGAAGGAAAGGAGGGGTGCCGAAAGGAGGACAATGACGCAAAAAGCACAAGGAAGGAAAGAGGAAAGGATGAGTGAAATCTTGAGCGGATGGACGGACGAACGAATCCGGGCCGCTCTTGTGGAAATGTGCTGACCTGTAGGCATATGTGCCTGGCGTAATGGCTCCTTCTACATGGTGTCAACAGACTTTTCTCAGGGTGAAAAAAGAGGGATTGAAGAAAAACGATGGCTATGTGAGAAAAAAAAATGTGCTGTTACACAGGGAGTTTGGGCGTGCTCTGTGGCAGGAGGCAAAATAGATGACAGTGTAATGATATTAAAAGCGCAAAGTTGTTAAGATGCCAAGTCAAGGCCCCATAAATCCAGCCAGGGCTCCCACTGCCTGTCCCCACACCGCGTAATTAAATCTGATTTATGAGGCGTATTACAGCAGTGAGAGATAGTTCATATTCCAGCTCTGCTTTATTAGACAGCCTGACAGGCGCCAAAAAATATTGTCGAAGTTGCCTCGGCCCTAGCCGCCAAAAAGCCTTGCTCCGCACTCTGTCTTTTGTTGTGTCAGTCCTCCCTTCCAGTGATGGATTAGGCACTCTTTCTCACTCTCTCTTCTTCTCTCTTTCATTCGCTCTCCATCTCCTCCCTCAGTTAGAATGTGGTGGAACAGCCCCCTGTGACACAGCCAGACAGCTTCATCTTCATCAGTAGCCCCCAACACCTCCACACAGCCCCCGCCCCCCACCGGGCCATGAAGGAAAAGAGGGAGGGCACAGGTGTGGAAGAAGAGAGCCGTTTGTGAAATGAGAAGCAAAAATAGAGAGAGAGAGAGAAAGTAAGTTTTCCATTCTTCCTGGGAGAGCACGGCATTAGATCAAACAGCGCCTGTTTTCACGGCTAATTACACTGCTTTACTTTGATTGGAACAGAAGATAGTGAAACCTCAACATTTCTGCATCTTTTTGCTGACAAAAACACTTTTGTCTTGTTTTGTTTTCGGCAGTTGTCCTGAGGTTGCTGCTTCAACAGGTACTAGAAATTAAGATCTTGTCTGATGTAGAAACAGACCAAATATTTGAGCCAGCTAAACTGATTATACTTTCTAAAATTCGCTATTATCACTTAGGTATATTCAAAGAACTCTCACAGTCACCCACACAGCTCTCCATTGATTAAACCCGAGAGACACAGCAGGAGAGAAAACATCTCACCAGCAGACCTCAAAGACTGAACAGAGAGAGAGAGAGAGAGAGAGAGAGAGAGAGAGCAAGAGCAGATAAAAGAAGAAAGGATGGGTGCAGGAGGAAAAAAAACACCAGCTGATGTTAACGAGCTGGGACACTTTTATTATCATTATTAATTAGAGCTTTTCAAGCAACAGAATTAAATCAATACGCTGGAGTGAAACAAATTTCAGAAGGCTGCTCAGATCAATCAGGAAGGGTTTTTATCTGCGTAACTGCCACTGAGCTAAGCTCGTTAGTGAAACAGTCGTTAACAAGGCACTTGCGGCAAGAGGATAGATCTGAGCTATTTCTAATTAGGAGGACATAAACCCAGCAACCATTTCTCCTCTCTGATTAACTGTTAAGTTCATTTGTGATTTTACTCCCTCCTTACTATCCTCTTTCTTTGTCTGTCACAAACACACAGACACAATCCCAATTTCTCATGTAGATCTATTTTCTCTTCTCTTCGTCTTCTCACTTTCTCTCTCAGCGTAACCATTAAACAGGATTAAATGCTTGCAGAGATTCTTGCCTTGTGTTAAATGATTGCGTCCTTATAAGGGTAAATGAGACCATTTATCATGAGCCCGTCCTCTGGGTGCGCTGCAGGTCGTTAGCCATCTACCGTCATGAAATAATTAGTTTTACTATTAATGTAGCAAAGCTCAATGATCATGAGTGCCCACATGTCCCCTTACACTGGGATTAATTGTATTAATGTGCTCAGATGCTCACTAAAGGCCTTTAAAAAGGGATGAAATGTTAGCAAGCCTCTGAAACATGGAATAGTCTGGAGCAGATAATAGCACAGAAAGATTCAGTGCTGCTTCCCGTTTATATCGCATTTAATACCAATAGATTGTAATAATGCATATTGATGATAATGGTTGGCTATATTACGAATACAACTCTTACATAGTACATGTAACACTAATTCTAATATAACATTGTAAAAACGGTACTGTGCTGACTCTAAATTTTGATTGGAAAATAAAATAAAGTAAAAAATATTTCATGATTATTATCAAATATTCAAAATTCATAATAATATTTTTAAATAATAATATTTATTATTATTAATAATAAATGATAGTTGTTGTTATTATTAATAATTTCTTATTAATAAAACATTATATAAAATATAACATGGCAATTTCCATCATGTCTTTACATACCAATTACCTATAGTAACATATCTGTAAAACAGCCACGCATAGCTTATAACATTTTTGCCAATTAAAGCAAATTAAAAGAATGATTAAAAACAATAATAAAACATGAACTGATTACCCAGCAGTTATCATTTCTAGATATTTTAATTAGAGAGAATTGCTGAAGAATGCCTGACACCATTAGTGATTGTTGTTGATCACCCAGTTCTTGAGGCAGTATTATTAACCTAATGAAGAACAATGCTTGACTTAAAGTCCACAGCTGTTCCATCCTCAGAAACGCCAGGAGGATGGGCTGGAAAAAATTCCTCAATGTCAGAGGTGTCACTGTGTTGATGAGCAACCACAGAGGTGTAATGTTAGCAGAGACATGAAGGCTAAATGCAATGGGTGACACTGGCCTTTTGCTATGAGCTCTGTCATTAGCTTACTGCTCCTGGTCTGCCCTTTGCCCCGCTCTACATGCTGACCTCTATATTCTACCACACTTTCACAGTGTATCTCTGCAGGCTGTAGCTGTAGTCATAGTAGGCCGCATCTGGGGCCTGTAATCAACGTCACTATGGATTAAAAACAGAGACAGAATATCTCCCCCATATTCGCTGGAGTTTTACTGTGGGTCAGAAACAGAGCCAACCTCCCCTCAGCATAGGATGTCTGTTTTTGTCCTTCATTCATCCATTGTTTAAAGCTGCAGTCCGGAAGTTTTGCCTCTTTGTCACCATCTCTGTTTGAAACCTGCAATTGCAATTTTATGCGGAATTATTATCGTTACGTGCGTAGTGCATCGGCACGACTCCGTGCGGATTAATCTAATGTTTGCTGTCAGTCACCACATCGGTGTGGATACTGTACTTCGAAAACACAGATTCTACATCTTGGAAGTATGACCAAAATAAGAATTTTCACTGGAGAATGTCATCTGAACAAGTAAGTAACATGTCTGCCACTTTTGTTCTGACCAACTGAGGGAAAAAGCATTAGGCCTACAATAAATCATGCTGCCAATGGTGATTAAATCTAACAATTGCTTAGCTCGGATCACGTCAAACCGTGCAAATTATTATTACTGTATACTTTGTTCTCAAATTGTTAATGTTAACAACATCCGCATTGCGTGACTATGTGTATTTAGTGTGTATTTGCGTTACCTGTAGATTTCAATTTCTGTAGCCACTCCGCAGTCCGAAGTCTTTTGCTTTTGACTACAGGTGAATCTCCAGTTGTCACTGATGACTGTCATTTGGATCTTTCTGGATTACAATCCGCCATCAAAATGATAAGTTTAATTATTTCAGCTGCTGTGAGAAAAGGCTATAAATGATCCGCTACAAGCAGCATCCTCACATGATATAGCTACTAGCTGGGACTCCTTCCTTTCTGTTTACAGACGTGACGTAATGACGCAAAGACAAACGTCTGCATGCTTGAATTTCCCGCGGAAACCCACCAGTACCGCTCTTACTATAAAACATTATTACAAGCTTACCGTTGTGAATCAAGCTAAGGTAAGGAGATAGTTTTGAACACTGGCTGGTTATGTAATTGCTCAAAAATTGATTTTAGATCATTTTTAACCAAAAAAAGTTACGGACTACAGCTTTAAGAGCGTGATCTAGTTTCAAACTTAAAATCTGTCTCTCTAAATGTCTGTTTACAGACATTCCACATTTTTGACATGAATTTTTAAATTTTTCATTTAATTTTTTTGAAGAAAACGTGAGTTGTTCTTGAATGTGTAAAACTCGCCTGCACAATTCTAGGGTGTTGTGGTAACAGGGTGTTGCTATGCTCCTATGCTATTGCTCAGTATTAAATGTATAATTACACTGTAACACAGACACCTTAAAATAAAGTGTAACCGCAGCAGCTAAGGTGTTCTGAGCAGTTTGCACTTATTGTATGTAAGTGCATGAGAGGGCATTACTAGGCGATTGCTAGGGTGTTGCTGGTGGTTGTTTAGCAGTCCAAGTTAAAAGAGCTCACCCAGACATTTCTATAATATTTTGACTACATGCCAATGTTATACAGAATGCTTAGGTTAGGAGTTTAGAACAAATAATTAGTTGGAATGAGATAGAAATTCATCCTATCTATTTTCTAAATGTTTAATTTTAAAAAATGTTGACCTTGTAATTTTTTATCAAAATGTCATTACTCTCTATGGTGATGTATGCCAAACTTCTACAAATCATTTTGTCCGCTTAAACCCTGCAAGCTCACATTCAGATCTATTCAGATCAAAATATAAATGTGTGAGTAATAAACAACATTAAACTGTAAATATTAATTTTGTGTCATTTATAGTTCCATTAAACTTCTGGTCCTCGACGCGTCAATGCAAAGACTTTACTAATGTAGTAAACACAGTCTGAACCCTTACTGATGTCAGTGATCCAGAATCATACTGCAGTAGATGAGACCACTGTGGATAAATTCTTACCCATTTCTGATGAGTTTTGTCTTTCTTTCGCTCCCTCCTCCTAGATCTCCCTCTTTCTAAATCCTTCCGTGTCTTCTGATTGTTGTGTAATGAATAGGCCATGTCTGAGTGCAAAAATCCTGCTGTACTCTAAGACAGATCGAACATCTGGACCCAAAAGAAAGATATAACATCAGTGTCATCACAGCCTGTGATTGTGTAACCAATCCATCTGCATTACACACAGCACATGTGCCAGGGAGCTGAAGTGAGCTATTTTCAAAAGTCTGGTTTATGTGAATAAAATACACTCACATTTTTTGGTTGATGTGTCTGTGCACGCACAAGAGTGAGCGGTTGCAACACTCGGCAGCTATGTGCAGCAGAGTGCAACAAAGCCACTACATCACTGTAATTAGTTTTGTCATTCGCTCTCCCTCACTCACTCACCAGCTCTAATGTAATACAGAGCTCAGGCCAGGCCAGCAAGGCCATTAATGAGTCACACTGACACAGCCTCCAGGACCCCAGTGCTTTTTACTGTCTATCCACAGCCATGACATCAATTAATCACTCGTTAATCCTACCCCCTACACCGGACTTACAGAGAGGGGGCAGAGGAGCTGTGTACGATCCAAATTTTATCCATGAAAAAAGCAGAATGGCTAAACGAGTAAAATAAATATACAGTTTACAGGCAGTAGACAATTAAGGTCACAGTTCCAATGACTTAGGACACAAAAGAGACATTTATACTGACTCTGAAAAATGCTCCAATGGTTCTGTAAGACAAAGACTCAAAGTTAACAACATAAGTGTATCTCATCTGCTAACGATCTCAAGTATCATCACTTACCTGTTTATGCACTGTGCTACTGCCATATCTGCAAATAAACCTACCTGTTTGAGTTTTACCTCAATTTTGGTCATTGCGTCCAAGCCTAAGCGTAACAGAAGGTCAGACCAAACAAGATGAGCACAGCAGAATTTTCCAATCACTCCCCTGAAGATCTTCTCCTGACTGCCAGCGAGAGCGACCACCTACATGCTGGCACACATGGATTAAGCACTGTGGCTAAGTGGCTCGCCATTCACTGTTGGAGATATAGTAGATGAGGACATCTCCACTTAGCCGCACCCTCCCCAGCCTACTCCTACCATCATCCAGTCAGCAGTTATCCTCGTTCCAGTGACCCCACCTGCCTCAGAACTCCTTCCTAGTCTTTCAGCTTGCCACAAACCCAGAGCCAGAACCAAAGCCCGCCAATGGACCACAGGCCTGAGCCCAGTGTAGACCCAGAACCAGAGCTTGCCTAGTCTGTCCAGGTGTGAGTGCAGGTGTGAGCCTGCCCCAATGTCCATCCTGGAGCTCGAGCCTGAACCAGTGATCGTCCCAGAGCCCAAACCTGCACTCACCATGAGCATGAACCACAAGCCAGAGCCCACTGCAGACCCAGAGCTGAAGCCTGCCAAGTCTGACCAGGTGTGTGAGTCGGTATTGATGTTCATCCCTTAGGGAGTGTTGGTGGAGTTTGACATTGTGGAGCGGAGTTCCACTCATCCTCATGCCCCTGAAGTCTGTACCTCCTCATGTGTGCTCCTTGATTTCCTCCTATATTCCAGCCTTGTCGCCACCGTTGGTCCCATTCAGTCCCAACTCGTGTTTGTCAACATTGGCTTTGCCTAGTTCCAAGTCGTCGCTGGTCAAGCCTAGCTCTAAGTTGGCGGTGGTCAAGCCCAGTTCCAAGTCTTTGTTGCCCAGCCCCAAGTCTCTGTCATCGTGGATTGTCCTGCCCAGTCTCCCTCTCCCTCCTCCGCTGCCAAAGACAGCCAGTTCCTCTGCCTCGTCTCCGCTGTCTCCCTTTAGCCCCTAAGCTCATCCAGTGGTTCCACCATGCTGCTTAGATCCGCCTTGGGCTACCCAGTCATCAGCTCAGCATTGGTGTGTGGATCCCTCAACTCCACCTCTAGCCTCTAAGCCCCAGCCCTCCGACCTATTGGCTCCACTGTGGTCCATCATCCCTCAAGCTCTGCCAGGCTCCCTTGTCCCAGGAGTGGCACCCGGTGTGGTCTTCTGCTGCTGTAGCCCAACTGCTTCAAGGTTCGACGTGTTGTCCATTCAGAGTTGCATACCGTGGTTGTAACGAGTGCTTATTTGAGTTACTGTTGCCTTTCTATCAGCTTGACCAGTCTGGCCATTTTTCTCAACAAGGCATTTTCGCACCGAGAACTGCCGCACACTGGATATTTTCTCTTTTTCGGACCATTCTCTCTAAACCCTAGAGATGGTTGTGTGTGAAAATCCCAGTAGACCAGCAGTTTCTGAAATGCTCAGACCAGCCCGTCTGGCACCAACAATCATACCACGTTCAAAATCACCTTTCTTTCCCATTTTGATGCTCAGTTTGAACTTCAGCAGATCATCTTGATCATGTCTACATGCCTAAATGCATTGAGTTGCTGCCATGTGGTTGGCTGATTAGATATTTGTAGAGTTTTCAAAAGTACCGACTTCGGTACCTAGTCGGTACTGAAATTTTAAAAATGTGACGCTTTGAGCGCTGTTGAGTGGATTCGTAAACAGCTCTGATTGGCCATTGTGTTGACGCGCTCATCGGATATGTCTGTGATTGGCTTCAATGATCAATGCTGTGAAAACGTAGTAAAAACTCATCAATGATGCTCTTCACCGAGCGCTTACACAGATACACACGGGAGCATTTGAAAGCAGGCGTCTATCGCGGACCAGTCCGCTGATAGACGCCTGCTTTCAAGCACTCCTGCTCACGCTTTTAAAATGCTTTCAAACTCAATAACTTCCGTGTGCTTTCAAACGCTACCACGCGTTGCTCATTGAAGCCAATCACAGACATATCCGATGAGCGCGTCAACATAATGGCCAATCAGAGGTGTTTACGAATCCGCTGAACAGCGCTCAAAGCGTCATCTTTTTAAAATTTCAGTACCGATTGGTACCAAAGTCGGTACTTTTGACAACTCTAGATATTTGTATTAACGAGCAAATATTGAATTATATCTAATGTAAATAATAAAGTGGTCGTTAAGTTTATATGCACACACATATGCACTCAACAGCAAAACTAAAATAAGTGTGCACGGTTTATCTGTCAATCAGTTGCACATGAATAATATATATGCCTAATTGCATGATATTCTAGGGTAATCCGAAATCTACAACTACATTTTTCCCATTAAATATCCTCAAAATACATCACATTACAGAAGTAAAACAGGACTAGAACGGAAATTCTTTACAGGACTGACTTTAATTAGGACAAATTGTTTTAAACTCAGACCCAGTGTAACCCACTGCAAATTTTATTGTTAATTACAAGCTTTAGAAACAACACAGATAAGCAAAGAACATGTCCTTAAAAGGTGTTGTGTGGTGTTTATTGTTCAGTGTGTACATCAGATCGTCTCCTCCTCCACAGGGAGTGACTGAGGGGATGCAGGTGCTGGATGAACTAATGCTGTGCTAACAGGTGTTTTGGAGAGCCTGGCCATGTATGGGAAGAGTCGTCCACTGTGAATGTTGTGTTTATCCTCTCTGTCTCTTTCACTCACTCTCTCTCTCTCTCTTTCATGATAAATTACACACTTTCTCTGGGCTGACTTTTCACAGCACTGGAATCTCTCAAAGCCGTTAGTCTCTAACATTTTGTTTCCTCCACAAAAAAAAAAAAAAAAAAAAAAAAAAAAAAGTAGAAGAAATCTAGTCATTTCCAGACATCCCTTCAACCTGTAGTCTATCACCTGGTCTCTTAAAAAGGCCACACTTTTAAGAGCACTAATATAGCACCGATAAAATAGTAAAAGATCTAGTACTATAATATAATGAAATACACAGATTTTTTTAATAGGATTGGAGAATGATGATTTTTGTAGTCAGATGGTGTAGTTACAGTGTTGACCAGCAGGGGCTATGATAGCTAGTCAAACTTAGGTTTGTCTAAAAAAACTAATTTCAAGCATTTAGTCTAAATCATTTTAGATCAATAGATCTGCAGGAAGAGAAATATACATTCAGTCAGGTGTATCCAAACATTTAAATGGCACTGACTATATAAAACTGTTCAATGAATTGCTTTAGTGGAAGCTACTGGTTGTTATACTTTTGCCACATCTTAGTAATTCATTTGTAGTTGCTCTAATTATACACTGGACTGTGCACTGCAACACAAAACACATGATATGTTTCATGTACTTAATTTCCTCTACATGCTGTAATAGGGAAGAGACAGAGTGATACTACAAGCAACAGAAGGATTTAATTATTTAAATGTATGCAAATGAATCCAATTAATTTGTAAGCAAAACTGACAAAGGTCGAGCTGACATTTCTAATGAGTAACAGACAGTGTGAGCGGCCATGTTGGATTTGAAATGTGTTGGGGACATGCAAAACCAAACTGCAGTTATATATTTTGTCAAAACACATGGGTTTCTTAAGACTACAATCTGACTAGTGACTCATGTCCAATTCAGAGAAAACAGAGCGTGAAAAGTGATATCAAATCAATCAAAATTCAATTAAAAAAATATATGCCATTTTAGTTTGAATGTTGATGTAGTTGCACTTTGCTTTTTGTATGGTGCTGTATTGTATGCAACTCATTTTGAGTTACACTTGAACAAGTTTTAAATCCTTCATTTAAGTTACACCATCATTCAAAAGTTTGGGGTCAGTAAGATTTTTGTTTGTTTGTTTGTTTGTTTCATTTTTAAACATTTGTTCAGCAAGAATGCTGTCACAGACACGCCAGGCTCCAACACCCACCAATCACAGCGCACTCCATCTCCCGAGTACTGATCACACACACCTGCACCTCATCAGCACGCTCATCACCATCAGTACTTAAGACACTCACACACACTCAGTCACTGTCCGGTCTCGTTCACATCTAGACATACCTACATGCTTACCTCAAGGACTCCCAGCGATCTACTTACCTGTCTCCAGCGTCTTCAAGTCTCTCCTCGTGTTCCCAGTCTGTGTGTGAGTGTCTCCAGTCTCCAGCGTTGTTCATCCTCCATCGTCTTCCAGGATCTCCACCTATTCAACACAAAGGACAGTATCACTCATCTTCATCTCACCATTCACCTGCCATGTCACGTTATACTCACCTGCACGTCTGTTTACTCTGCTATTGTCTAATAAACTACCATCTCTGCCATCTTCAGTCTCTGTCCCTTCTGTACTGTAACAAATGCATTAAATTGATCAAAAGTGACAGACTTTTTATAATGTTACAAAATATTTCTAATTTAAATAAATGTTGTTCTTTTGATCATTCTGTTAATCAAAGAATCACAGTTTACACAAATATTAAGCAGCACAACTGCTGATGATACCAAATTCACACCAAATCAGCATATTAAAATGATTTCTGAAGGACCATGTAACACTAGCCAGGTGTTACATACAGAAGGGAGCGGAGACACAGGTAAGTGCAAAGCAGGGTTTTATTTAGGTCAACAGAGCGTGCTGGAGTGATGCAGGTGAGTGTAGACAAGATGATACGTGGCTTGGTGATCGTGCTGGCTTCTGATGCTGGATGTTGTTGTTGCAGGTTACGTGGATGCAGACGAACGTGGAGCAGACGAGGCACACTGAACTCACAGGGAACACGGAGACACAAGGAGTCACGGAGAACACAGGAGACAGGTAAGTAGATCGCAGTTGGAGTCCTGAAGGTAAGCATAGCATGTAGGTATGCGTTAACGAGACCGGACGATGTGTGTGTGTTCAGTGTGCTCTTTTATGTGGCAGTGGTGATGAGTGCTGATGCGTGACAGGTGTGGCTGATCAGTACTCAGGAGAGGGAGTGCGCTGTGATTGGGTGACTGTGGAGCCTGGCGTGTCTGTGACACCAGGTTTCCATCCAAGGATTTTTTTTTTTTTTTTTTTTTTTGCGAAAAAAGGTTTAGCGCTTCAAAATAGTTACGGATGTAGCTGATGGAAATAGCATTTTCTCAAAAAATTTCTCAAGTGTCGACACAATCTTTTTCCGTTTAAATTTAGAGCATAAATTCTATATCGATACTTTAAATGTCACAAAAATTAGTTTGGAAACACTTTTTGTTGAGAAAACAGGCTTTAATGCAAATAAAAGTAGTGTCACATGACAGCAATAGTATGTATAGCAATAGTCTTCTTTTCAGCTGTTGCACAACTGTGCTCCAAACTCCAAGTCTATAGTGGCTGGGAAAAGCTGTGCAACTGTGCAGCTTTATTTGGCATTGACTGTGCAGTCTGTAAATTATCAGGAAAAGATGTTTGGGTGGGGGAGGGCTCTGCACTTTTCTCATGTCTCCTGCTTTGTTGGGGGGTTATTTCATGTATGTTATATGTGTAGCAGCAGCATGTCTTACATGCTCACAGCAGCATGTCTATGAATGTATTGGCAGTAGTAAGTCTCAGTACTTGCTCTGCAGCAGCAGCGTAGCAGACCTATTCTGCCAAAGCCAAATACATTAACATTGCCATATACAATACAATGCCAATCTCTCTGAGAGTTGTCATGACAGAATTTATGTTACATCGTTGTTATAACTGTTCCCTGAGTTTTCCTATGCCATTTGGAGTTATTTATTAAAGGACTGTTTTCAATACAATAGCCACACATTACAGAATTTGTTTTAGATACTTTAGAACGGAGGATCCTTCATCACAACCTGTAGCCCAGAGTCCAGTCAGCCATCACCGCTGGCCTCTGTGTTGCGTTTGTTTGAAGAAGATGTTACCCTGTCTCTCCTGTCCTTGCAGGTCCCGTCCAGTTTCAGTTCTCCTGCATCTACGCTGATCCCGCCCAGCTCCAAATTTCCTGTGTCTCCTATGATGCCTCCCTCTCCCACCTCCTCTTCAAACTTCAACCAGTTCCTCTGCCCAGTCTCTGCTGTCTCCTGTCAACCCCTTGTCTCCTCCTCCTCTGCCTCCCCTCTGTAGCATGGATCCACCTCGGACCTTCCGGCATTGAGCTCCTCCTGGACGAAGGCATCCCCTGGCTCCACCTCTGACCACTGATCCCGTCACTCCACCTTGGCTCGACACCCTGACTCTTCCGTCTTGGCTCTTCCCTCCCTCGGCTCCACCTGGGACCATTGGACTCCACCTCAGTTGGACGTCACGTCACCTCGCCTGCGCTATCGACTTGCAAGCCATCCACTGCACTCAGTTTCTCCATCCCTACGGCTCCGTCTGGCTCCGCCCTCCCTCCGGCTCCAACTCGTCCCTCAGCTGTCCGGGTCCACCTCAGCCCTCCGGTACCCTGGTTCCACCACGGGAGTTGTTGCTACGGCTCCATCATGGTCTCCAAAGCCTGAGGTGTTGTTTTGGTCCATCTGCTCTCTGTCTATGCTCTGGGGGCCCTATTTTAATGATCTAAGCGCATGGTCTAAAGCGCACAGCGCAAGTGCACTTAGGGCACATCCACTTTTGCTAGTTTAAGGACGGGAAAAATGGTCTAAAACAGTTGTCCCTATTCTCTTAATGAGTCATGGGTGTGTTTTGGGTGTAACGTGCAATAAACCAATCAGAGTCTCATCTCCCATTCCCTTTAAAAGCCAGTTGCGCTCGCGCCATGGCAGATTCGCTATTTACATGGCGGAATTTGCTAGCGGAAAAACTGAGCGCTTCTCTAGCGAGGAAACAGATCCGCTCGTGTGTGAGGTTAAAGTGTGACCATCTACAGGAAAAGCCGGATTCCACCAAAGCATTTTTATCTTTATGCACACAATAATAATCTTTTACATTGTAATCCTTTTATTTTTAATATAGGCGCATATTACTAACACGCTCTTTAAATAACAAAACAAATATAGCGCCATTTTTTTTTAGGCCAGGTTTCAGTTGGTCAATGGCGCAGTCTATTTCAGTTGCCTCAAAATAGTAATGCGCCTGAACACACCTCGTTTTCAGACCAGCATGCCCATGGGCGCACAAATGGGCGCAAATGCATTTGCTATTTAAACAACGTGGCGCAGTACGTGAAAATGATAACTGCGTCGGGCTGAAACTAGCAAAAAACACTAATATTTCCTAATTTAATAATATTACTTGTAAAAATAGTAAGCAGTAAACTGGCGAATTTCAATTGTCTTATTACTCTCTACATTTTACGAATATTTGGGATGCAAAACATACATTATAATTTGCGATATATGCGGAATTATGTATGGAAATGGCTCATGGGCAGATATTTTAGCGATACAACAAATGTATGCGACAATGCGTTTTCTTAGGCATGACATCATCACACACACCATTTTATTTATTTACCATTTTCTCAAAAAGCCAGCTGGATAGAAACAGGCTGGAGATAGCAAATTTTACAAACTTTTTTTATGCATATTCACTTATTTGTCGATAACAAAACAGCGCAAAGACCGGATGGAAACTTGGCTAGTGAAGAATTGAGTAGCCTTGAATTCAAGACTTGAATTGCTGCTTAAAATTCAGCTTTGCCATCACAGGAATAATTACATTTTAAAATATATTCAAATAGAAAACAGTAATATTTTACAATATAAATAGTTTGATCAAATAAATGCAGCCTTGGTGAGCATTACAGAATTCTTTCAAACACATTAAGAAAAATCTTACAAACCCCAACCTTTTGAACGTTAGTGTATGTTGAACAGAATGTAACGATAAATGGGATGGCATTCACTCTTACGAGTACCAACTTAGCATTAATCCCTAAGAAGTAACACTGAATCTTTGTAGTGTGAAGGTCATGTAGAGTTGGTGGTGCACTCATTCAGAAAACAGGCTGGCTCGCAAAATCAGTCTTTCAAACTCTGACACCCACAAAGTCTCACCCGTGTCCAAAACACACACGCACGCAAACTTTTTTTGGCCACAGAAACAGTCCCCCCAATCTGAGCGTCACATAGCTCTCCCTGCTGCGGTCAGAAAAGTGTTTCCCGCTGCTGACAGGCAGGATAGATGACCTCCATTATATACAACTACAAATACATTCCAACAGCTGAAGGAGCAGTAAATTATCCCTCAGCAGAGATGGGAGGAGAGAAGAGAAGACAAAAAGAACAGAGAAAAAAACAGGAGCGAAGGTCTAATATTTCAAGCTGGATTCCCTCCAAGAGAAGAATGGAGTCTTAAGTTTGTCTACTCTAAAGGTTGTCTAACAATAAGAGTTATTGGGTTCTGATGACTTAAAAGAAAATCAATCAGGCAACCACAAAGAGTCATCTGTAACTGTGTTTGTATGTATTAGCTATTTTTCATGAGGCTGAGAGTTCAATTTGATCCTCACTGGTTGACATTAGCATTAGCTGTTCTGCCCATAAGGCCCATATTCTACATTTTTAAGGCATTTTTATTTTTACCTGAAGACTTCTATTTTCCTGTGGTGACAAAAATTCTTCTAGTTTACTCTTGCATTGTGGTGCTGCTAATACTGCTAATTGCTTCTGTATGATAAACTGCTTGTATTTTTCCTTATTTGTACATTGCTTTGTATAAAAGTGTATGCTAAATTAATAAAAATGAAAAGTGTCATATTTTAGATTTATACAACCAATTTCCACCTTCTCTGACTCTTATAGTTACACAGGCTGTTTTTACTACTGTACCTTTAAGACGTCTGTGTATAAATGACCTCTGTTTTGATTGGCTAACCTCCATGTACCGGTGTGTTTTACACTAGCTGAATAAGCGTTAATATGCTATATATGATATATACACACAAACCAAATCTGTGTGTGGGCAGGTTTAGCTACGGTTGTAGGGACAGTATTTCTAAAATCTTTTCACAGAAATGTGAAACCTGACCAAACCGCTTTGTGGAAAAGTATGTGTGTTTGCACATGTGCTCGATTGTGTATGAAATATGTAAAGGCTTGACCTCAGAAAGCTGGTTTCTCTGTGAAGAGTTCTCTGTCACACACACCCACTCTCACTGTTACACTATAAATTAGCTACAATCCCTGCAGCATCAATCTAATATAATTGCTCTGACGCCAGTCGAGACAACAGTTCTGTTTACGAGACAGTTTTCTCTTATCTGTTCTTATTATCCTATTATTAATGGTCTGCTTCATAAAAACACTTACATTCATTCTGAACTCTCAAACAGTCTCCTAGAGAAATAGACAGTAAACATACACACTCAAGTGTCACAGAATAGCTAAAGTGTCTGGCTTTGTCAAACTAATGTGCAGAGTGTCACACTGCGATGTCAAACACGATCATATCAAACACACACTCTTTACCCAAGGGGCATTTCATCGTAGCAGCTTGACAACACAACCACAGAAACTCAAAACACTTGCTTATCAAAAATATCACTGCAAGTTTATGGGAAATGTGATGGAAGCAAAAGACAAGAATTCCTTTGATATGATGGCCTTTGCCACAATAACCAGATTTTGGCACTTACAATATTTTCCATAAGAAGTTATGAATGCAGATCAAAGCCACTGAGAGAGTTTGTTTTAATCAAATTTAAAAGCTACCCACTGGATGTCAACTATTTACACTGTATATCACAGCTAAAAAATAAAAATACTTCCTTTCAATTTTAGAATTAAAAAGTTTTTACCTTTTAATTAACATCTTACTTCACACATAGAAGAGACTGATGCACATTGTCACAAAGTAGGGCTATATCAAAGTTAATTTAAAAAAAAGTTAAGTTATATATATACAGTCAAACCAAAAATTATTCAGACATTTTTGATATTTTTGATATCAAAATATTTTTTCATTTATGTAAGTGAGGATAGCTAAATAAAGTAAACTGTGACATATTATACCCAAAAACTCTTAATACAGTGGACTACCAGTAAAATTGATAAAAATTTGGAACCAAAAATTATTCAGACACTTTGACCTGACCATGTTTTGCTTAAGTGTTATCTGACATAATTAAGATTAATTTTTTCTGACACAGTTTAACTGAGATCTTGTCGTATTTTATTACCATTTTTTAAACTATAATGAATAAACTGTATTAATGAATGAAATGTTCAAGGTGTGTGAATAAATTTTTGTTTGATGGTATATATATATATATATCTGTGTGTATGTGTATATTTAATAGAAGTAAATAAGTATAGAATAAAAACTTTAAATATATAATATAATATAATATAACATAACATAACATAATTATTCCAAACCTGTATGACTTTCTTCCTTAAGGTAATTTGAAGAGTGTTGGTGACCAAACAGTTTCGGTTCCCATTGAAGTCCATTGTATGGACAGAATTTTCTTGGGTGGACTATCCCTTTAAATCTGCAGACATTTAGCGCTGATGTTGTGTGTGAATAATGAAAAAGCATTTAAAATAACTTAACGTATAAACAGAAAGAACAATTAAAAACTTTCTTTCTCTTTCGTTTTTACTCTCTCTCTCTTCCTCTGGATCTCAGCCCTCAGTTTCCTGGAGAAGAGGGTTGAAGACAGATTTTAATGAAACTGTCAGAGAGTGTGTGATTGTGTGTGTGTGTGTGTGTGTTTGCCTCACTGCTGAGAGTGTAATTATGCCTCTTCCCTTAACAGACAGTCTGACAGACATATTCTCTCCTCCCTTCTTCTGTCTTTCCTCTGTCTGTCCATCTCACGGGCCCCTTAAGACACAAATTAACATTGCATTTGGTTTGTCATCCACTGTTGAAAGACAACAGAGTTTAAAAAAAAAAAAAAATCACTAAAACAAACCAATGTTTTATACCTACAGTAATGCCACTATAATGTCAGACTGTTGTTCCCAATCAGCCGTTAGATCTATAATGAGCAATAGTCACTGAAAGCTATTCGTACAAGAATGAGTCATGTCAACATGCAAAAGATGGCACTGTAAATCAAAGCAAGCGGATACGCAAGAGAAGGCAGGAAAAGAGAGGAGAGAAAAAGAGCCAAAAGAAGAGAGAAAGCAGAACCAATAATTAAGAAATACAGATGGGGCTTTACTTGAGATGGAAGGACCATAAATCCCATCATGTCTCGCTCTCTCTCACTCACTCTATCATCAGCGCTGTAAGTTTTTAATCACACTGAAATGATTTATTTTAACGTCAGCCGTGTGTCACCGCACTTCCTTTCATTTTTCAAATTGTTTGTGTTTTTTCTCGATGATAAATTTATCTTCAGACAACCCCAATATGACTAATTAACTCTGAAATATAGGAACCAGATGTTCGGGTGAAGGAAGTTTCTACACAGCAGCCAAGTGAACATGCCAATCTCTCTCTCTCTCTCACTCGTTCTCTCCCCCTTACTCATTTAATGTTAAGTCAGGCTCTTTCAGCTCTAATGTGTGACCTGTCATATTGAGGTCCAGAGTAAATTTCCTGACTACACTGCACATCCTGCAGTTCACAGGCACTTTCCTCTCGTTTCCATCACCTCTCTTCCTCCATCGCTCATCACCCCGTACCTAATAATCCTCCTCTGTCTCTTGCAGACCACAAATTTCACAAGAGCATTTATAATTATGTCTTAATTTACGATTAGGATCAAAACATTTACACTGAGCAAACAAAGAATGGAAGCAATCAGAAATCACTGCTGTTAACCACCAAACTTTCTAAGAAAATCACATATATAGTAGGTTTCAATTAAATAAACTGCATATTTAGACGTGAACATGAAGTGCTAAGTTGAAAAGAGTCTTTTAGGGCCGTGCTTTGGCCTGTGGAGTATGCGTGTGTGTGTGTGTCACTGCTAAAGCAGAGCGTCATGGCGCCGGGCCCCAGAGGGACGCGTTGCTCTGACACTCTGACAGTTTGCTATGAGTGACGTGTGATCCGTACAAATTTCAGGACTAATAAATCTACCTGTCAGTGCGGGGGACTTGAAAGGGCTGAGGCCCTCGGGCTGAGCTTTAACACAACTCGTGTTGATGAAATTCTGTAGGCTGGAGAATTATAGCTGTCAGAAAAACGCCCACGTCAAATCTTGAGCTTTTGGCTCACTTACTCTTTTTTTTTTCTCCCTCTCTCTTTCCTCTCTTTTCCCTTGCTCTCTCAACACTCATATATCGCTCACATACACCCCCCCACCCTATCGCCACAGCGAACTCACCATCTCTCTCTTCCTCCAGCCCGATGAAGAAAATGAGACGCAGACTTCTTTCATCGCTTGGTAACTATTATTACATCACTTTGACACCCTACAACCTCAGGCCTGCCAAGCTGCACCACAAAACACTGTTCCTCCTCAGCCTCCATTTCTGCACTTAAAGCACACGCACACACACATACTCACACACACTTGGGGTGACGTCTGTGTTATCTGTGTCTGGTATGGTGGCGTGAGAGCGAGCCCTGATCTCTTTTGTTTGTAGGTATACAGGACATGGAGGATCGCTGTCAGCAGTTGGGGTTAAACGGGGGGAAACACGCTTTTTTCTCTCACTGTAAATTCTACACCAATACGCCAATAAATCACTCGTTCCTTCTCCTTCCTTGAAGGTTCACAGTGTTAGATTTATTCCTGTTTGTCTTTTATTTTTGGCCACGTTTGCTTAGCATCTCCTTTCCGAGTGCTCTGAGTGTCCGCAGGGTGATAACTCATGTTGTTTGGACACTTCTCTACTGGTGCTGTCTTTCCCGTAAACTCTATAGAGGGGGATATGAGGGCGCTTGTATTTACAATATGGAGTGAAGAATTCAGTAGTGTGTGTGTGTGTGTGTGTGTGTGTGCTGATTGCTGCCTGGCTTGTCTACTTAAATGTCAACAGCACCTTCCCTCCTGCAGTCACACTCATATATAGGAATGATCTTGACTCAGATCAATGAGATGATGCACACTTTCTCTCTCAGAGACTTGTTTAAAATACTTTGGCATGTAAATCGCAGACCTTTTGCTAAGGACTTGAATTATGGGCCATTTCTGCATTGCCACTAAAAATCTTACATTCATTGATCTTGTACATTATTTTTTATGCTTTGTGAACTTAAATTTAATTTAATACAATTCAAACTCAATTTGTCACCAAGATCATGTTATCTGGCAAACATGCATACATTACATACATTAAAGCTGTATAATTTTTTGCTTGTTGGTGTTTTTTTTGTTTGTTTTTTTTTTTTTTTTTGTAAATAATAATTTACATAATTTACTCACCCTCATGCCGTTCCAAACCTTTATGACTTTCTTTCTTTGGTTGAAGACAAATGAATATATATTAAGAAATGTCTCTGTGTTGTTGTTGTTGTTGTTGTTGTTGTTGTTGTTGTTGTTTTGGTACTTACAGTGCACAGCATAAATGAGTACACCCCCTCTGAAACTTCTGAAAGTCAGCAATTACTCAATTACTTAGAAGACATGTTAGGGTTCTTTAGAGATATAATGTTCCAGCAAGTCTGCTTAATCAATTACCAAAGAAGCATGTCAAAATTATTCAGGAAAATAAGATTTTTATCAAGGTGATAAAATGTTGTGTAGCAAAAATGAGTACACCCTCATAAAAGTTACTAAATAAAACAAAATAAAAAATTTCTGGTGTAAGTTTAAGGCAATGTTTGATCAACAGGTATGTTGAACCAAAACATTTAAAGAGAAGTAATTTCTTGACAATTAAAAGTGTTATATAGCCCACTGAATCATTCTCAGACTTAATGATGACAACAACTGAACCACTTGGGAGAGAACTTTCAGGAGACTTATTTCTTAGCACAAAAGAGGACCGTGGTACAAGAGGATTACCAAATCATGGTTTTAAGTGTGAAAATATAGCAAAAGTAACACAGAAATTCAAAAACAATGGACTTGTGACAAGGCCCCTGAAATAATCACGCTTTCATTTTAAGCTTTCATTTAGTGATGAGGGATTTTTTTGCTAGACAGAGAGCAGGAGAAATACCAAGCGAGTGTCTCAGAGCCAGCAAAAGCTATGAAAAGAGTGACTGTTTATCTCACAGAGTAAGATGCAGCCTGCAGAAATGACATGCATGGTTGTTGTTCTCACTGGCACTACCTACTGTAGCCAAAGCATAATAAAGTCAGTTAGCCATTTCCAAAGCCCATATTTACAAAATATAGATTCTGGGAATCAATACTCTGGTCTCATGAGACCAAATCAATCATTTTGGATCTAATAGCATCCAAAATGTTATGGTGTTGCTAGAGGAGGAGTACAATGAGAAGTGCCTGGTTCCCACAGTAAAGTTCAGTGGTAGTAAAGCTCTTATATAGGGATGTATGAGTGCTGAAGGTGTGAGGGAGTTGTGCTTTATCAATGCTGTCATGAATTCCCACACCACTGTGTAATTTAATACACAAACTTGAAACAGAAGATGACACCCTTTCCTCATTCCCTGCATTGTTGGGCATTTTTTCAACATGACAATGAGGATATGCATTCTACCAAGGTGAAAAACTTTCTGTGCACATGTATTGCACTCAATCTTAACACTCTTGAGCACCTGTGGGGGATTCTGTGGAGACGAGTTGAGCAACACTCCCCATTAAAGATCATTTAAGGAGCTCATCATCCAGGAGTTAAACAGGACAGATGTGACAATTTGTCATGAACTTGTACACTCTGTGCCAAGAAGGGTCAGTGCAGTATATTCAAAATAATGGATGGCATACTAAGTGCTAGAATATTATACATTTGTTGAATTAAATCTGGGGTGTACTCATTTCTGCAATCCTTAATTTAAACAAAATTAGCTAGTTTACTTATTTTATGGCTATTAATGACATATATTTCTCAGTTTTTATTATGTATATGTTTAATACATTTTAGTTTTGCCATCTTTCCATGAATTGTATTAGTGATCATAAAGAAAATACATCTTTTGTATTTGTTCAGAGGGGGTGTACTCTTTTATGCTGTGCACTGTATGCATATTAATGGGAACCAGCATTGTTTGGTTACCAACATTGTTTATATCTTTTATGTTCGACAGAAGAAAAAAATAGTACAGGTTTGGAACATGACAGCATTTTCATTTTTTGAGTAAACGATCGCTTTAATGAAAAACATAAACATTTCAAGCAAATGTAAAAATATATTGCTAAACATTAAAAATAAGAAGATCATTCTTTATAGTGGGGCCAATGAAAATGTTTTTGGCAGGGCAAGTAAAAATTGTACTGGCCCAAAAAAAAACTTCTTTGTTGAGCCCTGGCAACCATCCTGAACACCTTAACAACCACATAGTAATATTTAAAAAACAAACAAAAAACACTCAAAACACCATAATCTCAGGATGCGCCAGAAAATGCTTTAGAAAAACGTACATTTTAACTGGGTGAAAGGTGGTGAAAATCCTGAACCTGTCGCTAATTTGCAAACCTTCAAAGCAAATCTGAATTCATCTGTTTGAAAGTCACATTTCATGCCAACTTTCTGCCAAGCAGCATATTTATGTTTTCACAAAGCTGTTTCCGTAAAGTTTGACAGTGACAGTAAGTCTAGTTAACATGTCAGTTGTAAGTCTAGTTAACATGCCATAAAAATGTGTTCTAAAGCATTATTAAAAAGGGAGTTTCATAACATCAAGTGTTATGAAAAGAATTCACCAAAATGATCTTCCACACCCCTTTCAATGATAATGTCATCAGATAAAGGAAATGAGTAACTACTAGATTAAAGGCTGATCCCAGTCATTCATTTATTGACCTCACCCCATCATCAACAGGTAGTATTTTAAAAAAGTCTCTTCATGTCTCAGTCTGTCAAAGTGTCATGCAGGGTGTGTCTGACAGTGTGAGTGTTTGACAGAGTGTGTGATCTCAGAGCTTTAACAGAGCTTGGGGTGAGGACCAAACGCGCCGCGCTGCAAATCCCAGCTATAAAGTGATCTCAGTGTAGGTCTTGGTAAGTACGCGAGATCTTTGAAGACAAATTAACAACCGGCGTGCACACACACATGCGCATGACTCTGAAATGGGGCCCTGGCTAACTACAACCAGACCTGTTGCAAATGTGATTTCCGAGCCTAATAGACTGAAACTTCACTGATGGCTTTAAGCAGCTGAAACCACATTCTCCTGTTCCTCAGCCTCTTGACTCCTACATGAACTGGGGAGTTTGGCCCAGGGGCATGCAAGCATTTGTGTGTGTGTGACAGCAGGATCTAAACTAACAAACAGGAACCAGGATCCAGGGCTTTCACCCCAGTCTCTCTCTCTCTCTCTCTCTCTGTAGCCCTGGTGTTGACCTCTAAAGTCCTGCAGCAGTGGTCACGACCAGAGCCTGACCCAGACATCCACACCTGCCCGTCATTCTCACCTTTCACTTTTAATTCCTCTGAAAAGACCCTTTTTGCTTCACTGAGTCAGACAGGTAGTAGGTGTGTGAGAGCGTCATTAGAAAAATATTAGAAATAGAAGCAGGATTGAGCAAAATTCAGAATTGAAGAATTGGTTGCCTTTTAATTCATGAATGTGAATTTGAATTGAACTGTGAAAAAGTCATACAATGACATGAGGGTGAGTAAATAATGACAGCATTTTCATTTCTGGATGAACTATCGCTTAAATGAAAAATATAAATATTTCTAGTAAATAGAAAAATACATTGCTTTAAAAAAAAAAAAGTTGAAATTGATCATTCTTTTATTGTGGGGCCAGTGAAGATGTTGGCAGGGAAAGTAAGAATTCTAAGCACTGGCCCAACTCATTGAGCCCAACACTCTTCACTTCAGAACGTGCTAGAAAACTCTTTAAAAAATGTACATTTTAATTGGGTGAAAGGTGAAGGAAAATCCTGAACTGCTGTTATTTTTCAAACCTTCAACGAAAAATCATGCAGGTTTTCCAATGACATGAGGGTGTAACTGAATTAAACTGGTGACACTGCTCAGGAATATGAATTTGGAATTTGAAATGTGGAGTGACAGGAAAATGAATTTACTAAATTGCAGTTTGAAATTTTACACAAATAATGCATTTGGGGAATTGAAATATAATGTATATAATATGATGAAATATATAAACTAAATACAAATTTCTATAGGTAGCATTTCAAACTACAGTCTAGATAATCTTGAATCTTCTGGGCTTTTTAAACTTTTTTTAAAAAAGATTTGTCGCTAGCATTCAAAGTCTTGACCAATTTTTATATTCTAGTTATAAAAAGGGTATATTTTTAAGTTATATTTCTAGTTATTTATATATTAATATATTAAGTTATATATCTAGTTATATGAATTTCTTGAAATTTTAATTTATTTAATTTTTTTCCCTTACATTCAAATTAAAATTGCAATTCTGCATTCTCTTCACTAATTTAAATGGCATTCTTAATTCAGTTCTGAATGGCATACAACCCTGACAGATAGAATTATGATAGACTGACAACATAAAATGAACAATGCACATTTCAATAAATATACCACAGCAGGCATTCCCAACCTCTTTGACCTAGAATATTTACTTGAAGTATCCCCTTGAGATTATAAGTTAATATTTCAATAATTTTACAACACATTCGGATGTTCACAGCTCTATGATATCAGTTAATGGTCACATGACATGCAGGTAAACAAATCATTTTAAGTAATGGTTTTATTTTTATTATTTTTATTTTAAATCATTCATTTACTTAGATTTACCATTTTTATGACTGAATTAATTAATAACTTTTCATCAACTCTCAAACCCCCTGGAGTTGGCAAACAACAGTTTGGGAAACCCCTGCTGCATCCCAATTTGCCTAGTTATACTACACCCTAATAGTATGTACTCTTTTTGTGAAGAAAAAGTACATACTTTTGAGTGTGTAGCAGAATAGTAGGCAAGCTTTGGGACAAACTATTACATCATAAAATTACGCCTTTAACAGACGCTCTGTCGTATAGTTACGTGCATCCTGTCACCCTAAACTGGCCTGTCAATCATCTTGTCACAGTTAACATCCTCCACATTTCATTTAATTTAATTTCCTATTGTATTGGAGAGAAAAGAAGTAGCATGTTGATCTGCCAGTCATGGGTCTTTCATGCGGAGAACTCTCCTCATATTTTTACATAATGATGCAAGTTAATGGCCAAACGGATCTTATAAGAAAGTTAACATTGTTGTTGCAGGTGAAATATAGCATTAAATAAATATTTTTTTATCATGTAAAATGAAAACTTGCCTTTTATCTAAACCTATCTACTTGTACCATGTTTGTATTTCTTTTTTTTTTTTTTAATTTTGTGTTTGTAGTTCTGAACCAAATCCTCCTTCAAAGCGCAATGGGTTATTAGCTATTAAAGTGTGCACAGATCCACACTTTGAAAGTTTTGGCATACTCTTTTCAACATACTATGCTTTAGGACACACTTATTATAATTAATAATACTATTTAGGATGGACAGGATACAGTATGTACACAAGTATGTAAGTGTACTATTTAAATACTACTTGGGACTAAATTGGCCCACGTTTTAGTGTATGAAGTATACTTTTAAGTATACTTTAACCCCCAGTTTCACAGACAAGGCTTAAGCTTTGTCCCAGACTAAAATGCATGTTTGAGCTGTTTTAACGGAAAGCAACTTGCACATATCTTAAAATATATATCAATGCCATTGTTTTGGCTCAAGATGCACACCAGTAATGATATTTTCTAGGGCACATTTATAAAAGCTACTTCAATGTCCTTATTGAACTAAGGTCTAATCCTAGCTTAATCTAAACCCTGTCTGTGAAACTGGGCCATAGTTTACTATTTATATATTATTTTTGCACTTTAGATATACTACTATGTTCCTATTTAGGTATTAATTTTTATACTAGAAATATACCTTTAAGTGTACTTTAACTCAGTCCCCACCAGCATTTTTTATTGCCAGCCAGCGCCATCATTTTCACAGAATCTACATGGCCCCCAGAATATTTTGTTGTTGCATCTGAACACGCAATACATCAAAAGAAAGAACGGTGCCTTTTAAACCACAACAACAACAACAAAATTTATTCTAGCTTTATGCATTGTTTTTTTTATAATTGATTGTGGGTAAGTTTAATAAAAAAGCAACATATTGAACAAAAAGCTGAGAAAATGGTGTTTTTGTCAAAGACTACATACGGATCAGATTCAGAACGATAATCAAAACACAGATGGAGTAGATTGCTTCTGTCAACACCCCCAAAGCTTCACAGTCCTATACCTATTCCTGGGTCTACATATCATACAGTAATGTTAGGAAGTTTTGATTTATATACTGTTTAATGTTTGATGATTGCGGTATTTTACATTTGTATAAGCAATGCTTCTATCACTTGTTTCTGCTTCTTCTTCGCCTGTGTTTTGATCCAGAGATTCAGTACTTTTTCAGAAGATGTGTAACAGCGCCACCTACCATATAACAGTGAAAACATGGATTGCCAGAAAATTCCGTCAATGGCCAGGAAAGTTAAGTAGATTTGGTTTATTCCTATGTACACTACCAGTGGACTACACAAATGTTCACATACTCAGAATTAGGAACATCTGATTTGTTGAAAAAAAAAAAAATCAATATTTTCCAACAATGTAAGTTTTATATACTTAGACATTTTTGTCAGTATAAGTTAAGTATATTTAAGTGTAATTTAAGGTATATTTCTGAGAAGTACATAAAGTATATTTCTGAGAAGTAGACTGAAAGTATACTTTTTAGTTTTAGTTTTTATTACTTTTTATTACTAATAGCACACTTGAATAAACTTCTTTTTTGTATGGGTATATATGATATGTACTAAATACAAAAATTAAAGTAAACACAGGAAACTTTTTTTAAGTATGTGTGTAAATACCAATCTTGTAGAATAGTACATTCAACACAATAACAAAATCCAAACTAATGTTTGAAAGTGCCGCAGATATTATGAACATAAGCTGTGTGTGGGTGTGTGTGTGTGTACAGAGTGACAACCGAACCGTGGAGACGACCTCTGAATGACCCTTCTATCATGCCTACTCAATCATACCTGTCTCCTCACACACCTCCAACACTGCTTGGTAATGCAACAGGATGACACACACACACACACACACACACATACACACACACACACACTGGAAAAGCATGAGAGGGCCCAATCATACTAAGAAGGGAGAAAGTGAACCCCCTCCCACTGAGAAGTTCACACACACTCAAAGCGCTCTCAGAGGGTTGTGTGTCTGACCCGGCCTGTCAGTTGTTATTCATTATTCATCAGGCAGATCAAAGGACGCCCAGCAGGAACTCTGAGGACCCTGACAAGAGGCAGTCTGTCCTCACTATTGACAGGTCATCTCTCATTCCTTACTGACAAGGAATAGGAGTCACGGGAGCAAAGACACACACGCACACACACGCTCTTTCAAACCGCCAAACCCAAAGCGTGTGCTGATTCAAAGTACACAGAGTTTAGCTAACATACCGCATGGGTGTGTATCCTGGACTAGTGTCTGTATAAGTTTAGTATGTATGAGAATCTGTGTGTATGTATTTTCATACGGTTGTGCGCCTGACTGCGTGTTTTGCCTGTCTAAACAGTGACCCTTTCAGTGTGTGTCTGAGCGGCCCCCCTGCTGCATAGGAGGCATCAATTACAGCCTGCCGTCCCACTGTCACAGCCTTTAATTAATGAGCCCACAGCACACTCCACCACGGGGCTGGCCTCGCCGTGAACTCTGCAGGAATTCAGGAACACACACAGGCCCAAATACACACACAGATGCAGATGCACACACAGCCACAGACTCTCCTGAGCACAGAGAGAGAGGGAGAGAGAGAGCGCCTCCCTCCCCTGCTGACAAGCGCTCCATTCGTCCGTCAGACTGATACACAGAAGCTTGTGGTCTGTGAGGGTCACTGGGTCATGGGACAGTTGTGGGTGAAATACAACTTCTGCATCTCTTAGATCTCCCCATGCACTCCTCCGCCTCCTCTTCTTCTTCTTCCTCCTCCCGCCGGTCTTCTGCTCTCATGATGATCTCATCCCGGCCTTAAACTCGAGCTAAGTGCCGCTGCGTGTTCTGACTTCTGTGCTCGTCTCGGACAAATTCTGCTGTGACAAAGTCTGCGACTGTATTTTAACAACCCCTGGCTTTGACCCTCCTCTCCCTCCCTTTTCTTCTCTCTTCTTCTGTTACTCTGAAGGTTAGCACTGAGCATGACCCCTCTTTTATTATTCTAGAAGGACAGGAACTCTTGGGAGGGCAAGGACCGTGTGTGTGCATCTGCTCACTGGCAGGCATTAAAGATAAACCAA
The DNA here is from genome assembly GCA_039654765.1 of Mylopharyngodon piceus. Taxonomy (NCBI): domain Eukaryota; kingdom Metazoa; phylum Chordata; class Actinopteri; order Cypriniformes; family Xenocyprididae; genus Mylopharyngodon; species Mylopharyngodon piceus. The sequence continues at coordinate 11,607,415 of CM077443.1, forward strand.
GAGTTAACGTGAAGTCACTTAAAAGAGCTAAAGAGATAGTTTACCCAAAAATAAAAATGTTATCATCATTTTTTCACCCTCATGTCATTTTAAACATTCTTCTTTTTTAGCAACACAAAAGCTATTTTGAAAAACAAAACATTTTGTCCATACCAGTGTAACTTTAGTATTTTTTATATACCATAATAGTATTTATTAATATTTTGAATTAGCTTTTATTTTTATATTTTCAGTTTTGATTTTAATTTTAGTTTAAGTTTTAGTAATTTTGTGTGCTTTTGTTATTTTTTATTAGTTAATTTATTTTCATTTCAGTTTTACCAATTTTAGTACTGCAACTAACCTTATTTCAGTTAGTAATTCTAATTTCTAGTTTTCATTTAAAGGGTTAGTTCACCCAAAAATGTAAATTCTGTCATTAATTACGCACCCTCATGTCGTTCCAAACCCGTAAGACCTTCGTTCATCTTTGGAACACAAATTAAGATATTTTTGATAAAATCCGATGGCTCAGTGAGGCCTCCATTGCCAGCAAGATAATTAACACTTTCAAACGCCCAGAAAGCTACTAAAGACATATTTAAAACAGTTCATGTGAGTACAGTGGTTCAACCTTAATGTTCTGAAGCGATGAGAATACTTTTTGTGTGCCAAAAAACAAAATAACGACTTTATTCAACAATATCAAACGATGGGTGATTTCAAAACACTGCTTCATGAAGCTTCGAAGCTTTACGAATCTTTTGTTTCGAATCAGTGGTTCAGAGCATGTATCAAACTGCCAAAGTCACGTGATTTCAGTAAACGAGACTTCGTTACGTCATAAGTGTTTCAAAATTTCAATGGTTCACCACTGGGGGGGCGTGACTTTGGCAGTTTGATACACACTCCAAACCACTGATTCGAAACAAAAGATTTGGAAAGCTTCGAAGCTTCATGAAGCAGTGTTCTGAAATCACCCATCACTAGATATTGTTGAATAAAGTCGTTATTTTTTATTTTATTTTTGGCGCACAAAAAGTATTCTCGTTGCTTCATAACATCAAGGTTGAACCACTGTAGTCACATGAACTGTTTTAAATACGTCTTTAGTAGCTTTCTGGGCATCTGAAAGTGTTAATTATCTTGCTGGCAATGGAGGCCTCACTGAGCCATCGGATTTTGTCAAAAATACGAAGGTCTTACGGGTGTGGAACGACATGAGGGTGAGTAATTAATGACAGAATTTTCATTTTTGGGTGAACTAACCCTTTAAGTCTAATATTTATATTTTAGTTTAGTTTTATTTCGATTAACAAAAATTTTTTTTAGTTTCAGTTGACAATAACAACACTGGTTCATACAACTCCATACTCCAACTTTCATATAACTGTTATTTCAAAAACAGCTAAAACATTCTATAAACATCTTATTTTGTCTTCCACAGAAAAATAAAGGTCATACAGGTTTGGAACAACATGAGGGTGAGTAAATGATGACAGAATTTTCATTTTTGGGTGAACTATCCCTTTAAGAGAGTACTGACAGAGGAGAAACAGCACCTAGAGCCATAAAGCACCCTGACAACTAAAACGTCCAAATTACTCTAGGTGACATTTGGACAACCTTACATGTGCAAACAGCGAGAAAAAAAAGTCTTAAAACCAGGTAGAAAACCCTAGCAAATAAAAAGGACGCCTGTTAAGTTACGGTCAAAGAGAGCGAGCGTTGTTAGAGGTGACATTTCGACCATTATACTCGGTCTGCAAAATATTATCTTTATTAATGTGAGCAGGAATCAAGCTCTCCACGGCACTCTGGAGTATTTGAACAAATAGCTGTGTGAGAGCTCCAGGCAGTGAAATAAATAAAACAGTAACACGCTGCCTCCATATTTCATTTTACAGTCACCTCAGAGAGCTGAGGGGAGGCAGAGCTAAACGGCCAAGCCAAACACTTGGAAGTTTGCACACTCATAAATTAACAGCCTGACAGTTGAAAGCGCACTAACTAATTCATCACAAAAATCAATCCCTCTGCCACATGCAAACTTTTTTCCCCTCCTTTCATCGTTTACATTTATTACAGAAGGTTGTCTTTCTTCTTCCAGGAGGGATTCTGAGACGAGGTGGTCATTTTTTTTCCAAGCGAAGGGGGATGTTCTTGAAAATTTATCATGGTCTGGTCTATATACGGTGGGGATTTTTCATGCACAATGCCATAATTTACCATAAGTGACTTAGAAGTGACGGAAGGGATAGAGCTATAGATTAACCTCCAATGAGGATTTAAAGTCAAGACCGATTGCTATAGAAGAAAAATATTCCGTATATTAACCCAATGATTTATTTTTGCTGTGTAAATCAAAACGTACAGTAACTGCAGCATAGTGGAGCTGATCCCAGCTGTGCTCTGGAGAATACGTTGGAATGAAAGCTTATCAATACAAAAGTACGCCGGCAACTTGTGTGGCAGAGCGCCTTCACAACCCCCTCCACCCCAGCCCCCCGCGGTGGTTTGGCATGGTCATGGCACATTAACGTTCAATTCATTTTGACAGCAGGGTGAAGGTAGGTTCGGAGAATGCAGAGGTGTCTCTGGGGTGATTCCTCACGTCACTACAATGATTCAGAGATTGACAGTAATACCGCCTGGCGTCCGTGTACGTGTGGGGAAGACAGTTTGAGCGCCTGGCCAAGAGGTCCGATGTGAAACAGAGAAGGGTACTGTTCTCCCACATAGCGCAAAACAAACTGCTGTTGACATCCCTGTCACCAGCTCTCATTTCAACAGCGCAATAAAGCTGAAAGAAGCCTATTAAAAGGAGAGAGATTGAAAAATTAAAGTGAAAGATGCATTTATTCCAGGCCTACCACGCATTAGCGCATCAACCTGATCAAAGATGCTACCTGGGATGATCTGAGGTAAGTTTCGATGAATAAGTCATTCAAAGTGCGAAACACTCGAGATCAAAACACGTTGCGGTGAGGAACTCTCACTTTCGCTTTTAACGGCTCAAACACACCAACACACGCATCCTTCCTTTCACATAAAGAGGAGTTTTAAAGTATATAAGAGACGACAGACAGCATATTTTCATAAATCTTCCTTGTTGGCTTGTAGTTTGCGGGCCTGTCAGCAAACTGTCTCTTTAGTTTAACAGTCAAGCTAGGGGTGGATGTGTTTGTAGCAAGCTCTCAAAGCGGGAACGAGAAAAAGGGAGTGAAAAGCAGAAAGAGGGTGAGCGAAAGTGGGAGAAGGAGAGGGAAAAGATAGAGCGAGGGAGAGATGAAGTGCAACTAAGATATTATTATCGATGCCAAACAGCAAGTATGAGGTCTTTCTTCTCTATTACTGGAACTGTAACTTAAGCCAAGGTGCTCGGAGCTACACGCGTCACTAAGAGTTTGAGTAAGTGACTTTGATGAGGTGGCCTGCAGCCAAGGCAGTAAGCCCACACACACTCACATACACACGTACGCCATAAACAGTATGCTTCACTTCACCTTTAGTTTGCTGCTATAAAACCTTCCTGTCCCCAAAACACACCTCTATTGTTCTTCAAAAGATCTCAGACAATCAAGTAAAACTCAACTGAAAGACTCAGGTTAACACACAAGAACACTCCTCACTGTTTGACTTTATGAATAAAACATGTAGCAGGCAGTGACACACACAAAGACATAATGTCATGTATGACATGTGTTGTTCGTAAGCGTGTGGCAATATGACACTGTGACATGCTGAGCACGGCAAAGAAAAATGAATGGCATTAGAAAAGCTCCCTGTACTTCATGACTAAGATGGCTAAAGGCGGAACTGCCCATACCATTCAGTCCTCATCGTCCCCGGCCTGGAGGCTAACAGAGGGACTTTGCTATAAACAGGGGCAAGGGCAACCTACCTCATGTCTGAGCACACTACCAACAGGCTGGTATTAACAGTTTCTAATGGGTATTTTCCTTCAACTCATTCCAGTATGTCAGGATCATCCCAGCAGAGGCTGTTAATGTGTTTTAGTATTTCACACTGTACTTAACCCTAGGTTAAAGCTACTTTTAACCCTGGGTAAAGAAATGTTTTACGCTTGAAATTTTGCAAGCCGGTTAATCTACGGTTATGTAACCCTCTTCCAGAGAATTACTGCACCAAAAAAACAAACAAAAAAAAACACTACCGTTCAAAAGTTAGGGTGGGTGAGTAAGATTTGTTTTATTATTATTATTATTTAGTAACATGAATAATTTTATTCAGCAAGGACACATTAAAGGCCCACTGAAGTGCCTTGAAACATGCAGCTTTTTTCAATGTGTTGACGTAATTTCCACTGAAACAGGAAGACAGGGCAGGACATATAGAACAGCTTCTCCCCTTTTTTTTAAAATAGCCAATAGTGTTTCATTTATATCACAGCTCGGCCAGAGCCTTTGAGCTCAGTAAAGCCGCAGTTTCCTTCTTATCTCTAACCGTTTCTCCTCCAAATCTCCTTCATATCGCTTTAAAATATAACATTCCGTGTAGAATTCAAATCAGTCTGATACGTTTTGTGGTATGCACCGACTCGCGCATATAATCCACTCTGTGCTATCGTGTCTGTGGACTGGAGCCGACTGTGTGCGCTATGGTGGTTCACGTGACACTACCGTGACTTAATTCGCCTCGATGGAAAGCATATTTACACTGTCTGAATCGTACCTGATCCCCTATATAGTGTTATGTCATTGTTTTGGAGCACACTAGCTTATAGATAACAGTAAGGCTAACATATTTATACTAAAAGCCAAAAAACTGGAGTCGAACGACACTCGAAGCGTCGCTCGCTTCAAGTATGCCTCGTTTGTAACGCTAGCCTGAGTTCTAAGCAGACTGCGGCGTACATGTAAACAAAAAAGGTAAATTGTGAGACTACAGAAGTTTTCATCTTTGTATAGTAATAATTTAATAGGAATACAATGTAATACAAACCTTAATTTCATTCAGGAATTTCCCCTCAGGAAGTTTTCTCTCAGAATAGAAAACAAAATGGCCATTATGTTCCAGTTTTAACCGGTTTGACACAGACTACCCAGCGCTGGGTAGGTGTGTGAGGGCACCCCAAACTACCCAGCACCTGGGTAAAAATATGAAAAATAACCCAATAAAATTACCCAGCAGGCTGAACCCAGCATTTGGGTAAAAAAAAAAAATAACCCAGCCTTTTAAAGGAACACTCCACTTTTTTTGAAAATAGGCTCATTTTCCAACTCCCCTAGAGTTAAACAGTTGAGTTTTACCGTTTTCGAATCCATTCAGCCGATCTCCGGGTCTGGCGGTACCACTTTTAGAATAGCTTAACATAGTTCATTGAATCTGATTAGACCGTTAGCATCTCGTTAAAAAATGACCAAAGAGTTTCAATATTTTTCCTATTTAAAACTTGACTCTTCTGTAGTTACATCGTGTACTAAGACCGAAGGAAAATTAAAAGTTGCGATTTTCTAGGTCGATATGACTAGGAACTATACTGTCATTCCGGCGTAATGATCAAGGAACTTTGCTGCCGTACAATGATATTACGCAGCGTCTCTCACAAGTGTCTCCATGGTTGCAAGGCACGCTCCCTGTGCAAGCAGGGGGTCACAGGCGCTGCGTAATATCATTGCGCCTGCTGCACCCATGGTACAGCAGCAAAGTTCCTTGATTATTACGCCGGATGAGAGTATAGTTCCTAGCCATATCAGCCTAGAAAATCACAACTTTTCATTTTCCGTCGGTCTTAGTACACGATGTAACTACAGAAGAGTCAAGTTTTAAATAGGAAAAATATTGAAACTCTTTGGTCATTTTTTAACGAGATGCTAACGGTCTAATCAGATTCAATGAACTATGCTAAGCTATGCTAAAAGTGGTACCGCCAGACCTGGAGATCGGCTGAATGGATTCGAAAACGGTAAAACTCAACTGTTTAACTCTAGGGGAGTTGGAAAATGAGCCTATTTTCAAAAAAAGTGGAGTGTTCCTTTAAGAGTGACCCAGCACATGGTTAAAATAATAAAAATAACCCAATAAAATTACCCAGCAGGCTGAACCCAGCATTTGGGTTAAAAAAATAACCCAGCACAACGTGACATCGCTGTCATATGTAACAAAGTTACCTTGCGCTCCACTGACTACAATAGGAGCGCTGTTGATCTAGTGCGCTAGTGTTGCAGCTGTGGTCGCGCTATGCGTTTGATGGGATGAAACTTAAATGCCTGACAGACGAGATAGCACAAGGTAACGCTGTTTTTTATGTAACTTTTCAAAAATTGCCATTTAATGAACTGGAACAGCCTACTGATACCAGTTTTCTTTCCACAGATTCCCTTTGGCTGCTGTTGCTGCTCCTGTCACGCCCTAAAACATTTACTAAATGTTTTTGAGTATTCTATGATTGTAAAAGACTTGCTATTGAATAAAAAATACTGAATATGAACTGTTCCTATCCTATATGTTTACAGAGATTTTAGAGTGTATTTTTATTATTTAAAATTAAAAACCAATATCAAATTGAATGACCCAGCACTGATTAAAAAAAAGAACCCAGCAAAAGGATTAATGTATAAAACCCAGCAAGCTGGGTAAAAATAACCCAGCATGTGTTCTGTCCAATATTTACCCAGCGCTGGGTTGCCAAATAACCTTAATTTTTAACCCAGCATTTTTTTAGAGTGTAGCTTTTAAAAATCTGATCACAAATGAGATGCCTGTAAAAATAAGATGTCATTCCACTAAAATCTAATTTATTATATAGATAGTAGCAGTGCTTAATATATCATGAACAAGATGAATGAATCAAACTCACTTAGATTGCTGACATTTCTGATATGGTTAATTTCCACACATCATTTTTTTTACAAATAATACCATAAAATCGCTCACAGTAATATAAATTTATTCATGTTGCAGATGCTCAACTTCAGTATTGAACATTATGCCAGTATATCTCAGCTTTGTGGCATCAGTAGACATGCCCAAATCACATCACTTGAAAAATGACTGACTTTTCATTGCTTCGCTGCTACAGATCACTACCTGTGTGAATGCCCCTCAAGAATTCACAACATTTCTTAAGTCATAATGCCACCATTTCAGCCTGTCACTCACCTCTGCCACAACCAACATCTGGTCCAGAGTGTGTGTGTGTGTGTGAGCACATGTTTAATAGGGTTGGATGTGAAAAGGGAAAATGATGGATAGCATTCATTTTCCTTTATTAGGGACTTTGGGTTTGTGAGCTTTGGCTGTTCAGAGAGGGAGAGAGAGAAGCAGGTCATGCTGGTAGAGCAACATGTTATTGGGTAAAAAATGGTGAAAGCTAGACCGCTGGCAAATACAGCCCATCTCCATGGTTGTTGACACATTTTAAAACAGTGCTGAAGAATAACTGTAAATTCTGAAGACTAAGAGATTAGTCTTCAGAACCACTGCAGTCACGTCGACGGTTTTAACGATGTCTTTAGTACCTATCTGGACCTCAAAAGGTGCAATGTCGTTGTTGTCTATGTGTGGATCAGATACCCTCAGATTTCATCAAAAATATCTTAATTTGTGTTCCGAAGACAAACGAAGGTCTTATGGGTTTGGGACGACATGAGGGTGAGTACTTAATGACAGAAATTTCATTTTTGTGTGAACTAACCCTTTAAAATCATGGCCAATAATTACTTTTAACTTATAGCCAATAACTAATAAATGGTGATAATCAAATTTTATACTATGCTGTCAATAAGGTATTTTTTGTTTTTTTGAAAGATTAATTTTAAGTGAGTGCTAGAAGACAGCAAAGGTAATCAAAATGTAAAAATAGGGGAAATAAGCATGCACAATTACATACAGAATTGGTCGATGATACATAAAAAAATCAAAGATAACTTGAAAAAAAAATGTTAACTGCTAACTAACTGTTATGGTACTGATATATCATCCATCCCTAGTAAAATACATGAATATCATTCAGTACCATGTTAATATAAATTTACCATGGTATTACCATCTGATACCATCCCTGTACTATAATACCACCTCAGTACTTCACTTTCTTTCCCTCCCCCGGCTCATTTCAAAATGCAGTCCTCTCCTGTCAAATATAATAACCCCTCTCTTTATTTACCCTGCCCCACTTTATACTTTTGCTATTTTTCAATGTCAGCTGTGGACTTTTGAAGAATTTTTATTGGATGTCCTGCTGGACTTAACAGCAAGAGCCATTTTTCCTGTCTTGCTCCCTCCTCTCTCTCTCTTCCATTTCTTTTTCACAGGTGTGACAGCCATAGTTCATTGCCTTTTATTGTCGTTTTCCCCCCCTTTTTTTCGTTTTGCCCTTCATTTTCTGATGGCTCTCCAACCTCACTAATACAGGTCAAACCATGCAATATGAAATAATCTTAAGCAACAAACCAATGAAAGATTTATAATATATCTACTCTCTCATATCCCGGGATCCTCTTCCGGTCTCTCTACATGTGTTAGTGATCACACAGTTAGTTTTGATTCCACATTAGCATCATCCCCAGGCTTCCTTAAGCATGAAACATCCAAATGTAAACTCTAGTGGCTAAAAAGCCTTCTTACCTCTTTCTTGTGGTAATATGTTTGCCGTTGCCAGTCCAGACTTTCCCTCAGAGAGCTGTGAGTGTAGGCAGCGAGGGCCATACAGCCGTAATCACATTACGGATGCCATATTGTGTGTCGAGCTGTCAGAGTTCATTTGAACCTCTCCCTCATGGGGTTCAGGCATTTCTTTTATTTATGTTTCTGTTTTGATGTAGGGCAGATAACAGCGGTAAAGCACATGTGTGACATTGATTATGGCAGAGGACTGTAAGTTTGTGATTAGTGTTGGTGGTTAGAGGCCAGTTTGTGTAACCTCTCTCTACTCGAGGGCATGTCTGAAGTCATTGAGCTTTCCAGGCTGAAACTCTGTCAGGAGGTTGAACCCTGTCGATCTGTCAGAATGCATCCACTTCGTTCACTTCAGGGGGAGAGGATTGAGGAGAGCAGAGAAAATTACATAGACAAAGACTAAGAGAGAGCAGACTAACTGTATTCTTTTCAAACTAGAGCTTGCAAATTTACCTGACGCACCTGCCTTTTCCTATTTTACCTCTTCTGTTGATTAGAAATTTATGGGTATAAAATGCATTGAATATGTTCTGCATTATCAAACAGTATGAAGTTTTCCAGGTAAAAACTACAATGTGCATATATAGTGGAGTCCAAAAGTCTAAGATCAAACTGAAAATCTAGGAAAATGTCATTTAAACCTGGAAATAAGAAGAAACTTCATGACTTAAAATCAATAAGAAATATTTAAGATTCTGCACTATTTCCAGGTCACTAATCAAATGTGACACTTCATGTAAACATTGTGCAGTCAGATATCCTTCCGTTAAAGCCCAAGATGCTCTTTGGATCATACTCAAATCATGCTGGACAACATGATCATCTGGTTTTAATCGAAGACATATACAAGGCTTAAGCTAGTCCTACACTAAAATGCATGTTTGAGCTGTTTTAACTGAAAGCAATTTGTACTGACATATCTTAAAATATATCAGTGCCATTGTTTTGTCTCAAGATGCACACCAGTAATGTTTTTTTTTTTCTATGGCACATTTATAAAAGATACTTAAATGTCCTAATTGAACTAAGGCCTAATCCTGGCTTAATCTAAACCCTGTCTGTGAAACCAGGCCTTAGAAATTCAACTTTTTACTTAAAGGCACAATATGTAATTTTCGCCGCTAGAGGTCGCTTATTCAAAACAAAGACGTGGGGTAACGCAGCGCTGTTTTACTTGGTCAAAACAATCATACTAATAATACATTTGAGTGTGTTAACGTTACTCTGTGCGCTAGCTCGGTGGCTGGTATGAGACACTTGTTGCACACTGCAGTAAGCTAGATCGATATTAAAATATCATATTAATAAAAGCTGGATGACTTGTTGCTAAATGGTATGCAATTCATTTTAAAATATATTATATGATGGAGAATATGTTGTATTACTGTTACTGTGGCTATGTTAGCCACTTGACAAAATAGCATTGTCTCTGAGGCATGGTACAAACATGTTATACTCACGGTAAATCAAGAAAATGAGATTCAAACAATAAGACTAACTGTGTTGAGCTATATAATCATGATTAGTTTTCTGTCGTTAAATGTATCCAAACAGTTGCTCACCTGTCTAATAAAATGAATAATATATTAAAGCGTATATGTTTCATGGTTAAAGCTTTGGTGTTTCCATGGTTTCTACGAAAGTAAACCTGGAAATCGAGGGTAACACGGATATGACGTCACTGACAGGAGACACAATGACATGGTCCATTACACTGGTTAAAATAGCTGATTTCTCTGGATTTAAACATTGTTAGAAACATTTGGGATAATGTAAGTACACAAGTAAACAAAATATATACATTGTTCTAGTGGTTTTTGGATATTTTATATCCAAAAATCTTACATATTGCGCCTTTAAATTATTATGCTAATGATATAATTTACAATGAAAATTGTATTAAGTTAGAAAATGCAAAATAGAAGAATTTTTCATTTGTGTCTCAAAAATTCCAGTAAGATATCTTTTATGACAATTGTGTGCACAAAACTGAAATGATCTGATAATTAATACGGTGATTAGTGAGGTTAATTAATAAGTAGGAAACAACAAGGGTGAATTAGTCAAGGTTTTTTACCTTTAATTAATTGGGCTGCTTGATGTAACTGAAGCTTCTGTAAAGACACTGCATCTGAAATTATCCGAACAGACTGTGCAGAAATATATATTAATCATAAGTGAGGTGTAAAAAAAAAAAATTCACAACAATTTTACAACAGGTAGAAAAAAATGTTTGCTCAAAGCTTTATGGAGCAACTCAGCAGTTCTGGGCATGAGAGGAGATTAAATTTTTCACAAGCCACTTGAATTTATGGAGGCTTATAAATATGCGCACATGTGCAATGTGTAGTGACTTATTGGCATTGGCAGGTCACATTAATATGTCACATTAAAGCAGCAAGGCTGTTGACAGGTGCTGTTTGACCTCCATCAGAGCCGACACGCATACACACACACACAAAACTCAACTTAACTCTTTTTCCATTTCCTCTACCCTCCCTTGTACTCCGAACCACATTCTCACACATATGTACATTTCTGACACCCATTCTCTAACATAAACATACACCTACATTTTAGACACAAACGCAAATTGTTTAAACCATCCGTGAAAAGATTAAAACCACAGGAGTTCACCAAAATAGAAAAGGGCATTAAAAAAGAGGGCAAACTCATAAGCAATTCAGTCTGAATTAACACAACAGAGAGGCAGGTCACACTTCAGCAGATACTTGTCAATACAGAAGTACACTCAAGTGGAACATTGGCCACTTGAATGCTCTTGTGTTAAGCTAGAGGGGGTTAAAGAAAAAGAAAGAATGAGAGACACAGAGAGGGGGGGAAGAAAAGAGAGAGACATCAAAGGCCATGTTCCAGTCAGAGACCCCACGCAGACAGCGGCAGGTCCTCATCAGACAGGCCCCCTCATGAGTTCCCCCACCAGCAGCGAGCTGCTCTGCTTATCAAAGTGCCACAGAGCTATAGAAGAGCACTGAAGCAACACTCAACACACACACACACCTCAAATCCTTAAATAAGGCTGATTATCTCTGACCTCACCCATCAGCGGTTTTTCTGTACCATCTTTTACCCCCAGCTCCCTTAGACACACCCACACAAATGTCTCTCTATCCATTTGAGTTTTCTGTTCTCACTTTATCATTGTAGTTTTGGTCTTTTGCCACTTAAATAGACGGGGATATTCAATAGATTACAGGAAATAATGGGGAATTGCACCAGAAACAATGCAAGTCAGATTCAAGCCAGGGTTGGGCAAAATGCAGAATTTAAGTACCAACTACCTTTACATTCATGATTTGGAATTTTGAATTGAATCGGCCACATACCACAGGAAGATAAATTGGAATTTGAATAACAAGGACAGGAAGTGGAATTTACCGAATGGACCCTTTTCACAGACTGTGATGACGCATTTTAACGGTCATCAGCATCGTAAATCTTGCAAAGTTTTTTATATTTTCATTTTTTTTAAAATGTATGTACATTTATAACACTATACTTAGTATTGTATTACCTTTTCATCGAATTACAAAAAACTAGTTAAAGCTGCTGTGAGGGTGTTTCTAATACAGCGGCTATGGGAGTGATGGTAAAGTTGACATATTTCTCTCTACTGACTGCCGCTATCAATCTCTCTCTATTTTTTTTCATCTTTTAGAAAGTTGTGAAAACACTGTTGTTTAGATTTTCTTTTGCTATTTGAGAAAATGGGAACACAAAAAATATATTTAATGTATTCCCTCATTCACCGCCATAGACTTTTACCCAACTATGACGACTTCCGCTTCTGAGAAACCCGGAAATGTGAAAAGGGTCTATTGCTTTCAAAACAATTCAACAGGTAAATGGCATTCTAGGAAAGGGGAAATGGGAAGTGTTCTTCCATACAAAGCCATTCTAATTCTTGTTGCTACCTCAATTCAAATTTTCAATTCAGTTCTGAATGGCATACACCCCTGATTCAAACTGACATTGCCCACAAGAGCACCAAGGCTCAATGTGTTCCTGTTGTACCTTAATATCTCACGTTTTTGGTCACATATACACAACTGTTCAAAAGTTTGGTGTCAATAAGTTTTTGAAACAAGTCTTTTATGCTCACTAAGACTGCATTTATTTGATCAAAAATACAGTAAAAAAAAAAAAGTAATATTGTGAATTATTATTACAAGTTAAAATATTGTAAAATGTAATTTATTCCTGTTATGCAAAGCTGAATTTTCAGTCTTTAGTGTCACATGATCTTTCACAAATCATTCCAATCTGCAGATTTGGTGCTCAAGAATAATTATCAATGTTGAAACAGTTGTGCCACTTAACATTTTTTTGGAAACCGTGATGTTTCTTTCTTTGATAAAGAGAAAGTTAAAAAAAAAAAAAACAGCATTTGAAATAGAAGTCTTTTGTAATATTGCAAATGTTTGTACTGCCACTTATGATCAATTTAATGCTTTCTTGCTGAAAAAAAGTATTAATTTCTTTAAAAAAAAAAAAGTACTGACCTCAAACTTTTGAACGGTAGTGTAAACAGATTAAATCTTGTCTGGTTCCTGTACACAACTTTTATGAGGTTGTCTACAATAAAGAGCTAGTACAAAGAATATCAGAAACCCAAACAAGAGATCCTCCTGTCACTGACCCTCCCAGCATCCATTTTGTAGTGTCATTAGCTCTAGTGTTGTTTCCCCTCCTGTAATTGCAGGTCTAGTTATTTTCCTGCAGTCTCTCAGCCATCTGAAGAGTGCCGTTTTACAAGCTCTCCCCCCTTCTCGTGTCCTCTAGTGATCAAAGCCTCCCTTTCACAGATACATTTCCCCATCAGACAATACCTTCTCACAAGCTGCTGTCAGCTCATCTTCTTTTCTTTAATTTCATCTTTTAAAGTTTTTTTTATCTCTCTTTCTTTTTAATCCTCATTCCCCTGCCTCTCTCTCTCTTCTCCTCCTTTGTGTGTGCTGTCAAGCATGACAGGTTGTAGCTGGGAGGGACGAGTGCGGAGAGAAAGGTAGAAGCAAATTTACAACAGGACGCCACCTGGCCTTGCCTCAGTAGGACTGTCAATCACAAACAACACACACACATATAGTTTCACACGCATATGCTAAGCAAATCTGGTGTACTGCTACAGCAGATTTGGCGATCAACAAATAGACCTAAGCTGCGTATCTGATCTCTCTTTGCTGTTGCATAACGTGCATTATGTTTTTCAAGATCACCATGGTGATAGTCAGGGACGAAACCTGAGTGTCAGTGTTTGTGCTCTGAGCAGCGACAGTAACCGCGGTAACTCAAAGTGACGAATGGCTGCCATGGCACATTGATGGGCTTGGGATGATAGACAGTCACTGACACAAGTGCTCAAGACATGGCTGCTGACATCATGCTGTCGCCCGAGGGGGACCGGCGGGCCCCCATGAAACTTGAGGACCTCTGTCGACCGCAAAGGCAAAGAAACATACACGCAGACTTAATCCAGCAGCTCAAACAGACGATTTTAGACTGGACAGAAATGAGAGGAAAGAAAAAGGAGAGCATATCATTTCAGACAGTGGAGAAGAGGGAACGATAAATAAAAGACAGAGAATAGAGGAGACTTGTGCCCTAAGGGTAAGGATTGGACAGGGGGAACATTAACTTTCTTTACTTCATCCTCCATCTCTTTTGTTCTCTCTTTCTCACATCTGATGCTTGACACCTTGGAAATAAAAAGAGAACGAGAGAAAATGAGAGCGAGAGAGAATTGAATCTCTTTGCTCATATATAGTATGTTAAGTGGGACAAATATGATATTTATTCTTTCACGCTTGTAGCATCACATGCTGCCCTGTAAGGCAAAGTAAAGAATGATTTACCAACAAAACATTATTTTCAAAGGTCAACAACAAGTCTGGTCTAGTGGTTAGCTGCACATGTGGTGCTCATGTGAGACATGCAGGTTTAATTCCATTATGTCATTTTCCATTTTTCACTTGTCTGTAAAAAGCAAAACCGAAAATAAAAATTATTTATATTTCCTATATTTATATTTTCTTAGAGCTCTGCAAACTACAGTGGCTTATTTGCTTAGTATACTGCGAAAAATTGTTTTTGCCTTTTTCCAGTAAAAATATCTAAACATTCTTAAAGGGGTCATGAATTGAGAAATCAACTTTTCCTCGAGCTTTTGATATATAAGAGGTCATTGTACTATAAGAATATACTGTAAGTTTCAGAACTGAAAACTTCCTTGTTAGTCCAATAAAAGCTTTTATTGCCACCAGGCCCATCGAATGACTGATCCTGGAATGTGCCTATGACATAGATAGGTGAAACGCCGCCTCTGCAGAAGAAATCAATGCCTACTTCATCATTGCAACATTAGCCCCGTCCACTGGCGTGTTATTGAGATGAGGAGAAAATAGCGATACAGGGGAAAAATAACATTAGCTTTCAAAGGATCCTAATGCTAGGAATATGGTTATTTATTTTCAACAATGTGAATGTCTCAGTTGATCATTATTTATTTGTATTCAACACTTCATGTGGATTCTTTGGTAAATCAATCACATTTCGGCGCAGGCTTTGCAAACAGATTTTTACGATATGGACTCGACAGTAATGCAACAACATGTAAGTAACAATGTTAATTCAAATGCCTGATCTGATATGCAATGATTCATGTACAGTCAGATGTTCTTTGTCTATGTATAAGTAAATCAAACCAGTGACTTAAACGGTCAACTTCATGTTGTTTCTCTTAGTAGGATGAAAATAATCTGTGATTTAAATGGTGATTATATATAGAAAGCGATCAATGAATGCTCCCTTTACAATTGCTGAAGCTTTCAATCAAACAGCGCGAGTTTATCAGTGACTGAGTTCTGGACACGCGCCAAAACTCCCGTTTTATTCAACGAATCTCTTAGTTACATCGCGTTTGCATTGTTAGTTATGATGAAAGCATTCATTAGTGTGCAGAAATTGAGATGCAGTGACGAGATCACTGCTTTCATGAGCTCATTAACATGTCTTTGATCGGCTACAATGTCCATCACTGCATCCTTTCATGCCACTATCTAAATATATAGATCTAAATGTAATGCAACACTTTTCACGATTAGTTAACCTTGAGACGTTTTAATAGTAAAAATGTGCTAAAAGTTTTCAAGAGAGTAATACTTAGCTATTTCAAATGCAAAGATGTTAGCCAATCACAGCAAGTCTCACAGCAGACACGCCCCTTAAAACAGAGCGTTCAAATAAGAGGGCTAAAATTAGGGTAGGACAAATGCCTTTTATTTCTAGATGATGACAATTTTTAATGTAAAAAGCATACTAACATTATAAGTGCACCCCAGGAAACATTATAAAACAATAAAATAATGCAGTTCATGACCCCTTTAAAAGATACATTTACACAAGAGGCAAATCTGCATTAGGTATAAAGACTTGTTTACAGAGAATATGTTTGCGAAAAAATCATTTAAATAAAGTATAAAAAAAAGCTAAAATTAAAAAAAAAAGAAAAGAAAAAAAAGAAAATCAAGTAAAGTGTTTCAACAATGTTTAGAAATTTTTCTACTGAAAAACAGGACAAAAATACTGATTAATAAAAATGTTTGGTACAGTACTAATTATGGGAGAACACAATGTGAAGCCTAGGTGAACCACAGTTCCTGCAACATTCAAAGCCTACACAAGTTTCCTTTTTTCCCAGATAATGTAGATTCTCTGATCTTCTGGAGTCCAGTTGAAGTGCGGTCACTACATACATGAACTTTTGCAGGTTGTGATTTATATTCAAAGCCCTTTGACACATATATTCCATTTTGTACCTTTCATTTTCCTGACCCTATTCGCATACACTAGAGAAAAACTCACACTGACTCATGCCATCAGCTGCCATACCCCTCTACCCCTTGAGTTCACACATTAGTCTAACATGTCAACGTCATCCCTCCGTCACACACACACACACACACGCGCACAAAGCCGAACTGCTCGGGGTGAACACGTGACCTCGAGAGCACAGCATACCTCACCTCCCTGCAGTGCCAACTCTTTCTCTTTAGAGAAACAGCTGTCCGCTATAAACCCACACCTTCTCTTCAAAGGTCTCGAGTGCTGGGATTCACAGCTTTATAAATGTGTGTGCTGACTTTGATGAGCAAAGGCGTCCCATTTAGCAGTTCTCTTTAAAACTCCCATAGACGGCCGCCCACTGTGTCAGGATGAGGATATTAGCCTGTCAATGAGGTGTAAACTTTGTCACAATGCTACAGTTGGCTTCAAGAGAACATTAAAGGGGAGGATGGTGTTACTCAAGGTTGCTTCACAAATAACATCCCACCTCTGTGAGGAAACGGATATGAAGCTGTTATGGCTCTGTAAAATTCTATACCACCTAGTAAGCTGCGGTCATCATATTTGGCTTTGAGTCAGCACTTACAAGAAGGTTTCTTTTGTTGTACGAATACTGAGTGTCATTCATCTCTCGCTTTTTCTGTAAAACGTTCTATGCCGTCAAAATATCATGAACCCCATATGAATGGCATATTTCCAGTGAACGCATATAATCCGATCCACATTATCGAGAGCAGAGAGGTTCCAAGTTGCACTCAGAACCGCTTGGACAAGAAACACACGGTGAGGTTTTATTCATCGGAAAAGTTTCCACTGGTGCCAGCTGCCAGTTTCTGTGCATGGATATGATCTGTCCTTCCTCACAGACATTATCTTGTCTTCCACAGGCTCCTCCTATCATCCATTCTGATCTAAAGCATTCACTCAAAGACTGAGAGAACTTCTCCAGACAGACGTAACTTAAATCTCACTAAATCCACACATGCAGCAAATTACCCATCCTGACAGCTGCAGTCAATCCAGGATATTTACTTTCTTACTTCTAAGCACAGAGTACACAATGACAAAGTGTCTGAGAGGATATAAAAAAAAGGAAATTCAAAAAAAGGACAAAAAATGCTCCTTCCATCAACCCTCCACCCCTCACTCACCCCAATCCCTCTCTTCTCTCTGTCACTCTTTTCTCTGTCAAATCAATGCCACCAAATCTGTTTTGCTGGCACATCACAGAGCGCACAGTATATAATCCCTGGCAGTTTAATGGCAAACCCCTTTTTTCATTTAGTCTTCCCACATGTGAGCCGTGTTTGTAGATAGAATCTGCCTGCAGACTGAAATCAACACATATCAGAGAGCAGCCACACGTAAACACACATACACACGCATCGCAGTGACGAGATGTCAAAATAATGCCCCCATATAGGCCCTTTCACTGAAATGAGTTCATTTTAACATGCCACCCAAAAATTATGTATATAAAAAATACTAAAAACATCCCACCACAAAATATGAGCAATGTGTTGGGGGAAAAAAAAAAAAAAAAACTTTTTTAAATAAGAGTAACATATTTGATAGCAGTCATATATCTTAGATGGATCAGAAAAGATTTATGATGGCATTACACCTGGACGGGACATCAACTGATCATAGTGACACAATGCTAAAAGATCTAACAGACAACATTCCTGTTGTAGTTCATATTACAGAACTCGAACAAAGGAATGGTTCATACAAAAATAAAAACTTATCATTCTCTCATCCTCATGTCATTCCAAACCAGTATGATTTCCTATCTTTTGTTAAACACAAAGGAAGATATTTTTTTAAAGAAGTCTCAGTGTTTTTTTCCCCCACATAATGAAAGTCAGTGGTATTCAGTGTTGTTTTGGACCCCACTAATTTTCACTGTAAGGACAAAACAGTGTTGTTATAGTTAATTAAAACTAAAACTATACTGTTAATTGAAATAAAATATAAATATTAGATGGAAAACATAAAAAAGAAATTAACTAAGCTTTAAGCTTTCCTGCTTCCACCAGAAAAGCTTAAGGAGAGCACTAGTCTACAAAAACACGCATGAAACTAAAATCAATCATATTCCGTTGTGATTTAAATCAGGTTAAAATATTTTTCCTGTGAATTAAAGAAGGATGGGGGTGTAGGTGTAGGTGAAAATATGGATAGAGGTTTCAAAAAAGAACGAAAAAAGCAAAAGTTAACAAAGAGAAAAGGATTAAGTACATCCTCTGTGGAGAAAAGAAAAGAGGGAATTGGTGGAGGAGTGGAACAGAGGGAAGAAGGGGAGATAAGGAGGAGGATAGGCCGTCTTCGCTCTACCCTGTGGGAAGAGATTTGGGTGGAGAACCTCCCTCGTATTCACACACGGGGTACAGCGTTTGTGCGTTTTCGCCCCGCTGCATGTGCGCGAGAGCATGTGTGCGTTTAAGATCTACAGAGAAACGTGATTTATATTTTGGAACTTTGATCTCCTAAAAGGCTTTGAGATTTACACAACAATAATTCTTCTTGGCCAGCGCTGAGATAAATGATGTGCCTATGGCAGAAGTCCAGAGCAGA
This sequence comes from Mylopharyngodon piceus, assembly GCA_039654765.1. Classification (NCBI taxonomy): domain Eukaryota; kingdom Metazoa; phylum Chordata; class Actinopteri; order Cypriniformes; family Xenocyprididae; genus Mylopharyngodon; species Mylopharyngodon piceus. The sequence continues at coordinate 11,626,477 of CM077443.1, forward strand.
TTTTAATAGACTGTAGGGAGAGGGGTTGGAAACAGAAGACATTCACCCTACATGTATCTGACAGGCTCGCACAGACTACGGCACACACTGGAAAGAGTCAGAGGTTAAAACAGTGTATAAATATCATAGGTAATAAAAAGCAAGAGCAGGGAGACTGCTGAATAACATTACGGGCATCCTGTCTTTCTCATCACTGCTTTAATATGAGCCAGTTAAGACCCTTGTGTTCCCCATGTTTAACAAATGTTAATGGACACAAATGATAGCTTTAGCTATGCTTGTGGAAGGAAAAGGGGTCATATATTGTAAACCTCAAGTTTTTTTAAGCTTACGAAGGTCAAATGCCTTTCATAAAGAGAGGAAGGGAAGCTATTGAGGTGAATGGAACAAAATGGCTACCCGCATCTGGTTAAAACATTTCAACCAGCATTCCTGTAACTGACAGTAGAGCACAGCGCTAGCAACATTGAGATCATGGGTTTGATTCTTAGGGAACGCATTGATAAAATGATTATCTTGAACAAAATGCAAGTCACTTTGGTTAAAAATGTCTGCCATTTTTTGACCCTTGGTGAAGGTAGGTACACAAATAAATGCAGTACATTCTAGTACACATGACATCAGTATTTTGGCATGTGATATACTAACAACCACAAAAACAATTTACTCAGTTGTTGTTAAAGAAACACAATTAAACCACAAGGAACACCTTTACACTTGAAAAGACCCACCCAGTTGCCCTTAAGGGAACTGTTACTAGTTAAAGGGATAGTTCATCCAATAAACTCATTCATTATTTACCCACTAACATGCCATTCCAAACTTATTTTGACTTTTTCTTCTTTGGAACACAAAATAAGATATTTTGAAAAATGTTTGGGTCCAAACAACATTAGACATAAAAAAGACGTTTTTAAAAATACAAAATATAGAAAGTAATAAAAGTCTGGAACGACATGAGAGTGAGCAAATGATGACAGATTTTCTTACTATCCCTTTAAGGCCTTAAAAATTAGAGTGAATGCATATAGGGTAAAGTCACAAGCATTTAATTTTGACACATGCGCTCAAAGCCTACAGACAGGCGAGTGTGAAGACAGACAGAAAAAGAGAGAAAAGGCGGGGGAGAGACATAAACCAAGACAGAGAGAGCACGAGCGCCAGCCTTTTGTCGTTTCATGTGTAATTTGTGCTCTCTTTCACCTTTTGCTGAGGGACTGTTTCTGTCAGGAGAGGAATGCTCTCCAGCAGCTCAGAGAATGAATGACTGACAGGCAGCTCTGGGTTTGGTTTCAATAACACCAAGCACAAACACTGTAAATTTACAGCTACGGATGACTCTCTGAAAAGATCACCCAAATCTCAGCAGTCATAACTCATTCTCTCTCTCTCTTTCTCCACCTCTCACTCTCTCTGTGTAGCAGCTGGTTGTACTCAGTATTGGGCCTGACACGGCACTTTGAAATAGCAATCAATGCCTTTATACTGCAGGGAGGACTCGTAAAAGTGTCACGGCCGGAATATACGGCACCGTATTTCATCGCTTTTCTCTATTTTTAAACGCTGAGTTATGGTGGTAGAAATGTGTACCTATTAAAGGTGATATGATGTATTCTCTGCCTTGTTCTGAGGCTCATTCATCAAGTGGGGACCGAAAAGAAAACTGCACCCACTTCTTCACCCTCTTCCCTCCCCTCTTCCTCTCCTCCAGCTCCCCAGTTCTAGCGGGCTGTCGAGGGTAATTTATAGCACGCAGGCAGTGTAACCTTCTGGCAGGCTTTGTGGAAGAAGCTTGTGCTCTCTCTCTCTTGGCAACTAATAACCTTTTATAAGGCTCAAACTTGGCCAGGTCATTGGGCACGGGAGACAAATCCAGACAGGACCAGAAAAGTAAAATGCGATTGAATCTGAGTTTGCTCTCTGCAGAAAAACAAAATCAAATGAATCATGGAAAACCAGGGGAATCGTGTCTAAACTAAATGGCAAAAGCAATCAGTGTGGACAGCAGTGATGATTTTAGCACAACATCAGCTGATTTGGTCTTGGGTTCTCTACTATGTGTGATTTAGTGTCATATAAAAAGACAGTGAAAGAGAAGGGGAAAGCAGATTTAACAGTAATGATACTCTAGGACTAAAGAAATATTTCACTGCTGTCAGCTTGCCCTTAACATTGCATCTGAAATGAGTATGCACATTCCCTGAGAACAAATGCCTTGCATATGACTTTATCAAGATCTTGTACCGCAAGGCAGTTTACTTTTTCATCTGCTTGATAGTTCCCATCATTATTTAGAGAAGGAGTTGCGAAAGAGTTTCTTTTTATTAAAAAACATTATACAGTAACATGTTAAAACTATAACAATGAATTTACAGTCTAGAAGACATGCATAAAAAAAACACATATCATGATCTCCTGAGTGATCTCGCATTTAAGTATTTCAAGTTAGACCAAATGTTTTGAGATCCGTTTCCTTATCCAGTCTGTCTTATGAGTTTCTCAGTTGTGACCTCGTCCTGACAGCCGAACAGTGCGAGATTAATGAGGTGGGCGGAGCAGTATAATAAACGTTTGTTTGAAGTGACAAGGCTGATAGGTGTTGATTTACTTACACACTGATAGGCTTTTAATTGAGCGCCTCCATCTCTCATCACATCAAAGTCACTGTGACCAACAGGGCGCTCCTCCATACTGCGGGCTGTGATGACTGACAGCTGACACTCGGCCAGAGTTTTCCCTCATGCCTTAAGATCTCACTCCATAAATTCATTAAAATCCTGTACTAATACAACAATACAAAAAAAAAAAAAAAAATACAAATAAGAATACTGATTACAGTACAATAGGTCTAAAGACAAAAAAAATTATCTGGTCTCAAAGTATATTATTTGAGTACACCCCTCACATTTTTGTAAATATTTTATTATATCTTTTCATGTGACAACACTGAAGAAATGACACTTTGCTACAATGTAAAGTAGTGAGTGTACAGCTTGTATAACAGTGTAAATTTGCTGTCCCCTCAAAATAACTCAACACACAGCCATCACCTTTACCCTCAGCTTCTTTAGCAAGGCAGTGGTCGTCTTGGAAGTGTGTTTGGGGTCATTATCATGTTGGAATCCAATATGTTGGATCATGCTCTGCTTCAGTATGTCACAGTACATGTTGGCATTCATGGTTCCCTCAATGAACTGTAGCTCCCCAGTGCCGGCAGCACTCATGCAGCCCCAGACCATGACACTCCCACCACCATGCTTGACTGTAGGCAAGACACACTTGTCTTTGTACTTCTCACCTGGTTGCTGCCACACACGCTTGACACCATCTGAACCAAATAAGTTTATCTTGGTCTCATCAGACCACAGGACATGGTTCCAGTAATCCATGTCCTTAGTCTGCTTGTCTTCAGCAAACTGTTTGCTGGCTTTCTTGTGCATCATCTTTAGAAGAGGCTTCCTTCTGGGACGACAGCCATGCAGACCAATTTGATGCAGTGTGCGGCGTATGGTCTGAGCACTGACAGGCTGACCCCCCACCCCTTCAACCTCTGCAGCAATGCTGGCAGCACTCATACGTCTATTTCCCAAACACAACCTCTGGATATGACGCTGAGCACGTGCACTCAACTTCTTTGGTCGACCATGGCGAGGCCTGTTCTGAGTGGAACCTGTCCTGTTAAACCGCTGTATGGTCTTGGCCACCGTGCTGCAGCTCAGTTTCAGGGTCTTGGCAATCTTCTTATAGCCTACGCCATCTTTATGTAGGGCAACAATTCTTTTTTTCAGATCCTCAGAGAGTTCTTTGCCATGCGGTGCCATGTTGAACTTCCAGTGACCAGTATGAGAGCGCGAGAGCGATAACACCAAATTTAACACACCTGCTCCCCATTCACACCTGAGACCTTGAAAACACTAACGAGTCACATGACACTGGGGAGAGAAAATGGCTAATTGGGCCCAATTTGGACATTTTCACTTAGGGGTGTACTCATTTTTGTGGCCAGCAGTTTAGACATTAATGGCTGTGTGTTGAGTTATTTTGAGGGGACAGCAAATTTACACTGTTGTACAAGCTGTACACTCACTACTTTACATTGTAGCAAAGTGTCATTTCTTCAGTGTCATCACATGAAAAGATATAATAAAATATTTACAAAAATGTGAGGGGTGTACTCACTTCTGTGAGATACTGTATGTGTGTGTATATATATATATATATATATATATATATACACAGTCAAACCAAAAATTATTCAGACACTAGATATAATTTTTTACTAGTGGGTGCAGGACACTATAGTTCATTTATGTAAATGAATGAAAATGAAAATGCAGTTACAAAAAGTTTTAAAATATACTCTTGACAATTTCACAAAGCCTGGTTCCAATACAATATACACCTTTCGTATTATAAAGGGAATGTGCCATTTCAACCACAAATTCAGCATTATAAGATCATGCATTTGTCAGTATATGAATATATGATGTAATCTTATTTTCAGAATTGATGGAGGACTCCAAGGAGGTGATGAAGTAAAACATCTGTGTTTTTACTGCAGTTTTTACAAGCCGCCAAGAACTAGGCTGTTGAGTTGTTATTGTTCAGGCAGCAAGTTTACATCTTTTCATTATGTGTGACACAATGACATAACCTGTTTAGAGATCTACTGACATTTGAGCCTTGTCAGTCAACTGTGAGCTGATTGACAAGACTAATACAGGCTAGGTCAGTATCATCTTTTACTTTGAAGTCTGTTTTGTGTGACAAAATTAATTACTTCAGTGTGCGCCAGTGAGTGTGACTCAGAAATGAGGGGATAAATGTGGAACTTGTGAACTCTAAAAAGTGAATCAGACTAGCCTAAGGAATGGAGAGATTTCATTTGCCCCATGCATTACTCAAATGGAACGTGTCATGAGTATTGTGAATGTAGTGACTGCTGCTCCATGCAAGCGTTTTCTGGGCCAGAAACAGATAAAAAAAACACCTTTTGATGTCTGCTTAGCTTTCACACAACAATATAGAGCAATCTGATTTGTGGCTCTGCTGTGTGTAGCCGAGTAGTTCTCCCACCCCTCCTGATAACTTCACCATGTGGAGGACAATGGGACCTTTTGTTTGAGCGAGAAGGGTGCATTTAAGTTCATTGTGTGTGTGTGTGCGCGTGTGTTTTGGTGCACATGACATGTTTGAAAGCTAAATAAAGATCTGTCATTAACTGTAGGGCATGTACATAATCACTCAGATAATCAGTGAGACAGGAAGATGAGTAGATCTGCTTGGGCTCTTGATCAGAGATACAAGAGAGACGAGCCATTAGGCCTGTGAGAGCGCTTAACATCACTGATATCATAAAAAAAAAAAACATGGAAATGTGCTTTTGCTGGGTATATAACTATTAGTCAAGTCTAGTTCATCCATCTTATGGTATGATATTCCATTCCGTCACATGTGCATGTGGTTTCATACAAATATTTATCCTGTCATCACACCATCACTCACATCTTTGGATCAGAGAGTCTCAAGATGTTCAAGTCTGATTATACCAAAACACAGTGATGAGTCATTAAATCAACCTGAGAAGCTCCATTCTCAGAGAATTCTGGGAAGAGCCTTTTCTGTCATTTGTTACCCTTGAGTGAATGCTGTATGCGTAATTCACACCGAACTAAATAAATCTTCATTCTCTGCTATTTTTTTTTTTCTTTTTTTTTCTCGGCTCAGTTGTTTCGTGATACGTTCCTTGACTGTGTTTGATAGACTCTCTCCATCATCTCTTTCACACACAGGCACACAAACATTATTCTTAGTAATAGTCCACCAAGTTTCATAGTGGAATAGTCCATTTTTAAATATTTGATTCCTAAAAATCACACAATCACTCTGAAGGATTGTGGGGTTTCTGAAAGCAAAGAGAGAAAGAGAGTGCTACGTTTTACAGTTCTCCAGGGTTGGTCTCACATGTCAGCTACACTCCATAAAGCTGTCCTGTCCCTCTTTTTTCACAGGATTATTATTTCTGGAGAACAGACCAGGCATAAGCAGCAGACTCCCTGCCTCTGGGCTCCCTTTTCATACCACTCACCTCATAAATCAGTCACAGGTAATTAAATGCAAGTGATTTGCATCCTTTTTGTTTGTTTGGTTTTGCCGTCTCTCAGTCTGTACCAAAGAGAGACAAACTGTTTCATGCCAGTCAAGTATAAAAATTTAAATTGTAAATTGACAACTGTAAACACAAAGCTATTTACCAAGCTATTTGAAGTTTGAATTAAATTATTTTTTATTTTTTAAATATATTCTTTTTTTCCCATATCCGTCTCCAAGTTTCATATCCGTCACTGTTTCACATTAACACGAATGATGGCCTGCTATAAAATTCCGGTAGGTTTTCTGCACTTCAGTAATCTGTTCTGAGTGACCTCTCACAAAAAGCAGTGAGGGGATATGAGTGGGCTACAGTCAAGCAGGATGTCTAGCCTCTGCTTTTAGCCCTTTGTTTAGCCAAAGTTATGGTAAAGCCCCGTGCTTTGATACAGTCATGCATAGGCGAACGCCTTCAGGCTTAACAGGGATTGGTCAGACAGGCCTCTTAAAGGGGAGGCCTGCCCCTTAAAATCCACAACAGGAAATGACCATCCGTCATTTATACGTCAAAACAGCTGTTAGCAGCCCACTTCAAGGCCAGACTTGAAAGGAGCTGTTCCCCGTTGTTCCAGCCCGCCCTCAGTTCTTTCTCTCACTCTCTTTCTCTCTTTTTTTATTTTCCCTTCCTCCTCCTCTAGGGTGCCTTTAAACTCCCTCCATTCCACCCACACCTTTGCCCCCTGCCAAACTCACTTATCCTGAAAATGTTTTTGTAAGGCAATCCATCTTAATTCCAAACCATTGGAATTCTAAGATTTGAGGTTTTAGGCTTGCATTTCATGTTTTTTGCTTTTTTGAGAAAGCAGTGATTCTTCATTTTCTTTGCAGTCCTAAGAATATAACAATGGTTACACCCTGTGATTCTGGTTTTCTGACTAGTAACATAATTTCTAGACAAACGGAAACATTCCAGACATCTCGACCAAACTTCACAGAGTGGCAACAGGGATGGATCAACTGTAAAAGCAGAAGGAAAGAAAAAAATACTGAGTGTCTACCAACATTAATACGCTCGTTGACAGGTTAGACCACACCTGTCATAACCTGAAGTATCTGTTTGTGTGGGCTAAAGACAACTGATGTGTTCAAAGGAAGCGATCGCATCATCTCACTTAACCCTGAGCACATCTGAATTTGCATGTTCCTGTATTTTTATAGATTTGCACGGCCATTACAGACTCCTGTATAGGTGGCAAGTGATGGATGACACTAATAATGACAAAGCAAACAGCAGGGCTGTTGACAGAAGGAGAGGTGACTTCATACAACCACCGCTGCTATCTCTCAACACACACGTGTGCGCGCACACATGTGCAGAACGTTAAATGTCCTTAGACGCCGCAGGTAAAGAGATCCTTGTTTAACCACGGCAGATGCGCTTGTACGTGGAGTTCCTAAATAAATAAGACAACGTGTGTTAAAAACCCAACAAACACTGTTTGACGAGATGGATCTCTGAATTCCTGTGTTGTGAGACAGAGTGGCAGTTTAATTAACTTAACAGCTTAGATTAGCAAGACAGAAATAAGTGTTATGTATGATTGAGTGTGGTTTAATACTTTGCCACTCCAGTCAACTTTGATCGTCTATAGGTACTTGTGAGTGTGTGGGAGGCTGTTTGTGTGTGTACTGTATGTGGGATCTAAAATGACAGGTTGCTGACAAGCTTAAAACCCTTTCTGCCTCTGAAATGCAGTGTCCTGAGGCTTTCATTTCTCCCTGCACACCATTATTAAATGAATATTCACCTCTGCCACCCAGATACACGAGACAAAGCCCTGCAAACACGTTTGCCTGTGGCTCCTCCTCTCCCTAGGTCAACAGTTCATGCATTCTGTCTTTTTGTCATTTTTATTACACTAAGGCAGGCAACATCACCTTTCAAGAAGCTTCCCAGGTGCTCTTTGTTTTTAACCCCGAGAACAGCTCCAGAGATCAGGCCTTTCTCATCTCTCTGACTCACCTGACAGGTATTGCCATTCAGAGTAACATAAATATAATTTACACTGTGCAAAATGGGGCAACTATTATGCTGTCAAATGGCATAGCCTAACTACAATGCATTATCAATACATGAGTGGATGCAACTGATTATAATTTTATTGCAAACAAAAGTCACAAAACAATTTAGTGTATGAATGCAAGACTTCAGAAACACACTCGGCAAAATAATGTAATACAACCCGGTCCATTGTCTGGGGTTTAATAATGTTGGGCATAAGCACTTACGAACAATCAAAGCCATTAAATATAACTGAACTTCAAAGTTACTTAGACACGAATTAGCACAGTCTCCCTGTAATAGCCTCTGTCAGGCTTCATTTTTCAATGATTAAGCCAATTCATTGCATAATTAAGTTAGCTAAATTACTTCAATGGCAAAGTAACATGGGATAATGCAATAAAGTTATTAACATTCCAGAACTGGAGGCACACACATTAGGCATGTGCTGTTATTATGTATGAATGTATTACTCAGTATCATTTGACTTGTTTGACCTAAAAAAAAGAAACTGCTACCACAATCTCAGCTTTTCCTTTTAAAACAACCATCTACTATTAAGATTGTAAGGTAAACTTAACAGAAGCATTGATTCTAAATTTGAATTATGTGTTTAAGTATGAAATACATTTTAAACTATGCATCCTATAAATACATTTTTGGACCTTATGCAAAGACAAATTGACGTACTATTAATGTCATTTTGAAATATACAAAATATGTCTGAATGAATCTACTTATGAATAACTATCAATGTATGAATCACTGTCAACTTAATAAAGAATCTGTAATGTCTTTGTACACAAGTTGTTTTAACATTTATTCTTTAAAACTAGAATGTGTCTCTAGTACTTAAAACGAGTAATCCAACTGACTATTTCAATACTTTCTAGTATACATTCCTTTACAAGTACTGATTATTAGATAATTGAACATATTATGAATCAATATATTACTAGATCCACATTGAATTAAATGTCAAAAATAAGCAGCTTGTTACATTTGAATATAATAGAAACAATAGGATATATACTTGGAGTGACTAGCAAAGAATTAAGCACTATAGTGTAATCTAATGAAGAGTTACTATTGCAATAAAAAGGTAAAAGCAAAATGTGCTTCTACTGAAGATACTAGTTAATACTAGATTACTAGTGATTAAAAAATAACAACAACAACAACAACAAAAAACTACTTGTAACAAAATTAGATAAAAAATGAAATAAATGGTAAAACGGCATGCCACAGTCTCTTTGCATGTTTTGACATACAACGATCAAGCACTTGGCCAGCGGGTCCGGAGCGAGTCAGAGGAGAGAGGAGGACAATCTCCGCCTCTGTTGTGCCTACCCACTTATTACTAATGCAGACGCAGGCGATTGGACGGCGGCTGAGCGCTTTGAAGTTCTCCCTCAGATCTTCAGTACGAGCAGAGTGTATATGCGTACGGAGGGTGTAGTGCACACACCGGAGCGCACACGGACCAACGGAATGCCATTATTTGACACGATATTTACCAGTAGTTTTTCTGTTTAGTTTCTTTCTTTTAATTGTACAAGTATACAAGACTTCCCTTATTTCCTAAGTCGTCGTTTGCGCGTAAAGGACTCGCGAGCATTTTGGGGTTTAAGGCAGCACTGATTCGGTGACGGAACGATGTGGAGACGGAGTGTACGTTCTTCATAGAGACTATAACAGCTCTCTTTCTCTGGACTACAGACCGAACTGATGTTTCAACGGGATATTTAACTGTCAGCAGAAGAGGATAAAATGTCGTTTGGCTCTTTATTGAAGACACTGGATATCTCTAAATGAAAACTGAAGGACACCCGCCCCGTCGCTGCCCTCGACAGGTCTCTGATCCGCCCCGATCCAGATGAGCGAACTGCCTCCTGGATTTGCAGTCAGTTCACGGAACCAGCAGACCCTTAAAAGTCGTTACATTAACAACGATAGTTCGCCCACCTGTTTAACACCACAGACCGTCTCGATCGCCTCACTGCCGTACCGTGATCCCGCGCGTCAGGAAAAAAGGCTGCCTATAAGGATTCTCAAAATGTTGACCGCTCACACAAGTCATATACTTCACCCGGAGTATCTCCAGCCGCTCAGCTCCGCACCAGTGAGCATCGAGGTACGAGTAACTCCCTTCTAATGCATACGTTTCTTACTTGTTTCTAATAAAATATATATATAATTTTACTTATATTAAATTATATGTGTTGTTGTCCGAGTGTGTGGGTTTCTATTAAGCAAAATGTTGTTAGTTTCATTTCATCGACATGACTAGTGTGCATTTGTTACGTGATTTATCGTTTCTCAGCATTATGTTCTATCTGGCGCGCCTCGTTTTAATTCGGAATTCACCGAAAGAATCTGAATACTATTCAGCGCCTATTTGAAAGGATAGTCCGGATCTTGATAAGGCCGTGTTTGTCTATGAAGACACATTTTATGGTTTCACATTTCCTAATCGCTATTGACGTGCGTTTTTACCGTACTTTAAATTCCACTGTTTATCTACAAGCTTACCTAACATTTTTGTAACCAAAAATTAAGAACTCGATATCCATAAACTACACTGTGCAGTGTTTTCTAAATAACGTCTTAAAACACCGCACAATGTACATGGGGTGATGCAAAAGGTGTAACAAAAATGTCCACCTTTTAAAATGTACAAGTTTGCCATGGAAGCATTTTATGATGATGTCATACTTTCGAACCTAATCTAAATATAAATAGAATGATTGCAACATTGGTCACATTCCTTCTCAAAATATGAAGACATTCTCTAGAATTGGTTTTCCCTAGAATTGTTCTGAACTGTCAGTTCATGAGAAGAAAAATAAAGTTAACTTAAAATGTCTTTTTTGTCCCCATAGCTGGATGCTAAAAAGAGTCCCCTAGCATTGCTGGCCCAGACCTGCTCACAGATCGGAAAACCAGATCCTCCTCCCTCCTCTAAACTGGGATCCCTCTCCTCCAGCAGCCATGGAGACAAGGACGGACGCTCTACCAGCTCCAGCCTGAAGCCTGGGGAGCATCAGAACCTAGATGACAAGTCCAGCTTTAAGCCTTACTCTAAAACTGGATCAGAATGCCGGAAGGATGGAGCTGGGATGAACAGCTCAGCAGATAAAGCGGGATTCAGAGTGCCAAATAGCGGTTCTGCAGCTGTGACATGCCCCTCTTTACCTCCGCATGCCTCCTCTCCACAGGCCAGCTCACCTTCTCAGCAGACATCAGGACAGTCACATACACACCGGCAGTCTCAGTCTCCCCTGTCACAGAAAACAGCACATCTACAATCCACCCACATGGACTCCAAAGCTGCAGGTTCAGACACAGGGAACGACAGCAGCAGCAATGGCGGCGATCGCAATGGGAAAAAAGATTCGGACCACAGTAAATCAAGTCTGGACATTGCACAGATCGCCAACTCCAGTCATGCACGTGCTAGTGCGAACTCCAGCAGTGCCAGTTCCTCTAGCAGTCCTCAGCCTGATAATAAGGCTGACCCCCAACCCCCTCAGCCCAGCCTGGGTGCGGGTCACATTGCTCCCGTGTCTCCCTTCAAACCGGGCCACTCTGTTTTTCCCCTCCCGTCCTCCACCATGGGCTACCACGGCTCCATTGTCGGGGCCTATGCCGGCTATCCTTCTCAGTTTGTGCCTGGGTTGGATCCCTCTAAATCTAGTTTAGTTGGCTCTGGGATGGGTGTTCCAGGAAAGCACCCCAGCTCCAGTCCTCTCACAGGGGCCTCGCCTCCCTCTTTCATGCAGGGTTTGTGCAGGGACCCATACTGCCTCACCTACCCCAATGCACCCCATCTTGGGGGCAGCAACTGTTCTTCCTGCGTTCACGATCCGTCATCTGCCCTAAAGTCTGGCTTCCCTCTTATGTATCCCACCCATCACCTCCACTCCCTCCACCCCAGTTCTCTGTCCTCTAGCGCCACCTCATCTCTGTCCCATCCTCTGTATACTTACGGTTTCATGCTGCCCAATGAAACACTCCCTCACGCCTGTAACTGGGTCTCAGTGGGTGGCCCGTGTGACAAACGCTTCGCCACCTCAGAGGAACTCTTGGCCCATTTGCGTACGCACACGGCTCTGCCAGGTGTGGATGGGAAGCTGCTCTCTGGCTACCCTTCATCTGTCTCCTCTGCTGCTTCCTGCCACCTCCACCTGCCTCCTCCTAGCAGCCCAGGAGCACTTCCCAGTTCCCTCTCCCTGCGTGGATCACCAGGGCTAGGTTTGGCACGGTATCACCCCTACGGAAAGGCACACTTGCCAGGAGCTCCATCCCTTCCTATGCACTCACTCCCAGCCACAGCGCCCTACTATTCTCCCTATGCTCTATATGGCCAGAGACTGGGCTCAGCTTCTGCTCTTGGGTACCAGTGATAAAAAGTCTAAGGACAGTGTAAAGATATTGGCATGAGCTTGCTGGAAAGCACAGGAACATGCAGGATTCCCCTAAAAAGAATGAAGCAAAAAGCACGGGATAGTTATATTCACAATGAGGAATAAAATGCTTTGGATGACTGTTGTTTAATTAATGGTCATTCCAAATTTCCATTAGGATATTAGGGAACCCTTATGAACTTTAGGTGGAGAGCTAATGAGAATGCAGAACTCAATTTATTTTATCTGATCAATTTTTCTTTTTCTTTTTTTTTTCAATTTACCAAAAGTGTGTATTTATTTTTCACTTGAGCGCTTGACTTTTTGTTTCTAAGCAACATTTACCGCCAAAATTCAGTCATTATTTTCAGAAAGGAACAATATTTTCACAGTACGAATATGGTTGCTCCTATCACACACTTTGTAATAATGCAATGTTTGCAACAACGGACTGACATATTGTCTCTCAGACACAAAATCTTTCTTTTAACGTCACTTTCTTTTGTGCATTAGATCTGTGCATCTCGGTCTCTTTATTGGAGAACGGATGAGCATGACTTGGTCAACAGCTACTTTGTTCCTTATGATTTGGCGATTATTTTGTACTTGTACAGTTCAAAGAATAAAACGGAAAGATGTGATATATTTTCTATTGTAGCTGACTCTGCAAGTTGGGGATGGAAGTGGAGAAGGGGAAAAGAATTCAAATAAGAGTACTATGTTGTGATGGCAGCGCTATCCATTTAACAAAGTCTTATTTTGTGTAATAAATGATACTTGATTACATTTATAGATGTGTTGATGTCCCTCGCTTCTCTTTCATGTACGTTTCTTACACTGTTAATATGCTTGCTTTCACATATGTAATTTTGAGCAAAAGTTAGATAACAGTCACACTTTGAAGAATTGTACACGCCGACCATTTTCGTAACAGAAACACAAACAAAAAAAGGATATATATCTTTTATAATATAATTAAACCTTTCATAGAAGCACATGAAAAAGCATTGTGCCTTAACTTGAGCAACTAAATCTTTGACTTTCTACACTACTGACAGCTTTGTTCCCTATTAGTTTAAGCTATTAACACAAAATAAGGTCCTCTGTCTGTTTACTGTTCTGCTTGTAATGTGAAAGTGCAGTGTTAGTCACTGCTGCTTGTTTGTGCCTCTGCAGCATTGTGTAAAGAGCTGCCTCAGCACAAGGGAGTATTGGGTCTTAAATACAGCTCAATGATAGCCTGGTAATAACCCATGGGAGCCATGCACTCACTCCCAGTGCACTCTGATGGATTGCCTTGCTACACAAAGGGCAAAAGATGACAATGGGAGGCTGTTAATAGAGAAATATTTATCAAATGCTTGACATGACCCCCAGGAGTGCAGTCCCCATTGTTTGACCTGAGTGTGTTGTGTCCTATGGTTTAGAAAGTCTTGCTTAATGCTGTGCCACAAAGAGGGTCAAGATTCAATATTGTTGATGTGATTGCGTGGCTAAGTTAGGATTAATGTCTCATACATAAGCGGCCAGAGTGTACAACTCTTCTTCAGACCCATTTTCCTGAAACAGAATGAGTCGAGATGCCGTTAAGCGCTAGGATGAGCCAAACGCACACACACATTTACACGTACACACAGATTCTCAGTTCATTAGCACTTCAGACAGGAGAGGACGCAGCACAGGTGTCACTTGACAGGGCCATTAAATGAATAGATCACTCCACTGCCTCTGTTAACTCTGGCTATCCAGCAAGGACACAGCATAAGGTTCCTCTTATGGGAAACCAGGAGGTCAAGACTAGAGGAGGAAGATCTGAGATGAGAATAAACACTTGCTCAGTTCCTAATACCCAACTCTAAATTTTAGTAAGACACAACATAGGCCTGCTAATAGTAAACAGTCTACCAGAATGATGTATTCACAGGACAGAATGATGCATAAACTGCAGTAGAGAGCATCTAAACTGAAGTATTGCATTTTGTTGACATAAAGAGATGTTCGGATCTAAAAGTAAGGTTCAGCGTCAAGGGCCTATTTTAGAAATGGTCTTGAATGACTTCCTGTGAGACTCAGAGAGGAAGTTATTTAATGGAGTTACGGAGTATTTGGGCACAGCCCAAGAGAATTAAAAACTTCATGACGTGGATAACGTTGCCCCTAGTGGTAAAGCAATGCAACTGCACTGAACAAAAAGAAATCATTGAATTTAGTCAGCAATTTGTTTTTTGCACAAATAAGAATACACAAAATGTTCTGAGTGTGCAAATACACTGGGTTTTGATGAAGAACGAGAAAAAAGAGATCAAATATTAGTTAAAGCCAGTACAGCAAGGTTAAACGGAGGGGAGGACTTTTCACGTTTTATCCGAAGGTGAGAGATTAATCCTGCCATCACTCCTTTCCCACTCGTTCATCACATTCCTGCTCTATCCTTTTCTCAGTCTTTCTCCTCATCAATCTCTCCCTGCCATCTATCTTTCTCTCCCTCGTCTCCCGGGCTCCAGCTGAGTCAATATGCAGTCACTCTGTTTCTGTCGCCTGCTTGTGGAGGGGAGGGGAGCTGGATGGATGTGTGGGTGGGGGTGTGGAGTTAATTTAGTCCCTGACCAGTGTCTTCTCAGCAGGGCTACACCTGTTTGATTGATCTCTTTCTCCCTTTCTCTGCTGTCCCACTGGGCTTAGAATGGTGGTGGGGGGGCAAGACCCCCCCTCCTTCCCAATGTGTGCAGTCAACTACTGAGGAGAGAAAGAGTGTGTGTGAGAGAGGGAGAGAGCTGCAGCCCATCACAGCAGTGTCCCGGGCAGGCAGCCCGGCAGCCCTAGTGATTAATGACGACAGGGTGTGGAGCTGCTCCTCAATTAGCCGCCAAGTCCACAGCAACTCACGAGCCTGACAGCCCCAACCTGAAAAAGAATGAGAGAGGGAGAGAGTTAGATCACCCCTCCCTCACCGACTCTTTTTCTTGGGCTGTCTCTCTCTGTTTAGATCTTGTCTCTTGTCTCTCTTCACCTACACCCTCTTTCTCCCCTGGCTTCTCTACTGTTACTTTCTTGTTGTCTCTTTGATTATGTTAGTCTAATGTAGACTCTCTCTCTCCCTTCGCAAACTTCCATATACATTACACTCTGTTAATTACCGCATGAGTACTCTGATGACTGTTTGTCACGGTGATACAGACCAGACCGCTCTCTTTCTCACACACACTCACACTCCTCGAGCTCATAAAGCAATCAATCACACAACTGCTTCTGCTTCATGACTAAAAAAATCCATTGAGGACTTTCCACGGGACTCTTAATCACATCAACCACATCACAAAATACCACTCCATCCGCCAGCAACAACAACAAAAATTGTGGCGGTGCGCACCTCTGCTCAGTGATCTCTTAGCCATCCCCATTTGTCTAGCAAAACCGTGTGCATGTGTGACGACAGCCTGACAACGCAGGCAAACGAGTGTGTTGCAATTATGGCTAACCACTAATAACGCATTCCACCGCTACAGCTGGATTCCATTTGCAAACGCACTGGGGGAGCGTGGCACCGATGTCACGAACATTGTGCACATGAAAAATCGTGCCTTGGCACCGGAATGGTGGGGTTAAGATTGATTCCGAGTCATGCCCGGAGTGACAGCACCTTTTCCTGCTCTGCTTAGGAAAATGTTTCTGTTACCTCATGCTTCCTCTATAATACGTTTCCTCTATAATATGTATTTAAGGTTTTCTTATGCTCACCAAGGCTGCATTTATTTGATCAAAAATACAGTAAAAAGAGTAATATTGTGAAATATTATTACAATTTAAAATACTACGTTTTCTACTTGAATATTCATATATACATTTTTTATTTAAATATTTGAATTTTCAGCAGCCATTACTCCAGTCTTCAGTGTCAATGATAATAATTATAATCATTCTAATATGCTGATTTGGTGCTCAAGAAACATTTCTTATTATCAATATAGAAAACAGTTGTGCTGCTTATTTTTGTGGACAATGTGACGTTATTTTCAGGATTCTTTGATGAATAGAAAGTTCAAAAGAACAGCATTTATTTGAAAATAAATTTCTTCTAAAGTCTTAACTGTCACTTTTGATCAATTTGAGGCATACTTGCTGAATAAAAGTATTAATTTCTTCTTAAAAATCTTACTGTACCAAACTTTTGTACATTAGTGTATATGTTACTGTAGTTGGCAGATATACACATTTAAAGGTTTTTCATGTCTGAGAAAATAAAAGACCAAACATATTGATTATATATCCAAATTTCTTTCCAATAAAATGATCTCTACAATGAGAATAACAAGAAACAAATCAACATAAAATTGAAAAAAAAGTGAGATAGTCCATTTAATATGTCCCAGTGGCCCAACTTCCTAAATTTAATTCATCAAGCCATTTCTTAACTTTTTAAATTTTTATATGTATCTGAACCTTTATATAACTAGGAATTCGTCCTATTAAGAATTAAAAATGTCATAAAATTTCTAAAGGCTTCTATGATATATTCTGCAGCATGATGTAGTGACATCTGCTGGGGAATGTTTTCAGTTTCTATTATGTAATTACTTTGATTCATTAGATATCATAATTACACATTATGTTCATACTGTGCTTTGTGTGCACTTCAGTGTCAGGATATATATATAAATAGCGTATATAATCAGCATATAATTCAAACTGACCACATTAATCCAGAATAATGTGCTTTAATAAAAATGACTAGTATGTAATTTGTGAACATCGCTATGAGGACGTGTGGAGAGCTTTGCAACTGTTTATTTTACCTGCTGCCCTCAGCCTCAAGCTTGGCATAACATTGTCACAATGTTTAAATACTGCTGTCATGTGCAGTCCAGGTTTAAGTGGACTGTATGACATCATTTATAAACTACCAATGGGCAATGTTAGGTGCGACCATGACACAATGATGTGTTAAACCCAAAGGTCAACTAATCCATTAAACACCATGCATTAAGCTGCCGCCTGACACGCTCTGGGCAGAAAAGAACTAGCGATGTTAAAACAAAGTTGTATAATAGACTCTTTTTTACTCTGCACATACAAACATAGTACTACTATTAAAGGTTAAATAAGTGTCCTCGCATTCAAAACCGAAGGGCACATAAAGGTATAGACATCTGTCAGGTCTTGTTTAATGAAATATACAGAGATAAAAGTACTCTTGTCAACACTCTTCCATTTTTCTTCATAATGTGACAACCCTGTACATACCACACGGCTCTGAAACTTTTACCCTAGGCCTCTAGTCACCAGATTTTCCTTCCGCCTCTGTCAGGATATTTTATGGACCGTCAATGTGTGTACATGTGTGTGTGTGTGTGTGTGTGTGTGGTAGCGAGCATACACCACAGAACAGCCAAGTTAATGTTATGAGAAGCGGCAGGGGTTTCTTAAGTAAGAGCAAAAGTTTTCCAGAGCAATGTGATTATTTTTACTGACTCAACGCCCCCCTCCCTTTTAGCAGGGGTGATGGTAACCACTCGGTCTCCTTGCCCTCTCTGTCTTGGCGGTAAGCTAACCCAGCTGTTCTCAATGCCATTTTGGGAAGAGGAAAAACCGAAGGCAGGAGAGAGCAAGAAAGAGCGAGAGAGAGAAACTGGCAGGGAGGGGAACAGACCTGATTATCCAAATACAGTCATTAAAGGGGAAATGTGTTTTTCAAACTGTCAAGATGATTAATGAGGGAGAGCAAATCCTCACAAATGCTCTTGTTTAGTCTAACTGGCAGACATGATCCTGGCCACTGATTAATGGCAGTGCTGGTGCGTGAGGCCACCGTGAGGTGAGATGAGTGGGTGGGTGGGGGTAGGTGTTAGGTAGTGGAAGGACGTGTAGTGTGGCAGAGCGATAGAACGTCACAGGATGTAACAGAGAGAGTGGGAGAGAGACAAGAGAAAGCGCACAAGTCAACACAACAGCAGTTTTATCTTCGGCACTTTTTAGAGGTTTAATGAGTTTAAACAACAAGACTGCATGGCTTCACCTCACAAAAATGCTCATTAGATGTTTTTGGCCAAACTTGCGGCGCTTGAACAAATACCAAGCATGATTTATGGCATAAATAACCGCGGTAATAATTATAGTATACAACAGACTTGCAGTGAAGTAACAGTCATTAGTGTAAGAAGAAAAGCAGATCCTGTCAGCGCTAAAGGGATCTCTGTATTGTTTTGATGTAGTCAAATCATATGGAACACCTTAAAGGGATAGTTCACCCTAAAATGAAAATTAAGGTTTTGTTCTAATGCACTATGCCATTCTTTCTTTTTCACATCAAGTTTTAAAAAGTTGCAACAGTATAACAGAATGATCTTATATCCCACATGTTCTGGGGGTATACGAAAGGGTTTGGTGAAAAACAAACTGAAATTTAATGTATTATTTAACTTTAATGTATTCCTTAACTTTAGCTTTTGGGCTTCTGTGCACGAGACTCTATTAGCTCCGCAGTTCACTCCGACTTGCCCAGAAAAGGCACACAAGTTGTGAGAAATTAAGATTAATAAATACACGACATGAAATACAATGCCTAGAAATCCCAAAAAAAGTATCTGTGTACTTTCTTCACTGAGTTGAATATGTCCGATAACTTCCTGTTGCAACAAACTCATAGATTGTATTTCATGTTGCGTTTTTCTTAGCCTTGATTTCTCACAACCTGTGTGCTGTGTTCTGGGTGTGTCAAAGTGAACTGCTGTGCTAACAGAGTCTCACGAATGCGCACGTCACATAGCCGTGCACAGAAGACCAACGGCCAAGGTCAGGATTTTACATTAATACATTTAGTTTTGGATTAATACATTACATTTTGGTATTTTTTTTTTCACCAAACCCTATCGTATACCCCCAAAACACTTGGAGTAAAAGCCTAAATTCAAACTGTTCATCATATAAAGCATTCATGTCTCTTCAGAAAATTTGGACTAAACCACTCAATTCATATGGATTAGTTTTACGATCTCTTTATGAACTCTTTGAAGCGTCAAAGTATCAGTTGCGTAGCAGTCAATGGAGGGACAGAAAGATCTCAGATTTCATCAACAATATCTTCATTTGTGTTCCAAAGATCAACGAAAGTCATACGGGTTTGGAACGACATGAGGGTGAGTAATTAATGACAGAATTTTCATTTTTGGGTGAACTAACCCTTTAACACTGTTTGCTGGAGACTTTGAATGTGTGTTGTCCTGGTATACCCTACGTTGTGGGGACATTTTTTGGTCCCCATGAGGAAAACAGATTATAAATCATATAGAATGATGTTTTGAAAATTTAAAAATGCAGAAAGTTTTCTGTGAGGGTTGTTTTTAGGGGTAGGATCAGGGGGTATACAGTTTGTATAGTATAAAAATAATTATGTCTATGGAAAGTCCCCATGAAACATGGAAACTAGGGATGTGACGGTGAGGAAATTTTCCCACTGGTTAATCGATGTGTGACAACACTGGTAATACCGGTATCACCAGGTGGAGTGACGTTTGAGTTTTTCCTTCTTTTGCACCCCCCTTTTAAATCGCACGGCTGCATGGGCATTCATAACAGTCAGTTTTCAGTTCATTCATATGAAAGTTGAGCTTCACGCGCACCGTGCCAGTGGACACGCATCGTTATGAATGCCCATGTGGCCGTGCGCATTTTACTTTCAAATTAGTGCCAATTCAGGGGCGGCAATTGCTTGAATGGTGGGTTCATTATTATTATTAATGAAAAACACAACTAGAAAAACACAACTAAGCCTTAGCAGGTTCCCTATTAGCATTGGGTTTAAATCCAAAATATTGCCAAATAGACGCTTTTACATTTCGCTTTGGAACCAAATCTTCCGCCATCATCTTGTCAGTCAGCTCCTCACTCTTGTGATAAATGAAATCTGACTCCTGCTGTTGGTCTGTGCTGCAACTCTTGTTCAGCTCACACTGCATTGAGCAGATACAGTTTTTAATTGTAGTTTTCTAACTGAACTAAATGAAATTTTATTACTATAAAAAATCAAAACAACAGTGCGGCCGGTGCTGAGGTGGGCAAGTGATGTAACCGGTTTTGCAGCTGAACACCGGTAACACCGTTAACACCGAATATCGCAGCAAGCCTAATGGAAACCCAACATGTATGTGTGTGTGTGTCAGACAGCTGACCTTAGAAGTGACTGATTTTCCCCCTGGCAGGAGCTAAAGTGCTGATACCTGACTATTTTACTTTGCTGACCTTAAAGAGTGGCGGTTACAACATGCGCACACACTCATACACTCACTGCTCAGACAAACTCACTGCTACTGGTTAAGATTTCTATGGCATAATGGCACAGAGCACACATTCATTAGCCATTGTCTCATTGACAGTATTGGAAACCAATTGGTCTGCAAGCTATTCATCAGGAAAGCAGACAGGCTAACAATTTGTCTGTGCTGGGAGTGGGAGGTCTTCTTTAGACTCAATGGTTACAGTTTTTTTAAACCACATGTGAGAGGAAAATTAGCTTTCCACTAGACTACTAGTGTTGTACCATCTTCTTTTGTCCCACATCCAACTGACCACTGCATCATTACTCAATATTTTTTTTAGAATACTCTGAAAATTACATGTAAATATCTCAACAGAATAGGGATGCACTGAAAATTAAACATTTTCAAAAATGCTGGCACAAATAAGCTGATAATTATTTTAATTAACCAGCCATTAAGCAACAAAGGGCTGATATGAGAAGTCTATGCTAATTTGTCTCAATACATACAAAAAAAAATATATATATATATATATATATATAAAAAGTAAAATTAAATAATTAAATGCTACAAGTGAAATTAGGCATAAAACATTACAATGTAGAGTATGAAAAATGGATATTTGGATAAATTAATATTTTGATATTTGCTAAAGATTACATTACAGTGTTATATTTAACATTCCAGTGAGCATTAGATGACAGCAAAGGTATAATCTAAATGTAAAAATAGAGGGAATGAGCACGCACAATTAATTATCTAATATTAAAATTTTATATACATTTTTTATATATCCATTAACATGCTAAAAAATAAAAGTATACAGGACAATAATCAATATAGTACTAGTATACCTTAAACATATCATTCAAGCCAATGGTTTAGAGTTATATCTGTTGGGTCAGAATCCTGATGTAGTGGTTAGGACATGTGGCTATGGTGCTGTTGTGGGTGATTCAGGTTTGAGTCTAGCCTGTTCTGATCTCTGATTCTCAATGCTTAATGAATAAATCTAAATAGTTTTAATTAATTTTTAAAATACAGACATTAATGCAAGAAAAATGTGTATACTCAATAGAAAGCCCCAAGTGTAAAAACACCCACTACAAATCTTGAGCAGCAGGAAACTTAACTTTTAACAACTAACGGCTGGTTTATTTTCACCTTGTAATTATTTTGTTTCAGTTTTTTAGGCCGCATGGTCTCCTTATGACCTCTCTTTTCTCTTATTCACTTTCACTCCCTGTACATTAAAATGGCTAACAGCTGTGAACTTTTCTTAACATGACAGAATGTGAGGCTGTGCATCTCTCATTCCCTTCATCACCATCATCATGTTCTGTTCTCTGTTCCTCTCCCTCGAATCACACATGCCACAAACACACATAATCTACCGTTGTATATCTTAATACTAAATAGAGCAGTGCACCCCTATGGAAGACACTGAACATACTGATGCAGAAGAACGAGTATAAGCAATATCAGTCTGGCCAGTAAAACACATACTATACAACATTCATTAATCTGGCTAGTAATACACACACTAAACAGCTTCTATCAGTCAGACCTATAAGTAGATGATGGCAAGAAGAACCTAAGCATGTTAAATTACCAGCAATCAGTATAAATGATGACATGAAAAATTAGAGGAGGAAAGGGAGAGTTAACCAGTGGTCCCAAACTCTCTAAGAGATATCGAGATGAACTTGATATGTTTGTGAGAAGATAAATCGTGTCAGAGAGGGAGAATGACGAGGAGAAAAAGCTCAGAGAGAGAAAACAGGCAGGATGGGAGGGAGTTAATGGAGGGCACGGGTGGGAAGGCTGGGTGGAGAAGTCAATGTTTCTGAAGTGCTGAGAGTAGGACAGCTGTGTGTGTGTGTGTGTGTGTGTGTGTGCGTGAGGAGGCCCTAGAAGCAAGTTCTGTTTGTGTGTGTCAGAGGGAGTAGTGATTAATGACCCACAGGCCTTGTTTCTCTTGCTTCCTTCCTCAGCAGCGATGTCACACACACACACCATCACATGTCAGCCTAATGGACGCAGGCAGACAGTGGCGGGAGCTGCCCATTGCTCCGGACTCACACGCACATTAAGAACATGCATGCGTGTCAAAAACCCAATGTTTTTATTTAAGGAAAAACAAAACAAAAATTCACCGCACGATTCTAGTCTGCGGTGTTCATTTTGTGTGCTGATTATGTGCGAGAAAGAAAGAAAAGAACAGGAGAGAAAGATGTTGTGCGTCAGAGAAAAAGGAGAATGTGCGGCTGAGAGAAAGAGAGAGAAGTCAGTGTTTGCATGTGTGCCGGTTCCCAGCCCTGTCAGTGAGCTGTCAGAGTGTGATTTATGGTTGTGAGACTCACAGCAGTCCTTGCTGCCAGTTCAGTATTGTTACAACTGACATCTAATGAGGCCAGACGTGCTTTCAAGCACAGCACTTAACACAGGCCTCCATCTCCACCAGTCACAGGCCCTCTTTTCTCCTCCTCTCTCACTCCCATTTATTTTCTGCATCTGGGGTGGCAGACCAAGGAAAGGAGGAAAGACACGGTCTTGCTGCGAGAGCTTACAAAATGGAGAACACAGATGAAGCTGCAGTCAGCAGGCTTTTTTCCCTGTCTCTACCCCTCCCCCTTATACAAGCCTGCACAATGGCAAATTAAAGTAGAGCGAACCTTTATATACTGATGACTTTGCTTTGAAAGGCAATATCTCACCGTTTTTCTACGCCATTCAATTTTTCAACTCCGCTCCGATGCTTAGTAATTGTTTGGAGGATAGTCGGCGCTCTGGTCTAATCATATTGGTGGCTGTGTCATTTTGAAAGGGAGGAGGAGTAATGCTGGATGAGAGCTCCTTGGCTTTGACTTTTTCCTGATCTTGGGTTTCTGCTCTGCTCCTCTTCGGGCTGCTAGCTTAGTCAGGACCCCTCGCAGTAATCATAAACAGAGCCGCTGGCAGCGGCACCCGCGTACTGTGCTCCCTCCCTACGCCCCCTGCTCCGGTTCCTTGTCAGACGTGATTAATGGCACACGGGCCCGGTGCGCTTTGCGTTGCCAGTTTCAGCGATGTTCCCTTGATACTTAATGAAGTCTGACAAACTTCTTTTCCCTCATTGTGTTCCAGTTATTTTTCCCCGCTCCATTTAAGAGAAGCCCAATGTAGCTAAATTTGCCACCGCCGCACAAAAGCACAGGTCAGAGTTTTCATATTTATTGCGCAGTCAAGGAGCACAGCCTATAACACCGCTGGCAACGTCGGCCGTTTCTCAGGCAGCTCGTGTTGTTGTTCATACTTCAGGTTTGAGTAGTTTTGATTGCAGTCATTAGACTTTCCACAACTTTAGTTCCAAGAACTAAAGGTCGTAGCGGCCTACAGGACAAGGTCTGTGGTGTCTCAAACACATGCACTGATTTTACTTACTGCCATCCAGTGGAAGACGTACAGTACCAAAAAAATTATGTATTACAATTTACATTAGGGACTTTTTTTTTTTTTCTCCGAGGGAGGCAGTACTTCATTAAAAGGTTTGGAAGAGAAAACAATCCTAATCATACAACAGTACAAAAATAAAACATAAATCAAAAACCTAAGAATAAATAATGTGTAAAGCACTTATCTTTTCTAAATTGATATAGTTCAAAAGCGAAAAAAAAGGGATTTCAGATTAGCCTGTTAATGCAATGATGACCATCTTTTGCTCACAACAAGTCCACAAATCAGCCCAATTTGGTAAAATTGGTGAAAATGGATGGACAAATTACAAAGAAAACAACTTACACACTCGGATATGACCACTTTCAGTCATCCCCAATCAAAACTGTGAGCAAGGCATTTTTAGCAATCACACAACTCATTTTAATTTAAGATCAATGTAATAATACACACCAAATAGCAGTTAGTAGTTACAAATAAAAATGTATGTGCTTATATTATTTTTGTAATTATTTTTTAATTTAAGCAAAGAACAATGCATAAACAAATAAGAGATTTTGCTGTGACTTTCTTTTAATAAATATATCAATAATTAAAAAAAAAGAATATTAATATAAACAAACAACTAATCCATCTAAACATCAAAATGAAATGGAGCATTAATTTACATTCACCATTTCATTTAAAAGCTGTGAATCAAAATTAACAAAAAAAGCTTGCATACCCATATCTTATGTATCTTTAGCCTGCTGCATTGTAGACTATACAATGATTTGAAATTTAAATTGATTCAAGGGCAATCTAAACAACATTAATTACTATGGAAAGGAAATGCAAACCATGTTGTTGATGGTTGTGTGCATAAAAAAAACAGCAGCATGGATAAAAGAGAAAGTAAACCTGGGAGAACAGAGAACTTCTGAAAAAAGGTTATAATTGTGTCAATTTAACAGGACACTATAGGTTTAAAAGAATGATATTTAAAATAAAAAGAGAGAGAGAGAGAGAGAGAGAGAGAGAGAGAGAAACAGCTAATGAAGCCACTGTGTTGTTTTGGTGCTTTTCTGACTCCAATGCATTTTGTCTCTGCAGTGAAGAATGTACTCTGTACCAACAGGGGGCTCTGTTGTTGCAATTTAAAAAGCAAAGCAAGTCAATAAATGGCTGCATCCAAAATCAGATACTTACTACTATAAAGTAGGTGAAAAACAGTATGTGACAACAGTAGTTTGTCTGAATTCACAGTACTCATAAAAGAGTAGGCAAAAAGTACCCGGATGACTGACTACTTCTGAGGCCATGGGAGAGGATTTGTGAATGGCAGTGAAGTAGGTCACATGATAATAACAACATGGCGAATGTAGTATGTCCAAATTACATTTAGACTATGCAAATTTATACTATATAGAACATACTTTTTTAGTGGCTGTAAAGTAAGTACTTATTCAAAATAAGTACCTACTCAAGAGAGTATAAGATGCAGCCAATGATCAACTCTGTACATGCTAAAAGGTGCTGCAGCATTTTCAACTTAGTAGTGAGGAAGTGCAAAATGCTAAATGTTAATAGTTCATTGTCATGCAAGAGGAATCTTTATTCTGCGCTGCGGTGACACGTTTCTGCCCACCACACTGGTAAGCTGTGTCTTGTACTAATGACATGTCTGATCATGTAAATCAAAGAGCCTACACTTGGTTTACTAAGAAACTCATTACATGGTGAATATATCTGAGCAGAAGACTATAGCCACCAGCCTACTAAACTGTATTAAAGCACAATACTGAAGGCTAACAAACATGTAAACATTTGTTTCCATTAATGTAGTGAACAGTAGCTTGGAATGCAGTTAGCAATCTCCTGCCTCTTTGGAGACCCCTTTGTTGCAGTTATGAGATATATCACAAATGTGAGAAATAAAGTCACAACTGCAAGGTATAAAGTTGCAATTATGAGCATGAAAACACAATATTCATAACATACTGTAAAAGAGGCAAAGTACTACAAGTACACAGCATCAAAGCTGCAATATGGTCTTCAGAGGAAGGGCCAGGAATAGAAATCATTTCTCACGTCATGTATGTCACGTTGTGGAAACAGTCACTGGCAAACATTCAAGTGATGAACATCTAACCATGTCATTAAGTCTTTTTTTTTTTTTTTTTTTTTTAAATAAGTGTTTACCAATCCTTACTGAATCAGGCCCCAATTTTGAAACCCAGCAATGATGTATTGTTTTTATGTTATATTGCAAATATTCAGACAGTCCACTAAGAGCAAAGTGTCACATACAGGGTTGGGTGCAATTCAGAATTAAAGAATTCTCTTTTTCAATTTATAAGTTGGAATTTAAAATGAATTGGCATCACCCCACATGAAAAAGGCAGAGGAAGTGGAATTTACTGCATTACAATTCAAAGAAATTCAACAAGTAATGGCATGAACTGCGTAAGTGTTCTTCTGCCCTGGTCCATACAATTATAAAATATAAAAAGTAGTATCTATAAATTAAGAACAAATTACATGCAATTCCTTGCAGAAGACATTTCAAACATGTCAAGACATCATATTCAAAGTTTGTCTTGAAGATCCTTTGCTTTCTAGATAAAAAAGACACATTGCAGTTCAGCTCATTTTTGTTAAATTAAAATTAGAATTGGAATTCTGCATGTTTGCTACCTCATTTCAAATCCAGAATTTGAATACTTTCTTATAGACTGATATTAACTAGTAGAAAACAAGAAAGTAAAAAACACTGTCCAGTGATGCCATTTATAGGATGTTAAGTAAAGTCTGTACCAGCAGAGGGCGCTCTTGCAACAGATTGATTCTTCTTTTTTTTTCTTCTTCTTCTTTTTTTTTTTTTTTTTTTTTTGTCACAGTCTTTGTCGTTGTGATTTTTCAAGTAAATGGATAAGAAAAGTGTTCCAAGCTAGTTAACAGGAAATTTCTTTTGTTATCAGATATAGGAACTAACTTTAGAGTACAAACTTTGAACTGTTATTAAGAAAAAACGGATCACTGTACAACATACGATACATCCAAATGCCAGAGGTGTAAAGAGTACCTAAAAACCATACTTGAGTAAAAGTACAGATAACTTGCAGCGAAAATGACTCCATTACAAGTTATAAGTCACCAATTCCAATACGACTTGAGTAAAAGTCTTAGAGTATCTGATTTTAACAGTACTTAAGTATTTTACTCATACTGAATGTAGGCTTAAAGATGCACTAGTCCTCAACACCTGAGAGACATGACAGCCTTTTAAACATCTACAATCTTTCAAGTCTCAGTTAAGCTCAAGTGCATAAATAGGCCATAAGTGCAACCAATATCCTTCAAAAATGTATTATCAATATAGCGGATAAATGTTAAATAAAATTAAATAGTCAAAGTCTACTTGCACTGGATGTGCTGGTCTCGGCCTCATCACCGGCTGCAGTCATGTCCTCATATCCTAAATCAAACCCCTGCGATTCACAACTACCTGCTAATGCACTCGCATTCACGTAAAGTAGCCTTTTTTGCCAAGTTTGGGTGAGTAAAGGCAAAACGCACAAGATATAGTACCTTCAATGCCCTTAGATGGCGATATCGCTTCATTATAGCAGAAACAAAGTGCTGTAGAAAAAGTTAAGTGCCATGCAAAATGTAATGTGTAATTGCATTACTCATCACAAATGTACTGGAGTAAAATGTACATTTACTTATTTAAAAATGTAATCAAGTAGAGAGTAAAAGTTGCCAATATCTTTGATACTCAGTAAAACTAGTAGCTGAAAAGATACTTAAGTAGCTACAGTAACTAATTACATTTACTCAAATACTTTACACCACTAACAAAGCGGTTTTATACAAACATGCACTTCACAACCAGTCAGGCACTCTCACTTCAACTCCATTAGCTGCACTCTTTACATGGTAAACAGCAGAATTCAATATTGAAAACAAATCTAACTCCAGATCATTCCTGGACTCATCACTGAAATGCATCATGAACAAATGATGTTCAAGACATATAATCAAAAGCAAATGCTGTAAGAAATGACTTATATGACTAATACTTGATAACCATGAAGCTGAAAAAGTCTTAAGCTGGCTGATATTATAACTAGAAGCTGCTTACAACAGCTGTGGAATGGCAAAGCTAAGCACATGATATGACTCTCTAACAGGCACACACAGCATGTACTGACCTCTCATATTTACAGCTCAAACTTCAAAGCCAAGCCAAGGAGCGTTGTGTCAATATCTAGGCACGTACAACCAACAAGTAACGGCAGGGCTCGACAATAAGGACTGCCGGATGGCCCGGGGCCAGTGTAAACGACACTCGGGACAGTAGATGGAACGGTCACTTGCCCGATCGGGCCACTGTTGTAGGGTGTGCGTTATATATCGTCTATGATATCGTAATTGTTGATTTAACGATCTGACATTATAGAGTATGTCCCTCACTTTACAAAAACCAAACAAAAACACAACCATTGAATGCACGCATACACTACGTGACGTAGTTTAGTAGGTTAGACTAGTGCGCGTGCATATAGAGTACCTCAGGGATGACGTGTTTTTGCAGGCAAAACCTGGAAGCGAGTTAGCATTTTAGGACTTCCGGTTCCATCGCCCTAAAGTCTATGGGTTTTTTGAATGGGTTTTTGCTAAATCGCCTGAAATAAGGTCTGTGGTTAACAAAGCCTCTAAATATTTTCACGTTTTGATCTATGACATAAAACACACTAGTTATAACCCGCTTGTGGTTTTTTAAACCTTTATTGTGTCTTAAAAACGGCGGTTGCTAACAAATTGCTAAAAGGGACTACTTCCTTTGGCGGGGACTTTAGACGTCATCATGACAAATGGGACATTTGGACAGCATTTCTCATGAAAAAGTGGATAAGTATTCATACACAGCGCAGATCATAATCAGCGAGCATGTTTTTAAATAAAGTTGTTTTTTAAATAAAGTTTGAGGAAGCTTGAGGTGGTGTTGACGTTGATCCGCGACCATGGTGCGCTGTAGTCCGTTTATAGCTTACTGTTAGCTTTTTATATCTGACGACTTTATTTAGGCTTCAAAATGTATAAATGTTGTGTTAACTTGTAAAGATTATCTTGATAGACAAAACGTGTAAGTGTCATAACCCTTCGCCAACGAAAATAGGTCCAAACAAAGTCCACTTTTGCGTCTCTGAGCAACACTTCCTGAATGAATCAGCCGTTTGAATGAATCGGTTGAATCTCAATGACTCACTTATTAACAGGGACGTTTAATTTCACATTTAAAGTATCTTTTTATTTTATAAATAATTTCAAATAACAGTATTTAACGTTTTATATTTCCAACAATTCAAAACATTATTTATGCATCTGTAACTGCTCTTGACTGATTCATTTTAATAAAGTTTAATCTATAGTTCTATAGTTATACATTAGATTACAATTTCTGTACCTAAAACAGGTTTATGCCTATAAAAAAACATGAAAAACACTGTTTATTTCATTTGTTTATTCTGTTGTATTTATTTGTGCTATTACTTGTAATTTGATTATTTGTTCCTATTTTATTACTTACTCTTTACTTTAAGTGAGTTAATCTAGTAGCTTTTGGTGTCACATTATTTATTATGGTTACATGTATCAAAAACAACGAAAACAATAACTTGGCTTATTTTATAGGCCTATTTTTTCTTTTCTTTTACTTTATTATTTTTTTATTGTGGGGCCAGTGAAGATTTTGCCAGGGCAAGTAAAAATTTGAACCACTGGCCCGACCGGGCCAGCAGAAAAAATCCTTAGCGTTGAGCCCTGAATGGTGATTTTGATTCAAAAAATGATCTAAATGGTCTATGTCATGATGTTCACAGACTTATAACAGAACTTTTACAACTTCTGAAGCTAATGTATTTTTCACCAGCTCTGAGTTCAAGGGTGCCAACACTTGTTTATATTAACTGGGGCACACTAACCCAACAAAATGCAAACGCATGTACATATGTGTTGTGCATACATTGTACAGTACCCTACCCTTGCTTTCCTTATTTCATCAGATCTTTACATCCAAGTTTGGAACTTTATCCACAGCCGACCCTGTATGTAATGAGTCTCTGAAAGGGGAAAAATAATATATATATATTTCTTACATACTAACCTCATAGCCTGAGTGTCTTATATTTTATTATTGTGCTTCAGGTGTTTACACGGTCTGGATATTTTAATATTTTATACTTTTTTATTTATAAATAAATATAAAATTTGTATCAATTATTATCAATTATATAATCCTGTACAGAAGAAGTAATGTAAACATTTTCAGTGGACAAACAGTTTATGCTATTCCCATACAGAAATGTAATATAGGCCTATGTACATATAGCCTATGTTCCTATATACCAAGTAGTGTTCATATATGTTATCTTATAAGGCGATTTATTATTATCACATACATTCTCAGTATATGTGAAGATATAAGTTTATACCATGTATACAATTCCCATAGTAGAATAATTATATATACATATATTAAAATTATTATATGATTACTTTTTATATGGTATACTGTATGTTAAGACCATATGTGAACAATATGTCTCGTTTATATGCCACAAAACATATGCACACGTTCGGTATGTTTATATATGATTTTCTATAGATTTATACCATACATCAGTGGTCTCAAACTAAATTCCTGGAGGGCCACAGCTCTGCACAGTTTTGCTCAAACACACCTGATCCAGCTAATCAAGGTCTTCAGGATTACTAGAAACTTCCAAACAGGTGTGAACTGGAGCTGGTTGGAGCTAAACTGTGCAGAGCTGTGGCCCTTCAGGAATTGAGTTTGAGACCATTGCCATACATGAAATACCCATAGTAAAATTAGTATGTACATTTAGATTTGCGTATGGGTTTCACTGACAACAAAATTACTAACCTGTTCTCAGCACTTATGACGCTGTCATTCTATGTTTTAATGCAAAAACATACATATAATGTCTTTGACAACTATACAAGCGCTGAATGACTTCAATAACTACTACGCACTTGATAGAGACTTCGTCTGGCCTGGTGACGTTTACAAGCTCTAGCTCCCGCCAAGAGCGCCAAACTTAGCCTACTGTTTGTGATCACCTGATCGTGCGCGCGCGCATAATAACTTGCGAGTTACGACATAAGATTTAAACAACACTTCAGGCATAGAAGTTTTTCTTATAAAATAATCTAATAATCTTCAAATATTATTAATTGTATTGTAAAATAAAAAGGGTTTTTTTAAAGCCAGAACATTATCAAGGAGACTTATCCTGTAGCCTATCTAAAAGGTCATGATATCCACAAATCCTCGGGATGAAACGGAAGTTGTTTTTTTTTGTTTTTTTATTGTGACGTACATCCGAGTGAAAGTTCTTGAACAAGAAAAAAATGTAGGGAGGGAGATGATCTTGTCCATCATGAATTGATCAGTGGCGTTTGCTATTACTGATCTCATGTGAGTGACAGGTTGTCCCGCCTCGCACGGTGACACACCATCAGGGAATAAATGTTGTTGCAGTTATTTTTATTTCAGGGCATATATATATATATATATATATATACACACATGCACGGATAAAATCATTTATAATAAATACTGCAATATTCCATAAAATAAGACTGTTAATACCTAACAGTCTTAAAGGGTTAGTTTACCCAAAAATGAAAATTCTGTCATAAATTAATCAAATGAAAATCTTTTTGATGAAATCAGAGAGCTTTCAGTGCCCCCATAGACAGCTACACAATTAAAAATTATGAATCAAAAAGTTCATAAAAAGATTGTAAAACTAATCCATGAATTGAGCGGTTTAGTAAATTTTCTATAGACTCGATCGCTTTATATGATGAACAGATTGAATTTAGGCATTTACTCACATATAATCATTGATCAGTGAACATAAACAGAAGCTCAACCGGACCTGACTGATGCACGAGAACAAACCTCTTGTGCAGGGTTGCCAGGTTTTCACAACAAAACCAGCCCAATTGCTACTCAAAACTAGCCCAATCGTTTCAGGGGGGGCTCCCCTGATAAAAATCGCGTTCCAGGGGGGGAAATCCACATTTTTGACGGGGTTCCCCCAGTAAACTTCGCATTCCAGATGCTAAATATCATGTTATGTGGGGTCGCTTCAACCCGCGGACATGAAAAACAACCTGCAGCAAAGGTGTAAAAGTAGCCCAATTCCACGGGAAAACCATGGACTTGGCAACACTGGTCTTGTGGAAGCTCAAACGTGCTGCGTAACACACGAGAATGAACCTCATTGGTTCTCACACGTGTCAAGCGAACATGCTTGAGCTTCCATAACTGATGTGAGTTGATGAATGTACATGTGAATATAAGTCTAAATTCAATCTGTTCATCAAATAAAGTGATCGTGTCTCTTCAGAAAATTTGGACTAAACCACTCAATACATATGGAGTAGTTCTATGATCCCTTTATTAACTTTTTGAAGCATCAAGATTTAAATTGCGTAGCCGTCTATGGAGGGACAGAAAGCTCAGATTTCATCAAAAAGATCTTCATTTGCGTTCCAAAGATGAATGGAAGTCTTATGGGTTTGTAACATCATTAGGGTGAGTAATTAATGGCAGACTTTTTGTTTTTGGGTGAACTAACCCTTTAATTTTTATAGGGCTAGTGGGTAACAGCACAGCATTTAATTCTGTACAGTGAGAATGGCTTAAGAATCTAAGAATGTGGGTTTACGCACTAAGTTCACTATGCCCCTCACAGAACATACGAGGCCCCAAGCAATATTTTTAACCACATTATGGGCTTCTTACAGACAGACCACTCTTGCATGAGATCCCAAGTGCACAGAAACAGACTCCCATATCTTTCCCTACAAGTTTAATATTTACCCTTTTACAGGTCAAGTAGATAAAGCACAGCATTTGTACACATTCTTGTAACACTTACTCGCAAGCCAGGTTCACATCTGTAACATTGCTCAAAAGAACGTCAAGCTTCAAATACAATGAAACTATTGCAATTTAAAAAAAAAAAAAAAAAAACCACACACCACACCCCCAACCACTTCTGATAGATTAGTGCATTCCAAGATAGCTTAAAACCTTTATAGAAGAAACTTGCTACAAACGTACTGGCAGTCTTCCAAACTAAAACTATAAAAATGACTTTGTAAAGCTCAAAATAAAAACGGACAAAGCAAGTTTTCTAAAAGAAAACCACATATTAAAGTAAAACTAAAATGCATTACAGTATTTAATACAAACCAAAAATAGTAGAATTAAAACATTTAAAAGAAGCCACAAAGAATGAACTATAGCATTTCCAGAATGCAGAGAACAGTCCAGTGGCCTTATACTAGAGGATAGCTGGCAGATGTCGCAATGCCACAATGGTTCTTTCGGTCTTTAGCCATGTAGATGTAGCCTTTGTTACCCCATTTCTCAGTCCAGCTAAAGATACAGAACAAAGTAGCATGCATTTAAGGTTGTGCCTGCAGTTTTAAGTGTTATTAAAAATCAAACTTGTGCAACATTAAGGGGACACCAGAAGTAAATCATACCTGTTCTTCACAATCCAGTATCTCTTCCCAGCAACATCAGCACCCTCATAACCATAACCAACTACCAAGACTCCATGGTCAAGTTCTTCACTGCTGCACTCCTTCTCATAATAGATGCCTAGAGTAGAAAGTTTAGAAAGGAGTTAAACCTCAGAGACTGCCAGTTTGATTTAGGTTTAAAGGCAAGCCATCTAGTTTTGTAATAGTTGTGCATACAAGTTTTAGCACAATTCAAATAACCATAAATTTAGACCATTCTCAGGGATAAAAATCAGCCACCTACCAGACTGGTAGAACTGGAAGGATTCATGTGCAGCATCAATAGCAACAGCTACAGGACCCACAGCAGCAACAGCCTTCATCAGAGCATGCTCTTTACCACTGGGAATGTCCACAAAACCAGTGTCATTAGCAGCATTATAACGGGGGTCGTAGTGGCATGGCTGATCATCCTGCAAGCACAAAAGAAAAAGAAATATTGTACATTACATGTAATGTTATCAACTACTCAATGATATAGGGGTTGAAAAGGGAGCAAAGCCTTGGCACTCACTATAGATTCACTAGCATCTGCAAGTCAGAAAGAGCACAACTGATTCTTACTGTTGCAAGGTAGGGATACGACTCCTCAGAATCCAGCCCATTGTTGTCCTGAACATACTGGAAGGCCTGATCCATGAGGCCTCCATTACAGCCTTGATTGCCCTCCGGCCTAGAACAGTCCATCAAGTTTTGCTCACTCAAAGAAACTAGCTTTCCTGTTTTACGGAACACCTGACCCTCCAAGGCACCGGTTGAGCTGAAAGCCCAGCAAGATCCACACCGTTTCTAGGATCAGAAAACATGACTTTGTTACCAAACAATGAAGCAATACATGCACATTTTAAAACATTAACAGATACAGAATAAACAAAAGCTCTAGAAACCAGTTTGATAAATTGCTTACTTGGTCTTTAACAGGGGTAACATATCCCTTCTCTCTCCAGTCAACCTGGTGGGGGGCTTCAAAAAAGCTGGGTTCCATAAACAATGAGCCTTTTGACTTCCGGTTGGGGTCATGACTGTAACCATTCATCGCCTGTTTGAACTCTTCATTTGTCTGTGAGGGGAGGATGCAAACAAAAGGCTTAATTTAAAAAAAAAAAAAAAAAAAAAAAAAAGTAACCATTGATCTCAGTGTTGATTAGATATAAAGAGGATTATATTTTACAACAGATACAACATCCCACAGAAAAACTGCTCACCATGTCACCAAATTGGTTCATGCCCAGTCGGAAGGTGTGTTTGCCCACGGAGTGCTCAAGGTTGTGCAACTCAATTTTTCTGAAGTTCTTCTCCCACACCATTCTCCTCCAGCCCTCTTCTTTCTGAAGAAGCAGAAATTTCAGCCATTGCAAAATAAAATTTATGTATAAAGACATGCATTGCGTTTCCTTTGTGTTGAAGCTGATGTCTAGTTACAAGCTCTAGTACTACCCACCTCATGGTAGTTTTTTCCATGATAGCTCTTCCAGAGGTGCCAGTGGTCATCTAACTTCTGGTCTAAGCTTGGAGCAGCAAACACGGCACTCATGCATAGCGTGAGGAGCGAGGCAAACATCATCCTGCCTGGAAGACTGTGACAGAAGAAAACAAGACTCAATTTGAAGGAATGTCACAGAGGTGAGTTACACAGACTACAGCAGTAAACATTTTATCCAATTACAAGGAGCAAACCTCAGTTCACACACAAACAGTTATTCCAAGTAGACACTGAACATGTGCAGGTTACAAAGCCACACACATACAACGCATAATAAATCGTTCAACATAAGCTTCACTAGCCTAGAAAATATTTAAAAAGCTTTTTTAAATGAAGTTTAAACAAGCAAATGCACATTTTTTCCTAAGTTATCCACTACAGACGGAGCTGAACTCAGGTAGGCTAAATATAATCACTGCACCGTACACTCACGAAAGAGAGAGACATAAACTTACCTTTTACCAGCAAACGAAATGATTGACTGTCATTGTTTACAACTGAGCGGTTTTTAAAGCGTGCCTGAACATAGAGGCGTCTTCTCATTGGGTGACGATAAGCTAAGTGTTTACAGCCAATCATGTGAAGCAAGAATCTCATCCACTCATGTGATCCAGCATCACAAGATCGAGAACT
Source organism: Mylopharyngodon piceus (assembly GCA_039654765.1). NCBI lineage: Eukaryota > Metazoa > Chordata > Actinopteri > Cypriniformes > Xenocyprididae > Mylopharyngodon > Mylopharyngodon piceus. The sequence continues at coordinate 11,662,450 of CM077443.1, forward strand.
CATCACTGGAATACAGTGATATTTGCATATTGTAACAAGATTAAAAGTTACATCCGAAAACACTTTGTCTGTGTTCAAATTTTTTTTAAATCGTCGTTTACAATTTACGAGGGAAAAGTTCGTTAAAAAATTATTTTATAAAATTTGATAAGGTGGCGTAAAGAGATTGGATGTAAATTGTAATTAAATATTTTAATTGCTAGTTAATTAAAAGGATTTATTGTGTTAATGAGACTTTTAGTTTGTTCGGGGCTTTGCTCTCTTTTGTCTACATTTTCATGTTTGTTTGTGCTTGTCAGAGAAGCGTGTGTCTGACCAATCCAACAAGCTCTGACAGAAAATAATCAAAGTGAAAACACTTAGGCCATTGAGATTCTATAACTAAGCGTTTTGAAACATAATCAGTGGCTTGTGTTTTGTATGACGCTAAAAATACTACATTTAGCAATCACAGTACTTCTTGGCATCATCTAAGCGTGATCTTGGTCTTTTAGTTGCAGAGCGTGCACAATTTGAATACAAATTATCTTACTTTTCAAGTTTGCTCTAAATATGTCTAAGAACATAGGCCTATAGGCTACTGAATATTATTATTATATAAGTAGCCTATCTATATAAGTATCTCCATGCAGGAACATCTCTAAAAAAAGTCATGATTTTTTTTAAAGTAACATTCAATGTAAAAGAATATATATATATATATATATATATATATATATATATATATATATATATAGTGGTAAAGATATATATAGTCTCTAAGGATGACATTTTATAACATTTTATGTTATAAAATAGTGTCAAAACACAGGATTTATTTTATAATGAAAATCACTAATAAAAACACACACCTTTGACACTTAGCAAAAATCACAGCATAACCACTGGTATTTCTTGCACACAACATAGTAACAAGATAGCAGAAAAAGGAACTGAAAAGAAATCTGTGGTCTGATGTTTGATGGAGTGAGATACATTTTACATGTAGGCCTAATCAATGCAATTTTTTACAATGGCAAAACTCTTGGTTAGACCCTAAAAGACACTGTTGGATTTTACCAGTTTCGCTTTGCAACACGTCATACAACTTATTCTGTGGCTTTGTACAAAACCTCTTTAGTTTTATCTGTTATCTTTTCATCACTGAATAGGAAGCAGTGGCATGAGACGTGTTTACCTGTAGGTGTTAGTGACTTTGTGTGAGGCATTGTGTGACTGCATGATTAATTAGGTCAACCAGTAAATGGTGTCATCAAAACTTGAAAGGAGCCAGAACAAATGATCAGAGAGAGTGGAAATGAAACTTCAACTGATGGGGGTGAAAAAAAGCAATCATTCTGATCCTCCTGCCAACAAACTGCCGAAGTCACTCAGAAGTCAGGAAGTTACTTTTCTTGTGGTCATCAGAAACTGAATAAAATGTAGGCCTACCACATGTAACTATCACAAAAAAGGAAACTTTACATACTTCTACTAAGATACTAATCACATTATTGTTAATAATTCTCTTAGAGCGGCAATATTTCACAGTTATTTACATGCAATGCAGCCTTGCCTGAATCATTTAATACACTGCCACCATCTGAACAAAAAGGGTAATGCAAGTTGGTAGGATAAATTAAGGTGATTTTTTTGCATTTTTGACTTTACATCAGGGCTGGACTGGTAATCGGGCATACCGGGCATTTTCCCGGTGGGCCGACACACTTTGGGGCCGATAAAAGGTTATTTATTTAGTTTTGTTTTGCCATGGACTGGCCCATCACGCAGGGACAGTGGCCCATTGGTTTGTTCTCTGAATAGAGTACCTCAGGGATGATGTGTTTTTGTAGGCAAAACCTGGAAGCGAGTTAGCATTTTAGGACTTCCGGTTCCATCACCCTAAAGTCTATGGGTTTTTTGAATGGGTTTTTGCTAAATCGCCTGAAATACGGTCTGTGGTTAACAAAGCCTCTAAATATTTTCACGTTTTGATCTATGACATAAAACACACCAGTTATAACCCACTTGTGATTTTTTAAACCTTTATTGTGTCTTAAAAACTGCGGTTGCTAACAAATTGCTAAAAGGGACTACTTCCTTTGGCGGGGACTTTAGACGTCATCATGACAAACAGGACATTTGGACAGCATTTCTCATGAAAAAGTGGATAAGTATTCATTCACAGCGCAGATCATAATCAGCGAGCATGTTTTTAAATAAAGTTGTTTTTTAAATAAAGTTTGAGGAAGCTTGGTGGTGGTGACGTTGATCCGCGACCATGGTGTGCTGTAGTCCGTTTATAGACCTTATGCGCCAGAGAAACAAGCGTGCCGCCATCTTTATAATATTGTCTTTGAACTTCCGTTTTTGCAGTAGCTCTGTATATTTCTATGGCATCGCTGTTGAAGAATAATTAGCTGGTGAAGTGGATTTACTTGTTGTACAGTTAATTAAAGTTATCGTGAACACTGTAATGTTTAAAGCAGATGTCTTAACAAATGTCAGTAGACCCAGAAGATTTTAAAACGAGCAGTTCATTCATAAATACGTAAGATCGCTGTGGAAATACAAACCGGAAGTTAAAAGACAACGAGCGCACTGCTGAAAAGGGGCGGGGCTACATAAGGTCTATAGTAAGGTGACCAGATTTCTGAAATGGAAACTGGGGACATTTCATATTTGAGTGGTCAAAATATCACCAAAATCTCATTTGTTATTATCTATTTATTAAAAAACAGGGACAATACATTTTTGAATGTTTTTGTTTTTAATTATTGTGAGTTCCTTATAGGCTATTATTACATTAATAATTATGATTTAGTTTTATTATTAGGATTTTTGCTCTGGTTTTAATACAGTTCACCAAAAAAAACTTTTACACGATTAATAGTAACCATTGTAAAAGCAGTTCAAAACAATATGCCTATTATAACATTAGTATGACTTTACAAAAGCACATTACATTACAAAAATAAAACAACATAAATATAAGAAGATAAATATAAAACGGCATTTAACAAATATTTTTTAACATTATTGAATTTAATATTTTAATTTTCACAAGCTGTTTTTAGCTACTGTATACAGAAATTACAACTGTTTTAACTTTTAACTATTTTTAACTATTATTTTGCAGTTTAGACTTATTTTAAGCACAAAGTACGTGTATTATTTTATTTTATTTTTTATTTATTCATATCTGAGTGTACCTTCATCACGTAGTTAAGACGTGTGTGTGGAAATTGATGCGTTGTGAGTGCGGAACTTTTGTGGACGTTTAAAATTGTGCAAAATAATCTCGCACCCTGTTGAGGTCCTGTTATAAAACATGCAAATAGTATTACTTTAATTCAATACGAATAGTTAGTATGTTACTACCTTGAAACAGATAACAATGTTTATTTTGATATTTGACGATAATGGCGCTCTTCTCTGGTCCAGATCCAGATTACGTTCCTCATGAAGTAGCGGTGCGTGCGCGACCGAATGTAGCTGCACGACATTGGTGAACATGATCCCTACACAATTTCTCCGGCAGGCTGCTGTATGCTCATCGGTCTTTTTGCAATGTATATGCGGGTTGTTTTGAACGAGCTATAAAACGGGGACATTTCCGGGGACAGCTCCAGTCGTGGACAGAACACCAAAAACCGGGACTGTCCCCAGAAAACGGGGACGTCTGATCACCCTATAGCCTACTGTTAGCTTTTATATCTGACGACTTTATTTAGGCTTCAAAATGTATAAATGTTGTGTTAACTTGTAAAGATTATCTTGATAGACAAAACGTGTAAGTGTCATAACCCTTTGTTAAACACAGAGCTTATTTTTTGCGACTTTCCAAAAGTCTATGGGAAAAATGCATAGGCTTTCGATCGAGGGAACCCGTGCGCCGCTAACTTCCGGGTTGGCCTACAAAAACACGTCATCCCTGAGGTACTCTATGACAGGCCAAAGTGAGAGAGACCTCCCCCTCCCGCGCTGTTTTTTATTATTAATTGGAGCGCATGGGAAACTGCAAAAGGCAAATACCCGCTCACTGCTGCCGCTGACGAACGTGCACTGCGTTTCTGCCGCCCTATGAAGTGATAAACAGCGCAAATTGCTTGATGCCTTGATCCATTCAGATTTGTCTCAGAATTTTGTTTAAAACAGTCGTGTGATATGGGAACATTACAGGTTAGGTGCATGGTGAATCTAGCTGAAAACAGCCACAACCATGTAAAGACATGATGTCACCTGATGGAGTTTGGGTTCCTTGCCGCTGTCGCCTTTGGCTTGCTTAGTTGGGGACACTTGACATTTGACTTGACATTTGATATTCAACAGTGCTTTGATCTGCCTGCATTGACACTATTCTTTAAGAGCTGCTGTGCAGCCAAATAATGTACCAGTTATCAATGTAAAGCTGCTTTGACACAATCTACATTGTAAAAAGCGCTATATAAATAAAAAGGTGAAAGGTGACATGACGAGGTAAATTGAAATTCACTTTCTTTCATAAAGGCTGTTTTCGTATTTTCTACGTTTACAATATTTTTATTACACAATCTATAGTTTATCATTTATTTTAGAAACCATATACAATGAGGAGCATGGTTTTACGTGTGCTCTGTCTACCATGATCTTACAGTTAAACCATTGTATTTCATTAGGGCAATTAAAGGATAATTTAACAAAACAGCTTTAAAGCCTGGATCCCATGAAATAAGGACAAAGCTTTTTTCTTTTTTTTTTTTTCTTTAAATATGTTTTATGATATTTTTAATAGTTCTTATGAATTTTAATTGAAGTAAAATGTTATTTCAATGAGAGCGTCATGAAAGATAGATATCAGTGTCTTACATAAATTAGGTGTTAACTCTTTAAAAATCATATTGTTTTAAAGGGGTAGTTCAACCCAAATGTCATCATTTACTCACCCTAATGTCATTACAAACATGAATTACTTTCTTTCTGTGTAACATAAAAAAGAAAATAATTGGAGTCAAGGGTAGCCTAACCAAAATGGTTTGGTTGACAACATTCTTCAGAATATCTTCTTTTGTGTTTTACAGAACGTTTTTGGAACGACATGAGAGTGAGTAAATGATGACAGAATTTAATAGCATTAAATTTACTTAACGGCATGAAAATCAGTGCTTTACTGCGAAAGTGCATTTCTATGTGACAAAAGTGCAATATTAAATTTGTTAACTGCATTTGTAGTAAATTCAATAATTTCCATCATTATTTGTCGCTGTCCTTGTTTTATTTATTAATTTATTTACTCCAATTTAAGGCCCTAACCTCAGCAAAAACATTCACAGGGGAACTCTTGGGCCGCATGGGCTGGATTTGTCCAGGACCGAATTTTAGCCCCAGTCCAGCCCTGCTTTACATAGATTATTACCCTAACACTTCAGACCAACATATAATCAACTCATGAACTTGCTTTTGATTTACTTTCTTTTTTGCTTAACCGAATTCATCAAACTTGAGGCCAGATCAATGGCCAAAACTGAAATTAATATCTTCTAATCATCCTAATCATATTTTAATTATTTCTTTTCTCCCCAGTCCACCCTATGTTATCATGATAGGAAAGAACAAAATAAAGGCCACACTTAAAAGGACAAAACATTTATTGCCAAAGAAAGCATAGTTTATTACAAAATAAAATTTAATATACAAATAAGAGTTAAACTCCTCTTAAAAGCTAGAAAGGAAAGATTTAAAGTTTATAAGTGTATGTGCTAGACCACAAACTTTATTTTCTTCCGTGGGATATTGCTGTGATGTTATTAAAAAGCAGTCAATTTCTTAGAATTTACAGTAAATCCATTAATATATATTATAGACATATTGAGTTAAGTCAAACTGAGGTAATTGGAGTCATCATTCTGCGACTCTTCCTCACTCTGTGTGCGTGTGCTCTTGGGTTTGTTCTGATCTTTATGCTGCACAGGATTCAATGCTGGGTTACTTCTCCTCTTCTGATGGAAGAGACATTGGTTGAGATAAACATTTGGTGTGGCACATGCATGAAACCTGACTTTACTAAGACACATTATAGAAAACATTCCAAGTCTTTTTAAGAGGGTGGCACACACATTCGACATTATTCATGAAAAATGAGCACAATTAATTTCTTTGTAAATCATTTACTAAACCATTCGACCATAAGTTGTTTCACTGAATTCAATTGATTCTTTTCTTCCTCTTTTTTATGTATGTGGACGAGTTTGAGATTATTACCTTGTAGCAAACCACTCCAGTGATGATTCCAAATAGTACTATTAAACCTATGCCACAACCCGCCGAGATTATCACTGTGTTGGGGAGACCTGAGATTATCACTGTCATGGGGAGACCTGAGAGAAGATTAACAACACAATGTCTCATTTTTTACTTCCAGTTTCTCTATTATACTTCTTATTAGTACTAAAAAAAAATTCAGGCCTATTTAATAACAAACATCACTAAATTTAAATTCAAATGATATAGTTACAACAAAGTTAAACTATGAGAATATGCAAAAACAAACCTTCAAACATAAATTCACAGATCATATTTGTTACACCGTTAAAAAAAAAGTCCCATCATTTTTACAGAATAAAACTGGCAGTTGTTGTTACCAGAACAATTCTGTAAAAAAAAAAAAAAATTCCAGTAAAAATGTAAACTTATTTACAGAACAACCTGTAAATTTTACAATTTAAAATGGTAATTTAAAAAAAGAAAAAAAAATTAAAACGGTAAATCCAACAGCTATTTTTTGCTGAATTAGCAAGGCCACGCTGCTACTAAAATCTGTTTTGTTCTTTTTAAATAATGCAATAAACATTCATTTAACAACATAAGATGTCACATAAAACCCTAATGCAGTGATTCCCAACCGGGGTGACGTTTAGTGAGAGCAGGGGTGCCATGTAAAAATCCTTTAAACATTTTTAAATTGCTAAAATGTGTATAAAAAGCTACGGAGGCCCGCACATGACATGCAGGAAAAATAGTAGGCTAAATCGTGCACACGATTTAGGCTACTAGGCCTAATTCATTCCCTCGATTTGCTAAATCGCACGCAAATCGAGGGAACGAAATAGGAAATCATGTCATGTGCGGGCTCCATATAAAGCATTTAACATATAGGCTAGGTACCACCAATGCAAATCATAAGAAAGGTTGGTCTGAATTTCTGCTTAGGATTCCAGTATCGTGACAACATAGGGTGCCACAAATTATTGAAAATTTTCAAAGGGTGCCGTGGCTGAAAAAAGGTTGGGAAACACTGCCCTAATGTACACAAAAAACTAAGAAACATAATTATTAAAATTAAAAACCATCAAATGTGAAGTGTCAAGGAATTCTGGAAATGTCAGTTTATGATTTTTTACTGTAGATTATGATTTGTTTTTTTTTTACCTCCAAAAATAGTACATTTAACAGTATTTTACTGTAAAATTACAAAAAGGTTACAAAAAGGTTAGCTCTATTACAGGGAACATACTGTTAACCAATTAAGTTTTTGCTGTTAATTTGGTCTTTTACTGTTAAAATTACAATTATTTTTTAGTGTATCCTTCACTTTTTTCTATTATGTAGAAGTTTGTCAGAGGTTTGCACCTTAGGATGGATTTGATTTGGGTTTATGTTACTCCCATTATGTTCTTGTTTTTAAACAAAGAAATAAAGTGTGTTACTATTAGTTTGTTTTTATACTAGTAGTTAGTTTTAATTGAATAATTTCCAGTAGTGGAACATAGTACAGCACTTTGATGATTCTGCTCTGCGTGTTCTTTGTTGTGTGCCTCATCTTGATTCTGAATGTTAAATGATAGTCAGATATGGGTGTGAATACGGTAAATAGCTATAATGGTTATAATTATAATTTAAATGTATAATTATAAAATGTCATTTGTAGGAACAAATATGGGTTTATTTTTAGCTAACTTACAAACAGCATGTCTGGTGTTATGTTGAGGAAGATAATTATTATTCTTACCATTTTCTGTCCTTTTCACTAGATTAATTTTTCCTTGAAGACTCCCTTGTGGGAAAGTGCTGAGTTTATAGCAGTAAGTCACAAAGTCGCTCTCTTGTAATTTTTCCAGTACAATGCTGTGGTTTGATTTTGCAAAAAGGCGACCAGCATAGCTGTTGTTAATTATAGTGAGTCCATGGCTGGGGCTGTACACAAAAACTTTCTGATCTGGACACCTGCTCCATTCAGCAAGGCTTACTTTCATGTCTCTTGTAACGTTTAAGTTAAAAGTCGCACTCCCACCCAAAGGAGCTTGAATCACATGTTCATCTGTAAAGGCCCCTATGAAAAACAAAGAGAGAAAGAAGAAAAAGAAGAGCAAGAAGAGAAATAAAGAACCGTGTTATGGCACAAACAGCATTTTCAGCATACTGAACTGAACAGCATAATTTATCAGCTTTTTCTCAGTATGATCAGTAAATCATTTTTTTTAACAGTTTATAAAATAGCACACCTAATCAATCAGTAGATGTAAAAAAGAGCTCTGTACTTTACTGTCAGGTGCTTGTGAACCCATATTTGCTTTCTCTTCCTGTATCTAACTGCCAGTTTCCTTCTTTTAACAGTTCAGTTCTTTCATTAAAATGTTTTCATTATATACATAACAAGAATACACTACTGTTCAAAAGTTCAAAGGGGAATACATTTTCTCTTTTTTGAAAGAAATTAATTCTTTTATTTGGTAATAAAATTTTATTTGGCATTAAACTGAAGAGTGAACTTGTAAACTTTATATTCATCAGAAAAAATATATATCATGATTTCCATATAAATATTAAGCCGCATAACTGTTTTCAACATTCATAATAAGAAGAAATGTTTCTTGAGCACCAAATAAAATGATTTCTGAAGGATCATGTGACAGTGCAGACTGGAGTAATGATGCTGAAAATTTAGCTCATGCCATCACAGGAATATATTAAATTTTAAAATATATTAAAACAGAAAACAGTTATTTCACAATACTGTTTATTATATTTGTGATCAAATAAATACATCCTTGATCCACATACAAGACTTCTTTCAAAAACATCTCACAAAAATCTTACAGACCCCAAGCTTTTGAAGGTATAACAAAAACTAAAGCAAAGCCTATCTCTGTCTCTGTGTGTGTGTCTCACAGTCACATACCTGTTATAAGGGTTATGAAGAGTATTAACACATGGGTCCGGTGTTGTTCAGATACTAGAGATGGATTAGTCTGTCCGATCCTCATGGTGTCTTGCGCTATGCTGGACGTACGATGTCGTCTAATGCATTTTTCAGCATAGACAGAAAGCAACCACAAAGACAGCTCTAAAAGGTGGGGGCAGGGGTTTCAGTAAATCTTATCTTTTAAAACAACTTCCTGTAAAGTACCACGTCTAAGAACTGTATATTAAAACGAGGTGTGATTGTACTTAAGAATTCTTTATTGTTTTTAAAGTAGCCAGAGAGATTTCAAATAATTGATACTCTTTTTACACTGCAATTTGTTTAAAAAAAAAATAAAACTGTTAAAACATTGTTCATATCAATCTGTATAAAATAAAATTGTAATATTTTAAAATAAAAAAATATTAGTCTCATAGTGTCATTTCACTTCATTTTGCATATTTGTAGGAGAAAGTACAGTCTAAAGCACACATGCAAATATGTTCTTGTGTTTTCACTGTCTTGCTGTCATTCTTGTTGTTGCACAGAGGTAATTGGGCCAGCACTGCTATAAAAACCACTTCCTGTCTCCCTCCGCTTCATAGGTAGGTCACTCATGACCGTTTCACAGTAATCAACACAACCAATGTGTCATACTGTGAGTGGCAGTATATGTAAATAACAGAATTCATTTAGACACATTATCTTTATTTGTACACATACTTAATGATGTGTGATCATTCATTTAATATAGATGACATAATAAAGAACTGTAAAGTACACCTCAGCATTGCTTAAAGGTTTAGTTAATCCAAAAATGAATTCATTAATTACTCACCCGTTCCAAACCTTATGGGCAAATGAAGATCTTTTTGATGAAATCTGAGAGCTTTCTGTCCCTCCAGCCTACGCAGTTGAAACTTTGATGCTTCAAAAAGTTCATAAAGAGATCGTAAAACTAATCCATATGAATTGAGCGGTTTAGTCCACATTTTCTGAAGAGACTCGATCACTTTATATGATGAACAGATTGAATTTAGGCTTTTACTCACACATAAACATTGATCAGCGAACAGAAACAGAAACTCAACCGAACCTGTTTGACGCGCGAGAACAAACCTCTTCCGGAAGCTCAAACGTGCTGCATAACACACGAGAATGAACCTCATTGGTTCTCGCACATCAAGCAAACATGCTTGAGTTAACTGATGTGAGTTGATGAATGTACATGTGAATATAAGCCTAAATTCAGTCTGTTCATCATATAAAGCGATCGTGTCTCTTCAGAAAATCTGAACTAAACCGCTCAATGTATTCATTTTATGATCTCTTTATGAATTTTTTGAAGCATCAAAGTTGCAATTGCGGAGGCTGTCTATGGAGGGACAGATTTCATCAAAAAGATCTTATTTGCGTTCCGAAGATGAACAAAAGTCTTACGGGTTTGGAACGACATGAGGGTGAGTAATTAATGACAGAATTTTCATTTTTGGGTGAACTAACTCTTTAACACACTATTGTTCAGTAAGCATTGAACACAGAAATATGTCATTACAGAAAAGTGTACAACATCATTCGTCCTGAGAGAGCACACTACAAATAGCAGCATATTTACAATTACAAGGATTATACATTTGGCGTAAAAATTATTTTTTGGTTTACTAGCATTTGGCAGGTTGATAAATCTCTGTTCAGTCTTTTTAAATATTTCTTACAGATTTAAAGGAATAGTTCACCCCAAAAATGAAATTTATGTTCCCTTATTATCATTCCAAACCTGTATTACTTTCTTTCTCTTTTTTTTTTCCCAATGAAACACACACAAAAAGATACTTTGATTTTTTTTTTCATATGATGGTGTCTAATGTTGATTTGAACCTCTCTGACTTCTTCTGTGAAAGACGAAAGAAAGTCAGTGGGGTCCAAAAAAAACCACTGGGCCCCATCGACTTTCACTGTATGGGAAAAATCAGTTGGTTTGGAACAACATGAGAGTGAGTATATTGGACATTGGTCACCATTGTATGGACAAACACCACAGACATTTTTCAAAGTATCCTCTGTTGTGTTTCACCCAAATAAATAAACAAACAAACAAATAATTAATTTAAAAAAGAAAGTCAAACAGGTTTGGAATGACATAAGGGTGATTAAATGATGACAGAATTTTTCATTTTTGGGTGGACTATCCGCTTTAAGGTTTCAGTAGATGCCCCACTTTAAAAAGGAAATAGCTAGACAAAAATTGTGTCTCTATTCAACATCCTGTCCTATAAAATATCAAGAGAATTTTGAAACAGCATGAGGGTGAGTGATTGATGAAAACTATTATAATATTTTAAATATAATATTTATAAGTATCTATAAATATATAATAATCACTAATACATTTCTTAATTGCAATAATGCAGGGATATTTCAGGTTGTGACATTTATTTTCTGGCTTTGATCATCAGATAAAACTTGTATACTACTAATATTTCTTACACTTGTCATTATTTGCTACTAAGATTACAAAGTTACCTACTTATGTTGGATCATTGCAGCATGTTGCATTCATACAATTTGATTATTTATGCTATAAAGTTACAGCCTTTATGGGCAAAGTTTCATTATGTGCAACCAGGCAGTTTCATTTCATAAAAAAGCTACTGTGACTGCAAACCACTGAACCTAATTCAATATGCCCATATACACCAATGAGCCAAAACATTACGACCACCTGCCTAAAATGCTGTTGGTCCTCCATGTGCTGCCAGAACAGTGCTGAGCTGTCGAGGCATGCACTCTACAAGACCCCTGAAGATGTCTTGTGGTATCTGGCACCAAGATGTTAGCAGCAGATCCTTCAAGTCCTGTAGGTTGCGAGGTGGAGCCGCCATGGATCGAACTTATTGGTCCACAGATGTTTAACTGGATTGAGATCTGCACTGTAAAAAAAGCAACTACATATTTTTCAGTTTACGAAACCATTTGAGTCTCAAATACTAAGAAATGCAATTTTCTTGAAACTACAAAAAAAAAAAAACACGTCAGACCAACAGAATTTCTCGTGAGTTCCCAGCACGCATTGCAGCATGAATAAATTATGTGTTTACTGTTTTTATTGGATTATTGTTTTTCTGTTTGCTAACTTCATTTTAAAAAATGTTGTAGTTATTTTGTCATTATTGTTAGTTATTTGTTTTGTTGTGATGTAAAGAGAGATTTGTTGACTGTCACCATTCTTGAGGTTTGTGTCAAATGTTGAGGCCTGCAGTATGTTCAACTATTTATTTTTTACAGTGTGGGGGATTTGGAGGCTGGGGCAACATTTTGAACTCTCCATCATGTTCCTCAAACCATTCCTGAACAATGAATGCAGTGTGGCAGAGTGCATTATCCTGCTGAAAGAGTCCACTTCCACCAGGGAACACCATTATCATGAAGCGGTGTACCTGGTCTGCAACAATGTTTAGGTAGGTGGCATGTGTCAAATTGCCGTCCACATGAATGGCCGGACCCAGAGTTTCCCAGCAGAACATTGCTCAAAGCATCACACTCTCTCCACTGGCTCGTCGTCATCCCACAGTGCGTCATTGTGCCATCACTTCCCCAGGTAAACGGCGCACATGTACATGGCCAACCATGTGATGTAAAAGAAAATGGGACTTATCGGACCAGACGACCTTCTTCCACTGCTCCAAGGTCCAGTGGATGCTAGCGTTCCCATTGTAGGCGCCTTTGATGGTGGACAGCGGTCATCATAGACACTCTGATTGGTCTGCGGCTACGCAGCCCCATACGTAGCAGAGTGCAATACACTGTGTGTTGTGACATTCCTCCCATAACCTCGTCCATTGATGAACCTTGGGAGCCCAACACCCTGTCTCCGGTTTATGGTTTGCCCCTCCTCGGACCACTGTTGGTAAATTCTCACCACTGCTGACCAGGAGCAACCCACATGCCTTGCTGTTTCAGAGATACTCTGACCTGGTCGCCTTGCCATAACAATTTGGCCCTTATCAAAGTCGCTAAGATCTTAATTCCTGTCCATTTTTTTCTGCATCCAACACCTTGACTACGAGAATTGATTGTTTACTTACGATCTAATCTACCCAGACCCTAATATGTGGCCTTGTTATGAGATGATCAACGATATTTGCTTCACCTGTGACTGGTTATAATATTTTGGCTCATCAGTGTACATGACAACTGGAATAATAATAAAAAAACCACAGGCATTAAATATGTTTTCATCAATTTAAACTGACTGCCTAAAAAGTTCCTGCTTGCCAGTTCCATACCATTCATAAATAAAAATACTACCGTTCTGCCTGATGCAAACAAGGTAGATGTGTCAACCAACATTTTAGGCCTAACCACACCACCACAGTTATGTTTAACATATCACATCATTATAGCTTAAATACTACCCAGGATCATCATGCCTGTAGTCCCTTGTGTCATACCATGTCTGTGAATGTGAAGGTGGATTCGTTCTCATCCGTGTTCATTGTTAGGAACTGAATCCAGTTCTGGAGGAAGCCTCGTGAATAGATACCAGTCTCCACAACCAGGCCACAAAAGCGCCGTCTGCCGGTTTTGTTGCGCAAAGCAATTTGAGCTTCACGTTCTGTTACGTTGTAACTGACATTGATAATCTGAATGATGAACAGGTGGAGCAGACCGGCCGTTATGATAACGCTGTACCACACACATGTAAAGCACAGCGCTGTGCTACACACACAAACACACACAAATGTGTTATATTAGGTTGAAAACACACTGCGTATGTGCATATTTTCTATTAAACATATATATATATATATATATAGAGTAGTGGATGGTGTACCTGTATTGGCTGTAGACTCCGGGACAGTATAACATAGCTGTGAATAGACTCTGTCGTGGACATATACTCCGTAACACCAAACTGATCCCGTAGAAGGATGTCAGCAGGAAAAGAAGGAGCGTCAAAATGAACTGCTTGTGATTGGCTTGGCCTACACAGCTGTTTATCCTGTCATGGAGAGTCACACACACAAAGACACAAAAAGTAAGCAGTCATGTAAACACACATACAGACATTTTAATACCAAAAACCAAGTCAAGAACAGTTACACTGTTTTCTCTCTCTTAAATGTGGCTTTAAATGTGGTTTATGGCATGTTCCTATTTTTATTTGTGCCTGTGTGCGTGTTGAAGCAGCACCGAGACAGATTGGCCTGGTGAGATCTCTCTTTACTGTGCTGAAAACTGCGTTCCTGTGGCCTTTGCACATGTCTCTCCAGCCTGTCCTGCTCCAGTGACGTCTTTTGGGAATCAGCTTGAACATATGTGTGTGTCTGATGGGGTAGTGTACACATGCATACAATTTGTGAAAAGATCAGAAATAGAATCAAATAATTGGCATGAGAATACTAGGGAGATGGCCTATAATTCATTCTGGAATTGTTCAACTATTTCTATAGTAGGGATGTGCATGAAGCCAAATATATGTAAAGGCACAAATAATGACATGAAAATGAATATTAGTTATATAATAATAGAAAACATTCTTTTGACTGATTATCCAACAAACACAAATATAAAGTAATATTTTTAATGAACATATCTAAAACCATAACGAAATAGTGAGTCTGTGACACCAAGATGACTAAAGTGTGAACTTCATAAATGGAAGCAGTTACTCTCTCTCCTTTTATTGTGCATATATCAGGATTTTAATTAAAATATATATATAATTAAATATGATAATCATTTAAAAATACTATCCACTGTAGTAGTATAGCAGCACAATTGTTTTCAACATTGATGATAATAATAATAAGTGTTTTTGAGCACCAAAAAAAGCATTTTAGAATGATTTCTGAAGGATCATGTGACACTGAAGACTGGAGTAATGGCTGCTGAAAATACAGCTTTGCCATCACAGGAATAAATAGCATTTTAAAATACATTCAAATAGAAAACTTATATTAACAGTTATATTAACTGTAATAATATTTAACAATATTACTGCTTTACTGTATTTTTGATCAAATAAATGCAGCCTTGGTGAGTACAAGATAACTTTTGAACTGCAGCGTAGATACAGATAATTTTGTCATTAACAGATACACATACAGAAAATGGCCTCAGTGCACACCTTCTTTCTGTGGTTTCCAGAGTATTAAAATAATTCATAATAATTCACTTCACACTGAGAATAAAGTGTTCATACTACATTTTCAAAGAAGAAGGAATGAGAAACCCACCAAACACAGTGGTGGTCCATTCGAAGGACACATGCCCCACAGATCCTGCAGTGCCCAGCCCTTGGTGGGCGCACCAGTTGGCACACAGGGCATAACTTCTTCTTTCCTTCCTTCTCCCCCATTGACTGGCTGATTCCATTGCAGGGGGTGGAGTCTCTGGGTAAGTTTGTGCTCTGATTGGTTGTAGAGCTACTGTTGATTCCCAGAGTTAATGATTGGGATTTGACAACGCCTGGTCCCTGCTTGGTGCGCACAAGGGAGATAAGCGTCAACATCATGCCTGTCGTCGCAGTAACCAGCTGCAGATTACTTACGTCTCCTCTGGGAACGATCTCAGTAAGGAAAAGGTAGTACAGATAGGCAAGGGAGAAAAGTGCCAAACTAAGGAAAAACAAAGTGCGTCTTTTCCTTTTGTGAGTCACATAGTAATACCAAAGCACCAGTCCTGGTAGGGCAGTTAAGACTACAAATCCCAACATACAATTAATTGCCGCTACTCGCAACAGGCCAGGAATTAATACCATGGGAGGTAAAACAGAGAGCTCCAATCGAAGGGGTCCTATGGCACAACATGGCAAACCCAAACGATCAGCCATACGAGAGATGAAACGAGAGATGATGTCTGGCTTGTCTGGCTCTCCTCTGAGTAACCTAATGAGAAGGGGTGAGAAGGAAATACAGACTTTTTCATTGAAAACTGATGGATTCACTCATAGATTAAAGGGTTGTCATCATTTACACACCTTCACAGACTTTTTATTGAATGGAAAAGAGAAGCTGCAAATGATCTCCTTGTGTGTTCCACAAAAAAAAAAAAGTGTTTGGAACAAACTGAAGGCAAGTAAATGAGGACAAAATGAATTCCTAGAATAATTTCTGTGTGAACTACTCTTTTAAAAGCTTACATGAACAAATGCAATGACAAACTTCCTCTGCATGCCATGAATGGTTAAATGGTTGACCTCTGACCTTTCACAGGCATCATCAAGTTCTTCACAGTCACAGCAGCAGTACTCTCTTTGCTGGTCGATGTCTCCACAGCAGCACAGAGGGTCATCTGGTTGCGGGGGCTTAAAACGTTCTCGTTTCATCTCTTTGTGTCAGAGACAATCTGCTTCCACTGTGAGATCAAGTTTTTTTCAGGATTCGGTTAGATCACATTTATTCAAATAAGTGGAAAGGGTTCGTTCATCTTGGGACAGGGTTGATTTAGGGCTGTTGGTAGTTTTAGCAGTTAGCTGACATAACAGATGCAGGTGGATTTCTTGTTCAGCTTCCTTCCAGAAGCTTCGTGAAAAAAGCATGCGTTGCACTGGTTGGAAAGAAATAACATAAAATCAGTCCTTGTCAATATTGTTTTTCTTGTTGATCTTGATGGTTATCAGACAATTCACAATGCGCAAATTTATGAAACAGGTTTATGAAATATGCAAAACAGTAAGTGCCACAGCCCTTTTTGCTCTTTTGTGTAATTTTGGAGGACAGATTAATTGTTTCTCATTAGTGAATACTCACACTTTTTCTGTGTTTTTTAAATGAATTTAGCAAAATGTATGTTTTTTTTCTTTGACATTACAGGGGTTTTTGTTATGATCACTGACATAAATATGTATATAAGAAAATACAATAAATTGAATACAAAAAAGTTCAAGGGAAGTGAATCATTTTTATAGGCAATTTACACACATGTGTCCTAAACTCACTAACTAGTTTCAGATCACAGAGGAACAGCACATAGTCAGGAGTCTAACACTGACATCTGGCCCAACCCATGTCTTTCTCACTTGGGAGCTTACACTGGCACAGACATACAGATGGACGCACACAATAACATAAGCACTGGTCTATAATTAGCTATGTAGTCTATAATTAGTATTTTTATCAATGCAGAAAATATTAACCCTTTCACACATGGAGGTCACTTCAGTGGACAGCTATTCAAAAAGCATTTTCTTGCATATGCATGGATTTTGATGGCATTGTTGCACATCAACCTCTTCAGTGGACACTAGTGCATCATCCTATACATTGCCATCAAGTGACAAACCTTTGTATGTGGAATTTTTTCTCCAAACCAAGATGGCCGATGGCCAGTCAGAAATGCCAAGTTGCTCCGGAATATCAATCTATTCCTTCTATCCTAGGAGACTCTTGCAGGTAAAAAAAATAAAATAAAAAATGTTACAGCACAGTATATTTCAGCTACAATTCATGTTATTACTGTGATTGTTGTTCTTGAAAATACTTCATCTGCAGTAACTTTTTTGGCTGTAAATAAATGTATTGTGTTATTAGAATATAATTTGCAGTTACATCAAAAAGTAATGTGATTATGTAATGCACATTACCTGTAATGCTTTACTTGTTACATCAAAAAAGTAATGTGATTACATTATGCATGTTACTTGTAATGCGATACTCCCAACACTGCTCATTTCATATGAGATTGAAAACACCTGATCGCTAGTTTTTTCCACAGTCTGAAAACATCAATAGATCAATGTAGATTGCTGTGTTATTTTTGTATTATGTTTAATACAGTATCTTATTTAAAACCAAAAACGCACACTGTCCACTCAAGTGGACATCTGAAAATCTCTTCGAAAAATATGTGTAAACAAAAAATAAAAGTTCAAATCTTGTTTTTCATGCCCTGAGAACAATAAAAACACATAGGAAAAAAATCATGACTGAGGTTGTCATAATTCATGCATGAAAAGGTTAATATCTGAATGTACTCTTTGTTACTTGAATTAAGGCCATCTGATGTCTCATGTGGATCAAATAATTGGGCCATCAAAAAACTTTTCCCTGAGAGGCCATTTTCTATCATAGTTTTCGGATAGAGAAAATAATTGAGCGGCATGTGTTTGACATGTTCTAAATTACATTTGATCCCTGGAGTAAACAAAAGGTTTGCCCTTGAGTTTGCTGTGATTCAAAATTAACCCTACAAAGGATGATTCAATTTTTGAAGACCACTTAAAATATATATCAACAATTTTATTTTGAAACCTTTATCAAAATTATCTTAGCATAATTTTTTACCTATGGTTTAACAGCCTCAACATGCATCCCACGCGAAGTTCTTCAGTTTATACATCTATTTGTGGTGAGTCTTTCCTGATCTTCAGTTGCACTTGTAGTAGTTCGGAGAAAGAACAGGTTGACTCCAGCTTTTTTGTTTGTTTGTTTGTTTGTTTAGCGTGAAATGTCAAGATGTCATCCTAGAAATCCAGCTGAACTTTTCCCATTAATCCGATATTTCCCCGTCAGAGAACGCAGGTGGAAGTCCAGGCGCGTCTTCGTTTCATTTAACAATTATATAAATGTTAGCAAAATATATATTTTTAAGAGATACATCTCAGTCGTTTGCTCCTTAAATACCTCCAATAAAGAGAAAGGCGCGTCCTTGTAGGGTTTATCAGATGAGGTCCAGCACGTGAAGATTCTCAGGACTGTCCGGAAGGCAGTGATAGATAATTCTGCGCGCACCCGCTCCACTCTCTCAAGCGTTCTTCCGAGAGGGCAGGCGCGTGAGAGGGATCTGTTTACAAGAGTTGTTACCGATTAGGGTTGGGTGGCGGCGTTGAAAAAGGAAGTTGGCAGGTGTTACTGTGACAGCGACAACGTGAATCAACGAGGAAAGATAGCGGCTCGCGTTCCGTGCATAACCAGGAGGCCAGACATCGGGTCACAGTAGCCTACCCTTTTCACCTCAAATTTTAACTCATCTATCATCTACCCGTCAATTTTAACCAGTGTTTGTGAATAAATACGCTACAAAAACAGTAGTGTTTAGTTATTGGCAGATTTACAAAAAAGTACATTTTCAGTTTTGTGACAATTACTATTTTTAAAAAGTTTACCATCTGTGTGATGCTCGTCAAATTGAAACAGGTCATCATGACCTTTCACTTTTGAGTTTTGACCCTTCTATGCAGCTTTACTTTTTAGACTCCAAAATACTTGATGAAATTGTAAAAAGCATTGACTCTATACAATTAATTGAACTGTTTCTTGAAAATAAAAATATTTGTAATAGAAAATAATTAAAATTAAATTAGATAAAATTAGATAAACGCAAAATTAGATAAATGTATTATTTAGAGTTCAAAAGTTCAATTTTTTCAAGTATATGAATAGGCATGATACCTCAGCTTCTGACTTTCTAGAAACATTGGCATTTCATTTTAGCTTTTCTTAAGCAGAATTTAAAATGCCCATAGACCAGGTGTGCTACTGCTCATCCGGCACGATTCTTGCAAGTCAGCCATTAAAAGTTTCCTTCCGGTGGTTAGCAGGTGCTACATGATGTGAGAGCCAGTGGGCTCTTGTGAAGTGAAGTTGTACGGTGGCAGAGCTGCTGCAGCTCCTGCTGGAGTCCCCGATCCCATCAAGAAACAAAATACTTGGTTACCGCCGAGTCTTGACTAACGCTGTCCTTCTAAATAGTATACATGTCATCAGATTGCTTACAGTGCTCATAACTCTCTATCTTCCTTCGCACCAAACTTGGTTGTATGTGTACTTAGCAGTTGACACATCAATCTTTGGCAGCCATATTCGGAGGTCAGGGTCAAATTATGTTCACAGTGGAGACAGTATGTGACCTCCTCATGCGATAATTCGGACATGTGAATCCGTTTGATGCGACCACACCCTCTGAGATCAGGTTTCTTGTAAGCGGTGACCTGAACCAACAGGAGGACACAATGTTCCCTCATAAACCCAGCAGGTCACTGCTACTGCATAGCACACTAGACACCTGTCAAAGGCAAAATGACAGTGGAACTAGTTTCCCAAAGTGGATTAAATACTTGATTAATAAAAACAGCACAAGTCCTAACTAGAGTTTACAAAAAAGACTTTATTTTAAAGAGTTAGTTCACCCAAAAATGAAATTTCTGTCATTAATTACTCACCCTCATGTCCTTCCACACCCATAAGACTTTTGTTCATCTTCAGAACACAAATTAAGATATTTTTGATAAAATCTGATGGTTCAGTGAGGCCTGCATTGACAACAATATAATTGACACTTTCAATGCCCAGAAAGGTACTAAAGACATATTTAAAACAGTTCATGTGACTGCAGTGGTTCAACCTTAATGTTGTGAAGTGTTGAGAATACTTTTTGTGTGCCAAAAAAAAAAGAAAAAAGACTTTATTCACCATTATCTAGTGATGCGTGTATCAGAGTGTGTATCAAACTGCCAAAGTCAAGTGATTTCAGTAAACGAGGCTTCATAAACGAGGCTTCATTACATCATAAGTGTTTCAAAATGTTTTGAAATTTCAGTGGTTCACGTGACTTTGGCAGTTTGATACACTCTCCGAACTAATAATTATTAATGACAGAATTTTCATTTTTGGTTGAACTAACCCTTTAAGGACAGTTTTACCCAAATAAAAGGCATGTGCGTAACTCTCTATTCATTTGAATAAATGGCATAAACACCAGTCATGATTAGCCTACAACACTTACATACAAGAGACTACAGGACATTCTCAGTTGCAAGAGGCTTTAACAGCAGCAGTTTGCTGATAAAACAGTCTTTAAAATGCAACAGGTGTTCTTCTGCAATGACCTCATCGTTTGAGGGAAAACAAAGCAAACAGATTACACAAGCAAAATATGAAGAATTTACTCCTTCTAACTGGTCTTTATAATCTGCTGATTTGAGCTTCATTCCCCCAGTTGCTACACAGGACCTCAGGTGTGCTTTTGTTTGTGCTTGTAAGTATTTCATCTGAGAATACAATTAATCATAGACCATGTTTGGTTATATAACAAAATAGTGCTAAGAAGAAAAAAGCAACCACACACATACAAATAGATTTGCCCCAAAATGAAAATTCTGTCATATTTTTTTCACATTTCCTCATGCTCCTTTCTATGCGATTAAAATGAAAAGGCACTTTCAAGCCTCAAAATGTACATAAAAACAACGTAAAATTATCATAAAAAGTAGTCTATGGCCATGTTATATTTAAAGTCTTGTGATAGCATAGCTTTATGTGAGAAACCAACTTAAACTTAAAGTCGTTATTCACTTGTAATAATTTTAGCTCTCTTTGTTGCATTCATTGAGTCATATCTTTTCAATGAATCACTTGATCCAGTTCACAAAACCAGTCTGAAAGATTTTCCAACAAATAAGATGGATTCTGTTCTCAAGTTCAGCTTATTTAATCAATGACAGCTCAATGGAGGAGAAGATTACCACGGTCTTAAATTGTAGTCTGTTTCTCACACAAACTATTGTATGTCTTAAAGGGTTAGTTCACCTAAAAATGAAAATAATGTCATTTATTACTCACCCTCATGTCATTCTACACCCGTAAGGCCTTCGTTTATCTTCAGAACACAAGTTATTTTTGATTAAATCTGATGGCTCAGTGAGGCCTCTATAGACAGCAATGTCATTGAACTTCTCAAAATCCAGAAAGGTACTCAAAACATACAAAACCAATTCCAAAAAAGTTGGGACACTGTACAAATTGTGAATAAAAAAAAAAAAAGGAATGCAATGTGGAAGTTTCAAATTTCAATATTTTATTCAGAATACAACATAGATGACATATCAAATGTTTAAACTGAGAAAATGTATCATTTTAAGGGAAAAATAAGTTGATTTTAAATTTCATGACATCAACACATCTCAAAAAAGTTTGGACAAGGCCATGTTTACCACTGTGTGGCATCCCCTCTTCTTTTTATAACAGTCTGCAAACGTCTGGGGACTGAGGAGACAAGTTGCTCAAGTTTAGGAATAGGAATGTTGTCCCATTCTTGTCTAATACAGGCTTCTAGTTGCTCAACTGTCTTAGGTCTTCTTTGTCGCATCTTCCTCTTTATGATGCACCAAATGTTTTCTATGGGTGAAAGATCTGGACTGCAGGCTGGCCATTTCAGTACCCGGATCCTTCTACGCAGCCATGATGTTGTAATTGATGCAGTATGTGGTCTGGCATTGTCATGTTGGAAAATGCAAGTTCTTCCCTGAAAGAGACGACGTCTGGATGGGAGCATATGTTGTTCTAGAACTTGGATATATCTTTCAGCATTGATGGTGCCTTTCCAGATGTGTAAGCTGCCCATGACACACGCACTCATGCAACCCCATACCATCAGAGATGCAGGCTTCTGAACTGAGCGCTGATAACAACTTGGGTTGTCCTTGTCCTCTTTAGTCCAGATGACATGGCGTCCCAGTTTTCCAAAAAGAACTTCAAATTTTGATTCGTCTGACCACAGAACAGTTTTCCACTTTGCCACAGTCCATTTTAAATGAGCCTTGGCCCAGAGAAAACGCCTGCGCTTCTGGATCATGTTTGGATATGGCTTCTTTTTTGACCTATAGAGTTTTAGCCGGCAACGGCAAATGGCACGGTGGATTGTGTTCACCGACAATGTTTTCTGGAAGTATTCCTGAGCCCATGTTGTGATTTCCATTACAGTAGCATACCTGTATGTGATGCAGTGCCGTCTAAGGGCCCGAAGATCACGGGCATCCAGTATGGTTTTCCAGCCTTGACCCTTACGCACAGAGATTGTTCCAGATTCTCTGAATCTTTGGATGATATTATGCACTGTAGATGATGATAACTTCAAACTCTTTGCAATTTTTCTCTGAGAAACTCCTTTCTGATATTGCTCCACTATTTTTCGCCACAGCATTGGGGGAATTGGTGATCCTCTGCCCATCTTGACTTCTGAGAGACACTGCCACTCTGAGAGGCTCTTTTTATACCCAATCATGTTGCCAATTGACCTAATAAGTTGCAAATTGGTCCTCCAGCTGTTCCTTATATGTACATTTAACTTTTCCGGCCTCTTATTGCTACCTGTCCCAATTTTTTTGGAATGTGTAGCTCTCATGAAATCCAAAATGAGCCAATATTTGGCATGACATTTCAAAATGTCTGACTTTCAACATTTGATATGTTATTTATATTCTATTGTGAATAAAATATAAGTTTATGAGATTTGTAAATTATTGCATTCCTTTTTTATTCACAATTTGTACAGTGTCCCAACTTTTTTGGAATCGGGTTTGTATTTAAAACAGTTCATGTGAGTTCAGTGGTTCAATCTTAATATTATAAAGCGACAAGAAAACTTTTTGTGCGCCAAAAAAACAAAAACAAACTTACAACGATATCTAGTGATGGCCGATTTCAAAACACTGCTTCGAATCTTTTGTTTCGATTCAGTGATTTGGAGCGCCAAAGTCACGTGATTTCAGCAGTTTGGCATTAAGACACGTGATCCGAATCACTGATTCGAAACAAAAGATTCAAAGCGGTGTTTTGAAATTGGCCATCACTAGATAACGTTGAAAATTCGTTATTTAGTTTTTTTGGCGCACAAAATATTTTCTCTTCGCTTTATAATGTTTAGATTGAACCACTGAACTCACATGAACTGTTTTAAATATGTTTTGAGTACCTTTCTGAATCTTGAGAAGTTCAATGACATTGCTGTCTACAGAGGCCTCACTGAGCCATCGGATTTAATCAAAAATAACTTAATTTGTGTTCCGAAGATGAACGAAGACCTTACGGGTGTAGAATGACATGAGGGTGAGTAATAAATGACAGTATCTTCATTTTTGGGTGAACTAACCCTTTAAGAAAACTTGATATAAAAAGAATCATCATATGGACCACTTTTATGGTTCTTTGGGTCTTAAAAAAAGACCAGTAGATTCTTTAGAATTTATTTAGAAAGTGAAAAGGTTATCCAGGTTTGGAATAAAATTATGACAGAATTTTGAACTATCCCTTTAAAGACACCCATAATCAACTTATCAAAACATTGATGTGTAAAAATATCTTGCAGCCCACTGGCGCTTGAGTCTTATCTAGGCTCTGTCATGATAGTGCAGCTCTTACTGTAATGTCTTACAGTAATGCAGTTGGTATTGAGCTTCTCTGTGGCGAAGACTAAAAGTGAACCGGAACTAACTGGAGGAGTGTGTTAAAAGCCTGCGTATGATTAGCGCTCACACACTCACATACTGCAGCCGACCTTTAGACTTAATGCACTTGGTTTAATGCAGTCTGTCTATCTAATGCATCTATGGGTGTAGCCCGTTGTCTTTCTCTGTCTGACTGAGATGACATAACGATCCGGAAACTCAGTTTATCCATAACCGTTATGCATTTTATGTCTGATAGAGCAAGCAAGCGCTGCCTATTTTTGCAGAGTCTGCTGTGTTTGCTCTACACACACCCTGTAATGAAACCATGAACAAGCTGAACAATCTGAAAGAGGCACAGACAGACACAAAGAGCAGGGCGTGACGTCACGTGACCCTTTGTAATGATGAACTGTAAAATAAATGTCTTTATAATTATATCCTGCACATTAAAATAGCATGAGCCATATGCATTCAGACTCATAATGGCTTTCAGTAGAAGGTTTTTTGATAGACATATATTTGCAAACAGCTACAAATCATTATGGAGCATTTCAGCATGCACTCAATAAACTTAAAATGCAGACTGAGTGATACATACAGTATTAAGTAAATTCAATTCTCTGCCATTTTCTGAGATGGTGGGTGTGATAGAGATGGTGAAACTTAAAATAATCTCCGACAGGGCTTTTATTTAGCTGCACAGTTACTCGCCAAATAGGCTAAATGAATATAATTTTACATGTTTGTTATCTTAAAGATTCCACTGAGATAAAGTAGTTCATTACAATATACAAAATCGTCCTAGCAGCAGAGGTAATTTTACTACAGTCGATAACTGAAGCGCCAGATGCATCTGTGTGAAACAACAGGGAGTGAACAGTGCCGAAAGTAGCAACAGCGGTCGTCAATGTTGCCATGGCCGACAGAGAATATTACGAAATATCGAGTTTTCCAGAGAGATGTTTAATGACCTTGGGACTCCAAAGTCATAGCAACATCCTGGATTCTGCTCTGTATCAGAGGTCAGCAGCACTGCATCCTGCAAAGAGTTTTGAATTTAATGCACAAAAGCATATATAGCCACCATTTTTTTAAAGGTACGATTCCACTATCATCTTACAGTTTTTCTCAGTTGCTTTGGTGCATTTCTCAAAACAGCTGAAATTCTCAAAACTACTTGTTTAACCTCCACATCATCTAGTCACTTGTGCACATCATAAAAGCAATTTCAATTTGTTGATCAGACATGTTCACTACTGTAATACTGTATACTTACTGTAATGCTATTACAGTAGTCCACTTGCATTTTACATTATACAGAAAATATACTTTTTAGAGACAAAATTACAGTAAAAAGTAACACACACATATAGCCTACAGTATGTGTGTGTGTGTGTGTGTTTGTGTGTGTGTGTGTGTGTGTATATATATACACTATATTGCCAAAAGTTTTGGGATGCCTGCTTTTATGTGCACATGAACTTTAATGACATCCCATTCTTAATCTGTAGGGTTTAATATGGAGTTGGCCCACCCTTTGCAGCTATAACAGCCTCAACTCTTCTGGGAAGGCTTATCACAAGGTTTAGGAGTGTGTTTATGGGAATTTTTGACCATTCTTCTAGAAGCGCATTTGTGAGGTCAGGCAGTGATGTTGGCGAGAAGGCCTGGGTCACAGTCTCCGCTCTAATTCATCCCAAAGGTGTTCCATCGGGTTGAGGTCAGGACTCTGTGCAGGTCAGTCAAGTTCCTCCACACCAAACTCACTCATCTATGTCTTTATGGACCTTGCTTTGTGCACTGGTGCGCAGTCATGTTGGAACAGGAAGGGGCCATCCCCAAACTGTTCCCACAAAGTTGGGAGCATGAAATTGTCCAAAATGTCTTGGTATGCTGAAGCATTAAGAGTTCTTTTCACTGGAACTAAGGGGCCAAGCCCAAGCCCTGAAAAACAACCCCACACCATAATCCCCCCTCCACCAAACTTTACACTTGGCACAATGCAGTCAGGCAAGTACCGTTCTCCTGGCAACCGCCAAACCCAGACTCGTCCATCGGATTGCCAGACAGAGAAGCTTGATTCGTCACTCCAGAGAACACGTCTCCACTGCTCTAGAGTTCAGTGGCGGCGTGCTTTACACCACTGCATCCGACGCTTTGCATGATGTAAGGCTTGGATGCAGCTGCTCGGCCATGGAAACCCATTCCATGAAGCTCTCTACGCACTGTTCTTGAGCTAATCTGAAGGCCACACGAAGTTTGGAGGTCTGTAGCTATTGACTCTGCAGAAAGTTGGCGACTTATGCGCACTGTGCGCCTCAGCATGCGTTGACCCCGCTCTGTGATTTTATGTGGCCTACCACTTCATGGCTGAGTTGCTGTTATTCCCAATTGCTTCCACTTTATTATAATACCACTAACAGTTGACCGTTGAATATTTAGTAGTGAGGAAATTTCATGAATGGACTTATTGCACAGGTGGCAACCTATCACGGTACCACGCTTGAATTCAGTGAGCTCCTGAGAGCGACCCATTCTTTCACAAATGTTTGTAGAAGCAGTCTGCATGCCTAGGTGCTTGATTTTATACACCTGTGGCCATGGAAGTGATTGGAACACCTGAATTCAATGATTTGGAGGGGTGTCCCAATACTTTTGGCAATATAGTGTATATATTCTTGTCTTTTTCTTTATATCGCAATGACATTGAACTGTAATTTGCTGACAGACCAACAGTAAAAGCATAAGTCTGAATCCTGTCCGCTCTCTTGCAATCAGTATCCCACACAGAGTATTCTGTAAATTTATACTGTTGAAATTTATATATGCCATACAGATAAAGTGCATTTTCAGTCATTGTCATAAAAATCGTAGCCATAGTTTACATCTGAAAATACTGACAGAGCACACTGTTATTGTGACAACACAACTAAGCATTTTGACTATCTTGTTTGTGAACTGACACAAGGACTTGTCATTCTGATGGCACTGATATGTTCATTGACATAAATACTTACTTTTGAGAGATGAACTAAGGATTTTGAGCAAGTTATAATAGTAATCAGCCATAGCTTTGATTTCAAGAGAGCTTTTCTCATTGGCCTTGACAAATGTCAGATTTTCGAATGGGTCTGGGTGACGTCATTATTTATTTTCTGGTGTTGCTAAGTGCATGCATCTTTCATTTCAAATATTCTAATCTCTAATCTCCTCATTTCTTTCGCAGTAGAGTGAAGGAGAGTTAAGTTTCAGGCTGGATAGCCACATATACTGCACATCTCAACACAACAGACCACAGCCATTTGTCATCATGCCTGATCTCCCGGTAATAGAATCTGTAGATACTTTGTAGAGTCTGGAGGGCTCACATTGCTCTTATGGGAGTTTTAAGCCAGAATCTAGTCTAGAGGACTGTATAAAGACCCACTGACAGAAGCTACTCAATTTTGTTACGGCACATAACAGAGTGCAATATTTAACAGTTTGTCACATATCTGTGTACAACGACAGAATATAGAAAGATAAATAGGCAGACAGGCAGGTAGGTGGATAGATAGATAGATAGATAGATAGATAGATAGATAGACAGACAGACAGACAGACAGACAGATAGATAGATAGATAGATAGACAGACAGACAGACAGACAGACAGATAGATAGATAGATAGATAGATAGATAGATAGATAGATAGATAGATAGATAGATAGATAGACAGGCAAGGTATAAGGTAACACTAAGTATGTGGATGGAATGGGAACAAAGTGTGTGAGGTGGTCTAGGAGGGGGAGATAAAGTGTAGCTCTGTCAGCTCAGTGTCAGAGAGTGACACTTCTCTGAGACAGAAATGGCTTTCTTCAGTCTCTTAACTTCTAGAACCTTACTTAGTCACCTTTTCCACTCTGCCCTCACAGGTAAGACTATCTTTCCCTTAGCATTTATAGCTTTCTCATTTCTCTGTTTTCTACTAACTTACCTTCACACATTAACAAGGAAACTCAAAAAAGCAGACTTATATTTTCCCTCCCTCCACAAGTAATCATATCCATAAAAAGAATATTACTGTACATGCTTTATTTTAGCAGCTAGACCTTCAAAAACAAAAACAAACAAACAAAAAAAAAACACTAACATAACTGTGTGTAAATGTCTTGCTCTCATGTCAGCCTGGATTAATGTAGTTGTTTATGGTCATAAATCTTTTATACTAAACAGACTGTATCTTCACCTATTAAAAATCATTATGCACTCATTTTAACTCATTTCTCAGTCTGCATCTATTAACTAGAACTTTTGAAATGTTATGTGGCCATTAAATCAACATTTACTGTCTGTTTCACTGTAAATGTACTTTTAATTCCACATGTTAATGGAAGCAGCACTTTCTGAGATATTAATGAGAACTCATGAAGTATGAGAGAGACAAGTTATACTGAACTGAGGCAAAGAGGGCTAGTGCTGCATTATCTTTAGCATTAATGTTATGTTTACAATATTTTAGTCAAATCAGTTTAACATTTTTGAATTCACTGAATTATGTGACAACTCATGTCAAGTGGTAATTCAGTCTTTATTCTGAAAATCTGAGGAATTAATTCTGAACTGACTACTAGACTATGCTGACTGAATAAAGTAAAGGTTGAAGGATTTACTCTCCACATAGGAATTTTGATATTTTAATCCTTGTGACTTTTGAGTCTCTAATTTTAGTAAAGGGACTCGGTGTGACCATAACACTGCCATGCAAGCCACTATATTTATAGCATCAGTGTGTATATCTGTGAATTTTTCTTGATTGCTTAAAACGTTCTTGATTGGTTACTATTCTGCTTTGAACATGACAAATAAATGTAAATATTTTTTATGTGATGTTTCTGAGTTTTGCCCATACTAAGATGATACATATTAGAATAAGTGCATTTTCATGAGGCCTATTATTTCATATATACATATACATTAAATGAATAATCATTGCACTTGCAAATAATAATAATGTTTTATTGACAGGTGGGTTTCTTTCTCTTTATCTACTTGTAAATGCGAACATTATCACCAGTCCCACTCAAACTCCCCTGCCCATCCTGAACACGTCCACAACAGATGATTTACCTGCTCTGCCTGCTGATGATCCTCCTGGCCCACAGGTGGTGTCATATTTACAACAGCCTCCAAAGGCAAAAGCTGTGGAAGGGGAGGATGTGGTGTTTCCCTGTTTTTTAAAAAGTGATGTGGATGAAATACTGGCTGTGAAGAAGGTGAGCTGGTATGTGCAGAGTTTGGAGGAAAGGAGGAATGTTCTACAAGGAAATAATACAGTGGAGGATGTGTTTGCTGGTCGTGTGTTTTTGTCTGGTGATCTGCCTATGGGAGATCTATCGATGACACTAAGGAACATTTCAGTGAAAGATCAAGGCCTGTATTTGTGTACCTTCATATCAACAAACTCAAATATTCTTCATGGAGGCGGGACCAAACTCAGCATCCGCAAAGAGCTGGGTGAGAGAGATTTAGTGTTGATATTGTGTACAAACCAATATTCAGATACATAATTTCATTTTATATATTATTTTTTCTTATTTTTCTTATCTTTTAATGAGTCTATGGCCTCATTAAAAGAGAAAAATAAAAATAAAAAACTCAAGGAAGCCCTTAATGATCTTCTTAGTGCAATTCAAGGCACGGTTACTATAGTCAGTTGAATAAAATAAACCCTAACTGAGAAAATGTTGCCAGCATTTTCATTTAGTTTAACTTGATGTACTAAAATAACTAAAACTGAAATAAAAATTAATAAAAAATATAAACATTTTTAAAAAATGACAAAAACAAGAACATTTCTAAAATTACAATGAGAATGGAAAATATAACAATATCAAAATATTATTAAAAACTGCAACTATCTTCAAGGAAGAACATATAAAGAGCTAGAACTAGGGATTTCACCCAAAAATGAAATTTCTGTCATTAATTACTCACTCTCATGTCGTTCCACACCCATAAGACCTTCGTTCATCTTCGGAACACAAATTAAGATATTTTTGATGAAATCCGAAAGGTATATGACTCGTCCATAGACAGCAATATAATCAACACTTTCAAGGTCCAGAAAGGTACTAAAGACATTGTTAAAAACATCGACGTGACTGCAGTGGATCAACCTTAATTTTTATGAAGCGACAAGAATACTTTTTGTGCGCAAAAAAAAATAAAATAATAATAATGACTTTATTCAACAATCTCTTCTCTTCCCTGTCATTATTAGACATGTGCCGATATTCGGTAATACGATATATCACGATAATGAATATGCACGATATTGTTATCTTAGGCACTTCAAAATACCATGAATAATTATTTATTACGAATTATTCAAATTTTTATAATACATTTTAAGAATACTTTCCCCATCAACCGTATCACAACACCGCTGTATGCTGCGTCAAAGGGACACGCGCACTCAGATTTAAACAAGCCCAATGTGCACGAGAAGCACATGGCGGAACGAGTGAAGGAGATGCGCTGAATGAAAGTGCACGTTTACTCTCTGACAGCAGAGGGCGCTGATGGAACAGCAGAAATGCAGCGGTTACCCCGGAAACCTGTAAACAAAGCAGCTGCCTACTGAACAGTATTTATAATGCTTCAAATAGGCCTAGCCATTTCGTTTTTTTTTTTTTTTTTGTATTCGCAATGTTGTTTATCACAGCACCAAATACTTAATGCTTAAAGACTTAATAGGCTATTTATTTTCAAACTTAAACATTTTTATATTTTAATCTGGACTACAACATGTCCTATAATTATTGAAAATGTTCTGATTAACATTGTTATTGTTCAGTAACATAAGGCTTCATTAGTTAACATGTTAATTCATTATTACCAAATTGACAATGAAAAATACTTATAAAGCATTTATTAATCTTAGTTAATGTTAATTTCTTAGTTAATGTTTAATAACATTACTAAAATCAAAAGTTGTAACTATTATTTAATGGACCTGAGCTAAAACTAAAATGATCAGTTGTATTTAACTAACATTAACAAAAAATAATACCTTCTGTAACAAATGTTGCTATTGCTCATTCTCCTTAGTTAATGCATTAACTAACGTTAAATAAGGAGACATTATTGTAAAGTGTTTCCTGTTGTTCTTTATAATTCTTTTGCACTTTAATCTGTTTTTGACTTTATAATTTTTGTGTATTGCGTTATTATATTTAAATGTTCAGAGTTCTTTTTGTTATAAGAAAGAGTTCTTAAACCTGTTATACTATGACAAAACTTTTTTGCAACTTATTTCAATATTGTGATAATACCGTATACCGTGATAAAAGCTTAAGCAATTATCGCAACATGAAAATTTGATACCGTCACGACTAGTCATTATCCTTACGCAGTTGCCGCAGTAAGCACAGTGAAGGCTTCTGTGTTTACGTCCGAATGCCGGCTCAGTATTGGCCAAAGCTGCACACGTTAGCAGCACGACGCATGTGTGTGATGCTGATGCAGGAGCCGTCCAATAATGAGTCGGCGTTCTGACATAGAACCTGGAAGCGCTGGACGTAAACAACGTATTAGAATGACACAGAAGAGAAGATATTGTTAAATAAAATCGTTATTTTTGTTTTGTTTTTGCACACAAAAAGTATTCTCGTCGCTTCATAAAATTAAGGTTGAACCACCGCAGTTATGTCGACTGTTTTACTGATGTCTTTAGTACCTTTCTGGACCTTGAAAGTGTTGATTATATTGCTGTCTATGGACGAGTCGTATACCTCTTGGATTTCATCAAAAATATCTTAATTTATGTTCTGAAGATAAACAAAGGTCTTACAGGTGTGGAACAACATGAGGGTGGGTAATTAATGACATTTTTGGGTGAAGTAACCCTTTAAAATTATGGCCAGTGCCAATAATCTGTTATGGCCAATAACCAATAAATGTTAAAGTGAAAAAAAATAAATTGCAAATGGTTTATATGTGAATGTTAGATAACTGCAATAGTAATCTTTGAATAAATGTGAACATATAAAGTACTATTTTTAGGGAGCCAATTACATTCATCTAAGACAATAAGAGATTACAGTGAGATTATACCTTTTTTCATCAAATCCCTGCTCAGGTGTGATTGAAGAGTCTGTGGGCACTATAATTGGCATTGTTGCGGCAGTTGTTGGCGTGGTAGCGGGGCTGGTTGCTGTGATACTGACTCAGTTCAAGGACAAACTGAACTGCCTGAAGAAATAACGTGGGAGCGACGGCTTTGGAGTATGGAGGTTAAAAGTGCGGAGAGGTTACGATAAAGGCCAAAGGTAAAAGAAGACAAGCACACGTACGCTTACACTGCCAAGAACTGACCTCAGTGCATGAGAAATTACATCAGTGAACGGTGAGACATTTAACTCACCCCATATCCTGAATGATAATATATGATTACATACACAAACAGTTCCATTGACTCCCCCCCCCCCCCCAAACATACACACCCCATCAGATCTAATACAGAAGAGCAAGAGCAGCTGAGTTATGAACTGTTGAGCTTTTATGAGCTTGCAATGATGAGCATGCATGCATATTTTTTTTTTTTTTTTAAGTTCATGAACCATTTCAAAATACCTGGATTTCCACATGAATTGTTCTAAGATAAAAACTGTTTTGGTTCATGTTGTTGTAGTTGTTTTTTTTATTCAATCCAGTCTGCTGTGTTGTATGTTTTCAGTATTGAAAGCAGTCTTTTCATATGATCATAACGTATGATAGATGTAAGTGAGTAGACTCTGATGTAGGTGCTTTGCATAGCTCAAGTTGAGTAGATGGACCCATACCAGAGTATCACTATATCAATCAGAATCTGATCTTGAATCAGCACTCAACACTAAATACTTTCTCTCAAGAGAGGCCTGATCTCAATACTTGTCCTGTGTTTCAATATGCCATTTTAATTAAAGAACTTAATTGCAAAGTTCTTCATTTTCACCTACATGCCTTTTGTAAGACCCACCAGGACGTTCACCTCAAAAATAGCTGGTTGTGAACTGGTTTGTGGCTTAATTTTGTCCCATGAGCTTTGGTTTGTTTACTGTGAAAATTATCATCTATCTTCTGACACAAATAAACAGTTTTATTTTTCACAGTGTCTCTGGTGAATTCCCTGTCTCATGTAACTACACAAGTAACCACAGGCTGAAATATTTCCATAAGGCCAAGCCAGCACAAGCCTGTCTCTGAGGAACCCCCCCTCCCCCCTCATCATCACTTTTTATTTCTTTGAAAGAAATTAATACTTTTAATCAGCAAGGATGCATTAAATTGATCAAAAATTACAGTAAAGACTTTTATATTGTTACAAAAGATTTCTATTTCAAATAAATGCTATTCTTAACTTTTTATTCATCATTGGGTCCTGAAAAGAGTGTCATGGTTTCCACAAAAACAGTCCATTTTCTGTTAATAAAAAATAATAAACGTTACTTGAGCACCAAATCAGCATATAAGAATGACTTGTGGAGAATCATGTGACGCTGAAGACTGGAGTAATGGCTGCTGAAAATTCAGATTTTTTAAATATATTAAAATAGAAAACAATAATCTTACCAACCCTGAACTTTTAAACAGTTGTGACAAACACAATCCGTGAGAGGGAAACTATAGATGAAAATCATCTATTTATGTTACTATAAAACAGTGTGCTGTTGTAGTCGAGACCAGCTCATTCGAGTCCGAGTCAAGACCAAGACCAGAGAGGGTCGAGTCTGAGTCGAGACCGAGACCAGAGAGGTTGGAGTCCGAGTCAAGACCGAGACCAGAGAGGTTGGAGTCCAAGACAAGTTCAAGTTCACATAAGGTTGGGTCTGAGACAAGACCTAAAGAAATCTTCAAGAATATGTAAATGTTTGGTGGTAAACAATAAAATTGGCACCATACTCGTCAAATAAACCATGGCATGTAAACTGTATTTTATTTACTTAGAGTGATATTGGTTTAAAAAATATTATCAGTTAAAGGCAAACAGGTCACATAGAAGGTGGTGTAAAGGTAATTTGAAAAGATTTATATTTTGAATAAATGCTGTTATTTTTAACATTTTTAAATCAAAGAATCCTGAAAAAAGGATCACAGCATGTTATAAAAAATATTAAATATTTCCACTTTCCAACTTTGAAAATTAATCAGCATATTAGAATGATTGCTGAAGGATCATGTGACACTGAAGACTGGAGTAATGATGCTGAAAATTCAGCTTTGCATCACAGAAATAAATTATATTTTAAAGTATATTCAAATAGAAAACCATTATTTTAAATTGTAATAATATTTTTAAAAAATATATTGCTGTTTTTTGATTAGATAAATGCAGGCTTGATGAGCATAAGAGACTTATTTCATAATGCCACATTAGCTAATAATTATCAAAAATGGTAATATAATAAAATCCTTTCATGTCGCCATTTCGCCAGCCTACACTTTACATAATAGGCCTGTAGGTGGCACTTTGGCTTCATTAACTATGAAAGTTTCAATAAATAGTAAACGGTGCATCAACGCTAAATGAATTGAACACTACTTACCATTAATGCGACTTTTGGCTTTGTAGTCAGTTAACATCCATTTTGTCAGCGATGCAGTTTGATTTATAAAATGAGACAAACCGCAGAAATCGCTTGTTGTGTCAGATCACGATTGGTTGGGGTGTTATACATGACAAACCGGCATTGGTGAATTACGTAATATTTTACAATATATAATTATCGATTTTTTATTAAATCGACACACTAGCTTTGATTATTGATGGAATTTTTTTTTTCTTCCGTCGAGCTAAGCACTCAGTG
This sequence comes from Mylopharyngodon piceus, assembly GCA_039654765.1. Lineage (NCBI taxonomy): Eukaryota > Metazoa > Chordata > Actinopteri > Cypriniformes > Xenocyprididae > Mylopharyngodon > Mylopharyngodon piceus. Next base: position 11,697,586 of record CM077443.1, read on the forward strand.
AAAGAACCATATATGGCTCAGAACAGACTGTGGAAAATCAGTCAGTCGCACAAGCACGCAACCCATAGCAACGCGTTATGGCAACGCCTCACACTGACGGATATGTAAAAATAATAGGAATTTTCCGACTTTTGAGCGATTCGTTACTATTGTACACATTGTCATGTTAATTATAATTCAAATGCATTTTGTTTTATTGACTACAATATTATCATTGCTATTTGCCCCCAAACATTAACATACAGTAATAGTCATGAAATATTTTGAATGGGACTCGAGTGGTCTCGGGAATGAGTCCGAGTCCTAATATGTTCGAGTACGAGTCAATATGCACACGAGTCCATGACAAGACCAAGACCGTTACAATATGGTCTCGAGACCGAGTCCAAGACCGAGTCCGAGTCTCGAGTACTACAACACTGGAGTCATTTAAACAGTTTCCAATTGTTTAATTCTTTGGAACTGAACACACAACAGCACACACAATAAATGTACCACTACAGAAGCCACGATAATCTACCCACACACCCATGCACACTCCAACTCACAGACACTCACACAAACTCACTCACATGAACATGATAAACAGTCAAAGGAACACACACAGAGCAGAAATCACATTCATGAGACAAAACAAGATTCAAATAAATAAGGGAAGCCTCAGTGATCCCTTTCTGACTTCCATTGTTCCCATTATTGTATAACACATTTCTATTGGTCACAGAGAAAAAAGGAGATGGGAATAAACACTGTGCTCCCCCACGCTCCAAACACATGCAACAAGGACTCATGGGAAAGGTGGTGAGAAAAAGAGAAGATGAATTTTGTTTTTGTGCTTCAAGTGGTGGGTCTCAGCACAGAAAGATCACAGAGGCATTTGCTTGAGATGCTAAAATACAATCTTGCAGTTCAAACACCAAGTAACAGTTGTAGCTATAGAGTGAGAACACTCTCCTTTTATGCTTTATAAAGACCATATTCAGATTAGCGATGGCTACTGGCTCTGACTTTCATTCGTTGAGATCAGCTGAACAGCTTTAGTGTATATCAAGACGAGAGGTACACATGCACAAGGGAGCACTGGGAAATGCACTGCACAGCACAGGGGAGGAGAGAGGTGAGAGACATGTGAGGTCAAAGGTTGCTTTTAGTCCTCGAGAGTGCGGAAAGAATTCTGCATGTCTTCCAGTAGTTGAGCATACTCGGCTTTGATCTTTGCTTCACCCTCTTTGACTGGATCCTGCAAAACACGCACATGCCATTATGTAAAATTGGTCAATGTAAATTAAATGAAATTACTGTAAATATTCTATTAATTTTTTTAAATAATATAATTTATCAAATATTATAATGAATATGTATAGAGTATAATAATAAACAATTTTAATAATATAAATTATAATGAACAAATTTTCAATCACTATTCAAAATCATGTCCATGTATTTTAGGGTAAAAAGTAAATATGACCTAAGCTAGATTAAATACAGGTTTAGATGTAGTGAGAATTAACACTGTACCACGCAATATATGTTTTATCTGGGGGAACACAAAATATTTTAATATTTAATATTTTAATGGTAATTAGGTTGCATATTGTTGGGTCTAAGAGGTTCATAATAATGTATTTATTGCAATAATGCAATATTTAAGGACATTGTAATATTTTTAATACCTCCATTTTTAATACTATATTTTTATACCTGATATTTTGTAAATATGTAAAAAAAAATATATATATATATATTATATATGTATTAGTATATAAACCAGCATTATTTTAGTATTATTTAATAAGGATGTGGGGTTGACTCTGTTGTGTCCCATCCTGATCCTGTTTTGGACAAAAGTGCCATATATATATATATATATATATATATATATATATATATACACAGTCAAACCAAAATTTATTCAGATACCTTGCACATTTCAGTCATTAATACAGTTTATTCACTAAAAAAAAAAAAAAGGTAATAAAATATGACAAGATCTCAGAGTTAAACTGTGTCAGAAAAAAATAATCTTAATTATGTCAGATAACACTTAAGCAAAACATGGTCAGGTCAAAGTGTCTGAATAATTCTTGGTTCCAAATTTTTAAATCAATTGTACTGGTAGTCCACTGTATGAAGAATTTTTGGGTATAATATGTCACAGTTTACTTTATTTTGCTATCATCACTTACATAAATGAAATATAGTGTCCTGTACCCACTAGTAAAAATATATCATTATTTATTATCATTTATTTTCAGCTTACATTTAAATTTTTGTTTAGGTTGTAGTTTTGTTATGTGGTTTTGTCTTTTTTGCATGCGTTTTATATTTCTATTTAACTTTAACTCAGTTTTATTTCAGGTTTAGTTATTTTGTATTTTTTTCAGTTAGGTCTCATTGCAATTTTTCAATTACTGAAATTTTTAAATTGTTTTAGTCTCAATTAACAATAGCTCTGAATTAAACTAAGCAAATTGACATTGATCATTTATCACATTCTCAGAGAGAATCCTGTGGTCTATGATCTTTACATCTACACAAATCCCAGCATAAATACTTCAGTAACAGTACCTTAAACTTCATGGAGCTGATCCGATAAAGAATTTCTCCCATGTGTTCACGGATCTGCGCCCAGGTGATTTTGTTATCGCTCTGTGCTGTGGTTTCGACAGCATGCCGGGCCAGGTCATAAAAAGCTATCATATTGGACAGGATCCCCACTGTCTTATAGAAGGGACAGAACCTGGACGAGAGAGAGACAGGGAGATAATGTAGAAAATAATTAGCACATACTGACAAACATGCTACTAGAACAATGAGACACCAAAAAAACAGGGGCTGTGGGAACATCACGTTCTTTACCTATGACTTTACCTGTCATAGGGAGTGTAGCCGTTCTGCTGCAGGAAGTCATCTTTAATGAGTTTGGCCACCTCCAGTGTGATTTTATCTGTCTCAGCCAGAGATGCCTATGGGTAAGGAAACAAAATAAACCCAGGCACGCATTCAGAATCAATACAAAACATTGCATAACATGTTAAAATACAAAAATTATATATACAAATATCACTATACAAAATACAAACAACACTAGGGATGTGCCTGAAGCCGAATACCTTATTCAGAAAGGCACGGATACTGGCTTCAAATCAAATAACAAAATCTACCAAATAATAGGAAAAAATATTCAACAGACACAGTCATTCCTGGTGTTTGCTGGATAACAGGTGAGCCAGGGGATAGCATAACACGATATTATACATAAACCTCTAAAATCACTACGCAATAATGAGTGTGCGAAGTGAATGAGTGTAAACTTTATGACTGAAATGAGCAGAGTGCAATCACAAATCAAATTGCTGCGTTGCCATCTCCGTGAATATCTCAGAAATCAGGGCTTTGACAAAAGTGATATCAACTAAGATACTGCATCATACACATTTTCTACTACTTGATATGTTTATTTATACGTTTTAAAGCTTGTAAAATGTTATATTTTTTTCTCTGTCTCACTCTCTCCCGGAGACTGCAAGTATTTATGTATTCTTTATCATTTGTTCAGATTTGCATAGTAAAAGTTGTTTCAGCAATTTTCAACCACTGAAATTTTTTTTATAACTTCCATGTTCTCTAATCAGCTATTTTATATAAAGTCCAACTCCTCTTATTTGAGGATGTGGATGTCCTGACATAACTCTGTACACTTAGTTCCTCTGGAAATTTAAAAAAAAAAAAAAAAAAGTCCTTTTATTTAACATTTTAGTATTATTGTTTAAATTAGAAGATATTTTAAATAAATTTTATAAATATAATAAAAAATAATTATTTTATGAGCTATACAAGGGCTATTTGTTGAATGAAAACTATAAAAGGTAACAGAATTACATTCAATACAGGCATGAATCTCCGGTTAAAGCCCTGCCCACTTCCGGATTTATCCGAATACAGACACAGATACAAATAATTTTGTGATTATTACAGATACAGATATTGTCTCTGCTGCACACTCCTAAACAATGCTATGTTTTAATAACACTGTTTGACAAACAATGTATAAGACACAAACATACCTTTCCAACAAGTTGCACAATCTCAGCCAGGTCCTCTTCCTCTTGCAGAATCTCTTTGGCTTTGGTACGCAGCGGCACAAACTCTGCGAAGTGTTTGTCATAGTACTCATCCAGCGCTCGTGTATATTTACTGTAACTGATAAGCCAGTTAACAGAGGGGAAGTGTTTCCTCTGGGCGAGCTTCTTATCTAGACCCCAAAACACCTGAGAAAAACAGTTCAAATGAGAAGGGGAAAAAAAGAGAAATAATGAAATATTCTTCTACTGCTTTATTTAAGAGTTAAATGAATATATATATATATATATATATATATATATATATATATATATATATATATATATATATATACCCACCTGCACAATACCAAGAGTGGCAGAAGTCACAGGATCTGAGAAGTCACCACCAGGGGGAGACACACTGTAGGGAAACATTCATTTCAAAAGGATCACAAAATGAGTGGAAAGAATAGAAACATCTGCAGTTATAAATACATGTTATATTTTTACAAACATCAAAGTCTGTAGAAACTTGTCATCAAATATTGGGAAAATTCCAAACGGAAGGGAACATCCCTACGCCCTACTCCCTTTGAAGGGCAGAGCCCTTGAAGTGGGGAATTTGGAGGGAGCGAAGGGAGTAATGAAAGACAACGTAATTTCTTCATTATCTTCACCTGGGATGTTCCCGTGACAATGCAGCACGGTGTCCATCAGCTGATTAGCTGTTCTTATGACAGAAATTTCTTATTATTGCTGTTAACATAACTGTTGCAAATAAAGATACATTATATATATTTGGGGTTTTTTTTTTTTTTGTTTTTTTTTTAAAATATGTTTTATATATATGTGTGTGTGAGTGTATTTCCCTGTTCTCAACTTTAAAACATGCCATCTCATCTTTGGACACTGCAAGAAAACACATTTCTTACCTATGAAACTTATTTAAACATAACATGACAAAAATGTGTGAAATATATCACGAAAAAAACAAAACAAAACAAAACAAAACAACTTGAATTGCTCTGTTTGTAAGTTAACTCTAACTCTCCCGCTATCTAGCTTTAAAATGAATCACGAGTATTCGCTGGGTCACTTGACTATAAATGATAAAATTACTTTCTTGAAGTGACCATCACATGTACCCTTCGCTAACGGCCTTTTGGAAGGGCCCTTCGTGAAGGGATTCAGTTGATCACTTTCGTTTGGAACACCCCTACAAATGGCATCCCCTTCTCAAAGTGCCCTTCAAGGGTGCAAAAATGCTGTTTGGAATTTGCCCATTTACTATAATAGCTCGCTTAGTGTTATTTGAATGTACTTACGCTCCCACAATGCTGACACTGCCTTCTCTCTCTGGGTTGCCCAGGCACTTCACTCGACCTGCTCTCTCATAGAACGATGCGAGACGGGCTCCAAGGTATGCGGGATACCCACTATCTGTGGGAGGAAAACAGGAAGATTTTATTATCCATTATAAGAAAGTTTGGTCTGTACAAGGCTGCACAATTTGGCCAAAAACCATGATGTGAATGTGGTACAAACAACCAGCATTTGGAGGATTACCTCCAGTGTTTCAGATATGTGTTACACACATTTTTCTGCCAATACAAAGCATAATTTTAAAGTAAGCAGTACATGCTGGCAGTATTTTGTTTTTTTAAGTTAAATGGTATGTGATTTACCAATCATACAATCACAAAAGTTTAGGGTAAGATTTTTTTCAGTAAGATTTTTTTAGTCACACTTTAGATTAGAGTCCAATTCTCACTATTAACTAACTATTGACTATGATTTTTTCCTCAATAAACTCCTAATTACTGCTTATTAATAGTTAGTGAGGAAGTTGTTAAGTTAAGGGATGTAGAATATGGTCATGCAGAATAAGGCATTAATATGTGCTTTATAAATACTAATAAACAGCCTACTGTATATCCTTAGTAATACGCATGCTAATAAGCAACTAGTTAATAGTGAGAATTGGACCTAAACTAATGTGTTACCAAAACAGTATTACTGTGAATACTATTACAATTTACAAGAAGTGTTTTTTTAATAATATATTTTAAAATGTAATGCATTCCTATGATGGCAAAGCTGAATTTACAGCAGCCATTACTTCAGTCTTCAGTGTCATTCTAATATGGTGATAAGGGACTCAAGAAACACTTCATTTATTAACACTGAAAAGAGCTGTACTGCTTAAGTTAAAAAAAAAATAATAATAATAATAAAAAAAAAAAATATATATATATATATATATATATATATAAAAACACAATAATTTGCAGAAATTTGCAATGGACACAAAACAGGGATTGTTGAGGTGTACATACCAGCAGGCATCTCAGCCAATCGTCCGGAGATCTCCCTAAGAGCCTCAGCCCATCGAGAGGTGGAGTCAGCCATCATACTGACATTATAGCCCATGTCTCTGAAGTACTCAGACAATGTGATACCTGTTGACACACAAGCATGCTATCTGTGAATATAAATGAATCCACACACAAACAAACTATACTTTCTCTTACAGGGTTTGTTCCATCTCATTTTACTTTTAATAGTCGGTTTTTATAAAACCTGCTTCACTGGCACTCAGCATTACAGCACACTTTACTTTCTACAGATGGCTCTTGTGTTTACCAGTGTAGATGGAGGCTTCTCTGGCAGCCACAGGCATGTTTGAGGTGTTGGCCACCAATGCTGTTCTCTTCATAATGCTCTCCACCTTCCCATCCACCTCCATGGTCAGCTATTGAACAAAATTACTGTCAATCATCTAAACCACACAACAGGGTCACATGAACTTTTGCAGGTATGAATTTCATATCAAATTCATAAACATAGTATTAAAGGTCCCATGGCATGAAAATTTCACTTTATGCTTTTTTTTAACATTAATATAAGTTCCCCTAGCCTGCCTATTGTCCCCCAGTGGCTAGAAAAGGCAATAGGTGTAAACCGAGCCCTGGGTATCCTGCTTTGCCTTTGAGAAAATGAAAGCTCAGATGGTCCAATCTGGAATCTTCCCTATATGTCGTCATACGGGGAAAGGTTACCTCCCCTTTCTCTGCTTTGCCCGCCCATGAGAAAATGAGCTAATACCGTGCGAGGCGAGCGCAATATTTTTTTTTTCCTTGAGAGACATCATGGCTTGCAAACGAGCAAAGCATGGCAGTTGCTCAGTGTTTGATGTACAAATGAACACCGAAGTATTTTTTGTTATGGTAGCACATTTTCCACAACAGCACCTATCCAAAAAAGTAGATGTAATAATGGCAAGTGACCAAGTAAGCTGTCATTAAATCCATGCCATACCAACCTCTGGAAAGTCTCTTAATACTTCAGACATCTCGTTTCCACGCTCTCCGCAACCAACGTAAACGATGACATCACTGTTGGAGTATTTGGAGAGAGACTGAGAGATGACGGTCTTACCGCAGCCAAAGGCTCCTGGAATGGCTGTGGTTCCTCCTTGGACACAACTGCAAAACGGCAGAAATTAGGACTGCACCGTAATGGTTAAACTGATAATCTGATTGTGTCATTTGAGAAATTACTTTGTACATTACTGTGCACTACCGTTCAAAAGTTTGGGGTCCGTAAGATATTAATTTTTGTTTAAAGGATTAGTTCACTTCTGAATTAAAATTTCCTGATAATTTACTCACCCCCATGTCAACCAAGAAGTTTATGTCTTTTTTTCTTAAGTTGAAAAGTAGCTTTTTGAGGAAAACATTCCAGGATTTTTCTCCATATAGTGTACTTCAACAGGGTACAACGGGATCATGTAGAGCCCTTTGAAGCTGCATTGAAACTGCAATTTGGACCTTCAACCCGTTGTACCCTGTTGAAGTTCACTATATGGAGAAAAAACCTGGAATGTTTTCCTCAAAAACCTGATTGGGGGATTTAAACTCCACAAATATGAAGGCTTGTGGAGGCTTGTTACCAATAAAAGATAATGGAAATGTCAACTGAAAAAAAAAAAAAAACAATGTTTTCAGGATAAATAACCAGAGGGCCAATATTAATTTAGACAAGCAAAAATTGTGATAACCATTAAAATATGATTAATTGTGCAGCCCTAGCAGAAACGTTCAAATAAGAGTTGAGTACACTACAAACTTTATGGTCTCAGATGTGGAAAGATAATGTGTGAGTTTGAGACTCACGGAAAGAGGGCATCCAGTACTCTTTGTCCAGTCAGCAGGGGGTGGTTGGCAGGGAGCTTCTCAGTAACAGGCCTCACCTGTCGCACAGGCCACACCTGCACCATGGTGAACTTCTCCTTTACTCCTTCAAACTCCAGTTCCAGCACCACATCCTGACACACACACACAATGAAAAGGGAAGCTCCAGTATTTAGTAAGATAGTAGTTTCTTCCTCATCTTACATCTTGAGGAGTTTTTCTAACTTTGTAAGACACTATACAAATAAGTTTGAATTGACGTGAATGACTCTCATGTGCATGTTTATAAATGTGAGATAGTATTTAAGGACATGTGAGGATGATTGTGAGTGTGACTCACAGAAACGTCATAATTTCCTGGCGGAGCGAGGTAGGTGACTGTTCCCCTGCTGCGGGGGGGCAGCATGATCTTGTGCTTGATGAGAGAGTTCTCATACACCAATCCATAGATATCACCCCCTGTAATGTGACTTCCAACCTGAAAAACCAGTGAGAGAGTCCAATTAAAATAAAAATGCAGTACATCATTTCAATATAATATACAAATAATATACAAATTAACAGACAGAGGTGTCATGTAAAAAGGATTTTGATTGCAAGTACCACAATTTTTGTAAGTGCAAAATTATTAGTGCCATAAAGTAATTTTGCCGTTTTGAAGCCAAAATATGCCATTTAGCTTATATTATTTGTGTATGCAGAACTGTCACTGGTGCCCCCTCAAAAAACAAGGTGCATGACGCCCCTTTATACAGAGAAAGACACACACGTAGTTCCTTACCCGCAGGTTCTGAAAAGGAGAAAAATCCCACTTTAGGTCCCTGTTTAAAGCTCCAATGTTAACCCCTCTGGGGATGTAGATGCTCTTTGTGAGGTCATTGATGTCTTTCAGGGGACGCTGGATACCGTCAAAGATGGAGCCCATGATTCCAGGCCCCAGCTCCACAGAGAGGGGCTTTCCAGTACGGAGCACAGGATCTCCGACAGAAACTCCAGCTGTAGATAGCTCAGGAAAACATATAGACAAATACCAATAGAACATACAAAAACACACTGCGGCAGGGAATGGTAATCTGCCATATACCACAGTACTGAATGATCATCATATTTACATAATACTGCAAGATACTTTAAATTATTGAACCTTGGTATTACTTCTGTTCTGTGCATACTATAGTATGTTCTGGTACTTTATTTTGATAACAAAATATACTCTCCATGATTGTTGTGAGTATTTGTGTTGGTGCAAATGTAGAAAGTTTGTTTTGTTTTTTAACGCCATGCCATACTTGAGTTATTAAAACTTTATACTTGAAAATCTAAAGAAGACCCATTTTTTTCAAGGGTTGTAGAGTAAGTAAATCACTGATGAATGGTAAAGGATACAGGTCTCCTCGTACACCTGGATGGTTGCCATATCTCCCTCCAGTCGGATAATCTCTCCCACCAGCTCACAGTGGCCAACACGCACTAGTTCATACATAGCCGCACCTGCCATGCTAGAGGCCGTCACCACTGCAGTGAGCAGACACACAGACTGTAACCTGTCCATCACATGACTGATCTTCAACTGTTGTATTTGTGACAAAGTCAAAACAAACAGCTTGTGAGACAAACTTTGTGCTGTGTTTTAATTTTGTGACAAAGTGACTTCATTTATTTGGACAGTGAGAACATGATACAACATTGATAACATTTTTACCTGGGCCTGAAACTCCATGCACATATCCAAACTGACCCTCACGGTCCTCATCTTGGATCTTAGGCAGTTTGGAAAAATCCATCCTGTGTGTTGGGAAACCTAAAAGTAGAAGTGTAAGACAGAAGTAAGAGTCATTCAATACGCATCAATGTCTTTCAGACACATGCCAAACCTAAAATCAACATTGCCAAGACGTGTTTCAATCTTCATTTTTCATAATTCCAAAAGAACCACAAGGTCTCCTGCATTGCTCCAGTTCAAAGCAAGATACTTTAAAGCAAATGCGAGTTTCAGTCTTATTTGTATAATAAATACTGAAATTACCACTGACAAATTTAAAGACTTCTTTGATGTCAACATAGCAAAATAGTAATACTACCAGAACCACTATGGCCGACCGGTATTTATTTAGATATTTTGCTGTTGTAACAGATGGGTATCAAATGAAAATGTTATGAAATACTAACGCACCACAGATAAACAAACAAATAAATAAATAAATAAACGCCTTCACACGACCACAACTGCTGAACTACGAGATCTAGAAGACTGTCGTAAGGAACCATTGAATGTCAGGTGACAGATGGTTGCTAGTAAAGCCTCTGATCAGCAAATGAGCAGATTTCAGCAGAATAGAAAATGAGATAGGACCAAACCGACTGGCCTGACAGCAATAAAAACAGCTGTATATATAACGAAAAGATTAGTCTTACTGTATTAGCATGAAATGAACGACAATCCTTGTAATATCCTACCAAGCAGTGGAGCGAGAAAAAAATTGTCACGACATAGGTCAGCTGACTACCAGGATTAAGGAAGTACACAGAGCAAAAGAAAGTGCACCATTATGGCTCCCCTAGTGGAGATTTTGCGTTGAAAGGTATAGCGCAAATGATCCAACATGGCGCCTACAGAACCACAGCTTCCCCATTTCCTGTGCTCATCGTAAGGACACAAGGACGTAACTGCAACCAGCCACGCATGATATGTTCACATTTTCAAAATCTGGGCACCGAGTACTCCACCAATGTATAGAATTAAACACTGCCTTTAATATTTTTTTCAGATTTTGAGTTATCTTTGACGAACTTCATGCATATTCATTACGTTCTCATCAATATGCATCACAAAAAGTCTGGCGCTCTTTACGTGGTTGCGTCACAGGGTGATTCCTGTTGAGACCGCGCGTAACCCAGACGTTCAAGACTTTGTTGAATGCAGTTGCAAAAAGCTAGTTTCTGATTTTTCGATATTCGGAAATTAGCCGCAGGCTTAATATTTTTTTCGTGTTTGCTTCGCGTTTGTGGATACAATTAAGGTTTTATCAGTTTTGTAAATCTAAAGCCACTAGCTTCAATTCGCTGGTTATCAACGAGGACTGACCGACGACATATCATCATCATCATCATCATCATCGATAATTGAGGTCTGGGCGAAATAATACACAGTTCAGCTTTATATTATCTGAACCGTGATCTGACCTTCGAGAAAAAAAGAAAAAAAAAAACTGGTAATTTGCTAAGTTTTACCGTTGTGGTCACAAGACCGCTCCGAGCATATGGCAAATCCTTCGGTTGTGCGGTAACGTTAGCTTATTAGTTGTCTGTTAAATCCAAAAGCAACTGGACAGAATAATATATATTTCGGAAGACATTTCGCTACTCAAAGTGACTCCATAAGGTCATTAGCTGGAAATCAAAGAGCCAACCGTAAGAAAAACCCAACTTTGTGGTACCACCCCACCATGTTGGGTATTATGGATCATCACCAAGGTAAATACGTGCTTTTCTTATTGTCATATAAATATTTATCTTCTCGTTTTATTTTAGTCTATCACTCCAGTACTCAAAGTGTTACACGAGCCTCGTGTAACACACCCATTTAACAAAGAGCTCCTGAATGGATTAACTACTCATGCTAACAGCTAGATATCCTCTTAAGTTAAGTACACGTAACGGGACCTCTATACTATTTCCAGATGCATAACCTGTAATTTTCTAAGTATATTTGAAAAGTTGTGACACCAGTTTGCGTCCTTGTTTTGCTGACTAGACAAGGTTTCAACTGCTCGTCTTTAGCTTTTAGCATAAGCAGTTTCTGTTCGGATGTGAAGATGTTTACTCGAGCAAATTAGTCCACAAACATTTGCAACAATGTTTAACGTTTTGAAATCGATTTCTTATGCTTACATCTGTAGCATTCCAATAATCACGTACGGAAATGGCTCTTAAGTTACTTTAACAGTGCCTAGATCGCACAAGCTAAAGCTAACTTGACAGTTAATTTAACGCTGTAGTTTCAGCGTTTAACGTTAACAGGGTTTTGCCAGTAATGCAGATGTCTTCTGTTTCTTTTACAGACACCGTCCGGAAATGTAAAACTGAGGCTTTGGTAAGTGCTGTCGCAGTTATGTTCTGTAATGGTTTTAAATGGTTACACAGCCTGGTTACTTATTTATAGCTTAGGCCACATGTGGCCGAACATGGGGGGGGGGGGGGGATGGGCTGTGGATAAGATCAGTATCTATCTGTAATCACTGAGCATAATTAGCAAAAATATATATATATATTTTTTTTTTTAATGATTTGAGATTGGTGATAGACTTGTTGTTATAGCATTATATATCTGTCTAAATGTACTATTATTGGTCATTATTAATGTAGTTTGTCTTTGTTCCAGCCTCCAGAGCGTAGGAAGAGGACCATAGAGGATTTCAATAAGTTTTGCAGCTTTGTCCTGGCCTATGCTGGGTACATTCCACCTCAAACAGAAGTGAGTTGAACGTAATAAAACATTCATTTTGTACAGATATCAAGGGGTAACTCTGACTATCCTCATGGTAATCACCTGATACTGCTGCCACAATTCTCTTATATCCCTGCCAACATTTTTTTTTTTTTTTTTTTTTTTTTTTTTTTTTTTGATAATTTTCACAAAAATGTAATGGCCCCAGAATATTTTGTTGTATGAATATTTGAACATGCAATAAATCAAAAAAGAAAGAACAGAGCCTCTGCTTAACAAAAAAAGTTTTATTCTAGCTTCATGTATTTTTTTTTTTTTTCTTTTTTTTTCTTCTTTTTTTTCTTAGATTTGTTGAGATAGTTTTTAAGAGATATAACCATTAAAAAAGTTACCCTTTTTGCATTTGGGTCCATTTTGACCCAGGAATCAACTGAGACATTACACAAGACTTTTTCTGTTAGATTTGTCTCAAAAATACTTTTGTAAAATAAATTTAGCCTCTTTCCCATATCTCACACAGACTTTTGGGAATGAATTTTGTTGATTACCATGAATATGCACGCCTATTGATGAACCATTGCAGCACTAGAAACTGATCATCTTTTTCATTTGAAAGTTTATGATTAAGCAAATATGTTATAAATTACATATAGTGATTTATTCAAATGAAAGTTCTCATGAATATTTAAAAAATAATTTTCCTACATCACAGTGTTTTTTCTGTAGTTCATGTAAAGTTTGAAATTTTGAAGAGTTTCTCGATTTAATTAAAAAAGGAAAATATAGTAATAACATGTCAGCATTCAAAGCTTTGACATTTTTGCACTTTTAAGTTATTGGTCAGATTCAATATGGTTTCAGTTAAAAAATATTAAGTTTTGACCTGTATAAGCTTACATTCCACCATGTGATGCAAATTTGAATGCATTATGAGGGTACTATATTTTTGTTAAATTGTGCTGATATGTGTTTACAGGAGAGTTCATGGTCTCCGTCTTCATCTCCATGTACACATGAGCTTTCTGAGCTCTCCGGTGAAGGGTCCGTGAAGGATAGCTGGACAGACGCTCACTCTGACCTCAACAACATTCACAACTTGGTCTACAAAGCTGAGACTGACAGCAGCAGCACAGAGTTCAGCCATCTTCAGTCGGACAACTCCTTAGACAAGATGAGACTGAAAGACTCTCTAAACCAGATCCATCTTCATAGTAAAGCTGAGAGGAAGAAGGTGAAGAAACTCGGCCGCTTATCTTTAGAAGGGCCAAGAAAAAGCATGTCGGAGGCAAGAGCACACAAACAATCGAAAGCAGCACTGAAGAAAATGAAGAGATCGATAAAGACTGAGAGACACTTTACATCAACAAGCCCTTTGAATGAGGGACTTCAAAAGGAGGAGGAGGTGCTAACGGAACAGGCCATTCACATGCATGAGGCGGGGCTAAAAGTGGAGTCCAATCAAGAAACAGACCTGAGCTCTTGCGAAACAGACACACTGGTGACCGATGAGGATATTATGGTGGAGTCTGGTAAGTGTCAGATTAGACTTAGTATGATAATATTGCATTTAATGCAGTGCAATTAAAAGGTTGGCATTGGTTGTCGTATATATGCATACAAGTGCAGTTTGTATGTATATACACACATGCATGTGTAAATATAATCAACTATAAGACATTTGTCATGGATGTTTTGCCTTTGAGCTCGTTTTGCACGCATATCATCTAGTATCTTCATCCTTTTTTTTTTTTATTGCTGCATCTGATCGTTATCAATCTTTCAACCACCGTATTTTGTTCTGTGCACTCTAGGTGATGATTCATGGGATCTGATTACATGTTATTGTGGGAAGCCTTTTGCCGGACGTCCCATGATTGAATGTGACGAGTGCTCCATATGGGTCCATCTCTCCTGTGCGAAGATTAAGAAGTCCAACGTACCTGACATTTTCTACTGCTACAGATGCAGGGACTCTCGGGGTTCCACGGTCAAAAGAGACCTCTGAGAATGGGTGTATGGGTGCAGATCCTGTGTGTGTATTTAAATGGATGAGATGTTCTCATACCTGTCCTTTTTACTTTTCTGATTACTATTAATTAGTTTCTGTTAAATTAAAAAAGTTGATTTATATAACTCCATTTGTTCTCCTTTGTTCTGTGTTGACAGATTGGTCTTTTTTATGATGTTAAGTGGCTTTCAGGTTTAAGAAGGCTTCCTAAAACTCCTGCACTTATTTGCACTACTGTATTTTGATTGTACACAATAAACCTAAAAGTAATATTGGTGGAAAATGTGCACTATGACCATATATTATGTGGATAAATGAATGAACATCTCTATTGGCCCTCTGGTATTTCAAAGCAAACTGTAGTTAGATAAAATAGATTAAAACAGAAACCTTTGCCTTCCACTATATATCTTTTTTTTTTCTTCCAGTGATGATTGTTTACATCACAAGAACATGTCCGGGTCATGTCTTGTCAAGAAAGAAATTTTGCGTAAAGGATCATAAAGGATTTTTTTCATAATTATGATTATTTGAGATTTATCCAAATACCATGTACACTTACCCCCATTAAAGCAATGCTACTTCCATGAAAGAGGTGTTCTAAACCAGTGTTTTTCAGTCTTGCCGCTGGGGGTCCGTCAGCATGTGTCGCAAAAAAAAAAGAACCTTGTTTGGGTCAAGGAGCACTATAGGAAAGAGTGCAATTAGGAGCATTAAACAAGGGATACCTCCAACACAGATCTGTACTACCCAAACACTGTTCAAATTGATGTAATTTTATTTTCAAAGTAATGTTCTATGTAAAGTTTTTCAGTCTTGTGACAAATATCCTCACTTCAGTTGTTACAGGAAGTTCTCAGATTAACCTTTGACAGTTGTAAAGCAGATTTCAACATATTTAGACAGTTTTATTGCTTGATTGTGTATTAAGTTGCAGTTCAAGATTTTAGTTGCCATTTTCAACTTTCATCAAAAACAATGGTAGAATTGTTCAGTTATTGATTTTAAGACAAACTATTTTGTAACTTTTCTTATTTTGTTTGTGTGTCCTGCTCATCCCAGTGTATATAGTACATGTATGTACAGGTGTATATGTTTGAAAGATGAGGAAATGCTATATTTTTTCTGACCATTTACAGCAGTAAATTCTGAAAATAAATGTTCTTTTAAAGGCAAATTGATGTTAATTTGCACTGGTTTGTTTGCTGATGTCACTGCTCTCTTTCAGTGAGCAATGTCCAAAGGGAGTGTAGTCAAATGGGTGTGACAAGACATTTACATAAACACACTCTCCCCAGTCACATGCTCCAGTGCAGGTGCGTGATTCTACACCTCATCTGCTGAAGCGCTGTGCTTGCCATTATTTGTGACAATCAGCTACTTAACGTGAGGTAAGCACATATAATATGAAATTTGGATTTACTATGTAATTTTACTTGTGTAGTTTAAATGCCCACAAGTTCAAAATTTGCCTTTAGGAAAATCCTTAAAGGAACATGATTTTTTTTTTTCTTCTGTTATTTTCAGCAGGATTTTACTCTGAAGCAACATGTTATGTGTTTCGAAGTATTAAATAGAAATGGTCTCAAACGCTTTCCCAAAATCCTACACAGTGAACATGTTGATTTTGCCTTAAACATTTGAGTGTTGTTGAACTATATGATTAAAAGCAAATATAGCTCATTTCCTGTCATTTTACACCAGTTAAGTACAATGGTTTGTTTTATTTGTGAGATGTATGGAATAATGAATTTTTTGTTTACCTTTTATTAGAACCCTCTTGCCATTTACTGAGTTCAACATGTCCCAGCCTTATTCTAGCCCAGCGGCTGTGCCACCTGGTTTGGAGTACCTTTCACAGGTGAGCATGACATTTGGAAGACAGAAAGACAAAAGTGTTGGACTATTCCATAATTACAGCGAGTAATATAGTATTTAAGAAAATACGCAATAAGTATTTTATGATGGGAAAATGTACAATGGAATATATGCTTCCTGTCCTGCTCTTACAGATTGACCAGATATTAGTCCATCAAAACATTGAGCTCCTTGAAGGTAAAGTATCTGAAGTTATAAAACATTTGTCATTTTTTTTTTTTTTTTTTTTAATGACATTATATATTCATATACTATACTACACTATTGTTCAAATGTTTGGGGTCGGTAAGTCTCTTTGTAATGAAGGGTCAACAGGAAGTGGATCCATTTGCAGCTTTATTCACAATAGCAGAGATACAGACAAGGACAGAGCAATACCGTAAACAGGGACAGGCAGGGGTCGAGGCTGGCAGCAAGAATCAGAGTCGGGTCACAGGCAAGGATCAAGACAGGCGGCAAACAATCACAGTCCAAAGTACAGGCAAAGTTCAGGGCAGGCGGCAGAGGTTCACAGATAATAAACAGTCCAGGTAATAGCAAGATATCAGTCCACAGAAATAACGCTCAGAAATGACCACCGTAGCAAATCAAGACTTCACGAAGATGTGGTGCGTGTGAGTGTCTTAAATAGTGTGTGCGTGATGTAGTGCAGGTGAGAGTGCAATCAGTCCCAGGAATGAGGGCCTATGGGAAATGGAGTCCGAATGGCAGAGAGTCAATATTCTGGTGATGGCTCCCTCCGGTGGTCCGGAGGTTGAACCGTGGGAGCCATATTCATGACAGAGCCCCCACCCTGCGAGCGGCTCCAGACGCGAGGAGGCGGACGCCGGGGTCTACCACGTGGTCGAGGGGCCGGTCTCTCCGGGTGCGTCCGATGGAATTCCTCCATAAGTGCAGGGTCCAGGATATTACCCTTGTCGACCCAGGATCGCTCCTCCGGTCCGTACCCCTCCCAGTCGACCAGATATTGCAGTCTCCGACCCCGACGCCTTGAATCGAGCAGTTCTCGGACTTGATAGGCCTCCTCGCCCTCAATCATCAATGGTGGGGGATGACGGCCCTCGGCTCCCTCCGGCTCCCCTCTCGGACCCCCGGAGGGTTTCAGCAGCGAAAAATGGAAAGTGGGAGAGACACGATAATTAGCAGGTAAATCTAACCGAAAAGAAACGGGAGTAATTTGTTTAGTAATTTGGAAAGGCCCTACAAACCTGGGACTGAGTTTCTTGCATGGAAGTCTCAGCCGTAGGTCCCTGGTGGATAGCCAAACCCATTGCCCCACTGTGTACTGGGGATTCGGTCGCCGGTGTCGGTTGGCTTGGACCTCTTGCCTCCTGATAGCGCGTTGCAGATGGTGATGCACCAGATCCCAAGTCTCCTCACTCCTTCGCATCCACTCGTTGACCGACGGTAGCTCCGAGGGTTCACCTGACCACGGGAACAAAGGAGGTTGATAGCCTAGGATGCATTGGAAGGGGGTAATCCCTGTGGCTGGTTTTCTGAGGGAATTTTGAGCGTATTCGGCCCACATCAAATATCGACTCCATTCCGTCTGGTCTCTTTGGCAGTAGGTGCGGAGAAAGCGTGTGAGTTCTTGGTTAATCCGCTCTGTCTGCCCGTTGGACTCTGGATGGTAGCCAGATGTGAGACTGATGTTGACGTTCAGGTTTTTGAAGAATGCTGACCAGACTCGAGATGTAAATTGTGGGCCTCTATCCAACACTATGTCCTCAGGTAACCCGTAAAACCTGAAGACGAAATTGCAGAGCAATTCAGCGGTCTCGAAAGCAGTGGGGAGCTTGGGCAGAGGAATGAGGCGGCAGGCTTTCGAGAATCGATCTATAACAGTGAGTATGGTGGTGTTGCCTTGTGACATGGGAAGGTCGGTGACAAAGTCTATGGCGATATGCGACCAGGGGCATTGTGGAATGGGCAGTGGCTGAAGTAGGCCAGCCGGAGATTGATGAGGGGTTTTGGATGTTTGGCAGGCTGTGCAGTTGTGGACAAATTGAATGACGTCATGGCGCATGGAGTCCCACCAGAATTGGTTTTGGAGGAGGTTATGAGTGGCGGTGATGCCTGGGTGACCAGAACTGGGAAGGTCGTGGACGTGGTGCAAAAGTTTATCTCTTAAGGGAACTGGTACAAATGTGCGGTCCGGTGGACATGCAGCTGGTGGTGCGGACTGTTCGTTGGCCTGTGTGATTTCTGACATTATATCCCACTGGACTGGTGCTAGGAGGAGGGTGTTGGGAATTATATGTTCTTCAGTGTCCGGTTTTTCTACCCGATCTGTCTGTCGGGACAATGCGTCGGCTTTAGTGTTTTTGGACCCAGGTCTATAAGTCACCTTGAACTGGAAGCGGGTAAAGAACATGGCCCATCGAGCCTGGCGGGGATTCAAGCGCTTGGCGGAGCGGAGGTATTCTAAGTTCTTATGGTCTGTGAGCACGGTGAATGGATGTTGAGCTCCCTCCAACCAGTGGCGCCATTCCTCCAGCGCCGCTTTCATTGCCAGTAACTCTCGGTCACCCACGTCATAATTTCGTTCTGCAGCGGATAATTTTCTGGAATAGAAGGCGCAGGGAAACATTTTCTCAGGGGTACCCTGGCGTTGAGACAGTATGGCTCCGATGCCAGTGCTAGAGGCGTCTACTTCCACTATGAAAGGTCGGTCAGGGTCTGGGTGACGGAGAATGGGTGCCGTGGTGAACCGTTCTTTTAAGTCGGTGAATGCTTCATCAGCCTCTGGGGACCAGTGTAAGCGAGATGTCTGACGTTTAGTCATGGAGGTTAGCGGAGCGGCAACACTGCTGAAATTGCGTATGAATCGCCTGTAGAAGTTTGCAAAGCCCAGAAGCCTCTGTAGTTCTTTGAGCGTGCGTGGTTTGGGCCAGTCGAGTACAGCTTTAACTTTGCTATCATCCATAGCGACCCCGTCTCGGCTGATGACATACCCAAGGAAGGAGGTGGAGGTTTGGTGGAATTCGCACTTCTCTGCTTTGGCGTATAATTGATGCTGGATAAGTCTTTGCAGAACAGCTCGGACGTGCTGGATGTGCTCCTCCAATGACCTGGAGTAGATGAGGATGTCATCGATATACACAATGACCCAGCGATTCAACATGTCTCTGAACACGTCGTTGATGTAAGACTGGAACACTGACGGACTATTGGAGAGCCCGAACGGCATGACAAGGGTCTCGTAGTGGCCGGTGGTCGTGGAGAACGCGGTCTTCCACTCGTCCCCCTCCCTTATCCGAATGAGGTTATATGCACAGCGGAGGTCCAGCTTGGTGAAATACTCGGCCTGTCGTAACTGTTCAAGAGCAGCGGGTACTAGAGGCAGGGGGTAACGGAACTTGACGGTGATGTCATTCAAACCTCGGTAGTCGATACAGGGTCGTAGTCCTCCGTCCTTCTTCTTCACAAAGAAGAAGCCTGACGAGGCGGGTGACGTGGATGGTCGAATGAACCCCTTGGCTAACTCCTCCTCAATGTATGCCTTCATGGCGGCAGATTCGGGCTGTGACAGTGGGAAGATTCTGCCCTTGGGGGGCGTGGTACCTGGTAGCAGTTCGATGGCACAGTCCCCCGGGCGATGAGGAGGTAATTCGGTCGACTTCTGTTTGCTGAATGCCACAGCTAAATCGGCGTATTCGGCCGGGATGTTAAGCTTCTCGGGGTTGATTTCGTTCAGCTTGGCCGTTTGAATTGGCAGGGGAATGACTGGTTGTAAGCAGTTCTTATGGCAGGAGGCATCCCACTGCAGTATCTGTCCCTCCTTCCATGAGATGTGTGGATTATGGGTTCGGAACCACGGCAGACCAAGGATGATGGGGTTGTTGGGTGAGTGAATGACATAAAATTGTATGCGTTCGTGGTGAAGAATTCCGATCTGTAGGCCGAGTTCATCGGTGATGTATGCCACCCTTCCTCCTCCAATCGGTTTTCCATCTAACGCCTCCACTGTTAACGGAAAATAGCAGTCTGTTAAGGGAATATTATGTTCTTTAATGAAAGTGTCAGACATGAAATTCCCAGCCGCACCAGAGTCCAGAAGGGCTTGCGTGGGAACAATTTGAGTGTTAACAATGATTTGAATGGGAATCTTGAGGCAGGTGGATGAGTAATCGGATGGGATGGGGGAACTCACCGCTTTGGAGCTGGTAGGCGTGGGTCGAACCGGGCAGTTAATTTTGAAGTGACCAGCCTGACCACAGTACAAACAAAGGTGCATTTGACGTCTCCTCTCTCTCTCCTCTGGTTGAAGCGGAGTGTAACCCAGCTGCATGGGTTCGGGGTTTGGACTGGTAGAACTAGCGACGCGCGTGGGGCGTCGTGAGCGGAGGAGATTGTCAATGTGAATGGAAAGTTCAATAAATGAGTTCAATGAGCTACCTTCATCCCAGCAGGCGAGCTCCGCTTGCAACTCCATGGTCAGGCCTCGACGAAACAGTAATTTCAATGTGTCCTCCACCCAGTTGGTTTGGGCTGCCAGAGTGCGAAACTGTAAAGCATACTCAGCCGCCGTTGTTTTGCCCTGAGTGAGAGAGAGCAGCTGATCGCCTGGACTTTGGCCCCCCGCGGGATGTTCAAACACCTCTCTGAATCGTAGTAGAAACTCAGCGAATGTAGGGAATACTGAGTTATCATCTCTCCAGACAGCAGTGGCCCAGTCCAGCGCTTTGCCAGTAAGCAGAGAGCACACGAAGGATATGCGACTGGTTTCTGAGGGATACAGAGAGGGTTGTTGATTAAGATATAGTGAACACTGGAGAAGGAAACCCTTACACTTCGCTGGGGTGCCATCGAACTTCTCGGGCAGAGCCAGACGGGGGTTCACCGCTGGAGGAGTGGGAAAGGCTGGCGTGGTGGGTGCAGCGGGTGGCGGCGTGACGACCTCGGCGGGATTGAGGCGTAGGCCCTGTAGCGTCTTTACCAGCTCCTCTGTTAATGATGTCAAGTGGCTCAGTTGGTGGTGATGCATAGCTAACTGATTGGCTTGAGCGGATAACTCGGTGGAAATCTGTGACCAAGCTGCTGGATCGCGGGATGGCGAAGTCTTCTGTAATGAAGGGTCAACAGGAAGTGGATCCATTTGCAGCTTTATTCACAATAGCAGAGATACAGACAAGGACAGAGCAATACCGTAAACAGGGACAGGCAGGGGTCGAGGCTGGCAGCAAGAATCAGAGTCGGGTCACAGGCAAGGATCAAGACAGGCGGCAAACAATCACAGTCCAAAGTACAGGCAAAGTTCAGGGCAGGCGGCAGAGGTTCACAGATAATAAACAGTCCAGGTAATAGCAAGATATCAGTCCACAGAAATAACCCTCAGAAATGACCACCGTAGCAAATCAAGACTTCACGAAGATGTGGTGTGTGTGAGTGTCTTAAATAGTGTGTGCGTGATGTAGTGCAGGTGAGAGTGCAGTCAGTCCCAGGAATGAGGGCCTATGGGAAATGGAGTCCGAATGGCAGAGAGTCAATATTCTGGTGATGGCTCCCTCCGGTGGTCCGGAGGTTGAACCGTGGGAGCCATATTCATGACACTCTTATTCTCACTACTGCTGCATTTATTGGATCAAAAATACAGTAAAAACAGCAATATTGTAAAATATAATTCCAATTAAAAATAACTGTTTTCTATTTGAATATATTTTAAAATGTTATTGATTTCTGTGATGGCAAAGCTGAATTTTCAGCATCATTACTCCAGTCTTCAATGTCACATGATCCTTCAGAAATCATTTCTTATTATTATCAACGTTGTGCTGCTTAAATATTATTGTGTAAACTGTTTTTTTTTGTTTTGTTTTTTGTATTTGTTGTTAAATAGACCCTAAACCTTTGAACAGTAGTGTACACAACTGTTCAAGAGTTTGGGGTCAGTAAGATTTAAAATAATAATAAATAAATAAATATTATTATTCTGCAAAGGATGCATTCAATTGATCAAAAGTGAGAGTAAAGATTTCTATTTTAAAAAAAAAAATGCTAATCTTTTCTAAAACTTTCTATTCATCAAAGAATCCTGAATAAAATGTATCACCGTTTCTGTGATACATTTTTTTTATTAAGCAGCACAACTGTTTTCAACATTAAAATCAGAATATTATAATGATTTCTGAAGAATCATGTGACACTGAAGACTGGAGCAATGATGCTGAAAATTCAGCTTTGCTATCACAGAAATAAATTACATGTTTATTTATATATACTATGTATTGTATTTTATATATATATATATATATATAGAGAGAGAGAGAGAGAGAGAGAGACTTCTTTCAAAAACATAACAAATCTTACCGACTGAACTTTTGAACGTATTATATACATATTTGTTTTTGGAAACTGTTGTCACTAAATAAATAGTCAAATTCTCTTTTTTTTCCCAGCCATTATTGGCTTTGAGACTAATAATCAGTATGAGATTAAGAACAGCATGGGCCAAAAGATCTTCCATGCTAAAGAAAACACTGACTGCTGCACACGGAATATCTGTGGTCCTCTGAGGAGCTTTGATCTGCAGATAACAGATAATTTTGACCAGGAAGTGATTCACTTAATCAGGCCTTACCGCTGCATGTCCTGCTGTTTCCCTTGCTGTCTTCAAGAGGTAATAACTGAAATTTTGTGTGTAGTTTTCTGACCTTTGGAGAGAGAAAAAGACAGATTTGACAAGTGCAAAATTTACATATATATACATATATATACATATATAATAATATAACCCCTTCTCCAATTATTTTTCCTGTGTGGATGTGCCACTGACTGAAGATGGAGGTGCAGTCTCCACCAGGGAATACAATAGGCTACATCAAGCAAGACTGGCATGTGTTTAGGCCCATGTTCTCCATCTATGACATGTCCAATACAAAGGTGCTGTCCATCGAGGGGCCTGCGTGTGCTGTCAGCTGCTGTGGGGATGTGGATTTTGATGTATGTGTTCATGTGTGATTTTGTCGGTTTATCGTCTTTCTATGTGTGTCTATGATTGTTTGTGAAACACTGAAACACAGTATCTGGTGGATGATTATTTTGGGATTTCACAATTGTTTAGTGTAAATTTTCATGTTTAGTTTTTTTACAAATAAAAAAAAAAAAAATTGAATAGTTTGACCAAAGGTCATGTGCTTTTGTCTGTCCTCTGGTACAGGTTACCGGTAAGGACGGGCATCCAGTTGGTCGTATCAGTAAACAGTGGACTGGCCTGATCAAAGAGTCACTGACTGATTCAGATAATTTTGGCATTAACTTTCCCATGGACCTGGACGTGAGGATGAAAGCAGTTCTGCTGGGAGCATGTTTCCTTATAGTGAGATATGACATACAACAGTCATTCATCCACCAATATATTCCCATTACTTTCTTTATATGGCCAATCATACATTTGATTTTATTGTTTCTCTGTGTTGTCCTGCAGGACTTCATGTTCTTTGAGGCGACTGGTGACTCAGGACAGCGATGCAGTGTGTTTGGCTAATAGGGAGTGGGAGAAAGATTGAGGTTCTTGATGAAATTTCTCTGGTATATTCATATGTAGTATCACTAGTTACCACTTATATGTACTTCTTTGTTCTCTATAAAAGCATTTTAACCCAAACCGGCTATAGATAAACTTGTTTTTAGTGTTGATTTTCCCTTTCTTCAAAAATAAATAAAGGATTTCCTACTGAAATCTCCTTGCTCTCTAAAAAAAAAAAAATATTTCCATGACCACACCTTTGGAACATGTCATGCATCACTAATTTTATGATAACAGTTTTTTTACTGAACTTTCATGGAAAGAAGTCTTAAACAAACTGACATTTGCCTTATCATTCTTATCACACATTTTCTCAGTAATAATCACACTGGATTTTAAAAGGGACATATACAGGTGCTGGTCATATAATTAGAATATCATCAAAAAGTTGATTTATTTCACTAATTCCATTCAAAAAGTGAAACTTGTATATTATATTCATTCATTACACACAGACTGATATATTTCAAATGTTTATTTCTTTTAATTTTGATGATTATAACTGACAACTAAGGAAAATCCCAAATTCAGTATCTCAGAAAATTAGAATATTACTTAAGACCAATACAAAGAAAGGATTTTTAGAAATCTTGGCCAACTGAAAAGTATGAACATGAAAAGTATGAGCATGTACAGCACTCAATACTTAGTTGGGGCTCCTTTTGCCTGAATTACTGCAGCAATGCGGCGTGGCATGGAGTCGATCAGTCTGTGGCACTGCTCAGGTGTTATAAGGTTGCTCTGATAGTGGCCTTCAGCTCTTCTGCATTGTTGGGTCTGGCATATCGCATCTTCCTCTTCACAATACTCCATAGATTTTCTATGGGGTTAAGGTCAGGCGAGTTTGCTGGCCAATTAAGAACAGGGATACCATGGTCCTTAAACCAGGTACTGGTAGCTTTGGCACTGTGTGCAGGTGCCAAGTCCTGTTGGAAAATGAAATCTGCATCTCCATAAAGTTGGTCAGCAGCAGGAAGCATGAAGTGCTCTAAAACTTCCTGGTATACGGCTGTGTTGACCTTGGACCTCAGAAAACACAGTGGACCAACACCAGCAGATGACATGGCACCCCAAACCATCACTGACTGTGGAAACTTTACACTGGACCTCAAGTAACGTGGATTGTGTGCCTCTCCTCTCTTCCTCCAGACTCTGGGACCCTGATTTCCAAAGGAAATGCAAAATTACTTTCATCAGAGAACATAACTTTGGACCACTCAGCAGCAGTCCAGTCCTTTTTGTCTTTAGCCCACGTGAGACGCTTCTGACGCTGTCTGTTGTTCAAGAGTGGCTTGACGCAAGGAATGCGACAGCTGAAACCCATGTCTTGTATACATCTGTGCGTAGTGGTTCTTGAAGCACTGACTCCAGTTGCAGTCCACTCTTTGTGAATCTCCCCCACATTTTTGAATGGGTTTTGTTTCACAATCCTCTCTAGGGTGCGGTTATCCCTATTGCTTGTACACTTTTTTTCTACCACATCTTTTCCTTCCTTTCGCCTCTCTATTAATGTTCTTGGACACAGAGCTCTGTGAACAGCCAGCCTCTTTTGCAATGACCTTTTGTGTCTTGCCCTCCTTGTGCAAGGTGTCAATGGTCGTCTTTTGGACAACTGTCAAGTTAGCAGTCTTCCCCATAATTGTGTAGCCTACAGAACTAGACTGAGGGACCATTTAAAGGCCTTTGCAGGTGTTTTGAGTTAATTAGCTGATTAGAGTGTGGCACCAGGTGTCTTCAATATTGAACCTTTTCACAATATTCTAATTTTCTGAGATACTGAATTTGGGATTTTCCTTAGTTGTCAGTTATAATCATCAAAATTAAAAGAAATAAACATTTGAAATATATCAGTCTGTGTGTAATGAATGAATATAATATACAAGTTTCACTTTTTGAATGGAATTAGTGAAATAAATCAACTTTTTGATGATATTCTAATTATATGACCAGCACCTGTAGTTTATCGTTGCTGATTATGATTATTAATTTCTGGTCATAGTTGACAGCTACAGTGCATGAGTAAGGCTTTTTCTGTTGCCAGTGTACTAAAAATATGCAATTGCCTTACTTGCCAATAGAGAGATAATAATAATAATAATAATAATAATAATAATATGTTTTATTTATATAGCACCTTTCAAGGACCCATGGACACTTTACAAAATAGTCAAATAATACAGAAGTATAAGCAAAGAATGACAATCGGAACAAACAGTAAACATGGCAGATAATAACAGTGTTGATATAGCAGAAAAGTGAACCCATCAATTGCAAAACAATGTGAATAAATGAGTTTTATCTTCTGCCTTAAAGGTCTGTATTGAAGAGACAGCACAGTGTTTCTGGGCCAGCTTATTCTAGAACTTAGGGCCCATAATACTGAACACCCTACCATCAACAGCAGACAGTTAGAAATTGGGTAAAATATATACTTCAGAACCATAAACATAATCATAAACATAATCATAACACTGCCAGATTCCGAACTAGTTAGTGCCTTTAGTGAAGGTCTAACCAGGACATCAATATTAATGGAGATGTCATGGTGGGAAGAGCCATGCGATTTCAGGCCAACTAGCAGAATTTCAGTTTTGTTCTTCAGTTTTTAAGTTTTTAGTTTTTAATAATAATTGATAATTCACCCTATTAGGGGTACATAATTGTAGGATTCAACCAAAATCCTCATAGGCCTCCAGAATTATAGAAGGTTTGTATAACAACCTTGTATCTATAACAACCTTAAAGGGATAGTTCACCCAAAATTGTTGTAATCTTTTACTCCTCCTCAAGTTGTTCCAAATCTGTATGAGTTTCTTTCTTCTGTTGAACACAAAAGAAGATATTTTGAAGAATGTTGATAACCAGATAGTGACAAAAAATACCATGGAATCAATGGCTACCGTCAACTGTCATTTCATTTTTGGGTGAACTATCCCTTTAATAGCTCAAAATTGAATTTTAAAAATCTCTTCATTTTAGTAGACATCATACATCAAAGGGAAAATGGTCACTTGAGATTAAATATTAAACAATTTCAATGATACTCATGATGGAGAATTAAGTTTTTAGAACCGAGGTGCTGTGTATCAATCAAGAACATAATAATATTACCCTTTTATTTAATATTCAGTCCTCCTCACAAATAAGTCTTCATATGTGTGAATATTTTCATTTATATACATACTAGTTCCCTGTTAATATTATACACATACTAGGTCCCTGTTAATATTTTTTCACTATGTGTGGAGGCATTTGAGAGGCTTGGAGGGGGGTGTTGGTGACTGATGTCTGAGAGAAATATTTGAAAATATTTTTAATAGTTTGAATAAATACTTAAAATACCATTATTGCATCCGCATCCTATTTTATTGGACAATAATATTAAAAAAATTTTTTTTTTGATGTATTTTATCTACCAGCCTATCGCGTCTATGATCGCGAGCACCGACGTGACGTCATAGAAACGCGGCGGAAGAAGAGTGTTTTCGCTCTAAAGAAGCGCCAGCTCTCATTGAATGAGCCAAAATTTAAAGTAGCCTTTATTTTCTCTTTCATTTTCTATCCTTGCAAAGCTTAGTTATCCGCTTTTTACCTTGGCGGACAACGCCTAAGCTTTTGGCTTGAGGTTACGGTTAAACGGTGAGTAATCGGTGGTGCCGACACCCCACATTTTCTGCATCGCGACACCGGAGGCCGAACAGTGTTTATCTGTGATCGGTGCTTGGATTTGCCCGCTGGAATGATGCGTTAAATGACCAATGCGAGTAGAGCTCTTCTTTATTTAAAACTCGCAATATACATATATATTTAAAAAATATCAGACTGGTGTATTAGCGAGACTACAAAGCCCTTTTTACTTCAATTTTTTTTGACAGAGTTAAAGAGTAGAACAAAGCGCATCGTGCACGAGTTTATCCCCGCAGCTGCTGCAGCTCTTAATGCGCGGACACTGACAGTTTCATGGACAAATACATCCTAAAACGTGTTAGTTTTAATTTAAATACAATTTAAAAGTAAAGTCTTTTACGTAAACGTTTAAATGAATACAATGTGTTAATATCTGTAGTGTTTCCGCTTATTTTTTATAAAGAGATGTCAGTGTAAGTTCAGTGCCCTTTTTGTACGCATACGTATATTATATAGCAGGGGTTTTGTGCCTTTTCGGACCCAGGGGCCCTCAGGCTTGATTAAAAGTGCAAAATTAGAACTATTTATTAGTAATATTATTAGTGTTATTTAAATACACACACACACACACACACACATACATACATACATATATATATATATATATATATATATATATATATATATATATATATATAATTTCTCCACATGAAATGAAAATTGAGCCTATTTACTTTTTACCGTACATTCTTGTAGTGAACAAATAACTTATTTTTAAGTGAATCCACAGAAAAAGTCCCTTAAAATCATCCCCTGCCCTTTTTTTCTTTTCTTTCAATCTTATGTATTATAAATATATAAATCTGTTTGTTTGTTTATTTGTTTTACCAGCTTGCTATTTTCCACACTTTTGTTGTTCTTTGGTTGTTCTTAGTTTGGCCATCTGGATTGTTGCTAATTGCACAAAAAATAGTCTTGCTGAGTTAATGCTCTTATCTGAATGACAGCTAGAGTTTCGTGTCATTGAATGTACTTGCATTCTAATTTTTGCATTTACTCTTTTGTTGGATCTCTGCTCTGAGAGTGACATGTTTTCTTTCATGCATTAGTGAGGAGGCAGGCTGGCGCAGGTCGTAGGTTGCTCCTGGATCATGAGAGACAGTGGCAGCAGCCTGGCTCAAACACACTGGTCCAATGAGCTGACGCTGACCGCAGGGCAGGAGGGTGCTGGGGGTGGGGGTGCCATTGGAGGTGGCCATTTAATGAACCCAGCTATGGCCCAACATGCCCCGAGTCCAGCCCACTTCAAACTGGGCCGCCGAGAGGAGGACGTCAGGATATGGGGTGCAGAATATACTGTCCCTGAGGTAGAAGAAGAGGAAGATGAGGAGGACAATGTGGAGATGGAGAGTGAAGAGGATCTGGTGGAAAAGAAAGCTGAGGGTGGCTTCCAGTGTAATGATAAAGGTAACAACGAGGAGTGGGGCTCGCCAGAGCACTCACAGCCAGTGGAAATGGATGTCAGTGTTACAGGTGACTTTACCCACTGCTTGGCCCAGAGTAGGCCCAGTCCACTTAAAGAGAGAAAGTTAGCCCGGTTGCGGTATCGGGGTCAAAGGTGTGTAAGCACGCGCTACCGTTTGGCTCAGCACTGGAGAACTTGGCGCCAACGAGCCAAATGGGCAGGAACTATGGGCTACAGGAGAGTACGCAGATTTCACAGACGCCGGCTCTCTGGCAATCGAACTTTCCAGAGACTGCCTGGCAGTTCATTGTTAAACACAGACCCAGAAAGATGTTTGGGGAAAGCAGAGGAGAGAGGAGCTGATTTAACTGGTGAGTATGAACTCTTGTTGACATCTGTATTATAATTTCTTTTTTTGTCTTTTTTTAAAAGAATTTATATAATTAATTGTTTAGCATATAATACCTGACTAATTTTAAATATGTTAAAGTGTATAATGTGATTAATATTGTGTTTGGTGTGTAATGTGCTTTTGCTCATGAAGGGGTAAACTAGTCTTGTCCAACTCAAATTTGACCAATTTAAGCAACAACGGTCACATCCGATGTAAACACTGTGTTGGCTGTTGGTGTTAAAATATAATTTAAAATATTCCTACTTGTGCTGGTAAAGATACATTATAAGATAATTAAAATATAAATTAAATATTGTTTAAATAAGTAAATAATAAAACTTTTTTTTTTATTTAAATATTGTTTTTTTGTATTGTAAATAAAAATTGTAAATATTCATATTGTAAATATTCAGAATCTGGTTTAGGCTACAGTAAATGACATTACATTTACATTTATTTATTTAGCAGAGCCTTTTATAAAGCTACTTACAAATAAGGAATACAAGCGATTCATCTTGAGGCAATAAGACAAGAATTGCTAGCAAACACAATACAAAGTTTCAAACATTGTCCATAATAGTACAAGCTAGAATAAGGCAGAATATAAGAAATAGTGAGGGGGGGGATAAAAGAAAGAAAGCAGTTAAGTAAGTGTTCACGGAAGAGATGAGTTTTCAGTTGTTTCTTGAATATTGTCAGGGATTCAGATGTCCGGATAGAGCAAAGAACCACAAACAAAAATGTTCTGGAAAGTGATTTTGTGCCTCTCTGCGATAGTACCATGAGGCACACTGAATGGATGAAATTGCATATTATTGTAATACTGAGGTCGTGGCAAGGACTGGGACAGCATTCCTGTTTGTGACTAAAGTGCACAGTACATCTGTTCCATTAGCTTTCTTCTGTACTTCTTTACTTCTTTACCCTTTGATCTCTTAGACTCCTGTAGCACAAATGGGGTTCTGAAAGGAAGGGATGGTATCCATGGAGCAGCCATGGGGGACAGGGAGGGACGGGCCTCCCCTGCTAATGTCCTGTCTCAACGGGAAAAGTCCTCCCCACAGAATCAGCTTAGCAGTGAACACATTTCTTGTGTACAAGGTACAATATCCCCTTTCCCAAATATGGAACAGGAACATATGTCATGTAGTATTTAATATTATATCATCCTATGGTTGTTCCTCTCTCACTCCTCCTCCTCTTCAGGTATTCTGGATGAGTTTCTCCAACAGTATGGCAGTTTGATTCCCATCCACGTAGATGAGGTGGTGGAGAAGCTTCAGGAGCTCTTCAACGAGAGTTTCTCAAGTCCTCACAGGTCAGAGGTGGCTCATACCAGTCATAAGGCTTATTGAATCTTGATATTTAAAATGCCAAACAGATAAAAGACTTGAGTGTGAAGTCTGAAGTGTGAATTTGTGCCTGTTTACAGGAAGGTAATGGTGCAACATTTAATGCAGTCCTACCAGCGCATGTCCGGAAGTGCAGTGATGCGGGGGTTTCGTGTAAATTACAAACGTCATGTCCTCACCATGGATGATCTGAGCACACTCTATGGCCAGAACTGGCTCAACGATCAGGTGAGCATCTTGGCTATAACATTACTCATTATTAATGAACATTATTAATGTTGGATCATGAACATGTGATTCATCAATAAATTTGTACTTGGATTGTATTTCTATATTTAGGATAAAATTCTGAAACAACTCAAATTACATGTATACAAGCAAAGCCTGGTGGCATTATTTGGTTAAAAATACAGTAAAAACAGTAATACTGTGAAATATTTTTGCAATTTAAAATAACTTTTAATATATTTTACATTATTCCTGTGATGGCAAAGCTGAATTTTCAGCATCATTACTCCAGTCTTCAGTGTCACATGATCCTTCAGAAATCATTCTAATATGCTGATTGGATGCTCAAGAAAAATTTCTTATTATCAGTTATCAATGTTGAAAACAGTTGTGCTGCTTAATATTTCTGTGGAAACTGTAAGACATTTTTTCAGGATTCTTTGAAGTTGAAGTTCAAAAGAACAGCATTTATTTGAAATAGAAATCTTATGTAACATATAAATGTCTTTACGGTCACTTTTGATCAATTTGTTGCATCCTTGCTGAAAAAAAAATTCTAAATTAATTTCTAGTATAATTTCTAACTGACCCAAAACATTTGAATGGTAATACATGACGAATGGGTGTACTGGTCATGTTGTGTAAAATACATTATATGGAGATGTTTTGAGTGTGTTTTATGATAATTAAACATTTCCGATTCATCAACATTACAAGAAGGGTAAGAGATATATGTGTGTACACACCTGTTTTGAATTCACTGGAAATTTTGTGGGAACCTTTTTGGCACATTTAAGAACACTTATTGTTATTAGTGAATGAGATCCAATATTTTTGTTTTTCATGTCTCTTTTATTGTGATTTATTAAATTTAAAATGTAACAATTTTATAACTACAATGGCACTGTCTTTTGCATCAGTTTGTCGGAGTTGTATAGAGAAGATATTTGATGAATGGGGGGCCCTTGTACTGGGATTGTGCTGAGTTAGCTTTCTCTTACGTCTGTAACTCACTCCGTCACCCAGGTCATGAACATGTATGGTGATTTGGTCATGGACGCTGCCCCTGAAAAGGTAGGCTAAACAAACACACACACATACACACTCCTTTACACATACAAGCACAACAAGAGAATTTGACTCATGACAAAGCCATTATATAAACCTGTGTCAAAGAGTTAAATGATTATGAAAACAGTATGTGAATTAGGTTTTTCCTCATTTGCTCTCTATCTCACCATGCCTTTTTTAAATTTGCAGGTCCACTTTTTCAACAGCTTCTTTTATGACAAACTTCGGACGAAAGGTTACGACGGGGTCAAACGGTGGACAAAAAATGTCAGTACTAGAGAGTGATGGAGAAAGATTTTGTGCCTGTCTTTCACAGCTCTTTTACAAATACTTGCACATTTTAGGACTGTACAGTTAAGCAGATAAATTGCTAATAGATAATTCACCATCATTACCTGCATTATTAAGTTAATATAGTTATCCACCTATTTTTAACGTAAAGGCAGACTGGGCAATTTTTAGCTTGAATGTGCACAGCTTCTAGTGTCACTCGCTTCCAGTTATTTTAGCTTTTACCAAAACAGTCCGTTATGCTGCCTGATGTTGCAAACTGGTACTAATCATATTATTTCAAATTGGTTATTTTAAACATAAACACACTAGTTTGTAGTGCAAATAGTTTTACCGTTTACTGCACTTTGTTACTCTTCTAGTTATTAATTACGCATAGCAGCTAATGAATCGGAAATCTTGCTCATTCACAGCAAAAGGCTGACTTCCACATTGAAAAATATGGTGGATATAACATAATTATTGTAGTACTACATGTTTATTTCACTGTTATTTATTTCACTGTTAAATTGGCTCCTTAGGTTGATATTTTCCAGAAGAAGTTCCTATTGATCCCTATTCACCTGGAAGTGCACTGGTCATTAGTGTGTGTGAATGTTCCTCAGCGTAGCATCACATACTTCGATTCCCAGAGGACCCTCAACCGTCGATGCCCCAAAGTAGGCGTTATTTGTTCTATTGGTGCCGTTTTAATGGC
This sequence comes from Mylopharyngodon piceus, assembly GCA_039654765.1. Classification (NCBI taxonomy): domain Eukaryota; kingdom Metazoa; phylum Chordata; class Actinopteri; order Cypriniformes; family Xenocyprididae; genus Mylopharyngodon; species Mylopharyngodon piceus. The sequence goes on from CM077443.1 coordinate 11,730,829, forward strand.
TACATTTCTTGTACCAATGCTTATCGTGTCCACTAAAAGTTTTTTTTTTTACAGCACATTGCCAAATACCTGCAAGCAGAGGCAATCAAGAGAGAACAGAAGGAGTTTTACACGGGGTGGAAAGGCTTTTTCAAAATGGTATGGTGAAATAGGAATTTGGTGTGTGTGTGTGTGTGTGTGTGTCTGTCTGTGCGTTTTTGTGACATCAGGACACAAATTTGTATAATGACATGGGTATGACATGGGTATTACAAGGAGAGGGTGACTTATGAGGACATTACCCCATGTCCCCAGTTTTCAAAAGGCTTATAAATCATACAAAGAAAATACGGTTTGTGCAGTATAAAAATCATTACACCTATGGAATGTCCCCACAATTCACAAAAACAAACCTGTGTGTGTGTGTGTGTGTGTTAGAATTGTGTGTTAGAATAGATTGGAAAGGCCAGTTTGTGTACATGTTGTTGACTCTTCTGTCTTTGGAATGTTCTAGAATGTGGCAAGGCAGAACAATGACAGTGATTGTGGAGCTTTTGTCCTTCAGGTTAGCGTTTTTTCTCCCCCCAGTTATTTTAACACTTGATTTTGTACATAGCTCTGGTGCTGTAATTACATAATAATCTCCATTGGTGTCTTTTACTCACGTGTTCACTCTTCTTATCGTTGTACTCCAGTACTGTAAGTGCCTGGCCCTGGAACAGCCTTTCAGCTTTGGTCAGCAGGATATGCCCAAGCTACGGAGACAAATGTACAAAGAACTGTGTCACTGTAAACTGTCTCTGTGAGACTGTGGAAGGGCAAGGGAGATCCGTGACATCTTACACTATTATATAAGCTCCAAGTCCAGACAGCATTTAGGCGGGAGACGTGCAAACGTTTTTAACCTCTTTTTGTTAAATGACTTTGTATTTTGACTTGGTGAATGCCTCTGTTTGGCCCAGTTGTTCGTTTGTTCAGATCAAGGCGCAAGAGGAGTTTTTTAGAAAAATGGAGGAGGAGTTGACCTCAGTGAACTGTTCATTAGGTGCCGCCATTTTGTTGGCAATTTTATTTTTTATTTTTCGTGTTCTTGATGTCAGTAACTTGTATGCTAAAAGGTAATACCATTGACTGGTGAGGGAGGACACTTGCAGACATTTTAAAAATGTAATGCAATATTCATATACTGAGAGTCGTTATGGACCACAACACTATATGAGGATTTTTGTTTGTTCAATATTGTTTGTCTGTTATGTATCTGTGCGATTTAAGATGCAGACTTATGGAGATGAAAAAAGAGCAGCTGTAAATTAAACTGTTTTATATCTTTTGAGATGCATACATTGTTGTAAGATGTACTAATAAAAATTTAAGAAAATAATTGAGTGTCATCAATTTGTGTGTTAGTCGTTATGTTACAGCATTGTAATTCTTTTAGGATTTGCCACAGCAAGAACCACCATACCCTTTTAATGCATTTTAACATAAAACTAAATTGCATTTACAATACACAATTCAAAAATAAAAGGTGCCAAAGAATAATAAAACAAAAAAGAGTAAAAGGGCGATGCATCACTTATCCATAACAGATTTCATTAAATATTTTCATGCTTATCAAATCTACAAATACAACATATCAGCCTACTTATTATTATTTGTTGTTATTTAAAGGTCGGAAAGTTTGAAACTCCAGCTCTGGATGATGTGGATTAAGTGTGCGAACCTTTGGCTATTATGACATTCAGCTCATAAAGAAGTTCAATTCAAGCAAGACCTTTGTTTTGAATGATGTTTTATATGGCAATTTAACATTCGCATTGCTAAATACATGGACGCTATAACTGCGTCACAGCAGGCCAAGCGAATGATATTTTAAGGTTTAGCTTTACTCCAATTACATTTAAGATAGAGCAGGACTGACGTGTCAGGGACCGCCCATCTGAACTGTATCCAACGCCAAAGGGCTGCTACCATTGTTGAGTGACGTCTGTATTAGCCAATGAGAATATGCGAAGGGCGGGCCGTATTCTGACTGATGGTCGAATGCTGCAATCACAATTTTAGTAAGAAAACCGTGTTAAACTATATAAAACATTTTCGCGGTGTGCTCGCCCTTTGTGATAATGTCGGCAGAATATGAAGGGAGGTAGGACAACAGGAATTTAACGATCTTAATGTATTTGTTTATAAATTGGAGATCTTATACGTACATGTTGTCAGTCGCTATAGGCATTCCGCTTCTAGATGTTGTTGGAAGTAGCTTGTGATTCGTGATCTTGAATGTCGTAAATGAGTAGTAAAAACCCACTGGCGTTAGCATATGAGCTCTTAGCAGCCCGGCCTGCTTGAGGATATTGACGTTGACGTTGAACGATCTCTACTGTTTAGCATCTCAAAATTAAGGTTTAGATCGCGAATGTTGTTGTTGTTGTTGTTATTATATGAATTTAATGTAGTCAATGATCATTTCGAATAGCCTCAAATAGTCTACTTGATTTAGCTCTCATAGCTCACTGTCTGCTCGACACATAACCCTCTTGTGTATGGCCCTGGCCTGAAGTAAAGATGTTTTTACTCTCCATTCATTCATTCGCACATAAATACAGCTCTTTTTCTAAATTTCTCTAGCTAAATATATTTTCATTATAAAATGCACACTGTACGGAAAATCAATAGATTGATGATTTACATGTACAAGTTTATTATATTGTACTGCTTTAAAATGGTAGATAAAGTCTGTATTAATTTTGTGGTTCTTAAATGTTTGACATTTATTTGTGTGTGTGTGTGTGTATGTATATGTGTGTGTATATATAATAATATGTGTGTGTGTGTGTGTGTGTGTGTGTGTATTATACCTTCCTGTATACCTTACAGTGTTGATTTCCCTTGAGAGATCAATAAAATATCTGTCTGTCATAAATAACTGAATAGTGCTAAAGTGACATTTCTTTGCAGACCTAGAGACAATGGCCCTGAGGGCATGGAGCCAGATGGAATCATTGAGGTGAGTTCATAACTATTTTTCACATTTAACTATATATATATATATATATATATATATATATATATATAATTTCCCCCTACATGTCTCTCTTGGCACAGCTTTAGGGTTGGCACTAAATGTGCTGTCAGTTGTTTTGACTGTCTTGTTCTCACTGTGGGGGTCAGCAATTCCTTTTTTCTTTTTCTTTTTTCTTTTGAACAACTGCCAACCTGTTATCTTTTATGCATAATGCAATGAGTGACAAATGGAGAGTTTTTTTTTTTTTTTCTCAGTGTAAGATTGAGTAAAGATTAGCTCTTCTGTGGTCTTTTGTATCTTAATATTCATCTTAATTACTTTCCCCCGTAACTGCAGAGTAACTGGCATGAGATCGTGGACAGCTTTGATGACATGAACCTGCGTGAGACTCTGCTCAGGGGAATTTATGCTTATGGTTTTGAGAAGCCCTCTGCCATCCAGCAAAGGGCTATCCTCCCTTGTATCAAGGGTAATGTACCTTTTAAGAATATTTAAAAAAAAATCTAAAGTTGTAATTAAATTGATGTTCATTGGAGCAGTCTATATTATCGGAAACTATTTTCAACTTCTGTTAATGAGCTGTCAGGCACATAATATGCAAATTGATCAGCAGTGTTTGTTCATTTGTGATTGTCATTTAAAGGATGTTTTCTTATATAAAGGGGTATCTTCGGTAGTTGCAATACAGTAGCATAACTGTAAGACTGCCATTGCCCATCATTGCATGCTTGAAGGACATCCCGTAATATCAATTAGAGCTCATTATTTGGCCACTTTATGACCTGTTGTTTGTCTCCACACTAGGATATGATGTCATTGCACAGGCCCAGTCGGGAACAGGCAAGACCGCCACCTTTGCCATTTCCATCCTGCAGCAGATTGATGTAGAGCTGAAAGGATCTCAGGCCTTGGTCCTGGCACCCACCCGTGAACTGGCTCAGCAGGTTAGCGCTGTCTCTGTGTTCACTGCTTTTGGTTCACTTGCTGCAGAACCACAGTGTCAGCGGTCCAGCTAAACTATACTGATGAGTTCTCTTGATGACTTGGTTGTCAGAATTGGGCACTAATATTTTTTTTTTTTTTTTTTTTTTGTCACTTGCTTATGAACTTAAACTGAACCCATGTTAATTGTCAAGAAAGATGATAATTTTGTTAATGTTAGGGAATGTTGCTTTTAAAAGCAACATCTTACATTATTGTTATTTAAAGGAAAAGTTCATAATCATGTTACATTTATGTTTTATGGGAAGTTCAATTCAATTCACATTTCAATTCACAATACATATCGTTTCAAAGTAGCTATACAGAAAAATGCATGTTTCTACATTACAATTTAGAGTAATCTTTTATCAGATGTGACTGTGTCAAAGTAATGTCCATATGTCAAAAATGTACAGCTCTAAGATTATACAAATCATGCAGTTAGCTAATATCATGTATTCATTTAGGCAGAAACAATGATCTCATTAAAGCAATTATTACAAGATCATAATGATTACAATATATAGAAAATTTGGCAGTGGTGCATGTTGATTTAGAGTTGCCGTCATCTGAAGTCCTTGCAGGGGTTGGCGTTATCTCTTCACAGGTGTTGGGTCATCTGAAATCTTTGTAAGAGGCTGGATCCAAACTGGAGCTGGTGTAATCTCTAGTTACCTCGGGATGGCCATTTCTAGAGACAGAAAAGCAAATGGAAAATAATTAGCATAGCTGCTGTTCATAACATTTCAAGCAAAAGACAATCATGTATGTTTCATCTGATATAACTGGAATACAAGGTTATGAGGTGCGTTATGTGAATGTTTGGCTAAAGATATTTGTCTTTAACCTAGATTTAAACTGGGAGAGTGTGTCTGAGGCACTGAACCTCGAACATTATCAGGAAGGCTATTCTAGAGTTTAGGAGCCAAATGCGAAAACGCTCTCCCTCCTTTAGTGGACTTGGATATCCTAGGTACTACCAAAAGTCCAGAGTTTTGTGACCTTAAAGTCCCCCTGAAATCAAAGTTGTTTTTTTTTTGGCTTTTAGAATGAATATGTTAGCATTACTGTTATCTATAAGCTAGTCTGCTCCAAAACAATGACAAAATTCGCATTTAGAAGATGTAAGCATTCAAAACTTACAGTCTCTCACTTCCACCAATATGGATCAATGATTTTGATGACATCACTCCACACTTCAGCTTCTCATCAGATTTTCTGTCCAATCAAATGCTCTCTAGAATCTAAAGCATCCCGCCCCCTACATTGTAAATAGATGTATTTTTAGTGTAAAATAGTGTGGGTTTTTTTTTTTTTTTTTTCATGTAATCGACTATTGTTTTCAGTGTCGACTAGCAGCAGCTGTACCGTTTAGTCGACTAGTCGGCTAGTCTTGCACATCCCTAGTCTTTCGTACTTCTCGGGACCTTGAATGTGGTAATTTCGTTGCTTTCTATGGGAGATAAAAAACCTCTCGGATTTCATCAAAAATATCTTAATTTGTGTTCCGAAGATGAACGAAGGTTTTGCGGGTTTGGAACGACATGAGGGTGAGTAATTGATGGAATGGAATGGAAATTGATGGAATGATGGAAATTTCATTTTTGGGTGAACTAACCCTTTAAATGTAGAGGATGATGTAACGGTACATCCTTCTAGAAGCAAATTGTACTCTAATGGCTCGTTTCCACCGAGCGGTGCGGTTCAGTTCAGTACAGTACGATTCGGGATGGTAGACCCTGATCCAGCTTGCGTTTCCTCCGCCAGCAGTACCCTTACTTGATAGGCGTGGTGTATGCCGGAAAGTAGCAATCGATGTCATTCTCGCGTGAAGAAAGTGACAGTAAACAACAATCGAGGACATACAGCAGCTTTGTTTGAGCAAAGGCTGAAGGCTCCAAGGAAAAACAGCCGAAAAATGCACATTGTGTTGCAATGGTATTGTTTTGTCATTCCCCTTGTAGCATGCGCAAGTGACGATTCTCTGTCAACCAATCAACGTTCTGTAGTGAGTGTAGCTCCACCCTTTTGGTACCGGTACTATTGTGCTAGGTATCCCAAAAAATCCCAAAAAAGTGGTACGGTTCAGAATTAGGGTACCATTCACAACTTCTGACAATGGAAACGGCAAAAATTGCATACCGTACTGAACTGTATTGAACCGTACCGCTTGGTGGAAATGAGCCATTAGAGATTCTGTGTCCAGGTTTACTTAAGGTGGGCGTACGCGGTGCGTTTTTTGCTGTCGTACGAGCTCGCAGGCGTTTTTTTCTTTTTTTTTTTCTTTTTTTTTTTTCTTCAATCGCGTGGAACTCGTTGATGCTCACTTGGTCACGGTTCGTATCGTGTGTGAGGAATTACGAGCCAAGCCGAGCACCTCCAGACCTCCCGATCGTTTTTAAATAGGTCAAAAAAGTTCGGGAGCTATCAGTTTGAATTCGTGACGTGTGCGGTTTAATGAGCCGATTTGCGATCTATCTGAAGTTGACCAATCAGGAGCTAAGGAAAACCACTTTTACCTCAAGCTGTTTTTGAAGAACAGAAAGTCCACGCTGTTCTCTGATCTTCAACCAAACTCTTTACCATGCTCTTCTTTTTCTTTTCTTTTTTATTCCTTCGCAAGCTATTGCTGCCACAAAGAAGGCAATCTCTTCCTCTGACTCCATGCGTGGAACTTCATGAAATTGCTTCGGAAATCGGCAGGTCATAAAATCGTGTTGTATATCACTTCATCCTTATGATTTTCAGATAAACTCACTCGTGACGTGTGCCGACCGTCAGAATTAGCACCATGTACGCTCTGCTTTATTGGTCCGATAAGTAATATCTCAGTCTTATCCAAATTTAATCGAAGAAAATTACTGGTTATCCAATATTTTATACCTTTTACGCACTCTGTCAACTTGGATAATTTTGAGATTTCTTTTGGTTGTGATGAAATATATAATAATATAATATAATATAGTTTAATTGGCATATCAGTGGAAACTAATTCCATGTTTTCTAAATATATTACCAAGTGGCATAATGTATATTGAAAATAGCAGAGGGCCTAAAACAGACCCTTGTGGCACTCTTTAATTTACTGATATTAACTCCCTGTTTAAATAAACAAAATGGTAACAGTCAGATGTGTAGTTGCGTATGATCTAAACCACCCTAATGCCTGTCCCTAAATAACGGTGTAATCAATCTAGAGTATGTCATGATCTATAATGCAAACGAAGCACTAAGATCAAGTAAAACTAGTAGAGATGCAGCCTTGATCAGAAGTAATTTGTAATTTTAACGAGCACAGTTTCTGACTGAAATTTTTCATGGATATCATTTTTTTGCAGGAAGGACCACAATTGAGCGGACACAACTTTTTCTAGTATTTTAGATAAATGGAGGATTTGAAATGGTTCTGTAATTTGCCAGCTCACTTGGATCTAGTTGTGCTTTCTTAATGAGAGGCTTAATAACTGCCAGCTTGAACGGTCTTGGGACATGACCGTGAGATAGAGGAGTTATTAATATTAAGAAGAGGCTCTTCTGCTACAGGTAACAATTATTTCAGTAATTTAATGGGTATTGGATGAACTAATAAACATGTTGTTTGTTTAGATGCAATAAGTTTATTTAGCTCTTCCTGTCCTATAGTTGTAAAGCACTGCAATTGTTCTTGAGGGACAATAATTGAGGCTGAATCATAAAACGCTGTCAATGGTTGTACATTTACAATTGTATTTCTGATGCTTTTGATTTTCTCAGTGAAGAAAATCATAAAGTCATTACGACTACACTGATGGAATATTCAGTTGAGGTGGCATCAGTTTTGTTTGTTAATCTAGCCACTGTTCTAAATAAAAACCTTGGATTGTTTTGGTTATTTTCTACTAGTTTGCAGAGATGCTCAGCCGTGGCAGCTTTTAGAGCTTTTTTTTATTGATTTTCAATGCAATTCTTAAGTCCTCTAAATGAGTTTGTTTTCATTTGTGCTCCAGGTTACAAGTTTCTCTTTTGAGAGCTCAAGTAATACTGTTGTACCATGGTGGAGTAATTTTCTCTCTAACCTTTTTTTTTAATCTGATGGGTGCAGCAGTTTCTAATGTACTAGAGAAGACCCTGCCCATACTTCAAGTCATCTCATCAAGTTCATTTGTGTTTATGTGATTATTTGTGAATCTATAATTGTTCTACCTGGTCGATAACACGGAGCGATATGGTAAATATCAGCAGTATGCACATTACTATTCTTGGGATTTAAGTATCGATATTGGTTCTTCAAAATGAGAATTGATTAAAATAAAGAAATCTATATTTTTAACCCAGCCCCAAAAAAATAGGCACTTACATGTGATGGCAAATGTGCTTTCTGTCTACAACTCAACTATGCAAGTACAGACAAATGTTTTGCTCCAGGTTACATAACACTTGATTTCTCTGTTTGTACAGATCCAGAAAGTGATTCTGGCTCTTGGAGACTACATGGGTGCAACATGCCACGCCTGTATTGGTGGGACCAACGTGCGCAATGAGGTCCAAAAGTTGCAGGCAGAGGCACCGCATATTGTAGTAGGAACCCCAGGTCGTGTCTACGACATGCTTAATCGAAAGTTCCTCTGTGAGTACTGAGTGCTGTGAGATCTATTGCTGAATATTTTGTATATTTTATGTTTATGTATTTTATATATTTAATTCTTTTATTTTATTACATGTTATTATTGTCTTATGTCATTTACACTTTCTTTTGTGTTTACTTCTCTTCTAGCTTCTAAGTACATTAAAATGTTTGTGCTGGATGAAGCGGATGAGATGCTGAGTCGTGGTTTCAAGGACCAGATTTATGAGATTTTCCAGAAACTCAATACCAGCACACAGGTTAGGATATGAAGTGGACCATGTTTCCTGTATGTGCTGTTACCAGGTTGAATATTTCAATGTGTAATTGCATTAGTGTATATAAGAATATGCTTTTACCAAAGCATAATACGGTTATGACAACAGGTTGAGAACAAACACAATTAGCATTGAAATCTGTAATTGTTCCTTCTTGTTCAGTCAACTCTGTTTTCCACCACTATTCCATTAAGACTGATAACAATACCTTTTTAGGAGACCAAGTTTTAAGAGGCCATGTTTGTTTATAAATGTGATTGATCATGTAAATAGGCCTCAGCATGTTGTTCTGCCATCTCTTCGCTAGGTGGTGCTGCTGTCAGCCACCATGCCTGCAGAGGTGCTGGATGTCACTACCAAGTTTATGCGAGAACCAGTGCGCATCCTGGTGAAGAAAGAGGAGCTCACCCTTGAGGGTATTCGTCAGTTCTACATCAATGTTGAAAAAGAGGTACAGATCTTGGGTCATTTTTATAGAAAGCAACAACAGCAGAAATTCATGAATTACATACAAGAGCATACCAGAATTTATCAGAGCTTTTAAAAGGACGTTCTGTGTGTTCATGCATTGATTTTGACCAGTGGCTGTTAATAGGTCATTGTGTTTCTCACCCTGCTTTGGTGTGTCTGTGTTTTGGTCAGGAATGGAAGCTGGACACCCTGTGTGATCTCTACGAGACTCTGACCATCACTCAGGCGGTGATCTTCATTAACACACGCCGGAAAGTAGACTGGCTCACAGAGAAGATGCATGCCAGGGACTTCACTGTCTCAGCTCTGGTAAATACTGAAAGTGCCACACCGCAACTATAAAGGGGATCAATATTGTTGTATCACTTTCAGAGCAATTTTTTTTTAAGCTATTTTTTAAAATCAGCCAATTAAAAGTATTCTTACTACTTTAAATTGTGAGCTGCATTTATGTTCACAGAACATAACTGTTTTGTGCGCTTAGAATAAACATAATTGTGTCATTGTTGGCCTGTAATTTATATTAGCTTTAAAATTAGAAATAAAGCTTTAGTTCTTATATGGTCCATTTAAATATAATAACAATAGTATTATTATTATATTTATTTTTATTAAAATAAAAAAAATATATATTTTAAGTATTTTAACCTTTTTCACTGTGCTTGAAGTAACACATTTTAGCATTCATTCTGCACACAGATGATGGTCTGATAGGTTCTCATACAGAATGTTCTGTCTTTTGCAAGCATAATTAATACATGAATAAACTAAATGTTAATAATGTATTATATTGTTTGGTTTGTAGTAATCAGGCATTGTGTGTTATCTTTGTCAGCATGGAGACATGGAACAGAAGGACCGAGACCTGATTATGAGGGAGTTTCGCTCTGGTTCTAGCCGTGTCCTTATTACCACAGATCTGCTGGTTAGTAAATACATCAATGCATTGGTCTTGCTTCATTTGTTCTCTTAATGGAATGGATTCCATTCAAAACTAGTTTAGTTAGCAGATGAGGTCACCAGACTTCCCTGACCCCACAGCACCCTCTAGTGCTTTGGAGTAATAATAGTATCTGGTATAAAAATTGTGTGTGCTGCTATGGATGGGTCATTCTGTCCTTCCCCATAGCTTTATCAAACTACACACAAACAACATATATATATGTCGTTTGTGTGTATATATATATATATATAAAGATTATACTCTTGCATGCTTGATTTGGCTTTCATTTTCTTGCATGTCTTTCTCATTCATAGGCCAGGGGTATTGATGTCCAGCAGGTGTCTTTGGTGATCAACTATGATTTGCCAACCAACCGTGAGAATTACATTCATAGGTTTGTTGGCTTATTTTGTTCGTCATTATAACATTGAGTTTGACTTAAGCTAATGAATTGTTTCAACTTCCATTTGATTATTATAACCAACTTGTGTTGTTGTTGTTTTTTTGTGAAACACTCAGGATTGGTAGAGGAGGCCGTTTTGGCAGGAAAGGTGTGGCTATCAACATGGTGACAGAGGATGACAAGCGTACTCTGCGGGACATCGAGACCTTCTACAACACTACCGTAGAAGAGATGCCCATGAATGTGGCTGACTTGATCTAGAGATTTACTTGACCTGATCTAGATACATCCCCCCTCTCTCCATCCCCATAATCTCTCTCGCTTTATTTTCAAGTTTAAGCACTTCTAAATGGAGCAGGGTATGTGCAACTCCCTGCTCTTCCACATTTGCAAATTAGTCATTTTATTTTCCCCAAAGCTGAACAAATTTTATAAATCTCAGATGCTGAATATACATCTATTTATCTCCATCAACTCTCATAATAAACATTGTGAAATATGGGCTCAGCCATGGAGAAGAGCAGCATGGTCTGTCACTCTCCTCTCGATTAGTCCTCCTAAACTTTTTTTTTTTTTTTTTTTTTAAGCTGAGAATCATCATTGACGTGCATTGTTTATTTAAAGCACATGTTACTGATGTACTTGGGCCATGTGGTAAAAGTGTGCTTGCTTTTAAACCAACATGAAAAGCATCAGAAATATTTGATACATTTCTTTCGAATCCTGCTACTGGGACTGTAAGATCCAAGTAGTTACTGCACTTGCTTGCTGTACTGTTTGCTATAAAACTGTGCCAGAGCTATCTAATCACTCTTGAACAGTATATGATATAAAATGTCTGAGTATTGTGGGCTTCCTGAATTTATATATTTGGAAGTCCTTACTCAGATTAATTTTGACTGAAGGTGGTATAAAAATGTGGAGAAAAAAAAAAATATTTCAACATTATTGGATTTAAATTTTTTTTCTACATTTAAGTTATTTTGTAAGTGTATTTTGTTTTTTGGAGGAGGGGGGAAATTTCAATAAAGCTACAGCTTAACTCGTCAAACTCTTTCCTTTTTCTTCTCATTATTAAACAGTTCGCAAGTTTGGATATGTTCTTTGCCATTTTTGCAGGTTCCAGTTGTTAAGATTACTCTGTATTTCACATATAAGTGTAATGACCCTACATTGGTATGTGTACAAATTAAACATTATTTACAGTTGATAGTATTTACAGGTATACTATCCAATTTATAGAATGTTAAAAAAAAAGTTCAGGTTAAAGATACTTTTTTGGAAGACTATATAAATGCTTGTTCATTAATTTACCTGCATGAATTGGAGTGCCATGTCTTCTCGATCTTTTATTGCATGTCAACGATTTTCACCCAAAATTGCTCTTATAGTTTACCTAACCAATACGAGTACATGAAAGTCAATAAAGAAAAGGCTAGTCAGCTGTGAGATACTGTAATGCCAATATTCAACACTGGAGGGAGGCTCCACACAACTCCATACAGCAGATCTGAAACTTTAGTAGGCAACAACAAACCAATATAATTGCAGTGTCCAAAGATGGAGAAATCAGAATGTGGTACTTATAAAGTATAAGGATCAGAGAATTCAATCATCCGAAACTGAGGTTCTCACCGCAAACACCAAATTGTAATGTAAATGCTATTTACATTTGGTCAGTGTCAAAAAAAAAGTTATATGTTGCTTTTAAACAAAAGGAATCCGCATGTAGCATATGCATGAAGGCATTTATGAGATGTTTTGTTGGAAATGAACAAAGCCTGGCAGTAGGAATTGTACTGCTTTTCAAATCAGCCATGAACTTTTAAATAAATCTCTCTCCTCTTCATCACCTTCATCCCCATCACATCGCTATTCGGTGGCACCTTACCATCCCCAACGGCCGCGCTGCAGTTTCTCGCACAGCGTAGGTGGCCTCTCTGCCTCCCCAACCCCCCCTTCCGTGGCCATAGTGTTTGTGGGGCATGGTGATTTTGCAAGTGGGAGGCTCGTAAAGGCCTGGCTGGACTACTGGGCAGTGTGATGGATGGAGGGAAGGCCGCAGACTCCATTTACATGAGAACAGAAGCCGGAGAGCGGCTGAATAGAGGGGCTTTCAATCTGCTTGTCATTGAAAAAGCTTAAGAACTTTCTCCAGCGACTAACCAACCCCCCCTGCTCCTCTGCTCTCTCTCCCTCTTACTTTCTTCTTTCTTCTCGACCCCCTTTTTTCCCCCTTGCTGTCTCTCTTGCTTTTCTTCCACACCGTCCTCCTCCCCTCTGTCCATCGCTCTTTCTTTTCTCTCGAACCCCCCCTACCTCCCTACTTCATTTTTTCCTCTCTCTTTTATCTCAGACCATCCAATCTGTCATTCTGGATCTCTGCGTCTCTCGCATGTATGATGTTTGGCTTCTTTCAGGCTTTCTCTGGACTCTCCGGCTTTCTCGCGAGGCCCCCACTTAAATTTTGATTTGATTGTCGACACAACACCAGGAGACATCAATGTGTTTCCTCTCTTTATTCTCCTGCTCTTGCTTATAATGAGACTGATCCCATACATGAGAATGACTCATGCACAATAGCTCCGGCACACTCCATATTCAGCCTCCACATAAAGTAAGGTTAATTGTATAATAAGTGTGTGACAATGACCTGCGACAATGGCTCAAGTCAATATTGACGCCGTACAGTGGGGTTTTGCAGCGTCAGGCCGTGAGCCAGTAGAAAACGGCAGCTCACGTGTCGCGCATGGGATTTATTTACATTTCTGCTTTAGTTTGAGGTAATAGCACCTGTTGCTCTTCTATGGAATTTCGTCATGTTAAAATGGGCCATAGGTATTAGTCATTCAAAATGTCACAAAGCCAGAGAAAACATACTAATCCAATAGGAGATTCTGGTTTTACAACCCACTGTCTAACACCGAAACAATGCACGGCTACTGCTGGTTGACATCAACATGTTTTATGCCCTATTATAGCCTTGCATCATTACATTCTTTTAAAATTGTTTCTACAATGGCACTTACTGACATAAACAGAACAAATCTAACAAATTAATTACTCCAACTTATATTTTCTGTTCAGGCTCCATTAGCAGAATCACTTTCGGTCCCCATTACATGTGTTGTCAATGATTAAACGGGAGAAACTAGAACAAAAGAGAGAAGAAACAGGGTACAGAAACTCCTCCTTATCCTGTTTTTGGAACGCTGAGGTTCAGATGAGTTTGTTCACTGATGAAAATGCAATTCCGACTATTGCTTTAAAAGTAAACTAGTAACTTTTGTAAGTTGTTAAAATGACCCTAATGAAGTCATTTTTATAACAGCTTTTTGGTAGGCCTTATAGGAACCATTCAGATGATGTGTTAGTACAAGCTAAACTCAGAGGGGGGGAGTTCATTGTCACACTTCTTACTGATGGTCAGTCGTAGTCGTAGTGTTTGGGGATGCAGGGCTCACAATAGAAGTGTGAAGTGATGCCTATAGAAACTAATGTGTATGGATGGCTGGGTGATAAGGAGTAACTACTCACACCTGCGGTCATTAGAGAAGACGACTCACTGGGGTAGAAGACATCCGAGTTCAACAGCATCATGGAAGATGGCTAAAAGAAAAAATATCTGTAAAGTTTTTCAACAATAAAAATTTTAAAAAGTGCTATTTATTTGAAGTTGTTTCAGTATAGGTTTCAAAAGTGATACCGGCTTAGAAGAACTATTTTTGGTTCCCCATAAAAACTTACTTTAACTTTTCTTAGTGTGAAGAACATTTCAATAATCTAAAGAACCCTTTTACTCTATAAAGAACCTTTTTTTTTTTTGGAAAGGTTCAATAGATGTTAAATGTTCTTCATGGAATAAATGAACCTTTGCAATAAAGAACCTTTATTAATGAGAAACCGGAAAATGTACTTTGTGTTAACATTTAAATCAACTGGTTTTATTTTAAGTCATGAATACAATTTTATACACCAACAAAAGCAGTGCCCAATTACAACAAACTTTTAAAGAAATCTCTATAATTATAATAGGTATAATTGTAAATATTATCACTAAGGATTTTCAGTAACACTATTTTACTGTGTCCTTGTTACACATCTTACATGTAGTTACAGTAATAACTATAAATTATGCATAATTACATGCAACTAACCCTAAACCAAACCTAATCCTAACTCTAACCCTATAGTAAGTACATGTAGTACATTTACTATTGTGTCCTTGCGTTATGCATCAACCCTGTTACCATTATAACTCCCCTTATTAAAATGATTCAACAAATAAAAAAACTCTTCAAAGACAAGCAAATGTCTGCACTTTTTGTTATTTTGTGGGGTTTGTCAGTAGGGGATGATCTTGAGTAAGACAGTGTTACTATGATTTTACAGTAAACAACCGATTAATGAAAACTGGATATTTGTGGGGAAAGAAAAAAGTGAATAAGCACACTGTTGTGACCTTGAACACAAGGTAATTGTTAAAACTATAAAACTGTCAATCCCATACTTTTTTATTTACTTTTATATAATCTATATTGAAATTAATAAATTTAGCCTGATATTGCACAATGCAACATTTATAACGTATTTAAAAGACATTTTCCTTAAAAATCTCCTATTAAAAACAGAAAAGGCAGCCATTTTGTGCAATGACCCAAATAAAAATGACTCTCCAAAAGTTGCCTTTTCAACAAGTAACAAGTGTCCAAGTACAATAGATGATGTTGTTTTGGCCAGAGATGAAAAACAAGACACTGAAGAAAGATATGAGCTATTCATATCACAAAGTGAAATTCCTTGCAACTGTGGATAAATAAGTAGTAGGCTACATTTAACTGTGTATTTGCATAAGTACAACTTATACTAATGAACTACATGCACTTGATGTCTAATGATTTTGTGGAGAAATAACTACAGTAAGATGGCCACAAAGTGTTATATTGTAAAATTAGTTTAATACGTTGCAGGTGAAGACAGAAACTCTTCTCCCCAAAACCGAATCCTCCTCCTGCTCTTGGCCTCTCTACATTCACCGCACCCCTTCTTTAGTGATGCTAATGTGGAGAGAAAGAAAGCAGCTGGAGGCGGACAGTGATGAAATTCTATTATCACTCAAGCACTGAAAGAGTCGCAGGCAGGACGCACAGTGAGTTTAGCTCGGACCTGTTTCACTTTTAAGACAAACTAACCTCACTTCAGAACTTGTTGATCGTCTTTAGCCGTTTACAAACACTTGTGGCTATAGTTACAGTCAGTTCGCTCTCGTCTTTTGGACTTAGGCTACTTGTCCATGAAATAGGCGCGTGAACGTTTAACTTCGCGTACACTGAAAGTCAGTGGATTTGATTTTAAGTCGTTTAGCAGTTTACGGTGATACTTACGTATCACCACTAAACTCTGTGGTCAGTCATGTACAGCATGCTGGAACACGACATGAAGTCCGCCGTGCCACCGACGCACCAGAGCGCGCAGGGAATGACCCAGCTGAACGGTGGAGTGACTCACGGAACCGCAAAACCGGCTGTCAACAACCAACAACAGAGTAGCGATCCTATGGACAAAGTTAAGAGGCCCATGAACGCTTTTATGGTCTGGTCTCGGGGTCAGAGGCGCAAAATGGCACAGGAGAACCCGAAAATGCACAACTCTGAGATCAGCAAGCGCTTGGGTGCCGAGTGGAAGCTGCTGACGGACGCGGAGAAACGGCCGTTTATCGACGAGGCCAAGCGGCTTCGCGCACTGCACATGAAGGAATACCCAGATTATAAATACAAACCCCGTCGTAAGACAAAACCCGTGCTGAAGAAGGACAACCCGGCTGCTAAGTATCCCCTATCAGCCGGCAACTTACTGGCGGCAGCCGCGGCTCAAGGATCAGGTGGAAGCCCGCGGATGGACAGCTACGGCTGGGGTCACACAGGTGGCTATGCTGGCATGCAGACGGATGCTCTGGGTTACAGTCAGCAGCTGCACCGCTATGATCTGTCCGCCCTGCAGTATCCATCCGCCATGGCCACCGCACAGACTTACATGAATGGTGCCAACTCCTACACGTAAGTTTATAATTATTCCTACAAATGTTTTTTTGTGTGCACTAAAATAACATGCTCACTAAATAAAAGATTAGTATAGTCTTTAACACTTTTTTTCTTTTATTTCTCTCCAGCCCCATGTCCTACAGCAGCACTCCACAGCAGCCCAGCCCGGTCATGTCCATGGTGAAACCAGACCAGGTGTCTCACTCTCCCACCGGAGCCCACAGCCATCAGCGGGGTCCTTTACAAGGTGACCTGAGGGACATGATTAGCATGTATATCCCTGGTGGAGACACCACAGACAGTGGAGCACAGAGAGGCTATTCCAATATCCAACAGCATTACCTCACCGGTACAGCACCTCTCACTCACATCTGATCAGGAAACTGTCATTACGTTCCTGTTTCAGGTCTGGAGGGCCACCAGTGTCGGTTGTAGATGCGTGAACATTAACTTGATATGTAAAAAAGGATGAGGGTGTGTGAACACACAGTCGAACTGGATATCCCAAGGCAGCTGGACTTCTGGCCTTGTTGAAGTGCCTCAGAATATTGTGTGGAATGTGTGTCGCCCCTTTGTATTACGTTTTTTTAAGGTCCATGTCTGTTTTCTGCATAGCGTTCGATGATTATGTCATTGAGGCCTGGTGCACTGTTGTTGGAATTGCTTATAGTAGTAACACGGCACATTTGTTTTGTTTTGGGGTTTTTTTTTTGTAATCGACTGGCCGTTTTTAATCAACCAGCTGACTGGTTGATTACTGCTTATTATTTGCATAGTAAAACAGCTAGTTTAATATGTCACTGACTACTGACTTCAAAGGCATGGCTGTAATTGCTAAATAGGGAAAAAAGGGAACGGAGCACACATTCCCTCAGTCGCTGCTTGTCCTGATGATCTAAACACCTCAAAATGAATCTCCCAAGTTTTACTTTTAAGCTTTCATACCATAAGACTTTGTAACATTGTGCTGCTCTTCATTGTTTAGATAATGCAAAAATATGAAATGCACAACAGTTTAGACATTTTTGTTAGTGTAGATACATTTATGCCCTGAGCTTCAACAGATTTTTGTTGCATTAAAAAGTGAAAATGACATAGAGATCCTGCTTAGAGGGATTTGACCGTATTTTCTATTAAAAAAAGAACAATTAATTCTCAACTCATTTGAGAAATAGAACTTGTGAATAGAAGTGTTGTGTGTATAAAAGGGAGTCAAAACGTTTTGAATAATGTTCATTAAAAAAGAAAACTTTATGAGCTTGTTAAAAAGACTGTTTGACTAAGAATGTATTGTTTTGAAATGTTTCTTTTTTTCTTTTTTTACTTTTAAGCCCTTATAGTAAGGGTTTAATAATCTTGTATGTGACTTGACAACCTTGATAGAAAAACAACAAAAAAATTTAATAAAGTATTTTATTATTTTTGTACACTTGTCTTTCTTTGTTCTCATTATATTCAAATATAAAAACCGGACTATTTGTCTTAATTTTCAGTTTACAATGTGCACTGAATTGTACAATAATGTCATGCCACTCATTTCAGCAGGCTTTAACAAACAACATATGAACAATAATTTTGATTGAATTTTAAAAACCCTGCAGTCCGTTGCAACAAACATCCTTGAGATATAAAAACCTTAAGAAATAACTGCCCTCAAAATTATTAGTAAGAATTTTCTAAACTTAACATATTTGTTTGCAACAGGCCCCAGAAAAGTCCAGGACTGAAGCGACAAGTTAGTTATAACACGGTAGCCTCTTAGCATTTCAACTACATCTGTTCTTTTCCACTTCCACACATTTTACAAATTCAATTCAAACACAAGATTGTGACGTTCATAAGTAGTACTAAATGCTGGAAAGTAAGCCTCACGTTTGTTTAATGATAACATGACAGGTGTTGCTTTACTATGGCGCCACAACCTACACACTTTCACGCATTAGACGATAATGTGATAAGTGCAAGACAGCCCAGCCAAAACACATCGGCCTTTTATTGCGAAATTACTGAAACGAGTTTTTTTCCAATGATTAATCAAAACTCATATGGATGTATTTTACTAGGCTGCATATGTATCTACTTTATAAGGCATTTAAAAGCGACCAGACTCGTTTAATTCATCGTTAATACGATAGCGGCATTATGGTCCCGACATTAACGCATTTAAGTCGATATGACTAATATTATAATTAGCTAAAACGCACCAAATTAAGCAAGAAAAGGGAACAATGAGTGCAGAGGACACTGATTTGGGAGGGACAGGGTCTTAGTTTTGGCGAGTGCTGAGGAGACATCTGACCTCCGTCACCTAACCCCGAGAAGAAAGTGGACATCGATTAAAACTGATAAAAGTTAGGAGGATCAAAACACAGAGGTCGGAAGAATATCCCTCCCTTTCTCTCGTTTTTTTCATACTTTGCCCGCTTTTTCCAGGAGAGAAAGCGAGTGGCTGTCCGGCCCGTAATTGGCCGTTTCGGAGTCTCATTGTCCTGCGCTTTTGAGCACGCAGGTGCGCGCAGTAAAAGCGCGCGGTTCTCAGCGCCTCTTATGCTCGCCTTTGTTCTCCTTTCTCTCGCTCTCCTACCGGGCAGAAAATTAGCGTTGCATTGAGTGCCTCGTCTCCCCTCTCTCAGCAGTCCCGAGCTTAACCCGCTCGCTGCTCCCCGCTATTCTCATGGTAATGGTGCAGTCAGGACCGGCTAATCGGGGGTGGAGGGGAGGGGAGGAATGGGGGGGGATGCCAAGGAAGAGTTTTAAAAGGGGGATGGGAGTTAGAAACACTCACGCTCACGCATATGACGACAAATATAGTCCGCCGGACCCATAAATGCTATTGCAGGAAGCTGTACAGAGAAGAAGACATCCATAAAGTCAATAAAACTATTTCAAATATTTTTAAAAAGCAGGATATCTATTGAAAAACATTTTGGTGCCGGTGACGTCATGCTCTTTTTTTTTGGTCAAATTGTACAATTTAAGCTATTCAAAAATACAATAAAAATGCAATGCATACAAAATGAGTTGGATAGGCTACAACTCATCTATCATGAACATGTAAATTACAAGTCATATAGATTTTTTTCTGTAAAAATGTTTAGGTGGTGTAACTGTCCGGATATATATATATATATATATATATATATATATATAAACCTGTATTGATAGTAATTATGATTCCAGTGATGTAATTTTGCTTTAAAATATTACTAACATTTAAAAAACATTTGTCTGCAAATTTGCCAAATCAAGGTCAGCAACATTCAGGAAGCCATTCTGTTGTCATGTGACAAGGAAAACAAAACAGAAAGGTCCCTTTTAACCTGTTCATGAAAGTCATTAAGTATTTAATACAAGATCTTTCGACCTTTTCAATAAAGTGTATGTTCTGTTCAGGTAAAATGAAGTAACTATAAGAAAACACCTTGGAAATTCATGATATTTGTACAAAAAACTTTTCTTAATCTTGAAAAATATGTTTGAAAACATTTTTAAATGAATGATTAAGATGTAGGCTACCCTCACTCGCAAAGAAAGTATTTTTAATAGCCTACTTTTTACTTGATGGTTAAACTCACTTTTATTTCATATGAGTATATTTTGTTAATTTAATATAGCCTATTATATGTTCTATACTGTAAAGATCCTGTATTAGCATGTCAGTATATGGAAAGGGTGGGAGATACGTGAAGCCATGAAGAATATCATCCAATCGTTTAAGATTTGTTTTGATATTAACATCTTATTTTCAGAATTAATCAGTTGGCAAACTCCAAAACTGAGTGAGCATTGTGTGTGTATGTGTGTGTGTGTGTGTGTGCGTGCATGTGTGGGGGTTCATTTGAAGGGGGAGCCAGATTTTCTTGTTGAAAGCATAAAATCTCCTAGCAACAAACAGAGGCTTCCACAGGTTGTTCCCAAAGCAACAGCAATCCCCCAAACTAACCCCAAAACTCAACCCCACACCCACCAGAGAGAAAGAGAGAGAGGGGAAGGGGAAGGAATAGACTTAACAATTCCAGTTGAACATTTAAATGCCCATGGACTCACTCAGACAATTTGAGAAACTTTTCATACACACATTTTTTTTTTTTGTCTTCACATTAAACTATTAATTTATGCAATAACGTTCACAAACTGATACTCTTAATTTAATCATGGTTTAAACACATATACACTGGCAGTCATAATTTGGAATAATTCAGTTTTTAAATGTTTTTGAAAGAAGTCTCTTATGCTCCCCAAGGCATATATTTTGAATATATATTTAAAACTTTTTAACAGCCACTACTCTATAGTTCAGTGTCACATGATCCTTCAGAAATCATTCTAATATGCTGATTTGGTGCTCAAGAAACATTTCTTATTATTATCAATGTTGAAAACAGTTGAGCTGCTTAATATTTTTGTGGAAACTATGATACACTATCATTTAAAACTTGTTTGTACCATTTTAAAAAATAAAATGAATACTTCTATTCAACAAAGATGTATTAAATTGTGACAGTAAAGACAGTGACAGTAAAGACATTTATAATGTTATAAAAGATTTCTATTTCAAATTAATGCTGTTCTTTTGTACTTTCTATTTATCAAAAAAAAAAAAATCCTGAAAAAAAATAATCATAATTTCCACAAAAATGTTGAGCAGCAATGTTTTCAACATTGATAACAATAAGAACCATTTTAAAATGTAATAATATTTCACAATATTACTGTTTTACTGTATCAAATAAATTCAGCTATGGTGAGCAATCTTAATTATCTTAATTATTCCAAACATTGACCACCTGTGTATAACTCTTTAATTTCTGATGAACCATGAATACAACCATTCTGCAGACACACACACACACACACACACACACACACACAAATAAACACAGTAACAGAAAACAGGCTTCAAAGTTGTTGTTGTTTTTTGTTTTTTGGGGGGGTTGATTTTATATCAGTTAACATTTATTCTGAATCTGAGCAATGTTGAGTCAAATCTGTCTGTCATAGGACAGCTCATAGTCTAAGAGACTTTTCACTTATACCTCAATTTTCACAAAATGTGTTTTGCTTTTGGCAGAATACTAAGTTTACTCTACTAAGTGATGTACTGCAAATATGTAAAAGCATGATGAAGTTACCAGATAAAGTATTTAACAGTGAGAGTCTAAAGTTTGGCTGTATATGCGTGTTTTGTGGCTCTACGAGACAAAGTTGCTATGCTCCAGTTCAGAGCTACAACAGAAAGCAGGACCAACTGCATACTTAGGCACTGCTGCTTGAATGCCACCTAGAACATTATTATGGTTGACTTACATGCTCAAACAAAACAAAAAAAAAAGTGAGAGAGAAGTAGTGCAGGTTTGTCTGTGCAGAAGTCAGACTGAAGGTGTGGTGCTTGTTCGTGGGAGAGTGATATAACAAACATTTGCCACCGAACGATTGTGCAAGAAAAACGAACCGATGACTGACGAAAAAACGAATGAGCAGAATATCGTCACACGTGTCTTAACTAACGTCATACAGCACACCTATGTTAGTGAGTCACCAGAAACATGTAAATTATTTCAACTTTGCTTATGAGCATCAATCATCATCTCAGTTATAATCAGACGCAAGTCCTGATCTATTATCAGCTCACCTTTTTCCATATATTGACATTTATATAACTGCAAAAATCTTAAAAATAGATCAATACAAACTAAAATATACCACACATATGACACATTGTTTCTTCTATTCTGTAAATTTGACTTGATCTTGACTTAAATAGGAAGTGACTTTCTTCAGATATCATCATTTGAGATGCCCGATATATTGGTACAATATCAGATATTGTTGGACATTTTTGAATTGATCAGTATTTGTTCATATTGTATATTTAATTGTGTATGCTCATTTCCTCTGCTTATAACGATAACGATATTGTTTTAAAACTGTCATAAATATAAACCATATCTATAACGGCAGATAGCGATAACGGCACAAAACAACGATGTCGTTCGAACCACTTTCAGAACAATTTTTTCCACCTGATGAATGATAAAATCATTGACAGCCAATCAGAATCCATCCTGCTGTAAGAACTTGAGCATTTAAAGTGGCAGACGACAAACCTGCAGCCTGTGCTTAGAATAAACAGAACGATATCATCCACTGATGTGAAAGCTAATATATTGTTATTGTTATCATTCTTGATGTGAATGGGCCTTAAAATGAAGATAATTATCTTATCGACATCCCTACTTATACAATTTCTAGGGCTGCCCTCGACTAAAGATTTTTCTAGTCGACTAGTAGTCATTCATTTAAGTGATTAGTCGACTAATCGCGTGTTTAGATAATAAACCATATAAATCATTATAATAATGAGCCTTTAATCGCCTATAATACATAGCATATTCAGCACTCAAGCGCACGCATTAAGCTTGCCACAGCGCACCGGCAAATGTAATGATTATGAATGTGGCGTGAAAAAAACAGAAGGATCCTTAATAATTTATTGATAAACTAGTGTTTTCTGTGTTTTCGGCAGCAGAGATGAAGTTGATGATGCTGACTCATCATCTCCGCAGTAGTGGACACACCTATAAGTTTCATACGGATTACATAATGTGAGAATGTTTTAGATTTGAATCGGTTCATTTAAAAGTAGACATTTCAAGCTTTCCATAGATATATTTCTCATGTCAGTGAGCCAAGTATTTGCTGAGTTTCAGTTCATTTTTGTGATGAGCTCAAGTTCACTCGAAACGGCAGAAAGTTCTGTGCGTTTTCATTATTTTTACAAAAGCACAACATTTTGTTATTATTGTGAGTTTACAGAAATAAAAACAAACCATTTACAGTTTTGAATGTTGGATTATTCTTCTCTGTATGAACAAAAATGACGGAGTATTTTAAGTTAAATGCAAGTGATCGCACCGGCGCCTACATGTCATGCGGAATGAGCGCTCTCCACACAAACATTTGGATATGCGTCAAATAATAGGTTCAAGGTTCTTGAGCGCACATAGCGCACATTTATCTAGGTTAACGTTAGAGCGAGTGGACTTGTGAAGTTGCTACTTCTTACATGTTTCAAGTGATAAATCATATTTGAGGTCGATGAATGATGAATGATAGGTGAATGTTTAAATTTCCTGCCTGTTAACGATCTGTCTGTTACAGACTGTGTGATTTTCCCACTTCCTGTGGAGGTTTTTTTTTCTGCGACTAACCGACTAATACCAATTTTGGTAGACTAAGCCTCTTCTCGTCGACTAACGATTAGTCGACTATTAGCGTGCAGCCCTAATAATTTCTTTAAATACAGAAAAAAAAAAAATAATAACATTATTTCACTGTATATAAAAACTGCAAAGAAGAAATACCATAAAACAATATTAAAAGGTTATACTGGCAGGTGATAAAGTGTTTCTGTTTGCTAGAGAGAGTTTAATAAAGCATGGATGAACGAGTTTGCTGAAGTTTCAAGAAGCTGCTTGATAAACTGTATTTCAACTCTATTACTGAGTTCTACCCAACTTTAAATAGGAAACACATTCCTATCTTTAGGTAGGAAACGCATTATCTTAAGCAGGAAACACATTATCGTATCTTATTTTATTTTATTTTTTTTTATTATTGTTTTGTCTTGTGTTGTGTACCACTGCAGCTTTGAGTCCAAGACAAATTTCCTGAAAAGGACAATAAAGTATACTCTACTCTAACTCTAACTAACCCTATCACTAATTCTCTGTGAATCCAGCCTGGCCAGACGGACAAAAATTCAAGAACCGCTGCAGGTATGATGGATGACAGATGACCTTTCTACACCTTTCGTTTTCTATCTCTTTCTTCATCTTGCTCTCACACACATATTTTGTGTGAGCATGTAAACAATGTCATTTCATTTTTTTCAGTCAGGGTACTATTTTTGGTAAGCACATTATTTGCCAACTTCTTTGTCAGCTCACAGGAAAAACTGGAGAGAAGGAGAGTGTTTTGACATGCTGCACTGAACTGCAGAGGGATTACAACACTCAGATTGGAGTATTGATCCACTGCAGCTGCACTTGCATGGAGGATGAAGAGAGACAGAGAGAAAGACAAAGAGAGAGAAAGACAGACACATAGCAATGCTGATTCTGAAGGAGTGTTTTTCCACTTTACGCAAAATGACTGCATCAACTTGGAGCACTTTTTGGCCATGTGGACCTATAGACACTAAACTTTTAAACATTTTTTAGACTCTCAATAGTTCATTATAATTGTCTACTAACAATGTCCAACAGTGTTTATACATACATCACAGGGGAATTTTTCCTGAAATTCATGAACATTTCAACCACTGCCTCATCTGCCATAATGAAAATAACAGGTGATGGAAACTGTTAAAATTATTTTTAAATTGTTTTTAAAAGAATTGTTGGATTAAAATGGCTCACTCCTTTATCTTGCTAAGTCTAATTTCATAGCTAGTATTTTACTAGCACCCAAATACACTCAATTAATTTATTCTTTTCACACATTTTGCAAAATATCAAAATTACAGATTGAAAATTACACATAATAATCTGCACATCATGTCTCTTACTTAATTTTTCCCAAGCTTTTCTTTCATACTTTTGTATTCTTTGGTAAACATGTATAATAACTTCTGAAAAAACTTTATAGGGGTAAAATTGTTGGTCATGTAAATCTGACACCACATCTGAGAGGTAACCATAATTGGTGTAAAAACTTTATATAAATTACAGTAATTTTTTAAATTGATGTATTTTGCTATTTTTTGTGTATAAGAGATTTAAAATGTAATAATTAATAATTTATGATTGTGATTTTTTTATTTCAAGATTGAAAGTCTGGGTCTGGGACAAAGGTAAAACAATAAAATGTATTCATGAAAAGCATTTCAGCATTGCAAAAAATAAATGCTAAAAGGCATGGCAAAAGTTCCAGACAGTTTTAATGTGAAAAGAAAGACCTCACAAAGAAAATTAATTGAAATCTGTACATTGTAATATATATATATATATATATATATATATATATATATATATATATTAAAAAAAACAAACATCCCTGGCACATAAAAGTTCCTGAAATTGAAGAAACACCCCTATCTAAATGAGGTTTACTTCATCTGCACTCATTCAGAATTTTTAATCGTTCATGTTTGTCCAAATTTCAGAGCACCGTGAATTACTATCTACAGTCGGATCTTTATCATCAGCCATCAGCCACTCGAGTGCGGCCCACACAGATAGAAATACTCACCAAACACTAAGAGCACATTCTTAAGATATATGAAAGAATTGCATCAACACACATCAAAGTGATCCGATAATACAGATACACAATCAAAATCTCTAAAACTCATGGAAAAACACATGTAAAAATTGTAAGGATGGAATACATAAGTAAATCACTATGCTTTTAACTCTTTCAAGTCCTCACACACAAACACACGATTCTTTCAGACCCACATGGGCAGGGCAAACAAACACACGCACGGTGTGGTGTTTCCACACAGACACAGATTAGATCATTATGATGGTAGATTGAGGTCTGTCAGACAGGTAGATAAGGAGCAAACCACACGCATGCACAGACGCTTTATGACTCATGTTTCAGCGAGTTTTCATTGCTCCGGAAACACACACAGCCCTGCAGAGAAGACCTCCCACAAAGCAGACAGAGCCAAGACTACACAACCAGACCCAACAAACAAACCACACCACAGCGTCAACACAGCGCCTAAGCAACACCGGGGGACATGCTGTCTGTCATTTCAATACCTTTAAACTACTTGTTGACTTCACTACTAATCCCCAAGATACTTTCACCCAACATGAGAAAAAAAATGATTATGTAAAAGGAAACAACATGTTAGAGGAGCTTTAACAATATTAGAAACATATTTTATTACAGAAAAAGATGTCTGAAAATTACATCTTAAGACTGAAAATACAAACATTTCATAAGACTTTGGATGATTCACAACCTCTTTTTCCAGGAGTGCAAAAGCACATTCTGAGACATAAATCCAAGACAGAATATATCTGACCAAGTAACAGAAAAACATCTGAAAAAAATAAGAAACAACATATATTTACAATACTAGAGAATGCATGAAAAGTAGAAACTCAATTATACGCAATAAAAAGAGTATAAACTACTCTTCTGCCACCTAGTGGTGCCTTTTTGCAATCTTCACAAGCTCACTTGAGTTCGTTACTACTGCCACACAGAGGCTGACTTGAGAATTAAGCATTCAAATTTTGGCTTCAAAAGCATTCAAAGTTTGGCTTTTTTGCTTGTTATTGGTTGGTCACTTTTATACAGAAATGGATCAGACGACCCAACTGAATGATTTTACAGATTTATCACATCTGTTCCCAGCACTGACAACTAACTGAATTAGTGCAGAATTTATCCAAGCAAATCAATATAGTTTGATTAGAACTGTTCACGTCAGAAAAATATTCAGCTTTTGCTGAATTAACCCAATTTAGATTTGATAACACTACTGATATACTGTACCTGAGCGAGCTCTTAATGCATTATAGTCCTTCACGTCTATTGCGATCTCAGAATTCAGGCCAGCTGATAATACCTAGAATATCAAAATCAACTGCAGGCGATAGATCCTTCTCCTATTTGGCACCTAAACTCTGGAACAATCTTCCTAGCATTGTTCGGGAAGCAGACACACTCTGTCAGTTTAAATCTAGACTAAAAACGCATCTCTTTAACCTGGCATACACATAACACATTATCAATTTATTTTTTCAAATCCGTTAAAGGATTATTAGGCTGCATAAATTAGGTCAGCCGGAACCGGGAACCCTTCTTTTAACACCAGATGTACTCATTACATCAGAAGAAGAATGGCATCTACGCTAATATTAGTCTTTCTGTTTATCCCGAGGTTTACCGTAGTCAACCGGACCCGGGACGTATCCAGGTGAGATTGAGGACCTACACCTTGACACGACGACAACGCACCCCTGAAGTATCAGCAGAGATTGAGTCAACTAGATCATCCATTGTGAAGGCCTCATCGACACGACAGCCAGTGGCACAGTTCCCCAACAAACCGTCCATACCGGCGTGATGAATACGATCCTCAACTGGATTGAACTGGAATAAATACTTTGAATGTTGCGATCCTATCGGGCTTATGATAGCTACCTGAATCGTAACAAAGCACTGTTTGCCAGAGGAGAACTGGCCCCCCGACTAAGCCTGGTTTCTCCCAAGGTTTTTTTCTCCATTTTAACACCTATTTGCCACCTGTTTGTCACCTGATGTCACCTGTTGGAGTTTGGGTTCCTTGCCGCTGTCGCCTTTGGCTTGCTTAGTTTGGGACACTTGACATTTGATATTCAACAGTGCTTTGCATCTGCCTGCATTGACACCATTTTCTTTAAGAGCTGCTGTGCAGCCAAAATTATATACCAGTTATCACTGTAAAGCTGCATTGACACAATCTGCATTGTAAAAAGCGCTATATAAATAAAGGTGACTTGACTTGACTTGACTTGATATGAAGATGGTTAGTATAATAAAGCCATTACTAAACATACAATTCATTTGATTACCAACAGAAAGGGGTTCAAAATCATATGTCAATAGTCCGAACAGCTGAAACCCTCTTTCCTTTGCCTCACAACTCAATAAATAGACATGTGATCTCTTTGGTAACAAAAAAAATCAACTTGACTTCACTATTCACTAGCAGGTTTTGACATGCATATGATACTGCTACATGACGAGGTTTAATGGAGATAGAAATGAGATTTCACAATGATTTTTGGGGACATTCAGTGAATTAGCACTCTTAAACACACTGTACTATAGGAGGCACAAGATACATTCTGCATACAAGCAGAGATAATTTTACCTCTTTTATTCAGCCTTGTCTTTCTGCACTTGCCCTTCTTTCTCACGGTTTGTCATGCATTTATTCCAGTACATCAGGATCTGTGCTAGCATCACCCCACTGCCACAACAGGCCAGTGCATGCATCTGACTTGAGAGAGAAAGGCCTGTGTCCTTCAGAAAGAGAGAGAGAGAGATTATAAATATGAAAAGAGATATTATAATAATAATGGGTAATATTAACATACTAATGTGAATATGAAGACCAGAGCTAGTTGTCACACATTTTACTACTACAGTGAATATTTAAATAAGTACATTTATTTTCTGTACAGGAAAATATCTTAAAGTCTCAGATTAAAAAAGCTATGAAACATTTTTACTATTATTGCCCAGAAAAAAAAGACAGTTAATTAAACATTGACCTACAGCACAAGTTGTTACAGTGGAACTGGTCATTAGGTTTTCTGAGTTGCAATATAAAGTAAGTAGTGACAGATCTTTTTCTTCCATATTGTGATGTCCATATTTAAATGTACTATCAAAAAAGATTGAAAAAAAGTAGGGTGGAATACTTGGTTCTATCCATCGGTTGAATGACTGAAGAAGTCCAGAATACATGCGTTACCAGAGAATAGCCTGTGATTTCACCAAAGATCAAGATATTTTAATAAAAAATTACAAAAGGTCAAAATGAATTTTTTAAACATATGCATGGATGAATACAAAGAATGAATAAAAAAGTACAAAGAAAAGATTTCCAAACTTTTCACTGACCAACTTGTATGTATTTTATAAATCTAAAATTTTTTTGATTTTGATGGATGCAACACACTCCAAAAAAGTTGGGACAAAGGCATGTTTACCACTGTGTCACATGAGCACCTTTCCTTTTAATTACACTTTTTAATCGTTTGGGAATGGAGGATACTAATTCTTGTAATTCTTGTAGTTTTTGCCCAATCTCACCTGATACAAGACAGCTGCTCAACAGTCTGTGGTCGTCGTTGTCTGATTCTCCTTTTAATGAGGGGCCAAACATTTTCGATAGGAGACCGATCTGGACTGCAGGGAGGTCAGTCAAGCACATCCACTCTACAGTGTAGAGTGTCTACGAAACCACTCTGTTGTAGCACGTGCAGAACGAAGCCTGGCAATGCCTTGCTTCCCAGGAAAGATGTCATCTTGATGGCAATTTATGTCTTTGTACAATCCCAATATACGCCCCCACGTCAATGGTACCTTCACACATATACAAGTGAAGTCACCCATGCCATTTGCACTGATGCACACCCATACCATGGCAGATGTTGCTTTTGCACCTGTCGCTGATTAAAAAGTCTGGATGGCCCTTTCATCTTTGGGATTGAGAACTCAATGTCCATTTTTCCCAAAAACAAGCTGAAACGTGGACTCATCTGACCACAGCACACATTTCCACTGTCTTTTAGACCATCTGAGATGAGCTCAGGCCCAGAGAACTCAGAACCATCTCTGCATAGAATCGTTGAATAGCTTTCTCCTTGTGTAACAGAGTTGTATTTCTTGATGCAGCGGCAGACTGTATTAATTAACAGCAGTAGCTTGATGATTTCTCATGCAGTGCCGTCTGAGGGCTTGAAGATCAGTTTAACAGAGAGGTTTTCTGCCTTGCCCTACATGGACTAAGATTTCTCTGGATTCCCAGAATATTTTCACAATATTAGATGTGGTAGATGGTTAAAAACCCAAATTCTTTCCAATCATGCATTGAGAAATGTGATTTTTTTTATAGTTTGACAATTCTCTTGTGAAATTTGGCACAAAGTGCTTGAGACTGAGTCTTTAATGTATGTTCCTTTTATACCCAAACATGATACCCTCAACTATTACCAATTCACCTACTTATTGTGGACTATTTATCTTGGATATTCTATAATCGTTTCACTTTTATTTTTCCTCTGTCCCAACATTTTTG
Source organism: Mylopharyngodon piceus (assembly GCA_039654765.1). Taxonomy (NCBI): domain Eukaryota; kingdom Metazoa; phylum Chordata; class Actinopteri; order Cypriniformes; family Xenocyprididae; genus Mylopharyngodon; species Mylopharyngodon piceus. The sequence goes on from CM077443.1 coordinate 11,761,369, forward strand.
GAGTGTGTTGCAGCCATCAAAATCAAAATTGATTTATATTTACAAAATACAATTAAGTTGGTCAGTGAAAACATTGGAAATCTTTTCTTTGTACTTTTGTCAGTTAAATAAAGGTTCAAGAGAATTAACAAATCACAGATTCTTGATTTTATCGGATTTTACAAAACTTTTCTGGAAATGGGGTTGTACAATAACAAACCATTTTTTTGTTTGTTTTAGTCAGTACATATTATTAATCAACTGCACATATGTTTAGAGTTTTATTATTTAAATAAATATATTTTATTTAACTAAATATAACATATTTATAATTTTAAAATTGTATAAAATTGTGACAGCTTGACTGACCTGAGAAATCTTTACATAGTTGGCCACTATCTTAATGTATGCCAGTGTGATTTTATTGTGTTCACTCAACAGCCATAGCAAAAATACTATGACATTAAAATTTTAGTTTGTAGGACAGAATTCACAAAAATTACAATTCACAATAATTTAAAAGGAGTTTCAGGTATTTGACTTTGTTTTTGAAAGCCAACATATAAAACCACTGCTAGAGAAAACATTTTTCTCACAAGCATTTGTGTAATAGGACATTTAACTCAAAACCAGTTACTGACATAGACCTTGAAACAATATCCCTGTTTGACAACCAACCCTAGTCTCCCTTACATGAGTACAGTTTCTGCCCTGAACGTGTACATGTACGTGTGCGTGTGTGTGAGTTTGCACCTGCAGGGAACTGAAGATATGCCCCAGAGAGCCGAGAAAGTCCAGGAAAACAGAGAGTGCAGACAGCTGTCCTGTGTGTCCACATTTAAAGTTACTGCCTGCCTGGAAAAACTGAACGCAAACAACATAAAATACAAAAATGTTCTTGTTGGTTTTTATTTAAAAAAAAAAAAAAAAAAAAAAAAAAAGTACACATGCAGATTTTTGGGGTAGGGGGTTGAACAAAGTCCTGTCTCACCCTTCCAGCAATAACCAACAGCACATTCCAATCATGCAGTGTCCAAACCACTGACACAGGGGTCAAAGGTGAGGCCAGGAGGAACATAAAGCCACAGTATAGAGCAAGAAAATATATACCTGCATGAAGAACCCAAACAAACATTAGATTATGAAGAAGGACATTCTCTCCATATGGTTTAAGCCTTCTTTTTCTAACCTTTTATGGTTTTCCCTCGGTAGTGCTGGATGAGCAAAGCCAGGACAGCAATCTGGATCAATGCAAACAAACTTTCCCCCCAGGCTCTGCGCACACACACACACACACACACATACACACACACACACACACACACACACGCACACACGCATGTCTAAGCATGACACTTAGCACATTCCTCTCTACAGTATATGTAAACTTTTGACATTAATGCAAAAGCTGTTTTACCCAATGGGAAAGTTTTGAGTGTAGCAGAAAGCTGCATGAGTAGAGATGGCCAACAGCTCCAGAAAAACAGATGCAAGACAAAGTCCATTAGAACTTCCAGACCAAAGAACTTTGCAGATCTGAGGCAGTGGAGCTGTGCAAAGAAGCAGAGTTATTTTATTATTATTTTGAATTAGTTTTCATTTTCATATTTTCTGTTTTCATTTTAGTTAAAGTTATAATAATTTTGTAATTTTTAGTAGTTTTTGTCAATATAGTTTTTATTATTGTTTTTTTTTTTTTCTGATTTTATTAAACTAAAATGAGAAAAGCTGCCTTGGAAACTAGCTTAAATTAAATTTTTTTTTTTTTTTTTTTGTATTTTATTTTATTTTTTGTTAACGTTTGTTTTTCAAGTGACGGAAGAGTTTTTTATGGCTTTAGTTTTATTTAACTATAATAACCCAGGGAATAAGTTGATAAACATATACTATAAAACACAGTGTCAATAGATAGAGCTGAGAAAATATGAAGTAATTTTTTCAACTTTGGAGGATATGAAATATACAGGACTGATATGAAATAGACTACTACTTACCGATAACAATTCCCATCAAAATAAATATTCCCATAGTCTTACTCAGGATAATCTTCAGACAAGGTACTAGAGAACAATACACAGTAAAGAAATATCATGTCTACAGGCCAAACACACACTGGAGACTGAATATCTGTCATATGTGCACACATTAACATCATTACAAGTCATCTGTGTGATGCAGTATGATAACAGTAAAATGCTATTGTTTAGGATATGTTTTCACAAATCAGGACATATATTCACTGACAAATGAATATATGGATATATTCACTGACATTTCACAAGTTTATACGAGAAAAAAGCTCACCGTGCATAAAGTTGAAGTAAATGAAAAAGTGGTCATAACATTTTTCTGGCATGAAGAAAGTTAACAAAAAATCTTTAAACGGAGGCATCGTCCCTTGGGCAGACGTGTCCATAGTTCGTGTATTCCTGTCAGTGGTCGTTTATCGTATCTCGATCCAAATCTTCACCACGGAGAATAATCAGTGAATTAAATACATTGGCAACTTCCTTTTACGAGGCTAAACTAACTAGTCGTCTAAAATACGTGACTTTTTGTCGTCTTTTATAACGTCTAAGCCAAATCTTTTTTTCAACTAATGGCCATTCATAACAAATGTCTTATTTTGTAAAATCCACCAAAACTGCCTCTAGTTGACGGTAAAGCAAGCCTCACCAATGATGTTAAGTTTTAGAGGGGCGTGCATGTCTCTGGGGTTAGAGACCGTATACATGTACGGCAGTTAGCTTATGTTGTTTTTAAAGCTCCCGAATGGAGAGCCTTTTCCTGGAAATGTGTTAATGCAGTTAAATTATTTAATAATCAAAGCCTGTTTAGTTCACAAAATAGTTTTTGTTTTTCCGAAATTCCATGTTTTTGTCATCAGTATGCCGCGCCAGGCCCGCAGCACTGGAAAACTGTGTTCGTACAGGGGGCGCTCGCGGCTCAGACATACAGACAAATGCTGAATTCGGAACCGCATACTGGCATACTACTCTTTCTATTCCTGCCATAGAAAGATATGGTAAAAATAGTAAGAGCAGTATGCTAGTAGGGGAGAGTGGGGACGGTTGCAACAGGGGACAGTTGCAACATGGCATATACCTTAAATCAGGAATGAGCTACAGTGATGATACTCATACTACACATGCTTAGTTAACCCTCTCCTCCTTTCTGGAAGAAAGCAGCCACATTCCTTCTACAAAAAATACTTTTTTTAGTAAAAAAGTCATTTTTTTCATGCTCAGAATTTTTGTCATACTGTCTAAGCTGTTTGCGTGAAGAATTATGAAGTTATATCATTTTAATCAGTGTTTTCTTAGCTTCTAAAAGGTATAGCTATCATGTGTCAAGGCTATTGTGTCAAGCTAGCACAGCAAGTTTTATCATGGCTGTCAGTGTAGGGACAGTTGCAACATGCTGTTGCAACTGTCCCCAATGACGACATTAATAGCTTGTCATAACCAGTATTGTGTAAGTTACTCTAAAAAGTCATTAATTACTAACTTCTAATTACATCTTTCAATAGCCAGGTATCTCCCTTTTTAAAGTAAATACTGTCAGTCTAGGCCACAATGTAGCCTGCTTTTAATATGTTCTGTTTTCTGTTCAGTCAGACAAACACACACACACACACACACACACAGTTCAGAGAAGTACACAAAAGTTTTTCTGTGAATTTCAAAGTCTTGATTTACAATTAAAATATTTTGTAGTGCAAATTTATTATAACAATTAACCAAAACATGGTTGTTACTTGAAAATGTTTTTTTCCCTTTTACTAGTCTCTGTCTTCTTTATACAGTTAATTTAACTTAGTGAAGACTCTGTCTGTGCACAAATAAAATAAAAAAAAAATTGCAAAATGATGTTAAAGAATGATTTGAATTACATTTTAATGAATGTTGCAACCGTCCCCTCTTATGGGGTCAGTTGCAACATTTGACTTTGTCTATTCAAGTATAAATTGCATGTATATATCATATGTACGCATGTTACACCGGTGTGGGTGGGTAGCTGACAGATGTGGGTTTACTGTATTAAAAATTTGAAGAAATTGAAGGAAATGCAAAAAGTGTTGCAACCGTCCCCACTCTCCCCTATTCCGTTCCGAATTCAGCAAAAATCTTCTGCGGCCACATTCAAATACACCAATCGGCCAACAAGTGCTCTCTTTGGGAAATTGTCACTTCATATCTGAGAGTTCTCAATCAAAAAAACAAAGCACATACATTTTCTTCACCAAATACATTTCACATTATTTTTTGGTATTATTTAAATGAAAAAAAACATAAAATGAATACAGTTGAATTTCAAGCATCTTTATTATTCGACATAAACAATAACTGAGTAGAATAATCCAATCTGAATTTATCTTTAAAAATGTATCTGAAAAACGTAAATAGAGCTTATCTCTTTTTAAATATGGGCTTCTTTCAGGGGCGTAGCCATCATTTCGGAAATGAGGGGGACAGAAATGTCGGGTGTAATACCAGTTTTTATCTGACCTTTGTCTAATTGATAGATTTTATTTTTTTATCTCATCTCTTGCTTTTAATTTGAAATGAATTTGGTTTTAATAAGAAATTAACTGCTGTACAATAACCAATTTCTAATTTTCCCCTATATTTTATGCTAATTTTATGATTTGTTTATGTACTACAAACACTTGTGCATTAAGTCCTCATGGATTTTATACAATGTAAAAATAAATTATCACAAAATAAGGCAATAAAATACAGAAAATACAGTACCTATCAAAAGTTTGGAAACATTACAATTGTTTAATGTTTTAGAAAGTTGTCCCTGCTCACCAAGGCTGGATTTATTTATTAAAGAAAATCCAATAAAAACAGTAATATTGTGAAATACTATTACAATTTAAATAGATGTTTTCTATGTGAATATATTGTAAAATGCACAATATATGTGGTCAAAGCTGAATTTTCAGCATCATTACTCCAGCCTTCAGTGTCACATGATCCTTCTAATATACTGATTTGCTGCTCAAGAAACATTTCTGATTATTAGAAATGTTGAAAACAGTTGTGCTGCTTCATATTTTTGTGGAAACCATGATACAATTCAAACATTTGTGGTTAGATTAAAAAAAGAGAGAAATACTTTTATTTATCAAGAATGCATTCAATTTATCAAAAGTGACAGTGAAGACATTTATGTTACAAAATATTTCTATTTAATAAATGTTAATAAATTAATGTAATAAATGCAAATAAATGCTGTTCATTGAACTTTCTATTCATCAAAGAATCCAGAAAAATTAAATGTATGATGGTTTCCACAACAATTTTAAGCAACTATTTTTAACACTGATAATTGTAAGAAATGTTTCTTGAGCAGCAAATCATCATATTAGAATGATTTCTGAAGGATCATGTGACACTGAAGACTGGAGTAAATCCAGGAATAAATCACAGGAATAAATTACATTTTAAAATATATTCACATATCAAAACAGCTATTTTAATTTGTAATAATATTTCGCAATTAATATTACTGTTTTTACTGCATTTTTGATTTAAAAAAAAATATGCAGCCTTGGCGAGCACAAGAGACTTCTTTCAAAAACATTAAAAAGGTTAGATACAGGTCAGTTAGATACACAATTCATATACTTTGTCAATAAATACCTTGAGATGGCTTGAAAAACACACATAATACATATATTGTCGCAATCGTGTATATTATTGTTTTCATGTTTCATCAGTCAGTACGTTTCTGCATTTTATTCAGCTGCTGCTACAGCGAATAGCTGAATTATTTCTACGAAACCGTTTCGGACTTTCTGCTAGAGAGCGCCCTCCGGCTTCCAGTATGAATGAAACATATATTACACGAGAGTGAGCGCTCCGTAATGTTTAGATCGCCTCATTTTAGTTAAGAATAAAACGGCAGGTCACGCATAGACTATCTTGTCTCTTTGAATTTAAATCAAGATTTATTCACACTGGCCTCTATGTGAACACACTTGCCCGAAAAAAGTGCGGGGGACGAATTTACGTTTTATTAAAAGTGAGGGGGACACGTCCCCCGTCCCCCGCGTATTCCACGCCCATGGCTTCTTTGACTGTGATTCTGGAATTTTTTTCTGTTATCATACTTTATTCAATTTGAGAGCACTAAGCTGATGATATTATTTAAATAAAATAGCATGCATGTAAAATTCTTAGTATAATATTATATGAATGATACTTTAAAAACAAATGATATCAGACGTATTTTATATATTCTATAAAAAAAAAAAAACCCAGGAGGCTTCATGGCCCAGGTAAGGGGCAATTTACATTATTTTCAATTTGCCACTGTACTATAACTACAGCTATATTACGAAATTTTCTATTTATTCCCCTAAAAATAATACACAGAATGAGCCATTAATCATGCCTATCATGCTAAACATGTAATCAGTAAATTTCTCATGGGAGATGTTTATGTTTGGCTTGTGTTGCCTTCCTATTAACTTTTTATGATGCTGTAAATAGATTTATTAACAGAACATTAATTTCTATTTAATTATGTGTGTTTAATTAATTAATTTATTTATTTATTTATGTATTTTTGTTTTGTTTTAAAACCTCTTTCAATGCTTTACTTATTCTCACAAATTTCAGTTGATGATTTTTGGTGCATGCATATTAAGTACTGGAGCATGAACAAAGGAATTGTTTTTATTTTCTGAACTGACAACAATACAAGCTAAGTATGAGGGGAAACTGAGGATATTGATGATTGTTATCCTGTCATGCTAATCCGATTGAGCAAATCTGTGTGAATTGTGTTTGCGACAATGGAAGAATTTCATTTGAGAGTCAAGTTAAAAATTAAATCATGAAAGAATACTGAGATAAGATGCCAAGATAAGAGGACTTTATAATCTGATATTGGTTCATATTCTTTTAACACTGAAGATATGTGTTATTCTTTTTCTGATCTTAAGTAAACTATTTAAAACAGGGGTATAAACACGTAGCCACTATCACTCAATGGATACATGAGAGGAAAATATCAGATGAAACAACTTTTTTTTGCATTGGAATTTACTACAATGATTTGTGTAGTTATAGTTACACCCAGCTGTTTTGATGATCCACTGATTGCTAATAGTTTAAAGAATGCTTGCGTGAAGGGATGTGCATCCTGAAGAAGGCCGTGTCAAGCCAAAACGCCTTGATCAACACTTTTAATGTTTTAATGACTTAGCTCAGTTTATTAAAGGCTTTTTATGCTTAACCATGTGAGTGCCTTGGAATATTTTGTTGTTTTATTTAAAACACTTTCCAAATAAATATTTTGTGACATTGACATTATATGAGATATTATGTGATTTTATAATGGTTTGATACTTTTAATGAAAGATCATCACAATCTTTTTGTCTATGGTTTGCCTAAAAGGGTGTGTCAGTCGGTATGTTTTAGTTTGCTGGGGTTAGGGGTTACGCAAACAGGAAAAGCCTTTAAAGGAGAGATGTGTTCTTGTAGTGTTTCCATAAACCATGACAGCACCTCTTCTCAAACATAAACTCTGTTGAACATCAAAAACTAACTCATACTGTGTGACAAACAAAATCTGTTTATTCTCAGTCATTAGAAATTTGTTCTACTCCTTTAATGGAAATACTAACACAAAATGTTCAAAAGCGTGGGAACTTTCTTGAGTGAAATAAAACAGTTACAACAGCAGAATCAGTACATGTTATTAATAAATATAGGCTGGGAAGCAACTGTCGTTTAATAATTCCTCTTTTATACTGACATTGATAGTCTTTTAGATAACATTATTTGTTTTACAGTGTCACTGTCAAGGTGTTTTTCTCTCAGTACGCAGACAGTCCAAAGTCCCACAGTGCATTTGGTTTATAGCACCCTGTTCAAACATAATTTAGTGAAGTGAATACAACACACATCCCACATACTTATTTCCTGCAGTTCATAATTTCTTTCATGTCAGACCTGCCTCTGGCTGCAACTGAATGATTATGTACTGTTTATATGTGTTATGACAACCAGAGTGACATTTCTGAATCTCCACAAAAACTAAATAAAATGCATATAAACATAAATTTGTATAAATGGGTCATAGACTGTAGTTTTTAATGTTTGATGATGGTTGTTTTAAAAGCTATAAGGTCCAGAGCCGTATTCACAAAACATTTTATCTTACCACTGTGTTCTCCTAAATAGCAGTAAAAGTTCTTAGTTAAGAGTTTTCTCTTAAAACATATTCACAAAGCTGCTGAGACCAACTTTTACTAAGGAATAGAGAGAAGTCTTAAGCTTAGAGAAAGGGTGGGGTTGACCTGGTTGCTATGAATGATGGCAACAGACTTACTAACTATGCACACAGTGACTGGCTGATAGGGCAGGGGTCTCTGTCATCATAGAAATATTGTAGAACGAGGTATCATGTTGTCATATTCAAATAAAGATTTTAAAATAAAAATGTTGCCATATTCAAATAAAGATTTTAAAATGTAGGCTAAGTGTCACTAATTAAACAAGTATATGTTCAGCTAATTGTCAGCCTCTTATATGTCTGCATCTCGAGAGACTGCACAATTCAAGCGACAAATGTTTTATAAACAAAGGTCGGGAGGAGCACGTTCAAATGGTTTATCTAATCAGCTTGAGAGGAGGCGTACATATACACAGCCGACTCACCTAGTTACCTTGATAGTTGTCTGCATCCCTCCACCACCTATTCCCAGCCGGGGATACGGGGGAGTACTCTGTGTTTAGGCTAAATTCCAAGCTCGGAGCCCTCAATCCCCTTGGACAGCATGCCAAATAAACTAATTTTACTCATTTACTTTATTCGATCATTTGTAAGTGTGAACTCGTGAAAACAACTGCAACATGTAATCAGACATTATTTTCTTTTTTTCTTTTCAAAGATTTATTTTTTGTGCATTTTTATTATGATAGGACATGTGAGTAAACAGGAAGAGAAGTGGGAGGGAGAAAGGGGGGATGGGATCGGAAAGGTTCACGAGCCGGAACTCGATCTCGGGTCACGCGAGCGGCCCACAAAGCTATCGGTAGGCCTGGGCGATAACACGATATCGATATTTATCGACGGTACGTCTTAATCGATAACGATATAAAAAATGTTCGATATAACTCTCGATATAGTTTCACTTAAATGCATTAAAATGTAAACAGACATGAAGTTCGGTTGCATGAACAACTCTCGCTCCGTCCCTGGATCACAAACAAACGCGCTACGAGTGACATGCAAACAAGTTGCTGTGGAGTTCAGTTGCGCAATCGCCACGTGAGATCAGAACACACAAACACATGAAAATGAGTGTTGTACCTGCCGGCGACGAGGAGATTGTGAATAAAAAAAGGACATATCAGCTCGTCAGTGTGGCAGTTTCATGGTTTTCTTACATCTTACAGTTGATCTACTTCAAAGTTCGTCTTGAGAGAGCAGTTGTCATGTAGGTATTAACAGCTGCACAAACAGTGTTTTCAATCACACAGTATCTTTATTTCTGTGCTACAAATATTCAAATTATCACAGAAGTACTGCGATAAAAGTTTATAGTTCAGATAAAACACTAATGTCTATGTTATCAATCAAAATAGAGCAAATCAGCTTTTGAAAGAAACTTGAACGCGCTGAAAACGACGCATTTATCGATTACATTGTTTCACCACCAGGTGGCGACAAGTGACTGTTAAAAAATGTATTTGACGTTGAATCTTCTTTCAACAGATTCTTTCAAATACACTGACACATCCAGTAATGAAACAAGAGTATTTATGGGCGTGTCATTGAATCATACATCCAAACAGATTTATTTTTTTTAAATAATTAATTCAAATATATTTAAAATTTTAAAATAGACTGCAGCAATTAATATTTTGTCAGAACCTCTATTAAATTACATTATTTCGTTTAGTTGTCATTCAGAATTGTGATCTCGGTTTGAAACAAACAAAAAAGTTTCTCAATTTATACAGAATTGTGCAGCTCTAAGTTTCTTTAACACTTATTTATTTAATCTTCATATAAAATATTAGAAAGGTTTGTTTAAATTTTATTTTGTTTTAAAAATTATTTGTTGCTTTCATTAATTAAAAATGCATTGGTTAAATTCAAACATTTTTTTTCTGCTAAAATTTTTTCAATAATTATCGATATCGATCAATATGAAACATTATATTGTGATAATTTTTTTTAGCTGTATCACCCAGCCCTAGCTATCGGCGCCAACGATAGGACATTATTTTAAACTTACCGCAATGTTTTATTCTACATCATTCAATGTATTTTGCCTGTACATAAATGAACCTTTATGTTATGTCATCGCAGATTAAAATCTATAAAAAAATAAATATTTATTGCATTTATGAAGAAAAGATTCAGCACCCAAGGCTCTATCACCTATTGCCTCAGTACAGTGTCTTTGGCCAGATTGCTGAGGCGGATTGCCGGCAACATCCATTTTAGGATTGTTTGTGATTGGGTCTTACTTAAAAGTCCTCTTGACTACCCCTAACTTTTTAAATATTTAGAAAGTTGGTTTTAGCTCTAAAATGCTTTGTGAAATACTCAAAAAATTTAGGAGTCCTAAAATTAGGACTGGCATGCCCATTATTTTTAAGAGTTTCTCCTAAATCGGCACGTTAGCTACTTTTAGCCTCAAGATGTTTTGTGAATACGGCCCCTGTTGTTTATTTAAAAAGTCTGTGTGATTCCAGAGATTTCTGGGTAATAGGATTTGCTTGCCATGTACAAACTGTTGAAATGTTAATCACAAGTCCCTCAAAAACAAGAGAACATGAAACAATATATTTTTATATTGTATCGTTTATTTAGTCATAGATTCTCCAGAAAGGGTGGGGTTAGAGGAACTGTATTCCATGGGCTGGTCTTATCTTAACTCAATAATAAATGACCAGCAGTGTTTATAAAAACACTGCACTCTGGCAGACAGGCGACTTCAGGGTGTGTACGAGACTCAGAGACAACGACCAAACTTTTTGTCAAGGTCTTTTATCTAGGAGCTTTTGATATTAAATACTGTATATATTACAACTGTTATTCTCTGACTTCAGGATTAACACCCATCTCACAGCATGTGTACAGGAAAATGTGCGCTTTGCGTCGGGACAAGTCTGTACCCATTGGCGGTCATCTCCATAATCTGTAATATTATGCTGTTTTTTCCTGGCTGGGATGTAAAGTATGCGCAGAATGGCCAAATTACAGAGGAGGTCAAATACATGGGAGGACTGATTGGAGGGGGGATAATGGTGAGTCTGGTTATGTTTAATTGTAATGTTGAACTATATACAAATTCTAATTCTATTTAAACATCATTGCGAGTATATATGATAATATATATCATATAAATATGATTCTCAATTTAGTCTAGACCTTGTCAGTCACATGTTTCTACAAATAAGCTCCCTTTGTAAGAATATGCAGAGTCTTAATTTGATTTAGGAAAGGAATGTAAGGGGAAAAAAAAGGAAAGGAAAGAAAAGAGTTAGCCTTATTTTATAAGAAACCATGAGATAAAATTAAAAATTACTGATGTTTCATGCGAAATGCCTATGTTTATGAGTCGGAGTGTGATTCTCCTAATAAGGTATTATAGTGGTGTTGCACCAAATCCGAATCAAAGTAAATCAAATGTGAAAAGGGTGACTTTGAAACATAAATGTACAAAATACATTTACTGTGTGTTAAGAGTCAATCCAAAATGTATCAAATGACAAAATGATGAAACATACTGCCCTCTCTATTCTCCAGGTGTTGATTCCAGCATTTCACATTCACCTGACTGGAAAACAGGGTTGCTGTGCTAATCGCTGTGGGGTGAGTGAGCAACCCTGCCACCAACATACTCTTTATTTTTAGTCTGCAGTTTATTAATATCTACAATCCTTTAGTAATCAACTTATGAAGAGAATTGTCCACTAGACATTTACAAGCCCAGGAGAAGTGATGCATTTGCCACTTTTAAGCTTAAAATAAGGGTGCCCAATCCTGTTCCTGGAGATCTACCTACCTGTAAAGTTCAGCTCCAACCCTGATCAAACACAACTGAACCAGCTAATTAAGATCTTCAGGAACACTTGATAATTACAGACATGATCAGGGTTGGATCTGAACTCAGCAGGTAGGTAGATCTCCAGGAACAGCATTGTGCACGCCTGGCTTAAAATGTACAAGTAAATCTGTTTAGGGATAAAAATAAAAAAGCTTCCATATTCAGAGCATTTAGAAACCCAAGTGCAGAGATTTTATTCTAAGCAAACCTAATCTAAAAATATAGCTGCGAGCAGCAATTATCAGGGTTCAAGCGCTTTAAGGCCTTTAAGTACATGCGTAAAAAGGTATTATGTTTTATTTAGCAAGCATGTAACCACTTAGATCATAGATGGAAAAGACCATTTACAGCCAATAGAGGCAATTTACCATAGGAAATATATGTTTTTTTAAAACTTTTTAGCAGTTATAGTGCCACTTATGGTCCAATCTCTATAAAAGTTTGCATGCTTCTTTATAATCATATGTCGGATGTGCTCACCTAATATCAAGAAGTTTTGAGTTTTCATTTAGGATTTATAGACTTTTAAGTATATTTTGCCACACCCTTTTTCTAAATGACCGTTATAGCTATCCAAAAGGTAAAGTTCAACTTTTTTTTTTTTTGATAATTATTTATTATTCATTGGTTTTATTGAGGTTGAGCAAAAAAACTAGTTTGCAAAAGTAGTTTTTTTACATAAGTGCGAACATTTAATGAATTATTTGATTAATTGTTTAGTGGTTCTTGTTCAGTATGATGAGATCTAAAAAATGATATGAATATTGTGTGTATGTGTGAAACACCACGTGATTACAGAGGCGTAAAAAGCAAAGGCGCCCACCGTTGGCCGATTTATTCTTAATTTTTTTACAGGCCTCTAGTGCTGTGAGTCAAACAGGCCCATCGAATTTCGTTTCATTCGCCCTCCGTTAACGCTGTCTGACTGCTGCTCAAACTTCATTGACCGCTGCTGGCCACGTTTTTCGAGATACACGAATGTCCTCAAAAGTAGTCTTAGCACCTTGGACAAAGACACCGCATGGCAATTTTCAAGTCAATCAAATTTCGGGTTGCATAGTTATAGCCATTTTTAAGTTTTTCCATATTATAACGCCACCAAGTGGGCAGTCGCCGCATCCTTTTTCATGCGCCCACAGAATGAGCCCTTACATATGTGTGCCGAGTTTGGTGAAAAGATCTCATTCTGTTCACAAGTTATAGCCATTTTAGTGAAAGTTTAGTAAAAGAACATTTTGGCAAGCCTTAGAAACCGTAAATCGGAGTTTCAACTTTTTTTTGATAATTATTGACAATCAGACTCCAGAGAATCTTGCTGCACTGGTTTGGTTCTGATCGGGCCAAAAACCTAGGATTTGTTTGCAAGAGTAGGTTTTTCAAGAAATGCCAAATACCCGAATCCAATGCATGAATTTTGTCTGTCTTGAGACAAGGATTCCAATGATATAAGACAATTGAGCCTAACGGTTTAGGAGTTATGAGTAATTTCACCCCTTATTGAACTCCTAATAAAATAAAAGAAAATGGTCACATACATGCACAAGAGTTGACAAAGGACAACGTGAACAAAAGGAGTATATAGGCCTACAAACAGATCAACTGACAAATGAGAAACAGTTGTTAAGACCTAAGACAAAACAACAACAGGAAATACCCAAAATACCTTTAAAATTAAAGTAACATTACAAAGAACAAGAAAACCGTAACTGAAAACACACAACCCTTTTAAGTTGCTTGGGCAAAGACCTAAATCTATTACAGGCCAATTGAATTAAAAATCTATTATGATGATATAGAGACACGTAGGGCAGATTTGTGTTGTGTTTCTAGATGTGTTGTGAGATCAGTGTCTAATATTGTGTGAGGATGCTGCATCAGAATTAAGGAAGAATTTTTGCTGTGGACAGAATCTTCCCAAAAACAGTATGACAAATAAATGTATTTAGAAAGTAACTAAGTACATGTGATGTACATCATTTGTCATGTGCTGGACAGACCGAAGTACAGACCTGTTTGAAAATTCACAGGCGCTCCTCTGTTGTGAAAAAAAAAAATCTATAAAGATGTGACTCATGAGTCTGACATGTGGCTTGAAAAATGTGCCTTTATTGTGACTTTTAGCAAATATTTGCAGTTTGTGACTTCTAAGAACCTCAAAAGTTTTACAGGAATCACTGGCTGACAACCTCATTGAACGGTGACGGATGTAGGAGTTCAGTTATCAGACATGTTGTTGTGTGATTGGGAAATCATTAAAATGAAATATGTGGAAAATTTGTGGATAATAATTTATAATAATTGCATGCAGTGTATGCTGCTCTCTACTTTTAAATCATTAAAAGCTGAAGTAGGCATTGTAGTTACCAACTGTATTTATACTACCAGTCAAAAGTTTGGAACAATTAAATATAATATTAAGAATAATATTTTTCATATTTTTGAAAGAAATCTCCTATTCTCAACAAGGCTTTATTTTATCAGAAATACAGTAAAAACAGTAATATTGTGAAATATTAACATTTAAAATAACTGTTTTGTTTTTACTGTATTTTTTATCAAATAAATGCAGCCTTGGTGAGCTTAAGAGACTTCTTTCAAAAACGTGGATAGATTAATTAATTTTCTAAACTTTTGACCACTAATTAAATCATTCTCAAAATGCATTTTCTATTTCAGATGTTCCTGTCCATTTTATTTGCAGCAGTGGGTGTAGCTGGCGCCCTTTATAGTTTCGTAGTGGCACTAATGGGTCTAATCAATGGACCATACTGTAAATATTTAATTATTATGTGGGGAACTCCCTTTAAAGAGAGGTAAGAGATACACATCAGCACTGTAAAGCATGTAATAACACATTTTTCTGTTTAAATATGTTGTTGTCTATATCTTTAAGAAACGAGAGTTACCTTAAGGACCGTGACACGTGGGGAACTTGCACTGAGCCAAACAATGTGGTGGAGTTTAATGTGGGTCTGTTCTCAACATTGCTGGTGACCAGTGCCGTGCAGCTCATCCTCTGTGCCGCGCAAATGATCAACGGCCTCTTCGGCTGCCTGTGTGGAACCTGCAAAAAAGAGAAAGGGGTGAGAGGCACCATTTGAGAAACAAAAAGAGATTGGTGAATGAGGAATACAAGAAAAGTTGTGGCACAATCTAATTCTAATACCGCAGAGTTAAATAAATAAATAAATAAATAAAAAAATACACTGTCGACGTCGGTGAACACCAAAAATATCAGAACGCTGAATGTCGCTACTGACCAATCACAATCAAGTAGCCTACCAACGTGATGCAGCGAGGTTTACAAGGTTTAGGATGTTTAAAATTCAGTTTAGCAGCATTAGCATTTGAATTATCCATTTGTATGCTTTATTTCATTTTCTTCTCTGTTAATACCAGAAATCTGCTCTTTAATTCAGTTAATTATAGATTGAATTGTTCACAACTTTATTCAAAACAAGTAACACTAAACAAAGCTAATGGGCTATATGCACGGTTACTTCCTTGTTGACGTTAAGGCTGCTCGGGCATTTCCGGTGAACTGTTAGCTGTTCATTCTGTACTCGCTGTACGTCGACACAAAACCATCAGTGGTTGACTTTTTAATGTTGTATTCATATTTTAATGCAGTTATCACATTTACCTAATTTGCCAATAATCCAGTTTTATTGATTGCAATAAAGACGAAGCTATTGGGACCATTTAAACAATGCCGTGTCTGAAATTAGACACGCACACGCATTTTTCCCCCAGCACTTCAAATGTTATTTTTAATGTGATGACCACAAACATTATTTGTTCATCCTTCTGAGATTGTCCCCATTGTAAAACCGAACGTTTCAAAATGTAGGAAATTCAACATTTGATAGAAAACACTTATTTAAAAATAAAAAACACAATAATTACCACTATAACCAGCAGGTGGTGGCAGAGTAGCATTTATTTGCGCATATATCAGCCATTTCCTCTAATCGTTTTTCAATTAGTTTCGTTTTTGACTAAATATTAAACTTTATAAAATAACTAGGTTTACATTTTGTCAATGTGAAGTATGAAGTACTCACAAAATCTTATGAAAAATAACTTTTCTTGTGAATGAATTACACAGAAAGCGAGCACCGTGCTTTCCCTTTGTAATCACGGCAGCTGTCAGTCAGTGCAGCGCAAGATCATGATTTCGGCACACTTGTAAAAACACACATTTTATTCAATTTATTCTAAAGTGCACTATAAATATTTCATTTTTGACGTTTTTTTCACACGAAAGTGTGAAAACTGATGGTCGAATTGAATTTAGCCGAGGAGCAACACTGAGGTACTTTTTTATTTATTTATTTTCTATGCTGTCTTACGTTTGAATAACTAAATTAATGCTATGCCTCACTATTTAAGTGACTATATTCTGATTATAAAATAAGTATTACACTACTGATGCTCAACACGGCAGCAAATTACATATCACCGGAAGTTTTCGAGCTATCTTATATTATTGCGAAAGTTCTAAAGAACGCTCCGTGCATATAGCCCATTACAGACCGATTGAATGTCTTCTAAAGTCTCCTAGCATGGCTGTACATTTTTTATTTTAAATAATTTTACTGTTCGCATGTTCTTTTCTTTTACCTTAATAACATAATTAAGTAATAAAACTTAAGAGCATAACAGCGGTACTGAGACTGTTGGCATTGTCTTACACTTTCTTCCATGTTTTCTAGCCACTGTAAGCCCTCACTGCTCCAGATGCCAGGGAGATCACATCTACTATTCAGCCTCCCTAATCAGTTAACAAGCGCCCTCTTGTGGAAGATGCACTCTAAACATTTATATAGAGGTTTATTTGTACTTTTCTGTGTACACTTAATCGTGTTGTCAGGGTCACATATTGATGTTTATTGCTGATTTTTTTTTTTTCAAGTAACAGCTTATGTATAACGATTTCCAAAGTGAATAATATTTTAAAGGAAAATGGCTTTAATTAATGACATAAATAACATTGATAACATTTGTTTTTGTATCTATCTGTATTTTTGTAGTTTAGAAATTAAATAAACATACTACAAATAAATAAAATCCAAACTGTTACACGATGTGGGGAATGTGACTTTAATTCACATTTAATTTTATTACACAATTTAATTCTCTCCAGAAACCTATTAAGTTAATTCAAAATTACTTAAAACATTTAAAATAAGTCAAACACACAGACATGTAAAAAATACAATCCTGGTTTTACAAAGTTTTTCAATTTTGTAGAGGGTTGGGGTTCTTCAACTATACAAGCATGACTCTTTCAGTGCTGAATCAAATAGCAGAATATTTAAAGTCAGTACATTTCAAAAGGTATGATATTCCACAAAATATAATACTGCAATATTGTACTGCTTATCTCAGTACATTAGTTTTTTATGATTTGAAAGATGTATGTAGGGTCTGTCCACTGTATAAATGTCTTTTGGCAGAATGACTGAATGTAACAAGCCTAGGCTGACATACATACACACCCACATACAAGTGGGGTCCAAAGTCTGAGACCACACTGATCATCTGGGATTTAAATTTGACAAGGTTTCTCATTTTAAGAATTTAAAACAAGGAAAAGTTAATACGTAAAATGAATAAGAAATATTTACGATTCACCAGTTTTAGGTCATTAACCAAATTTGTTACATTGATCACCACTGTAAATGAAGCAAAAAAGGGACATACTTTATTTTTTTAATGAAAAAATGTTATGTTTTAAAAATGCAAGCTAGAAGTATTTCCACAAGGTTGTCTCAGGCTTTTGAACCCCATCACATTTAAAAGCAAGTTAAAGAAACACTTTAAATTGAAGGCATTCTCACCTCATCTCAAATACTACAAAACCAAATACAAAACATTCAAAGAATAGAAATCTTGACTGAACAAAATAAATACAAATACAAAGTGTATTCCTAAAACTACACTTAGACAGTTAGCAGTCCGGTCATTCATGTTTAATCTCAAATGTTCCTTTTGTATATTAGTGTTTAAAAGTTAATTGCATAGCAACAGTATATCCTACAGGAATTAAAGATTTAAGAAAATGGCAAGGTAGGTACAGCGAGGTAGACTGCAAGACTACAAGGCTCCAAATGCAAATGGTAGGCATGATGGGACTAGCGTTACTAGCACAATGGAGCACCAAAAAGTTAACATTTCTAGACCATCACACCAAGGTTTAGCCACATAAAAAACACCCTAATAATGATTTAAAAAAAAATAAATTAATGGTAACACTTTACAGTAAAGCTCAATTTGTTAACATTGTACTGTTAATGTAAATTTTTACATATACTAAAATATTAACATTTCAAGTTGTATATTTTTACATGAATGTATTATGAACAAATTAATTGAATAAACCATACTATATTTATACGTTAACCTAAATTAAAAATTCTTGAAGAACTATTATTCACTGACAGTTCATGATACCTAATGCATTAACTCAACAAACAGAACCTTGTTGTAAAGTGATATCAAATAAATACAACAAAGCATCATGTGTGTTAGAGAATGTGCACAAACCATGGCATGCTGACTGAAATACTGTAGACTGGCCATGGTGAATGTTAATTTAAAAATAGCTAAAAACCCAACAAGAGAATATACGTATACTGTTAATGAGGGGTCAGCTGTCAAACTGTGCCATCATGATTTTGCGGCTGGCTTCATAACCTAAAAACAGAGCACCGTTGGCCGGAAACGTACGGATCATTGTTGGAGTCAAACCAGAATATAGAGCCCTTGCACCTGAAAATGAGGAGACAAAAACACAGTCAAATGGGGGTTTCAGCTAACGCATTAAAAACAGATTTAAACAGTTGTGATTTTATACATAATAATATGTAGCACAGCACATCTTTCTCTTACCTTCTGTTCTGAAGATATGCATGAAAGTCTTAAAGAAGCCAGACTGCCTGCTTGTCATTGACATGACCTGTATCCTGGATTTAACACAGTCCATTGGGTAAACCACAAGCCAGAGACAAGCTCCTCCCAAACCTCCACTGAACACAATGGGAGCTACACCTACAAAACACAGACATGCAAACTCATCAAACATGGACATCTCAGAATATGCCACGCACATTACAAACATGAGCAAAGAGATGCAAACTAGAACAACTAAAACAAACACTGAACCTACACTACAGTTCAAAAGTTTGGGGTCAGTAAGATTTTTACATTATTATCACCAAAACTGAATTTATTAGATCAAAAATACAGTAACAGTAAGATTGTGAAATATTATTACAATTAAAACTGTTTTTCTATTGCTGTTTTCTATTACGGTTTTTGATTTTTTCTAAAATCTTACTGACCCCAAACTTTTTTCCAAATTATACTGGCCCTTTTTACCTGAAACAAGAGACTCCTACAGCCAACGCACTGTGTTGTGATTTTTCACATTAACATTCCTGTCGCTATCGGCAGAGTAAACATAATGACCAGCTCTATTTAAAACAAAGAGTTCATGGTTTACTGACTGATCTTAATGTTTGTCCCTATCCTCATAATGACTGACTCAGGTATGCCATTTCATTAAATACACACCAGAAGATACCAGACCAATCAATAAATGAGAAACAAAGCATGCTGTTAGTCATCATGTTGTCAATATATTTAGATAAGGTAATTTTAAAGATAAAATGTAAAATCTCTAACTATAGCTGTTTCCATACCTATGTCATCCTTGCCGCACTGCATGTACTCTGCAAAGAGAGAGCGACAGAGCTCATACGCTCCAAAGAAACAGAAATATCCTGGCACCTCACGGGCAATTGTGGGGGTTAAACCTTGGAAGAACCCTGCAGGACCCTCATTATGCATAATGGACTTTATCACCGACCAAACTGTGCTGCAAAACACAGAGAGATATGTTGATGAGACAGGAGATAAACAATATCATGAGTAATACTAGCTCTTACAAGTAAATGAAAAATATGCGCAGTGTCCACGGAAAGGAAAGCCCAAACTTTACTTCTGACTTTGGCTGATCTTGCCGGAGGTGGCCATCTCATGCATAGCCTGCAGTCGGCACTTCACCAGCTCAGTGGGACATAAGACCAGAGAGGAGAAAACAGAGGCCACAGAGCCTGCGCACGCTTTCTGCATGTCACTGTACAGAATGGAAACACATGGAAAATTACAAATGTTTTGATCGATATATATATATATATATATCAGTGCTTCCCACACATAGACTTTACTTGGGCGGGCCGCCCAGGTATATTAACGGCCGCCCAAGTATATTTGGAGACACATTTAAGCTTTTATTATTTTTTTATCCTCTTATACTTTTGTATCCACCCAAGATAATGAAACCATCCGCGATCGATTAACTAGTGGAAAATCTCCCCTCGCCCTACGTGTTTCGTACCTGCTCGTTATGTGTGCGTCAGAACTGTTTACTCCCGCTGACATTCCCACGTGCGCTGAAAAGATGCGGTGGATATTTCACAAAGAGCGCTGCATGTTGCAAAGTCACAAGGCGGCGCTGTTGCGCGTTCTACAGGCTCGCGCAACAGCGCTTCAGACTGCTTCAAAGTGATTCTCAATCAACGAAAAGCGCAGATTTATGCCAAGCGATTGCTAATGAACCCAAGTTGATGAATTATGACAATGTCTACTTTATGGCCTTTATATAATATGTTTTAGACGGTTGTAAGAATCTGAAGATCAGCCCGCAATTGTGTAATTTCAAAATAAGAGTCCCGGTGTACTTCGGGCTTGTTTATAATTAAAAGTCACACGCTAAGTTTTTTTTTCTTCTTCTGGGCATTATTAGTATTTTGGTTACACAATAAATTGTATTTAATTTGATTTCCATTTAATTCATAGTAAATTATTGTAGTCTCCCCCACAGGAAGAAAAGACTAAGAACATTATTTGACACGTATATTATTCATTATATAAATTTTACTAGTAAAATCTGTGTCCCATTCACTGAGAAAGACACTATATGAAATAGCAAGGAAAACATAGGAAAAGGACAACCATTTAAATGATGTAATTTTGCATAATTTACAATGCATAATAGTATGCTATGTAGTTAAAATTAATTTCAATAAATAAAAATACTGTTAAAAATCACACATTATTTGTTTGTCACATGTAGTAGACCATTTTTGTGCCATGGGTAATTGAGGATTTTTCACCCGGCTACCACCGCAAGTATATTTCAAACCTGTGGGAAGCACTGTATATATATATATATATATATATATATATATATATATATATATATATATATACACACACAGTGCTTCCTCAAAATCCTCAATTACCCATGGCACAAAAATGGTCTACTACATGTGTATATATTATATATATATATATATATATATATATACACACACACACTATCAAAAGTTCAAGAGTTTAGGGTCAGTAAGATTTTTTTGTTGTTGTTTTTGAAAGAAATCAATACAAGAATACAAATTAATGCAAACTAATCAGCAAAGACATTAAATGATCAAATGTGAAAAAGATATTTCTAATGTTACAAAATATTTCTATTTCAAATAAATGTTATTTTGAACTTTATATTAATCAAAGAATCCTGAGAAAATGTATCACAGTATCCACAAAAATATTAAGCAGCACAACTGTTTTCTACATTGATGATAATAATAAGAAAAGTTTCTTGAGCATGACATCAGCATATAGTAATGATTTCTGAAGGATCATGTGAGACTGAAGACTAGAGTAATGGCTGCTGAAAATGCAGCTTTGCCATCACAGGAATAAATTACTTTTTTAAATATATTCCAATACAAATGTTATTTTAAAATTGTATATCATAATATTAATAATCATAATAATATTTCACAATATTAGTGTTTTTTCGGTATTTTTGTTCAAATAAATGCAGCCTGGTGTAAGAGACTTCTTTCAAAACCCTTAAAAAAAAAAAATCTAACCAAAACTTTTTAACAATATTGTTTATCGCAATATACATATTTTTATGAAAAAGTGATTAAAAAACAACTGAAAAATTAACTGAAATTCCTCTAAAATTTAAAATAATATCCAAAGTAACTTTGAAAGTACATACATCATGTACACTTGAGTGAAACAACTTTATTTGCATTTAATTATATATGGAAAAAAACTTATCAACCTTTTCAGCATCACTTTTCAATTCAAGCAAAAAAGAAAAAAAGAGGATATTTTAGAAGCAAACCCCTTCCATCATGGATTTGTTTTTTGGAAACTGTGTACTAGATAATATTCCTGTAGCTCAAACAGTAAAGCATGGAGCTAGCAACCCTAAGGTTATTGGTTTGATTTCCGGGGAATGCGTGAAATGATAAACTTCAATGCAACGCAAGTCACTCTGGATACCGTCTGCCAAAATGCATAAATGTAAATGTGATATTTGTGACACAAATAGAACTTGCCTGAGCACAGCCCCTTTCTCCTGACCAGAGATGTAGCGCACCACCTCCTGGCAAAAGCCATAGCACATGAAGAGCACAGAGTTCTCCGCGATGTTGGCCATGAGGGCTGGCGTGGTACCTTGATACAGCCCTCGAAGGCCCACCTGTCTGTATGTTGATACAAAGCAGTGCACAAAGCCTCTGTACAAAGTAGGGAATGTCTGCATTTTCACCTTAGCCGTGTCCAAAGGTTGACCACTAAATACACAAGCTGTGCCCCCTAAAGAGAACAGAGAGAGAGATTTTCTTCTCTTGTTAATGAAAATTAAAATGGACTGTAGGAATGACATCTTTACCTGTCAGTAATCATTATATAAATACATTTGTTTGTGTATTGCTCTTTTTTGTTGTTACAAACTTTTTTGCATTATACCTTTGATCACAGTTTAAAATGACAGAATGAAATAAAGTGTTAACAGAAATTAAAGGAGACATAGTATCCGAGTTACAAAGCAATGATCTACAACTAAACCACAAACAGTAGCAAACACAATCACATACATACACACTCACTGACCAGGGTTGGTTTCTCAAAAGCATTGTGTAGCCCTGGGTCAGTGAGTGTGTGTGTGGTGCAGGGACTGCTGAGACAATAGGTCTAGGCTGTGAAACCACAGAGGTAAGCAAAAACACACAGCTCAAAGGTCAGATAAGGACTGACAAAAGAAAGGGTTTACAACACAGATGGTGGTGCCGAAATAAAGTGTATCCTACTCTATCATCAAGGGCCCAGGACAACGTTTCCGAATGACCCTCCAAAATGAGATGATGCAAGATGAAGTTAGTTACCTATAGCTCCAGCAGAGAGGTCTATTATTGCCTGAACCACCGGATGTGGTGCCATGGTGAAATGTGCCAAGTACTCCAAGAAATCCTAATTCAAAGATATGTGCAAAGGCATGAGAATACTCAAAACTTTCAAACAATGTAAAACTTTTAAACAATGTAAATTTACTTAGAAGTAAAACCCCAACACAATCCCAATTTGCTTACTGTGTAACTTTCCCCTTAGGATTTGTTGCAGCAGGTTTGAAGTATAACTAATACGTTGTACATAAAGTTATGTACAAGAGTTACATTAGCAGACAAAATGGAGCTGAATCTCAAGTTTCATATAGCAAGTTCAGGTCGCCGGGTGGAGAAATTAAGTCACAAGCCACAAATACAGACCATGTGGCGTTGAAAAACTCACACACAAAGCCATGCTCTTCAACCACAGCGATGTTCGTTATCTTTACGCCTTTCTGATGCAATATTTTTGGCTGTCGTTTATTGGACGCAAAATAAAGTAACATTAAAAAAAATCCTCTTTACAGACAGACGTGTACTTGCATCACCTCGACTGAACACTATGGATAGCGAGACTGAACATATAAAAAGTAAAATAAAAATTCACCAAGCATGCCTACCTTATTTCAAGAAAGCGCTCAAAACGAAAATATGTAGCGAGGTGGTTTGATTCATGCTGGCTGCTTACTGAACAGACACATTTGCGATCAGATGAGTCATGACCTCTCGTCAGAGATCCGTAGGTTAGGAGTGTAGCCAGCGATGTCTGATTCGTGAACGTATTGTTCAATTGAATCGGATCTTTTCAAAGAATCGTTTGAGCAAAACCATAACGATTCGGTCACGAAGCTAACAGAATCGGTCCTCGCATTTCTCATGACTCATTCCTAGTGCCTATAAAAGAGGTTATTTTAACAACCGAATAGTTTAAATAAAACGTACTGGAAAGATTGTATGTAAGATTGTTTGACAAACGTGTCAATAAACAGTGTTGTATTAAAACGTGAAAAAAAGAGATACTGTCCTGAGATCTTGTTTAATGTAAGTGCTAATAATGTTGAATGTATCGTGGATACAATAAATTAAACTCTCACATGGAATTACAGTGAACAGCCTTATTAATTAAACAATAATAAAAAAAAAACGCCACACCAAAATGCCACACCACGATGTCAAGAGCAACGTGGTGTAATAAGAATCACTGAATCATTTTTCACCACTTCTTGGAAACGAACTGTTCTAAAGAACCGATTCGCATAAATGACTCGGGCTTCCCATCACTGGAGGGATGGAGGTTGACAGCGGCAGCGGCAGACCCCTCCCTTGGACCAGTTTTGTAAGCTCTTCCCCTTTCCTGTTGTAATCCGAATCAGTTGTCCTGTAGCAAAGTATTTGATACAGACTGATTAAAACAAATACAATCAATGGATGTTTAAACACTAGTAAAAAGTGTGAAATGAGTTATAAATTCACTTTAGTGGACGCAAAAAAAGACGCCCGGAACGTTTATACGTCTCAGGCGCCTGCCGGACAGTTTATTGTGCTGTACAGGTAAATGTGCATGGACGACATTGAGGTCTTCTGAGAGGGGCCATCATGTACAGAAGATTAATACATATATGTCAGGTCCGAAATGGATTAATTCATACGCAGAATACACGACTACCATCCACAAAATGTAAAGAGAGGGAGAGTTTTGTTCCTGTTATCTGGTAAGTTACAGTTCTGATCAGATTGACTGATGTTTGTGTGTCCAAAATCTCAATCTCAAATTAAAATATCTCAGATATAAGAATAAAATAGTACTTGATGAAATTAGGCGATTTAAAAAGTGTTTAACCAAGCGTTTTTTAAAATTCTGTTTATTTATTTATTTTTTAATTATGAACACTCATTTCATCTGACTTTTTTTATTTTAGGGCCACAGGTAGAGCAAGCCAGAGGCCATTAGGAACCAGTAGCATCTCTTTTAGTGAAAATAAAGAGAGCTCCACATCCCTGTCAGAAGACAATAAAAAGAGACCAGAAGAGAATGATTCTAGTGCTGAGGTTAACAGTGATGGACAGAAGAACACAAAAATTAATGAGGGCAATGAAATTTCAAATGCAATGTTGACATCACAGTTAGAGACTGAACCTGTGGTTAAACCTGAGGACAGCAAAAAGTTTGACAAGACAAAAACTGGGAAGGAGAGTCTTTTGGAGTTGCTGGGGGCAATGAAGGTGGAGGTCACAACCATACGTAAAATAAGACCCCCAAAGATCCCAAGAATCAATGAGAGGCCCGATCCACAGCCCATGGAAAGCGCACACAGCATGTTCCAGCATGCCACGGCTGAGGGTTCACAACAGCGGTGAGTTGTACATGCATACATACAAGCATAATTCATAAATAAATAGGTAATGCTGGGACAAAATCCCTGTGATAACAGCACTTAATCATACGATTAAGATTTATAAATTAAGGTAATTATATATTTGATCAGTTTTATATTTTTAATTTCTGACTAGCAAAAAATGTATCACCTCTGAAGTGAAAGTGGCAGCAGTTATCTGTTTTTTTGCATGTATTTTAGTGAGACTTTGAATCCAACACTGGTTGCTGCAGCCTCTGCCGCTGCATCTACACTGCCAAACAGCCGTCAGGCGGAGTCAGAGCTCCTTCAGCAGCTGAGGAAACATGAAGCCATACCTGAGACCCAGAGGAGAGCTGACGGACAGAACATAGGGTAGGCTCATTACAGATGTCATTTCTTAAAGTCGCCATAAAATGGAAATTCATCTTTTTTTATATATATATAAATGCATCTCTTTGATCTTATTGTAAATGATTCATTTATGCATAAGTTTATTTTTCTTTCTTTTTTTTTAGAAAGAGCTTGTAATTTTGAATCAAAATGTCATAATTCGATCTTCCAGTGAAATGATAGACTTCTTTCTGGTGACACATGTCGGTCTTATCCGGTCTTGTCATTTTGTCAGCTTAAACTCCACCCCAGAGCTCGCATTCTGATTTGCCTCCATCCAGTCGACAACAAATAAATAGAACCAAGTCCCTGCCCTACATTTTTTCCTTTTTCAATAGTTAATTTCACTCAAATGCACATCACAGTATGGAAGAAAACATCTGTTGCTCTTTCTGTTACATCACAATTTGAATTGCTTAAAAACATACATGATTTTGTGAAGGTTAGATTTTATTTGTTGCTATTGTATGGATATGGCAATGTAAATGTATGAAAGAGTCAAATAGGAAATAAAGTGTAACATGAGTACATTTGTAGCAACCATTATGTGTCCTTTTTCTCTTTCAGAGACATAATTGCTGATATGAAAGTTGGAAGAAGGCAGAATGGCAGATCAAATGCCAGGCCTAGCAGCCAGATCCGTTTTGACGATGACGGACAAGGATATACTCAAGACAGAGGTATTACTGGTGAACTTGATGCAGTTCGTACAAGGTAAAAAAAAATCTTCCCTGAAATGTTGTTTTTGAATACAATACATTTTCCGCTAACCATGTGCATCGTTTTGTTTTTAAGGAAGAGTCCTTTCACTAGTAAGAGGCTGAACATCTTCACTGCAGGTGCGGAGCAAGACTCGTTGTCAGATCTGGGTAAGGAGAGGTTCTGTTTTATGGCATTAACACATATTTGACACATAGTTGTCAAAAGTAACGACTTCGGTACCAATCGGTACTGAAATTTTAAAAATTTGACGCTTTGAGCACCACATTTTTAAAATTTCAGTACCGACTTGGTACTGAAGTCGTTACTTTTGACAACTCTACATATATGATGTATTTGAGTATCTCCGGGTGAAATTAATTGTATTACTCCTTGTCCTGTGCCTTGCTCTGAATTTTAGGCCCCACCCTTTGGGACATTAATCTAGCTAATCAAATTGTCCAAACAACAAATCAGATGCCTCGGAATGGCTTTGAGGAGATGATCCAGTGGACCAAAGAGGGCAAACTTTGGCAATATCCAATCAACAATGAGGCTGGTGAGTTCTAATGCAGGAATATGTTGCAGTCATCTTCCTGTTTTTAATACTGTACCTAATCTTAACTTTGTCTTTTGGCACATCGTGCAACTTTTTCAGGGCTGGAGGAGGAGGCAAATGTGCCCTTCCATGAGCATGTGTTTTTGGAGAAGCACCTTGAATCGTTTCCCCGGCAGGGTCCAGTCAGGCACTTCATGGAGCTTGTAATTACAGGCCTCGCAAAGAATCACCACCTTACGGTTCAGCAGAAACAGGAGCATATCGCCTGGTTCAGAGACTACTTCCAGCAGAAAGACAATGTCCTGAAAGAGGCTGAGGCTTAATAGAGAATTGGAAAATGGCAGAGGATGCTTTTGGATTCACCTGTACTGAATGCCCTAGAACCAGTTAGTTGACGTCCTAACTGCACTAATAATTAGCAAAACTGAAAACAGTCATTAAGCAACTGGAAGTAATAATTGCATCCATAACGACATTAAAAGACTGTATCATTGCTGTTGGTTCTTAATGGTTACTTGTATTATAATATACAGTTTACAAAGACATATTAAAGCTGTTTTTCAATAAATAGTCTGGATGTTGTGTATGCTGCTGGTAATTGTTTTCTTGTGTGGTGCTTTTCACAATACAGTTTGTTTCAAAGCAGCATAAAGAATTGCACCTTAGTTCTCTAGTCAAAAATAATGGTGATGGAGACCAGTAAAGATTCCCTGGCATGGTTATGTTATGAGAAAAATTGTTTCAAGAACTGGGTTTGGGTAACAAGCACATTAATCATAAAATATGTTTTTAATTTTGACGTAAATTCAGATTTTGTTAAAACCCTTGTGAGTCTACTTCCTTTCTTTAAATGTGGGTGGCCAATATAACTATAATCTGAAACCCTGTTTTTTAATAATTAGGCTTATTACTGCACCAAAAACCTTACAGCTTTCAAACCTTATGGATTGTGATATCACCACATTATGAATTATTAACTTTAACTTGTAAGTACTATAAATATATCCTGCTTTATCTAAATACATACAGTACACTCACATAAAGCAATATATACTGTACAGCAAATCTCAGCTGCTTGATTGTTTATATCATTGCTGTATGTAAACTACCCTATCGCCCAGCTCTAAACTGCCAAATTTGTACAACTAGGCATTAATGTATCTGTAAAGCTGCTTTTAAACAATGTATATTATAAAAAGCACAGAATTTAAGGAAATCAAGGTCTTATCACAGTTACCTTCCAGCATTCATGGTATCATCAAGGCCACTTAAATAGTTTATTAAAAACAATTATTGCGAACAACTTTTTTCAAGATCAATAGAAATTATACCAATTATGATGGTCAACAGTATGTTGTATATCACCTTTAAAAAAATATATAACTTTGACCTAAGGGACAATCAATTCTGTTCCTCGAAATTGACATCCCTGCACAGTTCAACTCCAACCCTCATCAAACGCACCAGAACCAGATAAATAAAATTTTCAGAAATACTTGGGCTGCATCCAAAATCGCATACTCTCTTGAATAGGTACTTATTTTGAATAAGTAATTTCTTTATGACTGCTGAGAAAGTATGTTCTATATAGTATGAGCATGTGTAATATTAATGTATTAATGTTTTTCACTTACTATTAAGTAGGGAAGTATGCAATTTCAGATGCAGCCTTGCTAAATACAGATTGGTGAGTTGGAAATGGGTTGGCACTGAACTCAGGAGGAAGGTAGTTCTGTAGGAACAGATTTAGGCACACTTGTTTCCTTCAGGAAATCCTTTAAGTCAAATTTGTGAACTTACAAATAGTATTTTACTTCACACAACAACACATCTGACAATTCCATTTTTATTCAAAGTGTCTGATTATAAAGAAAGTACATGTAGGTTTTATGAGCTACACAAACAATTTTTCAGGGAAGTTATTTATCAACACATGGAGCTCAACTAATAAATCACTCAAACTTCAGTTGGTTTTATCAAATGAAAGCTACTCATCATAAAGCATTCTACAGGGATCAATTCACATGAGTCTTTTAACAGTCACTTTCAAAAAGCAGCTATTTAGACACTGATGTATAAAGTTAACTACATGTGGAAAAAAATAATTCAAACAAAATCTAAAAATCATATTTTCACAAACTTATGGCAAAGAGCTTTTGTACAGGTTAAAGGTACATTACAAAAATGTAACACTAATCTTTGTTTTTGAAACTTTTTAAAAAGGACTAATGCACAGAATTCAAGACCTTTATCTCTAAAGCACACCAAAGAAAACAAAAAAACCAAAAACAAAAAAAAAAAACCCAATTCTATAGAAGAAAAAAATACTTTGGTGATCTTTGAAGTTTTTACAGAGATTAATTCAAACTGTTGTACAGCAGGAGATAAGGGAAGGTGGGGGGTTTGGGAGCTCCGCAGAGAGGTTTCTACAGTGGACGACTCGCCTCGGCACATGCAATCTAAAAAATAACATAATACAAAGTACATTAGCTGATGGAATAGTGGATAAAATAGAAGTTAAATGACTGAAGATTTAACAGTACTGAACACAAATTCAGATTAATTCGTGTGTGCAACATGGGACTCACCATTTTGGGTCACCACCGACGATAGCTAGTGGCTTGACGCTGGTGGGGTACTTTATGCCGCAACGTCTGCAAGTTCTTGTACTTTGACATGATACTTTGACTCTTTTTGAAGACCGGCTTCTGATTGAAGGGTGGTCTTGGGATTAAAGAGCCCTTAGGGAACATAGAAAAAAAATATTTTGGATTTATTTGGAATGTGGCCACATAAGCTAAAATTACTCAAAGCCTACTACAAAGACTACACAACTAAAAAAAAAAATAATCATCATCATCATCATCATGTATTATTGTTATTATTATTCAGAGTTGGAACTGACACTGATCAGGCCCTCCAGGATTCCGCGATCGCAAAATTTACCGCAAAATCAAGTAAACTGCGCAAAATTCGGAGGGGCTTGCAATTTTTCTAAATTGCTGCATATTTTCTGCAGATTTTGGGCCTAAATACGTTGTGTGGCGTAATTACAACATACATTCAGCCAAAGGAAAGCCCACTTCGAAGTAGGCTATGTGCGTTGAACTTGAATCGATCAATAAACAACTGTTTGCACCGTTGCTTTGGCATCTGCATCTGTCAGTCAGTCAACCACCGCAACAACCCCGCTCCCGCTGTAAGCGCGCATCTCTCACACACACAGAGTGACATCGTTTCCATCAATCGGTTCAGTTTATCAACAGTGTCTGTATGTTGCATAAAACAAGCTTGCGCACTCTGTAAACAAGCCCAAAATGGACGAGGAGCAAGACGGAACAAGTGAAGGAGACGCTGAATGAAAATGTATTCGGTAATATCTAGCGGGTTCCAGGGTTACCCCTGTAAAACGTAAAACAGCAGGCAACTACTTTACCTTTCTGACACCGCTTGTGTACTGATTGTTTACTTTCGAACTAAACTGTAGTTATGCTTTTTTGCACTTTAATCTGTTTGAAACATTCGTTTACTTTATACATTTTGTGTAGGCTATTCTTCAAAAGTAGGCCACTGTTATATTTAAGGTTCTTTTTGTTGTATTATAAAAATACTGCATTAAACCCTGTAAAGCCTGAAATAATTAAATAATAGCCAGAAAATAATTTATAACAGTTTTTTTTGTTTACCTTTAGACAAAATATAAAAGAAAAAAAGTTTGCATGCGTTTTATGTCTTGTCATATATTTGATACACCAGGATTTTATGGCCCATATAATATGGTGAGAGTATGGAGGGGAAAAACAGCTGAAAAACTGAACAAAAATTGCAATTTGCTGCAGTTGTTATTTATATGACCAAAAATGTAAATCAATGAGATTTTTATAACCGTACAACAGACTACTTGCATAAAATGCAAATAAATATAATTTGTCACTCTATATCTCCTAATAATGTCTTGGTAAGAAGATATGCTTAGTTTTATGATGAAAGCTCTATAATTTTTATTGTGGGGGGGCAAAACACAAAAGCAATGCAATAGGCATACAATGATTGAGAGATGAACAAATAAAAGTTCCTCAAAGACTGTTGTATCATATTTGATACATAAAATATACAAAGAGTACCTGACAACCATGCCCCCATAGTTTCACAAAATCCTGTGGGAAACACTGCAATATAACATTTTATATTTTTTGTTTGTTTGTTTTATTTGGTGTTACATATGAAAAAAAATGTTAAAATTATACTTAAGTTATTATCAATGTTCTTCTTTTAAAAATTGCAGTGCCCAGTGGTTCTTGAGCTCAGAAAAGTAATACAAATGTTAGAAGAATTCTGACTCTGGTATATTTTCACTGAAAAACTACACAAGAAATGCCGCAAATATTGCGGCAAATTTTGAGAAAAGCCGCCACAAAATCAGTCATTTTAGGCCACAGAAATCAGAAAAAAAGTCCCAGAAAAAAGTACCAGAAAGCATCACTTACCATTAAGGGTTTCCTGAGAACTCCATCAGGAGCTGGTCCCCTCTTCACTCCAACAGTTGAGCGGAAATTAGGCCTCTATGTACAAAAGAACATGTCTCACTACAAATCACTTAACAAAAATGACTAACATGAAAGAGTGTGATATAAAACAAGAAATGCTTTCACTTTCAAAGCACCCTTGATGAGTACAAGACTCATTTTAAGAATTTCATTACCTGAAATGAAGCAGGCTTCCTCAGGTTTTTTTCTGGACTTCCAGAAGACCTACAAAAAAAAAAAAAAAAAAAATAAATTGTAGAGGGTTGCATTTGTTGAAGTTTAGCAGCTGTAACCAACTAATGGTACGTTTACACGACAACAATGTACTAAAAACTGATCTGTGAAAACGTGTGTGAAAGAAATTTCAATTTGATTCATTCATATTTACTCCATATGTATTTACTCCATATATTTACAGCAATATTTCCTGTTCTGTTATATGAGTGTGTATGTTTGAGGCCTGTAAGGCCTACTTCATCCTGAATATGAAATGTCGTCACAATGACCTGCTTGATTTTGCTTGCCTCTGCTTGTTTTGGGAGCACAATCAAGTGCTTATCACAATTTCTTTGTCCATATTAGGGAGACAGTTACTGAAAACAGTAAGTCAAAAGAGTATAAAAGCAGAGAAACAAGCTGTTTATTTTCTGTCATACATATGGCGGAGCTCACTGCTGTATGTCTGACCTTCTTGCAAGAATAAAACATTAAAAGATTTTGACCGTGTTGACTCTGACAGTGTTCTTTATTTGAGAGGAAATTTCTACAACATATGCATGCCAGGCGAGAAGTTGGTAATGTCACTTTATATACACACATGCATGTGACCTCACTGTTTCACAAATTTTTGTTTTTGTAGTTAACACGGAGACAATAACGGTAACGTTTTCAAAAACTTGCACTTTGAAACCTGTTTTCAAATGTTTGCATTTTCAGGCCCCCAAAACGCGGCCAAAATGCATACAAAGTTTTCTGTGTTGTGTAACCGCCCCCCCAAGAATACAGTTAATTTACCGTCTTTCTTTTTGTTCCTGTGAAGAACTTGTAGGACTCTGTAGTTTGGTGAAGCGTTCATTCAGTGTTAAATTTCCATGAGATTCTGATTCCTCTGGGAGAGAGAGAAAATTTAGAACAAAAAGGTAAGTTACATACAGAGATTTGATATTAATTTATGCTGTTGCAATATGCTATTTGCAAATCATTCAAAACTATGACAGAAGTGTCAGACTTTTACCAGACTTGTTCTTGGGTGCCTTATTCCTCCAGGGTGCATTGTTCTTAGAACTAGTACTGGGTTTGTGCCCTGCCTCCCAATGGGAAACCACAACAAGGTCACGTGAAAGTCGCCTGTCTATTGGTGAGGAGCTGAAAAGAAAGTCAACAAGTCATGTGAACAAGTGATCCATATTATGTGGACGCTTAAGGATAGAATAAATGTCATATTAAATAGGCATTATCAAGCATTCAGAGAAAGCAGAAGGCATGCACAAATGTTATGAGTTCAAAGTGGAATAAACTTGTGCCTTGTGAACTGAGGAGGGAAAAATTTTGCACTTAAAACTAAATTACTCAAACATTCACAGTCCTCAAGAACCCAATTGTATTGTTGCAAATGCAGAAGGACCAATGATGGATTACTACATGGGTACTTACAGCAAAGCAAGCCCATCATCTCCATGCTTCAGTTTGAATTGGTAGATTAATTTTCCCTGATTCACCTTGGCCTTTAGCAGCCTTCCTTTCACTAATGTGAATAACAGATATTCGCAGACTGAATGAGTGGACTGAAGAACGCTGTGTAGTAATCATGTTACGCTCCAAAAAGTAAACAGATTGGCAGGTGAGCACTTCCTTTTATCCAGACTTGACATGCCAGACACATTCCTCTTAACCTATCCTTTAATGCTGTATTAGATGTATTTGGAGACTGCCAACTTATTCTTGCTGGGAAACATTTCATGGTATAAAAGCTGGTTTGCAGCTCTGGATTTTGCAATGACATTGAGGTAAAGTTTCGCTGAAAGGATCTTCCGAATGCTGGACTGATTTCTCTAGAATTTGTTGGCTAGTTCTCTTGCAGAACCTTCAAACTACATCGTCTGTGGAAAGATCTTCATCAACCTCTTCCATGTGCATTTTCATCTTCACATAACAGGTAGGCATTTAAAATTAAAATTGCTTGGATGGTTCTTCAGTTGCAGAACTTCTATTGAAGGACACTAAAAATTAATGGTTGGCATTTTGGTAAGCATTTTTCATTAGGAACAAATGATTCAGGTTTTTAGCTTCAGCACAACATGCTGCCATTTCAGTCAGTGGTTTGGTTGTACAGTAACATGATCCCTGCTTGTCGATGTCAATGCTGTAATGCCAATTATATAAAGGCATTTAAGGGCATAAATCTTTCATAAATACCAACAGAGAACTGCAGTTATGGAGGAGCGATGTGGCAAGGGAGAACATCCATTTTGTTCCCATTTCGTTGATCTGTCGTTGGAAGTAGGTGTATGAAAGACTTCTTTCTCATAGTAGTCCTCACACGATGAGGACTCTTTTTGGCTGCCGTTTCAAGGAATTCCTGGGGTTATTGGAGATGTAGTTTTATTCTTTGACCATGGTCATTGGATTAGATGCTGACCAAATCTTACATTATTCTATTAAGGGATGGTACAGGGTGACTCGTTCATGCAAGTTCTCTTACTGCAAACAAATCTGGTTTCCACTGAAAACAGAGTACAAGAGTCAACCTGTTTCTTCATCCAGCCAATCATCTAAATTCTTCAAAGGGAACAACTTCTCGTGATACATCATCAGTGTCTAAATGTCATAACTGCTGAAACAGAGCTTGGCTGTGAAAATTTCTTCTCCATGGAAATCCATTCAAATGTCCTTCATGTATCCATTTTCCAAGACATCCTATTCAATGTCCATGAGACGTAGCCATGAGAGATAGACTTTTATGTTACTGCAGTTAGTTGCATATCGAGGCAGACCATTGCAGGTATAACAGGACAGACCATCCTTCTGCAAACACTTATGATTAAGGCTTAAAAACCATTTCCCTCCCTGGAAGACATTTTAAACATCTCTTCTGGGTTAAAGTCGATCTGGATGCATCATTGTGGGACACATGGCATTTGACTTTTGGAACAAAAAGGATTGTGAAACTTTTGAAAGACTTGCTCAGACTTATCTCTTATTTTCTTGACAAGGACAGAGGTATTCTGGACAATGACAGGTTTAACATCATACGGTTGACAAAAATGAGGAGGAAAACAGGCATGATTTTCTTTTTTCTCTCCTCATCCATCTCATCTGACAAGGTGACACCCATTTGATGAAAGTTGTGCCATTGAAAAACAGGAAGCTTGACCTTCTAAACATCACGCGCCCATTGCCACAGTGTGAGGGGTGATACCATACCTGTGTGCGCTCACAGAGCGACGGGATTCCATCTTTGTTTCGGATTCCCTCTCAGGCTCTGCGGTCTTGGAGACTGTGCTGGGGGATGACTCTCTGGATGACGGCATCTTTTTGAGTGGTATCTTGCGTGGTGGCACTCCTGAAGAATCTTTGCCATTCTTTGGTGCTGTCTGAGGCTTGTGTTTCTGGACTCTGTCCGAGATTCTTGGTGGGGGCAGTTTGAACCGGGTCACTGACTCTGCTCTAAACTTCCGTGCCTTTAGTAGTCGACTTTTATCGTTGAGGGACAAACCACGACCTCGGAAGCCCCTGAGAGGAAGAGGTCTCACTGATAATTCCCTGCGGAAACGCTTCGGTGGCCCGTGCTCAAAACCACTTGATGACGGCGGACGCCTGAACTCTTGACTCTTCCTCTTGAATGGCCGTCCAATGGGCCTTTCCTGAGGTCGCAGAGGTGGATAAGGTCTGAACGATGAGCCAGATGGGGGTGGGCCTGGTCTCCGTGCCGGTGATCTGTAAGGGGGCCGAGACTGTGGACTACCCCCTCCTCCGTGTGCCCATTCCATGCCGGGGCGCCGGGACTCTCTTCCAACATCTCCATGCGGCCCACGCTGATCTCTCTCTGCAGACCACCTACATATCCATTACAAACAATACAAACATGTGGGTTATAATGCCAGTTTGTGCTGCTTGAGCTGTGTGGAAGCTCTTAACTTCTATCAATTTAGATCCAGCCCCAGGCTGCTGAATGCCATAACTTCTGGGCCAGTATAACTTTAAGGGGAAAAAGCCTCAAATGGTTTTACAATTTCTCCAGACAGACTTTCACTTTATGGGCTTTAGCATTAGATCCTGTGGTACTTTACACTGACAGAAAGCTGAAGGAAGCTGGGATTTACTCTCATCACCCTGCTGTGTACTGGACTTTGCAATCTAACACATAACTGTATATTTACTTTACCCAGCCTTCACAGCTTCATTCTTGTACCTCTCTGGATATGAACTCCTTCCATGAAACTCTCTGGGTTTCCTTTGGGGTGGGCCAGAGAGCCGCGAATCCCCACCAGGGGGGTGAGGATAACCTCCTGGGCCATTCCAGTGGTGCCCACCAAGTGCTGGTCGGCCAAAGGGCCTGTCACGAGGTGCAGGGCACCAGCTCCTGTCATGCTCCTGAGGGCTTGGGCGTCGCTGGGGACCCCTGAAGGAACTATGCGGTGAAGGAACCCGCCTTTCTGATGGAGGGCCATGGAAATGGCGAGATGGAGATGTGTGGCTAGGGTGATTTCCATGGAAGAGTGGTGCTCTGTGGCTAGGCGGTCCATGTATAGGACCATGTGGGGACTGCCTGTGCTGGACTGGGGGAGGGCGGCTTGAGCGGGGTGGAGAAGGCCTCCTGCGGCCCCGCTGTGAATCCTGTGAGCTGGGATAGGGATGGAAGTGATCCTGGTTCTGCATCCACTGTCCGTGTGGTCGTTCTCTGCGTTCACCCATGAGCGAGGGCCTTTTGGGGTATGACTGTGGTCCACTACTGTTATCTCTCCAACTTGGTGAGGCTTTTCCGAGAGGTCCTCTGAAACCCCTCTGGCTTCTTGAAGGGGGGCCATATCGTCCTTCATGATTCATGCTGCTGTAGTTGTCAGAGAAGGGCCTGTATGAGAAACAAATGTGAAATTTTAAGTCACCATTATATTGATAATTAGGTAGATATATATAATTTTATATAATGTTGATATATATATATACACACACACTACAGCAATGTACTACCTGTGTTTGGAACGAGGAGATCCTGAGTGTGGTCTCACCATTTTTCAGCTTTTCACCTATCTTCAGTGGGGAAAAAAGACATTAAATATTATACTTCCAGGTTATGTACACTAATGACAGTAGGACTGACATAAAAACAGCAAAATAAAGGGGAAAACTGAAAGAAATATTTTACTGGAGCTGGTAAAATCTGAAAGTAAAAGTAAGACTAGTAGCGCAATGCCAACAAGTTACAGCAGTATTCTCTGAATAACAAACCTAAGGCCACCAAGCAATCAACCTCAGCATGTGTTACATGCCAATCTTTCTGAAATTTAAATAATGATCAAAAGGTACATGCTGCACACTAACCCAGATCCATCAAATAATTCGAAGTCATTGTTAGTTCAGGAAAAATATATTTTAAAAACCTTTGAACATGTACAATATTCGGCTGTCTAACCTGATCAGTGCGTTCATATCGAGATTATCAGACACACTACAAGGAATCGATATAAAACCACTGAATGCGTTTTAATCCCATGATACTTTTGCCCAGTCAGCCATGCTCCAGGGGCATAAAGACCGAATGAATAAAAACTCAAATGCAAGGTTTTTTTTAACGGTTTTATATAACACACTGAAACCAAATATGGCCCTTAATTTAATTATGTAGGAATTTAAGCGAATTTATACGAGGTCGACGACACCACATTCTTGGCCTACATGAACGCGTGTCTCTGGGCCGACAAGGCCGTGAGTTTCACATTCAGAAGAGTAATTCGAAACAAATGTCTTAACACGTTTAATTGGTCATATTACACATATAGAACACCAACAGTTTTAAAATAACAAATGCAATGTTATATTGAATACTGAAACATATCAAAGATAAGTCAAACAGCCTGTTCCGTTTTCAACATTAATACGAAACTACGACAAAGCGAAACCATTTTCCACTACATTCTAAATAACATAAAGCAACAGTATTAGTTATCACTTTTTCACAGTTTGAATGTTTACATTTTTAATTCCGACAAAGTTGACCGACTGAGTTGTTTTAACATACCCAAGGTTGTACGACACGGAAAAAGATAACCAAGTCTAGCTCATCGACAAAAGCTTAGCCGTGAAAGCTAACAAACGTCTTCCGTTATACGTCGTTCCACATCTGACCGAAGGTGAACCGTATATGCTTTCAAAACAACAAAAATTCCGTCACTTTCGTCGTTACATCGAAGTTGTTCCGTCGAAAAGGGTGAATCGTCTTGTAAAATTCGTACACGCCAACCGAACAGCTGCAGCCGTGACGTCAACAGAGCAGGGCGCGTTCACGTCGGGACAGGAACTGGATTGATGTCGACTACACGCATTTGTTGCTTTATTAGTATTTTGTATAATTTAGTCAACGGATTTTTTTATACTTTTAGAATATAAATATCTTATTGGAATTGAAACATACAAAAAGATGGGCATAACCTGAGGCATTTGATGAGACTGTTGTCACTCTGATCACGGCTGAAACCTCTTCTCTCTCTTTTTTTTCTCAGTTAGGAGAGAGTCTTTTCTCTTTATTACCCCAGACCAACACACAGCTCAGTTAAAATAAGTTCACATGATGTACTATAGGCCTACATGTTGTTATTTGTCTGCCTTGACTGTGGTATATGTTGAATGAGATATAGCCTACTGTTATAAGGTACTAGATTGATGGGAATTGAGATATATACATTATTTATCTTGTTTCTGTAGGCTATATTACATAATTTATCATACTTGCCCTCATATCATTCCAAATCCGTATGACTTTTGTTCATCTTCGAAACACAAATTATATATTATGAAACCTAGGAGTTTTTTGTATCTGTGCTGAATTTTACATAAATAAATCACAATAATCCCGTGCTATGAGCACAGCTACTGAGCTCACATGTCTGAGTGTCTGACTTTCTAAAATGATCAACTATATAAACTAACTTTCAGTATTTTGCTTGTGTTGTGTTGTGTTTTGGCCTCTAGAGGTCCTCGTGGTACTCTCATGCCCAGCTTACTCAACTTTTAATTAGTTATGTTAACATGTCTCGTTCAGCTGTATATTTAAGGCTATACGTTCACACTGTCAGTCCAAATCCAACTATTTGTGTATCTGATTGGAATCTGATCTAAAATTATTTACTGTCTACACTGGCTACGTTCACACTGTCAGTTCAAATCAGATTATTTGTATATCTGATTGGAATCTGATTTAAAATTATTGATGTCTACATTGTGTATCGCAACTGTTTATATCCGATTTGTGTGTCCATGCCACTCTTTCATTTTCTGGAATATCTGCATTGGTTTCTATGCCAATGATGTTGTGTTGGTAGGTATACACCAAAAACAACAACAACAACAACAACAACCACAGCATGCATGGGGTTTGCAGTACAGATGTTGTCTTATTTACAACATGACATTGTAGCTGCCGTGTGCTGGACTACTGCATACTACAGTGGCAGAAACTTAGGAGGCTGGTATGACCGGCTTTATTCCGTGCTGTCGTCTCCGCCAGTTTCAAAACATATCTCCATTATATTGTCATTCTGCTCATCCAGCACTTTGCAACAACACAACCTTGTTTCTGCAGCGACGTTTTCTATAACAACATCTGACGTTTATATTTTACGTGGTGTGAGAAAGTCACATAAAACACGCAAAATCCGATCAGAGCAGTCAGACTGAAACAGATTTCCAGAAATACGATTTGAATAGGATTTCAAAACATATGAATATAGCATTTCATGTGATTTTTGACCGTTCACACTAGCTAAATCTGAATGGATTTCAATAAGATATGATTTGGACTGACAGTCTGAACGTAGCCATTGTGTATTATACAGCCATATCACCCTGTAGCCCAAGACTGGTTGCCCACTGAAGCTAAGCAGGGTTGAGCCTGGTCAGTACCTGGATAAGAGACCTCCTGGGAAAACTAGGTTGCTGTTGGAAAAGGTGTTAGTGAGGCCAGAAGGGGGTGTTCACCCTGTGGTCTGTGTGGGTCCTAACACCCGGGGGACATTATACTGTAACAAGCACCGTTCTTCAGAGGAGACGTTAAACCGAGGCCCTGACTCTCTGTGGTCATTAAAAAATCCCAAGGCCCATGGTGTAACCCCCGTGTCCTGGCCAAATTCCCTCCATTGACCCTTATCAATCATGGCCTCCTAGTAATCCCCATCCATTGAATTGGCTCTGTCACTCTCTCTCCTCTCCACCTATAGCTGGTGTGTGGTGAGCGCACTGTGGCTGCCGTCGCATCATCCCAGTGGATGCTGCACACTGGTGGTGGTTGAGGAGAGACCCCCAATATGATTGTAAAGTGCTTTGGGTGTACAGTAGTAGGCCTACATAAGAAAAGCGCTATATAAATGCCTCATTCATTCATTCAATCATTCATTTATTCATTCATTCATTCAACTGTTCAGATCCGATTTGTGTGTCCCGTGGCGCTCTTTCATTTTCCAGAATATCTGCACTGGTTTCTATGGCAATGACATTGAGTTGGTATACGCCAAAAACTAAGGGGGGAGGGAGCCTACCCATGACCACAACAAGACCCTCATTGACCTGGCGGTGTGGCTGGATAATCACCTGAGGGAAAGGAACTTGAGTCGCCAGTTTGTTTTCACACTTCTTGTCAGTTCAGTTCCCATAGAGGAGTTACCACCATCCCAAGAATCTCCAGAACCTATGCAGTTGGGTGGTACTCGAATCTACTCATCGCAACGTGACCGCCACATGAAAGTGCGGTGTTGCCTATACTGTAGACTGCCTGGACATTTCCGTTCTGCCTGTCATGAGCTCTCAGGAAACGCTCAGTCCCATACAGGCAAGGAAGGACTGTAATGGGAATTACTTACATTGTCCCACTTTCCAATTCAGGATTGTTTCTCCCCATCACACTTGCTTGGGGAAATCATAAGCATCAGCTCAAGACTCATCTCTTGATAGGAGTCTCCAGATCCCCTCTGACTCACTCGCAACCCCCTACATTTTATTTATCTTGCCTGCGGACTATACCTTTCTCTGTTTTATCTTTTTGTGGACTTTCTCCTCTGGAGTTTTTTGCTTTAAGATCTTTGGAATTTTGAAATATTTTTTGGACTGGTTTCTTTACTTGAGAATTATTTTTTGCTGTTTTTTGCTCCAGCAGTGGATTTTTTTTTTTTTTTTTTTTTGCTTGCTTGAACTTTTATTAAAATAAATTCTGCCTCTCAGCTTCTCCTAAGTGCATCTATTGGGCTCACCATCCTCCAGTGGCTCAAGGTTTGAGAGTCTGACTCTCACACCAGTGACCCAAGTTCAAGTCCCTGATCTGACACTAACTTTCAATTGCACTGATATAGCAATATATTTTTCTTGCTGTGTAAATGCATTTATGTAATTCATACTCTTCAATCTCCTAATTTTCAGCAGAAGAGAGAAAATCTTGCTGATTCTCTCATAAGAAGTGAAATCAATTCTCTGTTTCAAGGCCTGTGATTGGCTGCTCGTTACTGATATCATACTTTCACGTGCATGCGCTTCATGAACTCAGGATCAAAGCTTTAGTCAAAAGAGTTGAGAGAAAGCTGATGATCAGTGTTAGATCATTCTTTTTTTTTTTTTTTTCTTTTTTTTGTGGATACAGAACCAGGTCCAGATGATTACAGATTATCAGATATATATGAATCCTAAACTAGATACCTGGTTTTTTCATCATGCACTTTCTTACCCTCTTACTTACAGTAAATGCCATAAACAGCCTATATTTGTATAAGCAATTAAATGTTGTTTTTCTTGTGTTGGTAAAAAGAGACCTGTCAAAACCTTACTGAAAACCTCAGTGTATACCCATCTAACAGACAATAATGAATAATGATGGAAACTACCTCTATTATAAATGAGAAATCAGCCTTTTATTCTCTCTTCGCATTGTTATATATATTATGCTGATAGATCTCAGACATGAATCCTGAGGTGAATGAGGTGAACCGTAAAATACTGAAGTTCTTGATAAAAATAGAGTTTCAGTTCATTTTCAGACATTGGTCTTGTGACATTCACTTATGACTTTTTACCCTTCTTGCCTTTGTATTCTTCACTCTTTCCGTAAATGACATGAGCATGGGCTAAGTTAAAAGGATGTGTTGCTTATGTAGTCAAAAAGAGATGTGTTTGCATACAGTGTGTTTCCAACAGATGTGAAATGCAGATGATCAAACTCACCCTGCGGCTAATCAGTTGGTTAACAAGCTTTTGTCTTCCAACCAAGAGCTCCACACAGTCTATGACTCAATAACTGTGTCTGTGTATGTTACTGAGGGGGAAATGGCAGGACATTATGAAGCAAATCAGTCAACTGCATATGCAGTAGAGGTGATTGTTCAGGCAGCTGTTACATTTAAGAGCTATCAGAAGCTGGACTGACATCAAGACTATTGCATTAAGGTAGGAAACTGACAGATAATTGACTGCTGTTGTGGTTCTTTAAAACATAACTTAAACAACATATATAAAAATATAACATATGTAACTTTTTATAACTTTAAATGAGAACAATGTCATTATTATGCCACTATATTGTGTCATTATATTGTAGTCAACATTTGAAGTGGATCAAAAAAGTTAATCAAAGTTGTCCTAAAAAGAAGGTTTTAGGACAACTTTGATGAAAGGTTTTGATCCACTTCAAATGTTGACTACTGTGTATATATATATATATATATAAATAAATATAAATATATATATATATATATATATATATATATATATATATGTGTGTGTGTGTGTGTGTGTGTGTATATATATATATATATATATATATATATATATATATAAATAATTTTATAAAATATTCTATATTTTATTAATTGTATTAAGAAAATGATTACATTGTTTTTTTTTATTTTTGTTTTGTTTTTCTTGTCTTAAGTACCTAGAGGACAATGTTAAAAGTCTTTTTCTGTCATCAAATTAATTATTAAATTCCAATTCCATAATTTCAAATCTTTGTTGATCCTGGAACAACTTTCCAATCAGATTTGAGGGACAAGTCTGAAGTTTAGGCTTACAACCAGGGTTAGGTGCTTCTACATCAGTGTTATTTACCTATCATTTCCCTCTGATTTTAGGGATAACTTATGGGTAAGGTTAGGTTTAGGGGTAGGGATATGGTTAGAATGAAATTTTCTAACAAAATGAACAAAATATATTGACCCAACAATATGTCAAACTCGGCAAAATCAGGATGTACTCCTCTTTGCTACCTTGATTCAAATTCAGGAATTGAACTGAAATATAAAAAAGCATTTTCAATTCAGTTCTCAGTAGTGCACAACCCAGCTAAAATGGAAAAAAAAAATGGTATTAGTGAAGTTAAAAGGACAGTAATTTTGGAGTTCTGTTAAACTATTTATACTAGATTTGAAGTGAAAGGGAAGTGAAAGAAGGAGGTGTCAGCAAACATCATTAGAGTGTAACCGCTTCGCTATCTGCTTCATGAAACAAGCTTAAGTTTAAACTCATAATCATTCAAGAGGAACGTAGATTTTCATCTCATTCTCAAGATGGTTCATGTAGACATGGTGATTGTGCAAATGTTCAGATCATGTGAGACTAAAGGACGACACGTCATTCTCATGTGGTTTATTTCTGTTTGTCCCTTACAAAAAATAAGTATACTTCAAGTTCATTTTATTAAGAATATTTAAGTAAAGTTCAAGTATATTTTTAAGTATACTTTCCCCCGGTTTAACAGACAAGGCTTAAACTAGTCCTAGACTTAAATGCATGTTTGAGCTGTTTTAACTGAAAGCAACTTGTACTGACATATCTTAAAATATGTCAGTGCTATTGTTTTGTCTCAAGATGCACACCAGCAATAGTGTACCTTTATAAAAGCTATAATATCCTAATTGAACTAAGATCTAATCATGGCTTAGCTAAGCCCTGTCTGTGAAACCAGGCCGATATTTTATGTAGTAAGTATACTAATATCAATGTATACTTAGATGCAGATGTATACTTGTAAGTGTACAGTTTCAATACTTGGGATTGGCCCTAAATTGTCCCACTTTTTTAAAATCATATATTTATCAAAGACTACGTCTGGATTGG
Source organism: Mylopharyngodon piceus (assembly GCA_039654765.1). Lineage (NCBI taxonomy): Eukaryota > Metazoa > Chordata > Actinopteri > Cypriniformes > Xenocyprididae > Mylopharyngodon > Mylopharyngodon piceus. Next base: position 11,805,529 of record CM077443.1, read on the forward strand.
ATTCAGAACAATGATCGAAACATAGATGAAGTAGATCGAGTCCATCAACACCCCCAATGCTTCACTGTCATTAACCCTTCCTGCTTCGGCATTTCATTCGGTAATGTTAGGCAGTTTTAAACTTATATGCTGTTTAACGTTTGATGATCGCGTTATTTTACATTCGCTAAGCAATCTTGTATCGCTTCCCATAGATATACATAATAAAGGCTAGATGTCTCGTCCGCGCTGCTGGCCAATGGAGGTCGACGTCCGCACCTGGCGGCCATCTTGTAACAGTCAGCTCGCTCACTCGTAACATTGTTTTAATGGTGCATGTACTTTTTAAATAACCATAACTTGCTCAATTTTCTACCGATTTTCAAACTGTTTGGTTTGTTATAAACGTCAGAGATGTACTTATGACACTGCATACTTATGAATAATTATAACCATGGACTTCCATATGAAAATAACATTGAACAGAACAGATAGATGCAATGAATATACACACGCACAAGGTATTTATGTTAAATCAATATATAGGCTACTAAAACTCAGTGTACAGAATGGCAACATGAGATATATATATATATATATATATATATACACTTTTATAATATGAATATTACTATTATAATAAAATAATTATAATAAAATGAATTATAATAAAATTTATAATAAAATTAATTATTACATGTTTATTTTAACTTCTTCAGGGTTGGGCCATTTACTAGGCTTTTCCCCTCGACATTGCACTGTGCCTACTTCAGAGATCACTGTTCCAAAAAAAAAAAAAAAAAAAAAAAAAAAAGGTGTCCAAAAGAAACATTCTGCGATTGTGTAAACAAACTTGTAAAAAGCTTTGGGTCAACAACAATCTTGTAATACTATTATGTCATAGCCCCGCTGTTCCTGTGTATCAGGACCTGTATCGTACATACATCCACTAAGTAACTAACGATTATCCCAAATATAATCATAATATTGTCATATCTTACAGGTGAAAGGTGATCCCACGGGCTCTCGTTTTGAGACTACGGCGATTGGAGCATCCATAGGCTGCACAAAAGTCTGGCATCTTCTGCTATAAAACCAGCAATTTCCTGTATCATAATGTAAGATGTTTTTAACAAACCAAACCGATTGGAAATCATGTGCAACTTAAGTTATATTGAAAAGAAAGAGCAATTCTGTCTCTCCCACTGATGTAAAATTGCTGGGTAGCAGCTAAACTGTAACTACTAGGTCTCACTCAAAGCTTCTTGTTATTAGCCAGCTAATAACTACAACCACATCCACAAAGATTGTAATTTAGACAAAAGATTAGTTGTCATAAAATCGTTATTGGTGTCAGTAAAACCTATATAATTGAACAGCTCGATTGTGGTCTCAGCCTTGATAACTTGCGCAAGTAGCCGTGATACACAACTATGCTGTATGATTAAGTCATTTTTCGAAAAGAAAAGCTACAATTTCAACATGTTCAAGCATCCAGAATTATAGCCACGTTAATAACGTTTGTAAGAAACCAAACCATTTGTAAATCCGTCAAGATCTCAGCGAGATAAGAGTATTTGTGTTCGTGCAGATCACTCACCTTACATCAGGTACCACAGAGACCGCCAGAAAGCTTGCCTGTGACAAGATGGCCGCCGGTGATGACGTTAGAGATTCCGCCGTAAGACATCTACCTTTTATTATGTATATCTATGTCGCTTCCCTTGTTTCTACTTCTTCACCTGTGTTTTGATCCGGAGATTCTGTACTGTTTCAGAAGATGCGTAATAGCGCTCTCTACCGTATAACAGTGAAAACATGGATAGCCGGAAAATTCAGTCAACAAAAAGGAACACATCTGTTTGCTTTATAAATCAGTATTTTCAAGCAATGTAAGACAGTATGAAAAGTATGTGAAAAAAGTATTTAGCCTAATTGGCTACTCAATCAAAAGAGTAAACATATGGGCTACATAATTAGGGCCCGAGCACCGATGGTGTGAGGACCCTATTGTAATTGCTCGGTCAATTCTTCTTCTTCTCCGAAATGAATCGCATTTTTGAGGGCCTAAACATGCTTGAAAACTCATGAAACTTTGCACAAGCGTCAGAAGTGGTGAAAATTAACGTCTGATATGGGTTTCAGAATTAGGGGTGCCAAAATGGCTCGATAGCACCACCTACAAAATTTCAATGAAGTGCCCTTCACGCTACGTTTCACGTACAGGTATGAAATTCAGCAGACAGATGTAACAGCCCAATACCTACAAAAAAAGTCCTTGGGTGCAAAATCTGAAAACCCAACAGGAAGTGAGATATTTTGAATTTTCTCTGCAAAATTTTTGCAGTTTTTGCCATTTCCAGACGTTGTACTTTAACGAACTCCTCCTAGAGATTTTATCAGATCAACATCATATTTGGTCAGTCTAATCTAAAGGCCTTGGGCCTGACGTTAAATTGCGAAGATCTTGAGTTTTCGTTGAAGGGCGTGTCCGTGGCGGCCTGACAAAATTCGATGTTTCGCTATGAACAGATGAAACAGGAAGTTGTTGTAACTTGGGCATACAATCGGAGCGTTCCAAACGGGATATATCGCCCTCCGAAGGGCACTTCGGAGTGAAAACAATCATGGCCGCCATATTGAAGGGTCGTTCCAAACCTAAGTGCTCAAAACTGGCCACTTCAAAGGGCCCTTCGGAATGAAGGATTTGACACTGATGGACACTTCGGGCCTCCATGATCCTCTGCACAGGGAAGTTGTTTGACATCACAGAATGGGTACAGGAGGCTCGGAGTTATATTTTACATATAAATGTATGTATAGTATTTTTCTATACTACTGTAATATTTATACGAGTTAGATTTGGTGCATTATTATGGTCAACATGACATTGTATTCAACAAAAATACTTTACAGCTCCCTTTATCAGTTCATTCAAATGTTTCAAATACATAGACACAATATGCATTATATTTAATGTAAAAGACCGGCAGTAACTTATAATGTTACTACAGTAAATGAATGCGTATTTAATACAAAGAGTAAACCAGGGGAAAAAAGACGAAGGCACCTCCTTGATTGTCTCGTTCAGATGTGCGTTCCAAAAAAAAGAGTTTTTTTGACCCCTACACCCTTCATCCCTTCGAAGCTCTCACTCCGGAGGGTAAACCCTTTGAAGGGATTAGGGCATAGGGATGAGCCCTTCCGAATGAAACGCAGGGAATGTCCGATCTGCCCCAAACTTCACATGTTTTATAGGTGTACTGGCCTGAAGACATCTATATACTAATAATCAGTTAGTCATAGCGCCACCTGCTGACAACAGGAAATGGCATGTTTTGCACTATAATTCACTCCCAGAAACACATTTAAATATGCCATGAAGTACCAAACATGCTAGAAACACGTTAAATCATGCAACACTTGGCTAAGTGCTAAATTATGCGATTAACGCCAGGAAGTTGTTGTAACTCAGGCAAACAATGTCCGATCTGCTCCAAACTTCACGTTTGATAATAGTCCTGGCCTGAAGACATCTACATGGCAATATTCAGTAATAGTCAAAGCGCCACCTGTTGGCAGCAGGAAGTGTGGCACGTCGAAATGACTTGGCCGTATTTCTCCTGTATTTACTCGATTACATGCATATCAACCACTATTCACTGTTTTTCTAAGGCCACCGGGTAGTGGTGGCCCCGGGTGCGAGGGCCCTCTCATCGCTGCTTGCAGCTTTAATTATACTTTTATCTTGATCAAAAGATTGAGTACAAGTATAAGCCAAATATACTAGTATAAGTCAAGTAGGGCCTATACTTGAGAGAAGTACATAAAAAGTAGACCGAAAGTATAGCTTCTTATTTTTAGTTTAAAAGAAGTATACTAATATAGCACACTTGAACACACTTCTTTTTCGTAAGAGGTGACCTCACATCGGACTGCTTAATGCGATTAAGTAATCACTGTAAATGCAGTGACTGGGGGAGAAATTGCTCTGTTGATCTGTCTATCTGTCTTTGGTGGCTGGTTGTATGTAAGCCATGTCACTTGTATGGCTGTGCAACAGTTGGCCTTATGAATTATTTGTGTAGCACAATTGCATCTCATTTTACAGCTCTATTATATGTGATCTCTCTGCTCTCACCTCCCACCAGCCTTCCCATTGTGCATCTCTAATGGAGCATGCAATCCCGTGCTCTGCTTCCATATCTGACCCATGACCTTAAAGGTTCCCCGCCTCTACTGTCTGGATCAGACTAACCCCATCATACCTTTCTGCTGCTCTTTCTCTCCCATCATTTTCTATTTCTCTACATTCTGTTTCTTTTATTCCCATTTTCCCCTTCCCTAAACCATTTTTCTTTCTTTCTAATCTCTCTCATTCCATTCATCCTGTATATCATTATTCCTGTTCTCTGTGCTTCAATCACATTGCTTCTACAATATCCATTATTCACTTTAATAACTGATACTTTCTTCTTTTTCATTGCTCTCCCTGTCTCTTTCTCTCTTTTTCCTTGTGCATACGTTCTCTTCTTTCTCTCTCTCTCATCCACTCTCACTTTCTCCTCGCTTCATTCCCCCTTTTCTTATCTCACCTCCTCCTCTCTTCACTTGTTGCCTTTCTCATAAAGCAGCCCCCGACCTCTACATACACACAAACTCTTCCTTCTTTCTCTCCCCCCTCACCAGGATGCTTAATCTGCGTGCAGCACAGAGCCAATTTACCCATGAAGTGCGAGAGCCAGGGCTGTGGGTCTGGAGGGTGGAGAAGATGAAGGCTGTGCTCCTTGACCCATCGCAGAAGGGAATCTTCTACAACGGAGATGCGTACATTGTGCTCAGCAACCGTGGAAAGGAAGGAAGTGACCTGCACATGTGGATGGGTGTGTATTTTATGAATGAAATGAATAAATGAATGAATGAAAATGCATCTGATGCAGTTTATATAAAGCATTGCTTTGACGTAGGGTGAAGGTTAAAAAAAAAATCTGCATTAATGAAAGGTTCCTGTAGTTTTAGCATTTTTTTTCTTATTGTTGGCTTCTCTCCTCTGATCAAGGTGAGAAGTCGTCCCGGGATGAACAGGGTGCTTGTGCCATGCTCGCCACTCAACTGGACAGCTTCTTGGGAGGAGAGCCAGTACAACATCGACAGGTGCAAGGCTATGAGTCACCAGAGTTCATGGGACTCTTCCCTAAAGGAGTCAGCTACAAGGTGAGAGAAAAGGGACAGCAATAGGATTAAAAAAAATCTTATACAAAGAAATTAATATTTTATTCAGCATGTATTAAATGGATCAAAAGTGTTACGGACATTTATGTTACAAATAATTTCTGTTTCTAACATTGATAATAAGAAATGTTTCTTGAGCACCAAATCAGCATATTAGAATGATTTCTTAAGGATCATGTGACACTGAAGACTGGAGTAATAGTTGCTGAAAATTTGGCTTCGCCATCACAGGAATAAATACATTTTAAAATATATTCAAATAGAAAACAGTTATTTTAAATTGTAATAATATTTCACAATATTACTGTTGTTGCTGTGTTTTTAGCCTTGGTGAGCGTAAGAGACTTCTTTAAAAAAAAAAAATCTTACCAACCCTAAACTTTTGACCAGTAGAGTATGTCCAAATAATGCACCACTATGGACTCACTGGTTTCTCCATCTGTCTCAGGAGGGTGGGGTGGAGTCTGGGTTCAAAAGTGCCAGGTCTAGGACTGGCCCTGTTACACATCTGTACCAAGTCAAAGGAAAGAAAAACATCCGCGCAAGAGAGGTGGAGCTTAGCTGGGGGAGCTTCAACAAGGGCGACTGTTTCATACTGGACCTGGGACAAGTGAGTATGTAAATTATGCGTAGGTCAAAAAAGTTTTTTTTTTTTTTTTGTGTAATATCACTCATTGTGGTGCTAATATTTGTTATTTTAGTTGGCTAATCATGGCCAATCATGTAGTTGCAATTATCATGTGTGTTTATGCTCAGACTATAGTCGCATGGAGCGGTTCCAAAGCCAACATGTTTGAGCGACAGAAGGTTCGTGAGATAGCAATGCTGATCAGAGACACAGAGAGGCATGGCAAAGCTCACATCATTGATGTAACAGAGGGAGAGGAAACACTGGAGATGGTTCAGGTGACAAACACCTGCATTCCATTGAAGATGCTCTTTGAATCATTGTCAAATCATGTTGGACAATATGATCATCAGGTTCAAGCTCATGCAGCTCAAACTGCTGTCATTAAGGCAAAACAAAGACCAAACAGGCTAATAAGAAATTCTAAAATTCATTTTAATTTAATTTAAAAACAACTTTTTATTCAAATTGTAGATAAAAATAGTTAGATGAAAAATGTTAACGACACCGTTGTCAAAACTATCCCCATTCATACGAATCCGTGAAAATGACTAAAAACGCTGTATTCTACTGGCAGGCCATTAGATGGCGATGAAACACTATAGACTGAACATGTAATGCGCATGTGCATGACGTCATAGTTTTCACAGATACACGTTTTTGTTGTTTACAAAGAGACTGTTTTCAAAAACTTGCACTTTGAAACCCGTTTTCAAAAGTTTGCGTTTTCAGACCACCAAAACCCCATTGTCGTGTAAATGAACGGCCAAAACACATAAAAAGTTTTACATTTTTAGTTGAAATCGGTGTCGTGTAAACGGCCCCTTAGTAATCCTGAAGACATCGATTAGCTTGTTCAGGTGTGTTTCATTAGGGTTGGAGCTAAACTCTGCAGGACAGCAGCTTTCCAGGACTGATGTTGCCTATCCCTGACATATGGGATAACTAGGTGCAGGTGAACATAATCTGTAAACAGAGAAACAAATGAGTGGCAGGACAATGGGAACAAAACAACTGACTAATGTTTCATAATTACTGTAAATAAAGGTCTCTATAGGTGCGTTTACACCATGTCGTAATTACCGCAATTACGTGATTTCAACTTGTAAAAAGCGTTCAAGTCCTTGTAGAGCTCGTAAGCTTGTATTTTTCTGAGAGCTCCTAACACGTGACCGCTGTACCACCTGATTGCTGCAGATTCATTTTATTTAGGTGTTGATAGTATTGCCACATAATTCCCAGTCCGAGGACGTGAACAGCTCCGAATATAACGTCACGTGTTGTCCTCTCAAGACTACAGTAATTACAACATGACGTGAACACAGCATATGCTTTCAAATCGCTCTCACAGTACTTTGATGTAATACACCAATCGGTCTGCACAGCGCTGCTTCAAGTCGAACACACCTTAAATCTACAGTGGTCAGGCGGCACAGCAGCCACATGGTACAATGCTGCGTTCACGCCACCTCATATTTACTGGAATCTTGAGATGATAACACGTGACGTTATATTCGGAGCTGAATTATGCATTTCTGTGGCACCACTATCAACGCCTAAATGAATCTACAGCGGCCACGTGGTACACCTGGGAGCTTTCAGAAAACTCCCAGTTTACAAGCTGTGATTACGAGCTCTACGAGGACGTGAACACTTTTTACAAGCTAGAATCTCGTAACTACAGGAATTACGAGGTGGCGTGAACGCACCTCAACTCTCAGAAAATTACACATTGTAATTACAAGTTCTACAAGCACATGAAGGCTTTTTACAGTTCAGAATCGTTACCGTAATTATGACATGGCATGTGAACGCAATTATAATTAATAATAATAATATATAATATAATAATAATAATAATAATTATAATTAATTTTATTTAATTAGAAAAAAAATGAACACTATTAAATTATATTTAAATGACATATAATGTATTAGTAAATGCAAAATAAATGCAATGGGTTTATTCATAAATGGATTAGAAATATTAGTAACATTAAAACCATCTCAAATTTAATTGAAAGGCACTTGGTCCAATCCCAGCTCTGAAAGACAGCTCAACAGAGGAAGACACTGAAGCAGATATCTCTAATTCTGCTTCCCTTTACAAGGTCAGTTCTCTCTGTCCTTTACAGTGTAATGTGCATGTATTAAAATTACCTTTTTTTGTCAATCAAACTGTTCGTCTATCACTTAAAGTCACATTTTCCCAGTTGATGTTTGAAGGCTAAGAGTCTTATAGGGGTAATAATAATTTACATCTCTAAATAATTTTCTCTCTCAGGTCTCTAACGCAACAGGCCAAATGACCTTGACAAAACTGTGTGAGAAAGGACCTTTCGCTCAAGAGCTGCTGCAGAAAGATGACTGCTTCATATTGGACAATGGATCTAATGGGAAGATCTACATTTGGAAAGGTGATTGCATGTATTTGTTCATTTGCGTGTATAGCAAAATCATAATTTTTTAATCATTGCCTTACTTTATTGACGCACAGGAAATGGAGCCAATTTAGATGAGAAGAGAGTTGCCTTGAAGGTGGCAGATGAGTTTATTACAGAAATGAACTATCCCAGGATGAGAACGCAGGTACAATAACTGGAAACTCATTGTTTCATTTTCATTTCTGTGCAGAATTATGATCTCTTTTATTAGTCATCCACATTTCTTTATGACCTTAGGTGGAAATTCTCCCTCAGGGTCGTGAATCTGTCCTCTTCAAACAGTTCTTCAAGAGCTGGAGTTAAACACACCAGCATATAGAATGTATGAAGAAATGTATACTCATTTTGTATAATCGCACAGCATACTAGCCATGAGTGGTGTAGCCTACCTGTTAAAACTCTTTGCTGTTAGCCAAAAGATTGCTTGTTTGATCCCAGGTATTTTGAAGGCTGGGACAGTTGTCATTTTTATTCAGGAACTGCCTATTTAAGAAATATAAATTTAAAAAATGTGAATTGTTGATCAATTTTCTGTCACATGCAGATGTTTTGCTTTAATATAAAACACCTGTATACAACACAAATGTTTGTTATTTAATAGAGTTCAGATATTTAAGCAGTAACATGATGTCTGTTAACCTTTGTTATATATTGAGCCTCAAATTGGCCAATATTAATTGCATGCACAAAAAGACACCACACACAGTACTAATGCTTATGTAACCATGTGATACTACGTGGTCTTTGGTGTGATCATCCTTTATCTTAGAGATACGCTCCATGATAAAGGATGAGCCTATATTTATATAAGGTTTGAACCTCCCCAACCAATCAAAATCAGTGTGAAGAACAAATGGCCCATGAAGGTGCAGAAAATAAACACTGAACAAATAAGCAACAATAAGGACTTGAGCAATAACAGTTTCACAATCACAAGCAAAATGAAGCCCCACTGACATTCTTAATGAATTGATAAAACAGGTTTAAAAACAAGTCTACAAAATAGGAGCATTACAGACTCCTTAAAGAATCAATGAATACATTACACAATCTTATTTCTGAATGATTTTGGTATTATATCTACTTTAGGACTAGCATATCAGAGTAACAAACATTTTACTGCCTAAATCTGCAGTTTATTGATTAAGAAATTAAGAGACACACTTTGAGTCATTCGAGAACTTATAGTATGAGGGTGGTTTCATTTCATGTATAATATTTATATTATACAGTTATCTTGAAATGACAACCATCTGGGTGTGGTGTGAGCAAGACATGATTCATTATGGCTGTTGCTGTGCTAGTTATTGTTTAATTTTAAAATGCATATTCAGCATGTATTTATATGAGTTTTCTCTGTTATTTCAAATGAAACTGCATCTTGCAATTGTTTTCAAGATGTGAACAATTTCACATCTGGTCTTGGTTTAAATCTTTTGGCAGATGATAAGTTTAGTTTTATCAATATCAGTTTTAGTTTTGAAGTAGATCAAAACTTGAGAGAACCTTAATAAAATATTTTACTGCCTTAAGTGTCTTCTTCTTAGTCAGCTTGCTAAAATTTTAACCAAACAGTCATGCTATTTAGACTTTGAAATGATTAGACCTGACCATATAGCAAGTACATGAAGCATCTACAATAGTTTTTCAGCCTACATAAATGGATTACATAAGCTCATAATGGCAATGCCCTTATCACTGCTCCTCCCTTAGTTGATAGATGAGATATCATGTGTCTATGGCTAGGGTGGATTGAGGAGTCAAAGGTTGTTGTCTAGTTATGCAGATGGCATTATACTGCAGGAGAGAATCTGGGTCCTTGTGCTCTGGTTCTGCCAGCGTGCACTACAAATCTCTGAGCTGGCCTGTTCCCGCAACAGAAAAGGTGAGGGCTGTAAACTTCCTTCCTTTAATTTAAACATAATGTTTTATTTATTTTATTTTTTTTTAAAAAGAGAGAAAGTCTTTTCTAATTCAATTGTCCTGTGAGTCAGGAAGTGTAGAAAACCTGTCTGTGCTTGCACCTACATTTGGGATATATTTGTGTCGATTTTTATATACTTCCTAATCTTTTAGTAATTGGTATTTTAGAAATGAACTTATGTTTAATTTAATTAATATATTTAAAGTATAATTAATTCATATAAATAATAGTATTTATAATATATTATTATATTACATAATAAATAATACCTATTAAATATATCATAATTATTAAGTACTTGGATTGTTTCAGATCTTTGATGAGCTTTGATTTTTGAACATGAACTAGACTTTAAAAACAGCCAACATGAAGAGTATCCTGAAGGACAAACGTAAGTTTATATATTATGATTTCAACAATAACACTTATGTATTATAGTGTGTTTGAATGTTTAAAAACTAAAAGTAAAGATGTTTGTTTGTGTGTATATAACAGGATTTGAGGCACCTGAAACTGGTTTGAGTAACTCTATTGGAGCTGTGCGCTGGGCTCTTCCTGACGAAAGTCTTCAGGCTCACAGCTCCGTTCCTAGCAGGAGCAGTCAGAGCCCCAGACAAAAGGTAAGAAAGAAAGAAAGAAAGATATAGATAGATAGATAGATAGATAGATAGATAGATAGATAGATAGATGCATACATACATACATAATAAAGAATAAAAATAAACCTCACCAATATTTCTGTTGTTATACAGGACTTGAAAGATCTCCGCAGCCTGCAGGAATCTGTGAAGTTTATCACTCAGTGGAAACAGCAGGTGGAACATGTCTGCAAGGTAATGTATAAGGTTTTTAATAGCTTATAGATTTTAAGAAAGTATCATCACCGCATGAGCTGCAGGTAATTACGGGTGAATTCCAATGTATCCTCACATTTCTTACCTATGAAACTTTAAACTTCCTTTAAAATTCAAGATGAAAAAGTGTGTAATGACATATATAATTATAAACAAAACAACTTTAATTATTCTGTTTATACATTACCTCAAACATTCCCGCCATCTAGCTTTAAATAAATTACCAGGACTCGCCACCCTGGGTCACATGACCATAAACGATAAAATTACGCAATGTCGTAATTACCGTAATTTCAAGACATGTGATGTTCTGCTCGGAGCTCTTTCTGTGGCATCACTATCAACTATCCGAAATGAATCTGCAGCGGTCAGGTGGTACAGCAGTCACATGGTACAAGTAGGAGCTCTTAGAAAATTCACAACTTACAAGTTGTGAATACGAGCTCTACAAGAATATCAATTGAAAGTTGAAATCTCATAATTACAGTAATTACGACATGGCGTGAACGCACCTTCACAAGTGACCATCACATGTACCTTTCACTAATAGAACTGTGGAAGGACCTCCGTGAAGGGATTCAGGTGTTCACTTTAATTTGAAACTCCCCTACAGCTCCCCTTTAATTTGAAACTCCCCTGGTGTCCGTTGCCCGAAATGCCCCTCAAAGGCGAAAAAACACTGTTTGGTAATTGCCCATAGATTTGACTAACAGCATGCAAATGTGATATTGCTTTTATACACTGGTTCAAAGAAGAAGAAGAAGAAGTTGGGTAATTTACATTTTTAAACATAATATTGCCAGTGTCTGTTTTCCAATAAAAACAAAAATTAATGTGTTGCGCATCTATGTGCAACACACAGCATTGAATTAGTATTTTGAAACGAATCGGTTAGGTAAATGATTCAGTGACTCATTTTATGACATTGTCTGCATCCGAAATCACATACTTCCCTACTATATAGCAGGCAAAAAACAGTAGGCCTAAGTGACAAAAGAAGTATGTCTGAATTCACATTACTCACAAGTAGGCAAAAAGTACCCAGATGACCTACTTCTTCTGGTGAGATTCTGAAGTGTGTACAGTATATGATGGACACTTCACTATCCCATGAGGCCACAGGAGAGGATTTTTAAATGAAGCGACGCAACTGATGCTGATAGGTCACATGATAAGGACCACATGGTGAAGGTAGTATGTCCAGATTACATTCATACTATACACATTCATATAGAACTTACTTTTTAACGGCCGTGAAGAGTCACTAGTTTCGTTCCTGAATGTTTCAGTGTATTTGAACAAATCGGTTAGAAAATTAAGAGAGTTACTTGTCGTCACCTATACTGTGAAACAATGGAGAAAAAGTCACAGGAAAATCCCCACCAAAAATGAGTTAAACAGGTTTGGAACAACTTCAGGAACTAAATGATAGAATTTTCATTATTGGGTGAACTGTCACTTTAATGTTATAAAGGTTGCTTGGCAACATCTTATAAAGTAATGGTTTATCACACTTTGACAAAGCTAAGTCCATAGAAGTTTCATATTCATGTCATAAAGCTACTGATAAGACAAAATTAACTCCATGTCACTCTGTCATTATGGTTGCATTGAACTGATGGTGAATGGTGAGGTAGGGTTTCTGTGTTATGAAACTGGATGCCCATCGCATCACCTTTTGTGTGTCTGGAGAGTGGGAGGAAGGACTGTGGGATGAGGAATGCAGACTGTAATGGGTGTGTGTTTGACATACACTCATGTCTAAAGTATCACAAAAAATATTGACTCTGTGTGTGTTTTTTAGCCTGGTGCCAGTGCAGACGAAGGCCCAAGTATGCATGCAGAGCCGCGTAGTCTGGAGCAATGCCGCAAGCTCATCCTGGAGTGGGCACAGGAGCTCAAGAAAGTTGACAATGTGATTTTATGTCTAAAAGAGACCTATGTATAAGCAGACAACATAGCTTACAGCCTAACTGAAATCAGTTATGTCTAAAAAGTTCACAAACACGACATGTTCACTAAAACATTTTTAATATAGAGAAAATATATAAAAGTGCATGAAGGAGATCATGTATACATATTTTTAAATTCAAATGTTCAAAAAATTTAGTGTGAATTTGTGATAATTTTTTACATATGCATTATACTTTAAAATATGTATGTGTTGTATACTTCTAATATACCTAAAAAGCTACGCAAGAAAGCTGAATGTCATGAAATCTCATCAAGCACCCGTGTTCAAACTATAAATTACTCATGGCAGTCACCAATCATCTAGAAGAAGAATAACTTCTTGCATTATTTTCATTAAGATCATTGCTTAGGTTGCATCAATTTATTTTCTCCTACTGTAGTTATATAGTGAGGGCACATGGCGTCAAGAACGAGATGTGATATGGGAGCAGAAAGAGAACAAGGCTGATTCTGCCAAGCATATGGAGCAGAAGATTATGGAATGGGCTAAAGAGCTACAGACTGTGTCAGAGGTGAGGTCAGAGGGTTTGACCCCATGAGACGTGTGATAAAATGTATGTACGGTATTGTGTGTACATGTATATTATACCTGTGTGCAGCGCTGTGGTGTGATGAGGCAAGAATTAGCCCAGTTTCTGAAGCAGCTGGAACTGAAGAAGAGGAAAATCTTGACTCTGTTGCCTTTTCTAGAGTTCATAACTTGGTCTCTACTGAAGCAGGACAGCCAGGTACAAATTTAGATAAGAGATCAATAAACTAAAAACCTTTTACAAACATCTAGCAAGAGTCCCTAGTTTGCAATCATATACTAAATCAACATACAATTTGAACAGGATCAGGAGATAATTTTATTACTGTGTATGTAAACAGTTTGACAGTTTACAGATCATCCCTATGCCCACAGAAGTTTTTTTACACACACATTCAATAATATAAGCAGTATATTTATATGTATTTAGATGTATTATATTTATAATGTATTTTTAGGGTGTTGTTCCACAGCTATGGCTCCTCAGCAAACATCGTACCTGGAAAACAGGTGATTTTTTTACTTACATCCGTCAATAAATTGAAATACTGATTTGGCAATTTACATTAAATTCCCGTTAGGACAAGTTATGATTTAAATGATTAAATGATATTGACAACTGCGCATACTTATTATATACAGTATAATTCAATATGTATAATTGTTTTGACAGAGACACCAAAGTACATTCCAAACTCAGGTACAGATTTATGTATTTATTATGTATAATCTTGTTCAGCATACAATTTAATGTGGCAAGCATCTAGAATGTCATTACTTCAATCAAATCACTGTGGTAGTAATGTTTATCTCTGTTTTCCATAGTGTGGAGATGGATCCGCAGTGCTTCAGGTAGCCCTGATTTAGCAGTTTATGTCTCATCTACCAATGAAACAGTTAGTTTGGGCTTTTAGAACGCTTTTAAATTCATATTTAAACCTGTTCCATTTTATCATATCCCCTGTTTAGTGGACATCACATTGGACCCCATGACTAACCACCCATGGTTACAGCTCTCAGATGACAAAAAGAAGGTACAGGAAGCTCTGAGTGAAACCGAAGTGTCATTCAGTCCCCAGCGCTTTGACAGCTGGCCGTGTGTTCTGGGCTGGGAAGGGCTCACTTCCGGTCGGTACTATTGGGAAATTGATATAGCCAACAATGGCTACTGGCGTATCGGAGTGACCACTTCCTCCTCCAAAAGGCACGGCCGGTGTCCCATGAACCCCTCTGAGGGCTTCTGGACAATATGGAGAAGCACACGGCAGTTTTATGCATGCACCAAGCCGGAAACCGAGCTACCTCTTTCACTTGTGCCCAGAAAGCTGGGAGTCTACCTGGACTATGAGGAAGGACAGGTGTCTTTCTACAATGTAGAGACACGCTCACATATATTCACATTTACTGCAAATTTCAGAGAAAAGTTGTACCCGCTTTTTGCACCTCTGGATGGACGTACGCTTATCACATTGTCCTCCACAGAAGTCAATCCATAAACATCCTCTTTCGATGTCTCTATAGATCTGCAGTCCTTGTAACATGACAAATGTCCTCACAGAGGGCTAATGGGGGCAGGTGGGACTTACATACAAATACAGCTGCCAGTCATCAGGATTCAAGCAGATGATCACAACTGTCAGATCTAAAGGATGAGATCCTGTGGATACTGTGGAGCTGTTTTGGTTGTAAATTTCTAAAGTTCATTTTCTTAACGGAAAATGATGAAATTTGGCGCACATCCTCAAATTGTATATGTACATTTCAACATTGTGCTCACAAGTCAGTTAGTCCTTAAGGAGCACGCTGGACAATGATTTGATTAATCAAAATTTGTCATTTTTGTTAGGATTTCCTCTGAATGATATTTGCCATTTGCCAGTACAATAAAGTGTTTTTCAGAAGAAAAAAAATGTATATATGATTAATTTAAAAAAGCCCATTTGATTCTAGCTCACGATTCTTAAACAATAATGTAAATTTGCTTAATATAGCACCATTTTAGAGTGTACACTTGAGTAGTGTGTGGGTTTTGGAACCAAACAATTAAATTTGCGGTTTTCCAATATGGTTCACTGCTTGGAGTGCCAACAATGAATACTTTGAGAGACTCATAAAAATACAATTCAAGGCACACAATATTAATGTCTACAAGCTCCAAACTGGCAGTCCTAACAACTAACACAGTGTTATGTAATTGTGTTGCACGTTTTATTTTGAATCTTACATGAATGCAATTTCTTGTAACTCATTTAAAATTGTATAAATATCATAATGCTCTACCCAAAAAGAAATCAAGACACAATGAATGATTTTTTTAAAAAGCGTGTATTTAAAAAAAAAAAAAAAAAATTAAAAAAACTTGCACAGATACAAATAAAGGCATGTGTATATATATGTATAAAGGTAACTATGCGTGTACAGTAACATGAAAGGAAAAAAATCTGTAGTAAGTTGGAACAGTAGATAATTTTATCAAGATTACCAGGAGGGACTCAAACATGCCCTGAGTATTTGCTCATATTTTGGCATCCAACCCATAACCACTTACACGTCAAGGATCATTTCTTGGTAAATCTGACTGGCCAGTTATGCATTTATCTGTGCCATTTTACTCAAAAAGAAATAACAGGAGTAAATCAAGAAGTACTTCAAATGGCAGAATATTATTGGTTGTACAAAGTCTTCACACCTTAACAGATCAATTTAAAGCTTTGTTAAGAAGTTAATCTACTCTATTTCGACCCATGTTCTACTCTTTGAGCAAGTGAAATTAAAGATGGTACATTCTTTTCTTATACATTAAGGTATAAAGATGGGAACAACTGTAATGTATCTGAACTTACTAAAACGGATTCCAAATGCAAAATACAGTGTTGTTTTTTTGTTTTTATTACAGTTATTGGCTTGTAACCAGTGCTGCTTGTTTCATCTACTTATTCATACTCTTTCATCCAAGTATTCATACTCAGGAAATGCTGGTTACAAAACAGGTTACAAAATACTGGCACTACTACATTTTCAAAAAAGTGCCCATCTAGTAATTCAGTGACAAACTCCTTTACAAACTTACCAGAGTGAGGAAACTAAGTGTTAGGAGGCAAGTGACCTGCACTGACCTACAACAGGACAAAAAAATCCCCCACAGAGTTATGCCTCATTGCTGGACATTCATTTATCAGGTCTGCAAAATGATGGGCCAGTATTGCTCCTCCAGTGCTGAAAGAGCACTACACCACCTACAGCACCCAGCTGTTACTAGTCTTACTCACAGGTCCCAGTGGAGTGAACAAGATGAAACATAACATACAAGACTGAGGGATCACATGGGTCTGCAATTCACCAAATGCTCCCTAAATGGCAAGCTGTTTTGGTCAAATAAAGGCAGTAAAAAAAATATATATGTATCAAAATTCTCCTTTGCTTTTTCTTTCAGCATCCCGCCATCTTAATCAGAATCGCTCTTTTCATCCTTTACCATCAGTTTTTTCCCTCTTTTGGGCTCAGGTGTTTGGCCATCTCTTTCTTTTTTGTTTTTTGACACCCTGGGGAAAATTCAAAGAATGTTGTGGATATATAGGCATCAACTGAGCTCTCTGTTGACAGTCATTGTGTAAATGCTGTAACCGTTGATTACCAAAAAAAAAAAAAATAAATAAATAAAATAAAAAAAAATGCAGTTGTGGAATGACAACACTTACAATTTCTGCCGGTATTTGTCCACATCAGATGGAGGCACAACATCACTTAATTCCAAACTGTCATTAATCTTCTTAAGCATCTCGAATCTTTCCCTACCCCGCACCTGTGTGAAGAGGTCATGCATACAAATAAACCACAACGGTTTTGTTTAAAGCCTTATGCAACAATATTTGCAGTACACAATTCCAAGCTTAAAGTAAAAGCTAGATTAGTACAGACTAGGTAAGGCGTGGCCAGTTTATTTATAAAGCACATTTCATACACTGGTAATTCAAAGTTTTTTTGACATAAAAATGATAAAAAAAAAAAAAAAAGTAATTAAAAAAGGTTAAAAATACAATAAAAAGAAGTTACAAGAAGCTGGAGGAAAGAGAGAGAATTTAATTTTCATAAAAAGGAAGTCTGTTAGTTTTTGGCTAGTATTTGGCTAATTCCAGGGTATATGCAGCCATTTTTAAGTTTAAGACTTTTAAAGACCTTTTAAGACCTGTACAAATAAAATACTGTGAATGTTAAAGGAACACTCCACTTTTTTTGAAAATAGGCTCATTTTCCAACTCCCCTAGAGTTAAACAGTTGAGTTTTACCGTTTTCGAATCCATTCAGCCGATCTCCGGGTCTGGCGGTACCACTTTTAGCATAGCTTAGCATAGTTCATTGAATATGATTAGACCGTTAGCATCTCGCTCAAAAATGACCAAAGAGTTTTGATATTTTTCCTATTTAAAACTTGACTCTTCTGTAGTTAAATCATGTACTAAATAGGGCTGGGCGATACAGCTAAAAAATTTATCACAATATAATATTTCATATTGATCGGTATCGATAATTATTGAAAAAAACATTTTTTTTTAAAAATGACCAGTAGAAAAAAAAAGTTTGAATTTAACCAATGCATTTTTAATTAAGGCAAAGAACAAATCATTTTAAAACAAAAAATAAAAAAGTAAAATGTAAACAAATCTTTCTTATTTATTTAATCTTCATATAAAATATAAGTGTTAAAGAAACTTAGAGCTGCACAATTCTGGATAAATTGAGAAACACTTTTTTTGTTTGTTTCAAACTGAGATCATGATTCTGAATGACAACTAAATGAAATAACGTACTTTACCAGAGGTTCTGACAAAATATTAATTGCTGCAGTCTATTTTAAAATTTTAAATTCATTTGAATTCATTATTTTTTAAAAATCTGTGTATGATTCAATGACTCACTCATAAATACTTGTTTCAATACTGGATGAATCAGTGTATTTGAAAGAATCTGTTGAATGAAGATTCAAATACATTTTTTTAACCAGTTACTTGTCGCCACCTGGTGGTGAAACAATGTAATCGATAAATGCGTCATTTTCAGCGTCAAGTTTCTTTCTTTATTTTAAACTATAACAGACATTAATATTTATATCTGAACTATAATCTTTTATCTCAGTACTTCTGTGATAATTTGAATATTTGTAACAGAAATAAAGATACTGTGTGATTGAAAATACTGTTTGTGCAGATGTTAATACCAACATGACAACTGCTCTCTCAAGACGAACTTTTAAGTAGATCAACTGTAAGACGCAAGGAAACCATGAAACTGCCACACTGACGAGCTGACATACTTTTTTTATTCACAATCTCCTTGTCGCCGGTAGGTACAGTACTAATTTTTATGTGTTTGTGTTCTGATCTCAC
Organism: Mylopharyngodon piceus; assembly: GCA_039654765.1. Lineage (NCBI taxonomy): Eukaryota > Metazoa > Chordata > Actinopteri > Cypriniformes > Xenocyprididae > Mylopharyngodon > Mylopharyngodon piceus. The sequence goes on from CM077443.1 coordinate 11,824,477, forward strand.
GTGGCGATTGCGCAACTTGACTCCACAGCAACTTGTTTGCATGTCACTCGTAGCGCGTTTGTTTGTGATCCAGGGATGGAGCGAGCTTGAGAGTTGTTCATGCAACCGAACTTAATGTCTGTTTACATTCTAATGCATTTAAGTGAAACTATATCGAGAGTTATATCGAACATTTTTTCTATCGTTATCGATGAAGGCGTACCGTTGATAAATATCGATACCGTTTTATCGCCCAGGCCTAGTACTAAAACCGATGGAAAATGAAAAGTTGCGATTTTCTAGGCTGATATGGCTAGGAACTATACTCTCATCCGGCGTAATAATCAAGGAACTTTGGTGCCGTACCATGGGTGCAGCAGGCGCAATGATATTACGCAGCGCCTGTGACCCCCTGCTTGCACAGGGAGCGTGCCTTGCAACCATGGAGACATTTGTGAGAGACACTGCGTAATATCATTGCGCCTGCTGCACCCATGGTACGGCAGCAAAGTTCCTTGAGTATTACGCCGGGATGAGAGTATAGTTCCTAGACATATCAGCCTAGAAAATCGCAACTTTTCATTTTCCGTCGGTCTTAGTACACGATGTAACTACAGAAGAGTCAAGTTTTAAATAGGAAAAATATCGAAACTCTTTGGTCATTTTTGAGCGAGATGCTAACGGTCTAATCATATTCAATGAACTATGCTAAGCTATGCTAAAAGTGGTACCGCCAGACCCGGAGATCGGCTGAATGGATTCGAAAACGGTAAAACTCAACTGTTTAACTCTAGGGGAGTTGGAAAATGAGCCTATTTTCAAAAAAAGTGGAGTGTTCCTTTAATGTCAGAAAAAACCCATACAGCCTAATAAATCATACATCTCAGATTCTTTTACTTAATTAAACAGACTGCAGCACAGGACTTAATACTGCTTAACAGCAAAACAGGTTTGAAATACTCAAGACAAGTTTTATTCAATATATACATATGTATTGAAATTGGTTTGTGTACTAATATATCAATACAAATTAAAAGTTGACCAATGTTGTAAAATCTATATACTGAATGTGTTAAATAATGTTCTTAGTCTTTCCTTTTAGTGACAGTGTGGCCCAAAGTGAAGCCAAAAGTGAAGAGTTTATACTGAATTGAATGGCAGATATAGTTTGTGTAACTAAAACACTAAAAACAAGAAAGAAAGAAAAAAAAGAAAAGAAAAAAAAAGTTAATTCAATCAATCAATGCCTTTTGAAGTTTAATAATCACACTAGACCATTCTGTAATTCCTGTTTTTCCAGTCGCAAATTTAAGACCTCTTAAAATGATAATTATGACTTGTTATACCATTTAAGATATTTAAGATTTTTTATTACCTTAAATTTGATAAAACTGAATTTAAAGGCACAGTATGAAAGTTTAACTGCTAGAGGTCGCCTATTCAAAACAATAAAGACGTAGCATGACAACGCGAATGAGTGTCTGTGGAATCATGGGAGTTGTCGTCTTTACCTCCACAGCCGATGAAAAGCAATCCGATGGGATTCAGGCTGAATTCATGTTAATGGATGAGCTAATGTATTAAATTTTTATTAACGTTACTGTAGTATGAAGCAGGGCCGAGAGCCTGTGATATTTTATGTTGCTGTTTTTATTATGCTGAACTACTACTTATACAGGTCACTTTATTTGACAAATTAAAATTGTGGGGTAATGCAGCTCTGTTTTACTTCAAAATCATACTAAAAATGTCAAAATCATACTAAAAATACATTTGAGTGTGTTTAAAGTTATGTTTGTATGTATTTTGGGTACAAACATGTTACTTGCAGTAATTCAAGAAAAAAAAAAAAAAAGATTCAAACAATAAGACCGTGTTGAGCTACACAAACAATTCAGTTTTCTTTTGATTAAGGTTTCCAAACAGTTGCTCACCTGTCTAATAAAACACAATTTATTAAAGAGTCTTTGGTGTTTCCATGGTTTCTACAGAAGTAAAACCGGAAATGGAGGGTAACGTGTAGCGGATATGATGTCATTGACAGGCGACACAATGACACGGGCCGTTACACTGGTTAAAAACAGCTGATTTCTCTGGATTTAAACATTGTTAGAAACATTTGGGATAATGCAAGTACAAAACTCAACATAATATATAACACTGTTTTAATGGTTTTTGGATATTTTAATCCAAAAATCTTACATATTGTGCCTTTAAGACTTTTTAAGGACCAATAGTGACCCTGAATTCACCCCTCAATAAAACCCACAGTGATCTCCATGAAAATCACAGAAGAATGATAAAAAGAAAATAGAAAGTGCGTGATCACCTGCAGGGAAAAGATCTCCTCGTCACTGCTGACACTCATCTTGGCCTTCTTACTGCCCTCCGGTCGAGACATAGATGAAGATGATTCTTTAACGATACCTGCCAGATCAGATTTGCATTACTATAACTTTTTCAATTCAAATTCAAACTTTTATTCAGCAGTGTATGTGCAATCTAAATGAATTTCATTCACATACACACAAACTTACTTCGTTTGGTGGTAGAGGGGGTCTTGCTTGGGGTTTTGGTCTCCTGGTCTTTCCTGAAGTTGCTCTCTTCAGTTTTCCTGTCTCTGCCTGGGCACGCACAGACACGCACCTCAAAAGACCTGCGGCCCAGCATCTGACCGCTGCAGGACAAGAGTAAAATCAGATTTTATGATCCTTTGTGCCCACATACGAATGCAATTCACTAACAGAGAAATAAAACATGCACTACTTACTCCTGAGTCTCCAGAGTGATAATTGTGAGGATGGGCCGGCGGTTCATGCCACCCATGCAGCTACTATTGCACATGTAATTATATAATACCGTGGTGAATCCTGCTCCCAGCTGCAAAAAAAAAAAAAAAAGAACAGGAAAACATGACATTACAAAAACTCACAGCTGTGTTGTGGACAAACATTAACTCATTTGAAATTAATTGAAAATTGTCATTTACTTAACTTCATTATTCAATGTAAATCTTGCTGTCTAATGCTGTTACAGGTTAATATATTGAGACTGACCTGAGGAGCTTCATAGGGCACCACTACACTGTGCCTGGAGGTGACGTCATCTTCCTTGTAAGTAGCACGTAAGTTTCCTTCCACTCGGATCAGATGAGCAGCAGGAGCCAATCCTGAACAGGGAGTACACAGACCTGTTAATGGCTTTTAGTGGAACTGGTAAGAGAGCTTATAGCTGGTGTTGTCCTGTACAATAGTGCGAGATGAGAAAGAATGCGTCAATACCATCAGTATCAGGTGTTCTCTCATGGTGGGGGCAACGTCGGACCACCTCAGCCACATGCTCAGACTTTTTATAAATGGCTGTTGCTCTGAGCATCGAGCCTTGGGGAGGGGCAACGTCCACCACCATCTGAACTGGACACGTTTTCGCCAACTGGCAAAAGAGCTTGTTCAGGTCTGGGGAGTACTGCAATCAGAGAAAAAGAAGATATGCTTTAAACTCAGTCACTATAAGATTCATATAATGGGTTAAGATGGCCGACTAGCTGTCCAACAATCGACTACTAGTTGATTAGTTTGGCCGATTAGATCTAGATCTTTTTTTCTTAGCAGTGGTGCATTAAAGTGGATGTCTCGAAGAGAGGATTTATTGGGCTGACAGTGATCTAACAATAATTGTCAGCACAGTAAAAACCCTTCTTCGGGTTATTTCTTTTCTAAATTCATCCCCTTTACTACAGTTGTGGCTAACTCACAACCTTTAACAAAAAACTTCATTCAGACAGGCTGATTTTGAAAATATGTATATGCTAATTCCTAATCAACACATTTAATATGCATTTGTGTTATGCCAGAAAAACTAAGTAATAAAATAATAAATTAAATAAAATTCAAGTCTATGTTCTAAGTAAATTTATCTGGTTTAAAAAAAAAAAAAAAAAAAAAAAGAGAACAGAAAGATTAACAATCAACAAAATTCTCAAAAATGTCACTACAAAAGCTCACAGACCTGGGGGAAAAAAAAATTAAATTCAGACAAATTATTAAATTGATCAATTTTAAATACAAATATATAATATAATACATCACATTTAGATTTGAGATTTTTTTGGGGTAATTTTATTTTCCTCTTACCCTTCCGATCATATGCTGTCTTGTAGTTTCTCACAGGATCTGAAACACACCAGTTTGACTATCTATTGCTATAATAATCCTTAAACTCTACTCTCTATCCTAAAACTCTACATAGGACTAACTTCTCCCTCCAATGGTTAGGCTGGAAAATTTGGATGCCAAACGTCCCCTGCTCTGAGTATTGTAAACTGCAGTTTCTGCTTTGGTGGAACCGGACACTCCCCTCCCCCACTGCTCTAAGAGGACAAGTTCAGACATGTTCAATCTCCACAGATACAGGCTTACTAATAAAAACACTGCTGCTCATATTATAAAAAAAGAAATCAAGGCACAAAGACAAAAAAAAAAAAAAACATGAAATTAACTAAATAACTAAATAAAATATAACTACGGTTAGACTCAATGTTAGATGGCTAAACACAAAAGACTAAATAAGATAGACATGACTCATTACTAACGTCAATAGAAGTGTGCACTCTAAGCAGTAGGTGAAAGAGCTTCTTTGACTGACGACGAATGCAGTCATCTTATCTTTTGTTATGCAGCCATCTTAGAGCAACACTTCTTTCTACATACTGGATGGTCACACGAGTGTCTATTAAACTATATTTATTAAAATGCAGACAAATAACCTGAGCTCTAGCTGTTTCCTAGTCTGGCTTTCTAATAAACCTGACTTTTTACACTATGAATGTTGCTGGGACTGTGATGAATTGCTTATGTTCCTCTAATGTAAGGAGCTTTAGATAAAAGCATCTGCAAAATGCATAAATGTAAGCCTATCGCACAGCCATTATATATATATATATATATGACTTCTTGTAAGTTTATGGAGTTTGAACCTACATAGTAGCCTCCGTTTATTCTCCAAATCGTAGGGTTGCAGGACATACAAGTATATAGACTAAACATTCTTGCTAACAGTCTTGTTAAAAAGTGAGGATTTGAAAGGTATGAACTGTACCAAATAAAGTGCAAGAGAAGAAAGAGGAAAAAAGATTTGGTGGGGGGTGGGTGGCAGTGGGGCGGCACTTTTTTTTTTTTTTTTTTAACCCCAACGCTACCGGAGAAGATGTTGGCGCTCCACATGAGAACATGTCCATTCATGTCTTCAGACAATAGCGTAAGAAAATGCCAAATTCAATCTCTTATTTGCCCACTCCAGATGATAGATCAACAAGCCGAATGACCACCACAGCTATCTCTGAACTCAAGTGGCGAATACACACAAGATGGGGGGTCAGAAGTATTATTCAGGACAGGAAATAAGGCGATGAAGAATGAATGAAGTCTCGTGGTATCCTGGCAACATTCCGATTCAATGGTCACCAGAAAGAACAATTTGAGTCTCTGCATTACCTCAGGTACATGTGCATCCATGTTTACACTTAAGATACAACCTACTGCATACTAAAGTTAGTTTACCACTATTATATTGTCACTACAAATTATAATGTAATTTATAATAACTGTATATTATCACTAACATTTGTCACTAAACCCCATTTTATTTCAGATATTAAGCCAATCAGAATACGAACAACCAATGGCAATCTAAAACTAACAGACTGATTTTTCATTTATTTAGGATGCTAGTGTATAGTGCATGCATAATGTGAGATTAGAGGAATTATATTGGCAATCAAGCACACAAAAATGTCACATTTTATGTAAGTTGAGTACATTATGTGTGGGGTGTATGTGTGCACATATTTTTTACTTACCGTGCAGGTTACAGATTTGGCAGTGCCTGATTGCGGAAATTGCAGTTTAAACCCATGTTCACCAGGATAATCGGTGGCAATTGGGACAGTGGAGGTCGGTGGGGAGGTGGACGGCTGAGGCTGTTCAGTCAGCAAGTTAAAAAAACTTGGGTCGAACGAATTCGGAAGGTACTGTGGGCAAACACATAAGACATAAGAGCTCAGCATTGAAAACCAGTAGTGAATATGAGTGGGTATGTGCGTTTATATATGCCATTAAAAGAAAAAAGAAAAAGAAAAAAACCTCATCACTAATGTCCCAACAAGAGCCACCTTCTGGAGCTGAACTGAGACACAAATTGGGAGAGAGAGAATTAGTTTAGCATTAAAAATAATAAAGCACACACACTACACACAACAGAGTATTGATTACTGATGACCAATGACATATTTTAATAGAAGCAAGCAAAAATAACCACCAAATTCCTTTAATGACCCCAAAATATGTCAAAAACCTTACATAATATTGCCTGCACCCACATAAAACTGAGGAAATGACCAGCTCACAAGTCTCAGGAGTGTGATCCTTCCTTGCAAACTTACATGAGGTTGCGCTCCCAGAGGTCAGCAAACTCTTGACTCTCCGGATTTTCTGCCATGTCCTGTTTCAGATTCGCAAAACTAAAACAAAATACAAAACTTTCAGTCCTCTGAACACTTTAGGGGAAATATTGCGATAATATAATACCTCACGCTCGCGATGTTGTCTCTTTGCGAAGTGCGTTAACTTTTTAATTAAACAACCAAATCCCGTTTGTAACTATCATCGCGAAGACTTTTTATTGAATGACAGCTCAGTAGAAACGTTCATAGAAGCGATTGCAAAGTCGCAAAGATACCGCTTAGCTAAGTAGCTAATTTGTTTCACAGGCTAATCGCACATTTGTAGATATCGTTAAAGCAAACCAAAAAGTTTATGTTTAGACATAAAAGACACATTTCTATACACACACACACAAATAAATATATATAAAACACATTAATTTACAACAGTGGGAACCGATTTTCACACTTTCATCCGCTACCTAGCTAACCCACTCCGCTGTTATCACTGACGTTTCAATAACGTTTCAAGCCAGTCGGGCCTATGAGTTTCCGCTCCTGTTAATTCATTAGTTGTATTCTAAATTTTTAAACCGTTTTTCATCACACCAACGTCAGCTCGTCAAAATAATAATTTTTGAACACATGAAATACTTTTGTACCTCGACTGCCGACTTTAAATGAGGAAAACACTTTCAAATCAAACAAGCATAAATTTATGTTCTAACAAATCAACACAAGTGTCTCTCTGTTACCTTGCGACAATTTATTTGCTGACCTCTTCTCCCAAAACGGTTATCTCGTTACTCTTGCTGCGATGATGTTTAGGTGATGTTTCGAGAGAATCACCCCAACGGCCAAAAACAACACAACAAAAAAATGTTTCTTGCAAACCCAAAGCAAAATTCACGCGTGGAGTTTTGGGGATTCCCCGACAGGAGGAGTCTGCTACGTCAGCGTCACCTGACTGACTACCGGGCTCACACAGAGAACGAATTAAATGAGAAAAAGAAAAATACAGCAGAAAATGAACTATTTTAATAGACAACTCGACAATTACGTTTCCATTTTTTCTTTTAATTTTTAAAATTATCTAATATGTTTACGAAAATCGATTATGTTATTTCAAAAGGAGTGGAATCTGCTTAATGAGGAAGTTAGAAATATCTTGTCCTTTATTCTTCTGCGTTGCATTTAGGTCGCGCGAGCGCGCTTGGAGTACAAATATTTAATTTTATTTCTAAACTATTTGATATATATATATATATATATATATATATATATATATATATATATTTGACAATGTATTACGCAAAACGTATCTATCAGTTTCTAGGCAAAGAAATAAGTTGTTAGAGATTGATAGTACAGAGGAATGCGAGACATTATGGGTTACTGATTTTTTATTGGGTTTGAAAACTCAAGCGCGAATCTCCAGGACATGGCATGGCTGGCATCAAATGAAAACCATCTAAATCTAACAGAGGTACTAACTGAAAGTCACTAATTTTTGCATACATATACAATGTTGTGTATGTCTGCAGGAATTTTACCAAATAATGAGCTCCAGAGCAGAGGCCTACCAAAATAACTCTTCACCCACATCACAGCCACAGAATTTCTGTGATTGCTACCCATGAGTTATAAAACCATACATGAAACTTCTGACCAGTCAGTTGAGTCCCCACATCACTTACATAATGGAAAAAAAATGTCTTTCATGATAGAAATATCACTCAGACTGAAAGTGGTGTTATGATGTGATGATTAACATATTATAAATATTATGACATATGTCACTCACATTTAACAGTTCAGTTCACATTATACATTGTATTTATGAGGGAATGTTATGAGGAACAAATGCTTGTGCAAATATTACAAAGTAAATAGAGCTTAGAGGCAGTTTTTGGTCTACAACAGAAACTGTGATCAGCAACTGGTGCTACAGAATATAAGTTAACATTAACGCCAGCCTCTCATTAGCATTTTGTGCTTTTATAACCCAGAGAAGAAATGAAACCATCAGAAAAAGTTAGCTTAGACATATCAATGTATACCTATTTTTTATTTCATATGAAACAGGCTTCTGCATCTCCAGGGTTTTTCAAGGATAAAAAGGATTAGTCACAATGCAAATCACTTTAAAAACGTATTTTCTTAAAAATAATCAAATCTTTTCGAGACAAAACCAATTAATTTGATATTATGAGTCATTCATCATGAATGTGATTTATTTTGAAATGTTTGTGTGATTGGTGTTAAAATAAAAAGAAAAGAGTACAAGAAACAAAAGCAGAATCCCACGCATATATTTTGTATCGCATAATCAACGTTACCATGTACCATATATTTCTAGGGCAATATTGTGTTTTTGGAGACAATTTACTGTGTAGCATTTGTAATAGACCCATTACAGTATAAAGACATAATGAAACCTACACACTAATTGTTCTTTGTGCTAATAATTTTTTAATTTCAATTCTGAACAATTCATTATTATGAATACTATCTTTGCCTTTACATTACTCAGAACATTATTCGAACTGACATGTCTAAGTTTTTTCATATCTTCGTGTGCTATAATTAATTTTTCTCCAAAAAGGACAAATTACGGTGATCGATATTATAAACCTAGTTGTGGACAAACGCAAAAAAGAAAACATTAAAATTAGTGTCTTTTTCATATAACACAGAGAAACGGAAGCTTAATGTTGTGCACGTGTGTGTGTGTGTGTGTGTGTATGAAGGAACATTCTAGAGCAGCTCTAAAAGCCACAGCTAAAAATCACCTGATTTTGATGTCTCGAAATTTCTCCTTGTTAAAAGGAAAAATTGTATAATTGTAAAAAAAAAAATTCACAACATTGATGTTGTGATCACTTTATTTCATTTATGAGTGTCTTTCAATCAAGCAAATTTAAAATCACCTGGTAAACTCTTACATTTTGCACTTTTTATAGATGAAAGACACTCTTTATAGATAAAAGACACTCAAGAATATCATTGTAGACAAAATGAATAATTCTTTTGTGAATATGTTGTGTGATATTATTTCTAGCATATATTTTAATTAATAGCATTGACTGTGTTTTTTTTTCACAGTAAAAAATTAATTCTAGCTTATCAATATTATTATTGTAAAGCATTCGATTTGTCAAAAACATCAGTATTAAATATATAAATCCAAAATTCGAATTCTTAATTTTAAATTATGGTTAAAACACATGATAAACCCCATGTCACATTAACATTTCCTCATTTTCTCTTCAAAAGTGTAATCCTGACATGCAGTTAACATAATAGCATAACATTTACCAATGAAAATCCTGAATGACTGAAAAAATAAACATCATAATCTCATAAAAATTTGTTTAAATCAAAAGGAGACTAGAGGAAATATAAAAAAAACACTGCATATCTTCTACACTCTTAAAATGGCTGACACATCAATAGATAATAGTAATTTTCCATAATGCATATAAAATCATAAATGCATAACAAGCTGGTATAAGTAATTGCTCGAAATTATATTTCGAAGATAATATTGAGATTTAACTTAGCGTTTACTTGTGTCTCATCATAGTTCTTACCAAGCACATGTTACTTAGCATTTAGCAACCAGGTACCTCTGCCCAAATCGAGGATAATAATATTAAAAACAGGACGAAATGTATCCGAAATTGCATACATAAATGTAAAAGTGAACTATATTACATTAGATTTGCTGATATATAAACAAATTTATGCAGAACTTATACAGGTCAGCTACCTTGTCACCCACCTGTTGTTAAAGTTTGGAGCTTCAGTCCGATAACTGGGAATAAAATTTTCAAATCCCGAATATGAAGTCGAAGGATATGTTGGTTCCATCTCGCAAATTAATCGACGCTTAACGGAGCGTGAATATTGTGAATATTAATCAGTTTGAGACAGAAAGACAGCTGCATTAGTTTATGCAGTGAACTTGTCAAATAAGAAACAAAAACGTCATGAAGGGGGGTCAAGAAACAACCAATAGTTTTTCGTGCGCTTTTTTAAATATATGGATGGACTGCATACCCTCGAAAATACCCGGGAATGTATTTTGACCGTATATCATAAGTGACTACAACTTGTAATATTTCCACAACTAAATCCCAAACACTGTCAAAATACGACATTGAGTAAAATGTAAAGACAAAAATATATATACTCAGATACTGTCACTTACTTGATTTATAGGTAGACAGAACTCCAAAAAAAAAAAAAAAAAACACAAACAAACCATAACCATCGGTACCCAGTGATGCAGTACGTTCCTGCCAAGAGCCGAAGAGTCAGAGCCATTCATTGGTTGCCACTGCACTTTCATTTTGACGCATCTCACTTAAAAAAAAAAATGTTATCATAAGTAATACACCAAAAATTCTGTTTCTTTTGCTTTCGGCATAATGTATTTTTCTTGTATTTCGAAAGAAACCCCATCTTCATGAGTCATGAGAGGCTTTCACTCTCTCTCTCTCTCTCTCCCTCCCTTCTTCTCTCTCTCATACTGGCTTAAACTGCATTGTCAACTTCCGCCCTGCTGTCTCACCAGTGGCTGGCCTGCATACAAAATCTCCCAGCCATTTCGGTGTCTTATACAATGTGTCTTTAATTTCCATTCAAAAATAATGGTGGAGATCAAATGTGCTCTTCTTGTACTTGTCTTGTTTGTACACAGTTCTCTCATTTTGCAGCTCACTCATTCTCTTCCGAGCTGAATCTTCCCGCCTGTTTAGTCACATGTTTTCTCTCACGTCACTGTCCTAATTTGACTAACTGACCCAGCATCACACTGTACACTACATTAAACACACAGAGAACAAACACAACACTCCGAATGATGTGACGAACAACTGTCTTTCGTTTGGGTCTGATATAACAGCTGAAGAGGTGCTAAGTAGTTTCACTTTTGATTTTTTCTTTTACTTGAGCTGACTAAAATTTTGCTGTAAATAAGCACTGAGGTTTGTTTTTGACTGAAAAGGAAACTGTGACTGAACAGCCGTTTAAGTTGAAGGTTAGGATAATTCAAAATGAAACATGAAATCTCGGATTATCGCATAGAGCTCACTTAAGTCACAGACAAAAGTGTTCATTATTCACTATTCATTATTTATTATTCACTGAGTGCACACACAAAGTTAACCCAAAGGATCTTCTTCTTTCTAAGAAGCTTGGTTTATGTCATCTTCAACATTAATCACTGGCAGTCACAATCATTTTCATTCTCACTTTGGTTTAGGGTTGACGGTTTGAGACAGAGCAGTTTGAGAAGGAAAACAGCTGAGGCCAACAGTAAGTGGGCGGGCCGGAGGTGAATCAACAGCTAAATTTGTATTCGCTCTCTTTCACTCACTCACTCACTCACTCACTCACTCACTCACACACACACACACACACACGCACGCACGCACACACACACACACACACACACACACACACACACACACACCTCATTCCCGCTCTTTTTCTACATGCATATACTCACACATTTTTATACCAAATATTCACTTAATTAATCCATATACTCATACATAAGCACTAAAACTCAAGACTGAACCAAGTTTAAAATGCGTAATGTTTTATGCAAATTATTTTACATAAATTAAACACAAGTTTATGAAATATTTTCACTTGATGTTATCTGTGAGCTGCAACCACAAAAAAAGTGTCTCTCAAACCCCTTAGTAAATGTAATTACTGTGAAAGGAGTGGTACGGAAAAGGAGGCAGACCAGTCCCAACCTACACAACTTCCTCCATAACTTCCTGCCAAGTTTTAGCGGTTTTTAGAGGACAATTTGGAAGACTCTGATGGCTAACCACATACTTCCAATGAATAATACTCACAGTACTCTTATCAGTGGACCTTATAACTTGACAAAAGTACAGTTTACCCTGAAATAAACATTCTGTCATTATTTACTCACGCTCATATTATTCCAAAACTGTTCTATGGAACACAAAAGAAAGACATAAGGTTTGGGACAACATGAGACTGAGTGAATAATGATGGTTTTAGTTAATGGGGGTCATGACATATTATTTTAATATGTTCTTTGAGGTTCACTTATAAAGTTAATAATTGGGTTGACGAAGGCTGTCCCAATTCGAAGGCTCCTTCAAATACATCCTTTGTTTCTTGTGAAATGAAGGATACAACAGATGGATCCTTCACAGCCTTGCCTACCTTCATTGCACACCAGTTACGACAGGATTTTTTTGAGAAAAATTGCTGAATTACACTTTTAAACGCAGGTATTGGGTTTCAACTTACCCAAATATCTGATGATAAATGTAAAAATAAAAAAAAACCAAACAAACAAACAAACAAACAAACAAAACCTTTAAATCGGTTCAAATGTTGACATTTCTTACTAAGATGTGATTATACTCTTTATTATATGCAAAAATGAACCATGGTGAACATATTTAGACAGTTTGTGAACCCTGTTTTGTTTCCAGATAGTTTAATATAACTTTAAAAAAAAAGTCCAGTACAAACGTTTCTGCCACTCATCAATGGCAGCTGTCACAGTTGCTAGGCGACAAGAACAGTCCTCCGTAGGCTAGACCGTCCCATTTAACAATGCTTAGTCCAACCTTTGCGGCCTTCGAAGTCTGAGTCCTTCGAAGGATGCAGCCTCTGAATTGGGACACAGCCTAAGGCAAATCATTTCATTCGGCAGCCATCTTTGAAACACTTCTCGGGCAGCTATTTCAGTCATGCAAGGACAGCTCCTATCTCTTTGAATGGGGAAACATTAAATTCTCCAGAGCTGTTCCCCAAGATTACAATTAAACTTCATATTTGAAATCACCAATGAAATCTGACAACAACTGTCTCATAAATTTTGTTTCTAAATGCTCAAATGACAAAAAGCAGTTTTTTTCCCCAGGCTGGACCAGCCAATGCGCATGTGCAGCCATGTGTCCACCAAAGCATTTTTAGCCAGCTAAAGAAGATGCAAGCAGGTCGTCAAAAAAAATCGGATATAGTAAAAAAAAAAAAAAAAAAAAAATCGGAATTGGCCATCAAGACCTGCCAATTCCGATTTTTTTCACTAGCTATATTCGATTTTATTCCAATTTTTTTGACGACCTGCTTGCATCTTCTTTTAAAAAAAGTGACCCGTATCCGATATCTGCATTTACACTACACTTGGCTAAACGAACAAAAATAGCATTATGATATCAAGAAATCAATTTCCATACAGCCTACTATGCGCTCATTGCGCTGAATTAGAGATGTTAAAATGAGTGGGTCCCCTATGAGGGACATTCTAAAATGCTTAACGTGGCTTAATTTACTAAGACAGTGTTATTAACAAACCAAATTTAGTAAACTCCATACTAATAAAGCATACTATGTACAGAAAAGCAGATGAGCCCAGAATATGAACGCAACACGTTTAATTACACGTTAAGCATTTTCCTCCTATAAAGAAAACGCGTGGCTTAATGTAACGTTACTAAGACAGTGGCATTAAAAGACCAAACTTAGTAAACACTATACTAAAGCATACTATACAGACAAATTGGTTTGTGCAGAATTTGATCTTTTAATATCACTTATAGGCTACATTAAGCGACGTTAAGCGTTTTCTTTATAACGGTTTTCTATGGGAGGAAAACACTTAACGTGTAATTAAACGCATTGCGTTCATATTCTGGGCTCATTTGCTTTGCTGTGCATATGGTTTATTATGATGTTTACTGAGTTTGGTCTTTTAATATCTCTGTCTTAGTACATTAAGCCACGTTAAGCTTTTTCACGTTTAGTGTTTTTAGAATGTCCCCAATATGGTTGGTCTTAAAAACTGGCTGGGTCTTGTCCCACCATTATACAATGGAAAGTATATTTCAAACCTGTGGGAAGCACTGTGCATGCATACCTGCTTAAACTCGATGGGAATGTGGGTAGGACTGACTAAAAAAAACTGGCATGCTTTAAAGATGACATGAAGCAATATGAGGTCAATTACTGTGGAATTACCCACTATGAGAAACGCCCTACGAAAAACAGATCAAAGTTGAACCAAAATCAACCAAAATCAACCAAAAAGTCAGTGCTGTATAAACTTAATCAAGTTATTTACATAGCTCAATTAATAAAAAAAACACTTCTTTCCAACTACATTATTAAAGGGATAGTTCACCTATAAATGAAAATTATCCCATTATTTACTCACCCTCAAGCCATCCTAGGTGTATATGATTATCTTCTTTCAGACAAACACAATCGGAAATATATTTAAAAATATCCTGGCTCTTCCAAGCATTGTAATGGTAGTGAATGGGGGGCGTTTTGAAGCCCAAAATAAATGCATCCATCTATCATAAACATAATCCATACAGCTCCAGGGGGGTTAATAAAGGCCTTCTGAAGCGAAGTGATGGGTTTTTGTAAGAAAAATATCCATATTTAAAACTTTATGAAGTAAAATAACTGGCTTCCACCAGACGACCGTACGCATACTGTACAAGCTTAGACGCCTCTCGCCGTTTAAACAAATATGGCTGGGCAATAAACTCAAGCTCCTCTTCTCTCATATCGAAATCCTCCGACATTTCTCTTTAAAATTTCTCATTTTAGACTTCTAATTCATGACCGGTATTTTGTTTTGCTCCATCCTCTGTGCTTCCGCGTTCGTCATTACGCCATGCATCGGGTCAGGGGTTACTGTTCTGCCGCAAATTGATGCGTACGGCCGTCTGCTGGAAGCTAGTTGTTTTACTTTTTAAAGTTTTAAATATGGATATTTTTTTTTACAAAATATTTTTCTTACCCCCAATAAAGACTCCAAATAAAAAGATGACAAAGTCAAAATATTTTTTTTTCTACACAACTATTTATTACTATTTTAACAAGCTTTTTTTTTTTAAACAGATTATTAATAAAATTTATATTTTTAAGTGCAATTTTGTGAAATTCAGTTGGTTGGCTAAAAACATTACATTTACAATTTAAAATCATATGAAAATATTATTTACCTATTTTTTGAATTAGGGAAGAGGTGCATTCATCAATGTTAATGCAAGTTATAGACGGCCCTGAGTGGGAGGTCTGTTACAGAACATGGAAATATAATCTTCAAATCTGTTTGTACATTGTTTAGTTAGTTTTTAAAACCAGATTTAACTCTAGTTGTGTCATTTAATGGTGGTATTGTAATGTTACTAATGTTGGCACAGCTGTTGTCAATGTCTTCATATGAATAAAAGAAACTTTCAGACACATCCCACTGTAATATTGAAATAAATGGCATACCCTGTTGCAAAGGGAGGTCTAACAATTGAAGAATAATAGAGAAAATGACTTGCATGTGACAGTAATACAGTCATGTGTTCTACGTGATAACACTATAATGCCAAGCGTTGTGTGCTGTGTAGCTTTAATCCAAAAGGCTCCAAAGTGTAAGTGGTGAATCTGTTCTTCAACCCGAACATTCTGCAAAAGACTGAAAGTAATAGCTATTTGCCATGGTGGTAAAACCTCTGCCCTGATTGGCTGTGAGAGAGGTAGGTGTGGCGAGGGGCTGGTTGAGGAGAGCTTTGAAATGTAGCCTGTACAGCAGAATGAGAAAAAAAATGAATGTCACTTTCCTTATACAGACCTTAATCAGACAATGAATTATTAAAGCTTTCTGAAACATTTTTTATCAATTAAAATATAGTATACACACTACCGTTCAAAAGTTTGGGGTTGGTAAGATTTTTAATGTTTTGAAAGAAGTCTCTTATGATCACCGAGGCTGCGTTTATTTGATCAAAATACAGTAAGAACTGTAATACTGTGAAACATTATTACAATTTCTATTTTAATATATTATAAAATGTAAAATATTCCTGTGATGGCAAAGCTGAATTTTTAGTAGCCATTACTGCAGTCTTCAGTGTCACATGATCCTTCAGAAATCATACTAACATGCTGATCCATTTTGAAAACAGTTGTCCTGCTTAAAGGGTTATTTCACCTAAAAATGAAAATTCTCCCATTATTTACTCACCCTCAACCCATCCTAGGTGTATATGACTATCTTCTTTCAGACAAACACAATCAGAGATATATTTAAAAATGTCCTTGCTCCTCCGAACTTTATAATGGTTGTGAATGGGTGGCCACATTTTGAAGCAAAAATTTTTTTGCATCCATCCAAAATAAAAGTAATCCATACAGCTCCAGGGGATTAATAAAGACCATCTGAAGTAAAGCGATGAGTTTTTGTAAGAAAAATTTCCATATTTAAAACTTTATTAACTATAATAACTAGCTTTCGGCAGATGGCCGTATGCGTACCGTCGTCCGCCGGAAGCTAGTTATTTGAATTTACAAAGTTTTAAATATGGATGTTTTTCTTACAAAAACGCATCACTTCGCTTCAAAAGGCCTTTATTAACCCCCTGGAGCCGTATGGATTAATTTTATTATGGATGGATGCATTTTTTTTGCTTCAAAATGTGGCCCCCCATTCACAACCATTATAAAGCTTGGAGGACTAAGGATATTTTTAAATATATCTCTGATTATGTTTGTCTAAAAGAAGATAGTCATATACACCTAGGATGGGTTGAGGGTGAGTAAATCATGGGAGAATTTTCATTTTTGGGTGAACTATCCCTTTAATATTTTGTGTGAATACGATGATTTACTTTTTCATGATTCTTTGATGGATAGAAAGTCAAAAAGAACACCACTTATTTAAAACAGAAACCTTTTGTAACTATGTTAAAGTCTTTACGGTCACTTTTGATCAATTTAATGCATCCTTGCTGAATAAAAAATAGTTTTTAAAAATTCACTGACTTTTGAACAGTGTATAAATGTACATACATGCTATCAATAAAACAGTATGCTTAGTTTGGACAGAACTCACTGCATGTGCTTGTTGTGAGGGCGTTCCATGCGTGAATGCACCTGGGGAAGCTGGCCTTGGTGGATGTGCATATGGTAAGCCAGACTGTCCAAAGAAACAGGCAAGACATTTATGCCCAAAGAACAACAAGAGCAATGAAATTCAAGTATTTAAAGATGAAAGTATGAATATCTGCCATAATGCAGCACATTACAAGGCTGTGTTAATAGAGATTTAATTAAGTGGTTTTGGCTCTGACCTTGCCAGGTGGGATCTGGACAGCAATAGAGGGTGTGGGGAGCAAACCTGCAGCGCTGACATGTAGAGCCTGTGGATGCATGGGCCTCAGTGAACTCTGAAAACACAAATATGAGTCATTTATTTACACAGACACTCAGATGACCTTCCTTTTCTAGTTTAGTGAGTGTTCTTCCTGACCAACCCTACTTACAGAGTCTGTGAAGCCAGACTGCTGGTTGGCATGTTCCAGCTGTTTTTGCAGGGGAATCCCAGCACTGGGGATGTAACCTGGAGAGAAGGATGGAATACAGACAGAGTGTGAAGGTGTCTGCCAAAAAGCTGTTCCAAAACTTAAAGAGCTACTTTGCAGTGTACTGTCTCCATAACTGTAGTTCAAAAGTTTGGGGTCAGTATGATTTTAAAAAAAAGAAAAAAAAAAAAAAAAAGAAATTAATACTTCTATTCAGCAAGGATGCATTAAATTGATGAAAAGACACAGTAAAGAGATTTATAATGTTACAAAAGATTTCCATTTCAAATAAATGCACTTTTTCACTTTCTATTCATCCTGAAATAGAAAGTTTCTACAAAAATATGAATGTTTCATGTTTAATGTTCACATTATTTAATGTTTAAACTCCAAATCAGCATATTAGAATGATTTCTGAAGAATCATGTGACACTGAAGACTGAAGTAATGGTCGTAGAAAATTCAGCTTTGCCATCAAAGAAAAGACATTGTAAAAATATATTAAATAGAAATAAATTGTAATAATATTTCACAATATTAGTAAAAAAAAAAAAAAAAAAAAAAAAAAAAATGCAGCCTTTGTGAGCATAAGAGATTTATTTCAAAAACATTAAAACCAACCCAACCCCAAACTTTTAAATGGTAGTGTGGGTACAGTACCTCCCTTCCAAATGACTTATTTGAAACACTTTTTCAGTGCAGCAACATTAATGATCAAATATTGCCATACAAATATTTAAATAATATTATACTATTTCATTATAATAGTATGCTATAGGGAAATGAAGTCATTCACACACACATTACACACACCTGGCTGAGAGGTGAAGTGACTGTGGACAGCATAGCCCTGCTGCTGATGGGGCAGATACTGCATGGCCTGGAAAGCTGATGCACCTGGAAACAGCAACAAAATTTAAAAAGCATCACAAATTTACACCATGGTCAAGAACACAACAAGAAAAAGAATGTAAGAACCTTTGAATTAATGAATGAAGCATTTTTATATAGTGTATTTTTAGATACTACTGTAGAGTCAAAGTGCTTTGCAATGAGATCAGGGGTCTCCCAAAAGCATCGTTACCCAACTATGGTCGCATTGACCTCTGTTGTAACGACGGAACTTGCAACCAGAGTTGCTTTTGGGAAACGCACCCCTGGATGATGCGACGGCAGCCACAGTGAAACAGTACACTCACCACACACCAGCCATAAGTGGAGAGGAGAGTGATAGAGACAATTCAATGGAAGAGAATTATTGGGAGGCCATGATTGATAAGGGCCAATGAAGGAATTGGAACAGGACACCGGGGTTACACCCCTACTCTTTACAAGAAGCGCCATGGAACCACAGAGAGTCAGGACCATCCGAAGGACGCATGAGTCTTTGAGACTTACAAACAAATAATCACTCATACACATATTTCCAAACATAAGCACTGAGGGAAAATTAAAACTAGGTACCTCTAAGTTGTGAACCACTGGCATAGTTGGCTGGCACTGGCTGACTGGAGGCAAAAGGTGATGTATGCTGCGGCTGACTGACTCCATACGGGCTGTGACTCGGCTGGGCTCCAGAGTACTGCCCATGCTCTGTTCCACCTGCACTGAATCCCGGCTGAGACTGGAAATGACGCGCCTGGGGTGGTGGCAAGCAGCCAATAACATTTTCAATGAACACAAGCGAAGACACCAAACATGCAAAACAACAGTGAGTAGTAACTTAACCAGGTGTCCCGCATCACTAAAAAGTGTTGGTTTGGATGTTTTAAAACATTTAGATTGCTTTACATTAAAATGTCACACTCACAGGAATGACTGGAGACTGGAAGAGCTGTTTACTGCGTTCCCCAAGAAGAGCGCCTGGGCGCCCATGACTCACCTGACCCGCTGATAGAAAACAAGCACAGCAAAATTAAGTCATTATTGTAGGGCAATTCTAACAACAAAAACCCCCCGTTTCACATACAAAGCTTAAGCTAGTCCTGTTTTAACTGAAAGCAACTTGTACTGACACATCTTAAAATATGTCAATGCCATTGTTTTGTCTCAAAATGCACACCAGTAATGTTTTTTTCTAAGGCATGTTTATAAAAGATACTTAAATATCCTAATTGAACTAAGGCCTAATCCTGGCTTAATCTAAACCCTGTTAGACCTATACTTTTGTGACAAATTACTGAAAATGCCATATAGTGGTCACCTTGCATGCTAAGAAGGTGCTGTCCAGGGTGGATGGCCATGTTTGGCTGGTATGTTGCTGAAGTCAGAGTTGTCATGTCACTGTAAACATATACAAGAATTCTAGTTATAAACTGAATAACAGACATGTCTTTTGCAAAATCTGACAGCTTTGTATAATAATGTTTTTTTTTTTTCTTTTTTTCCTTTTAGTGGGGAATTTTCAGTATTTAATTTGGGTATTTTTTCAGTAGCCATTATTCCAGTCGTTAGTATCATGTGATCCTTCAGAAATCATTTTAATATGCTGATTTTGAGCTAAATTTTTTCTTATAAATGCCTAATATTTTTGTGGGTACCTCAAGATACTTTTTCCAGGATTCTTTGACGAATTTCAAAAGAACAGTATTTTTTTATATAGAAATCTTTTGTAATATTATAAATGTCTTTACTGTCAGTTTAATGCATCCTTGCTGAATAAAAGTCTTATTTTTATTTCTTTAATAAAAAAAAAAAAAAAAACTAAAAAAAAAAAAAAAAAAAACTTACTCTTTCCCGTACCTCTGTTCTTTCCGTCGTCTTTTCTCCTCCTCATGTAGGACTTTCTTCAGCTGTAGGAAAAGTTGGTGCTTCTCCTCTTGAAGACCCTGAAGCTTCACTCCCATCTTCATAATCTGAAGACAGAGAAAGAGTAAAAATATTGGTCAGGAGTCCTGTGCAAATGTCTGTATCTTTTGTAAATAATCAAAAAAAAAAAAAAAAATCAAAAGGAATCATACAGACTTACCTGCTCTTTAGTCTCCTCTAAGGACATCCTCTCCTCCATCTCTTTCTTCCTCTTCCTCTCTTCCTCTTCTTTTAGTTTCTGCTCCATCATTTTGTCAACCTCTTCCTCCTCTGAGATAAACAATTGACAACTGATCACAAAGTTATATTTAAAATGACTTACTACATGCATCAACAACCCTATAATTCACACAAAGCACCAGAAAGAAACATGAACATGGAAATTATTTAATTTATTTGTACTAAAAAATAATATACAGGAGATTCCAGGACTCACCTTGCCTCTTCCGCTCCCTCTCTCTCATAATGTGCTTGTGTAAGGCACGTGCCATGGCATTAGACAGTTTGGGCCTCTCCAGAAGAGCCGGCATGATGGTAGGGATTGGTGGTGCCAGCTGGAGTAGAGGTAACAGGTAAAAAAAGTTACACATAAAACATAAATATCAGCTACATTTTCTGTCACTAATTAGTCCACTAAGATTAAATTCAGATATTAGTGGCCTTATCACAGCAAGAATAGTGAAGAGTGAGAAACAATTAAAGAACTGAAAGTCTGGAAATTTTACCTTGTTAAATGACAATGTTAAAAACATAACAGAACCAATAACACTCTTATTATTTCTGTGCAGCACAATTCAAAAATTTCACAGGTTCAAAATGACACATCACAAACACGAACTAAGGCAGCTGTCAAAAAGTCGACAAGCCTTGCTTACGTTGTATAAACCAACTTACCATATCAATTCTAAAAGACTACGAGTTAGAGCAAAATATAAATTAGAAGAAAGAGATGTGGTAATCTGAGAAGCAATATAAGGCAGTAAATCAGCAAACTCCCCTGCACCGGGTTAGCTCTATAATGACTTGACAAGCTAGCTGGCTATGCTTGCAGTAAGTAACCTGAAAGTTTTGACAGGCTATTCAGTTAATCTGTCCAAGAAAATCACCATTCATAGGCATGATTTTATAGACGAAAGTGATTTCAGTATTTCTATTTCCAGTGAGATGCATTAACACCTGACCATTAGGTTAGCAGGCTAACGGCTCAAGTGACAGCTTAGGCAGCTAGCTTGCAAAATCAGCGAACTAAATAAAACTCTTGCAGTGAAATTCGTGGAATCTTCATGTAACGCACTTTTGTCCGCTTCTGAGATTAAAAGTATGCTGAGCTTGTCTGAAGGCTTTCCTTAAAGAAAAATAAACAAGTGTATCAATAATTAACCAAAATAAAAATGACAGGAAACCCAGTTTGGCCCACTTCCGCTATGGGTGTGTCTTGATGACGGCAAGTGTCAGTGAGCAGAAATGAAGAGGCTGCTCACTGCAGAGCCATGGGTGGAGCGTTAAATCCAGCTCCCCCCTCTCTAGATGTAATTTGGGCGTAATGGGTGGAGCTAGAAGGTCCAACCGCACCCTAACCCTACCCATAACTCGATTCCTCCACCCATTAGATCCACAGAGGTAGAGCTCGACTAGGTCAAGCTCAACCCATGACGTTCAGAAGGGGAACTAGACCAGTGTTGCCAACTGTTTTCAATTGAAAGTAGCTAAAACTGGTAGCTAAATGTCACTAGATGACATCAAAATGGCACATTCATTGATCTATTCTATATAAATATGGATATAGATCAGTGGGCAAAATAAGAATCTAGATAAGGTTTGTTCAAGAAGTTGCTAGATTTGTCCCTAAACGTTTGAAAAAGTCTCAAAAAGGGTGGGGAAGTCACTAAATCTAGTGACAAAATTGCTAAATTGGCAACACTGAACAGGACGTCTTTTGGCTCTGCAGTAAGCACCACTTGGAAATGAAACGAACGGCAAGTTTTCATTAGGCCCAGCTTTCAACTATGTTTTGAAAATCATTTATTCATGGGTTATTGACGTCTCATAATAAGGAATATAATTTAATTATTCTGCTACTTTTATTAGCTAAAGTTAGTATACATAAATGTATATATGTGGGAAACAATACTATAATTTTAAATTTGACCTAAGTTCAGCAATACCTAAAACAAGTTTTTTCTAAAGTAATTGTTACATTGCCGTTTTATCTCATGTTGCTAAAAAGGCTTCTCTTCAGGTATTAATTATAATCATTACTATAATCACAAAAATTAAATTAAGACCTCTGCAAAATCATGGGCACTATTGAGCAGGATCACAATGCATTTGACTTTTTCCCAAAAGCCCATCAAGTTTAAGTTTTAAATTATTATTATATAATTAATATACAGAATTTATTCTAAAACATACCAACTATAAAAACATGCACAACAGATATTCTCAGATTCATTAAAGACTCACACAGGCAGATTTTTACATCAGGTTTATAATGGTGGCAAGCTTAAGATGGATCTTTAGGGGAAAAGGAACAAAACACACCAATCCATAATAAAAATAAGCCCAAAAAAGCCAATCAAGTCATAAAGTTTAACCTTAATAATAATAATAACACAGCTGAGAAATAAACAAGCAGTCTCCTACAATATGTCAACTGAAAAGAAACTTTTTAATCTTTTAACCAGTTTATTTAAATAAACAGCAATCCCAACCCATTTAAAAATAATAATTATTGGCAATGATACACAAACACACTCACACTCACACACATTACATGGTATGATAGTCCAGTATTATCAGTGATTTTGGTCTGTGCAAAAATGGTAGCTAAAAACAAAATCAAACCAAACATTAAAGACTGTAGAATAGCAAAGTGACTTCAGGATGCATGTCGGTGCCAAGGGAAAGTGAGAAAATGTGAAAGGAGAAGTGTAGAACATTGAAAAAGCTTTTACGGATATGAGTACCACTAATTTACTGAAACAGACCAGGACAAAGTATCGGGCCTAAAAGCAAGACTGAGGGGGGAACTCTAAAGTAGGAAGGAACAATATGCAGGCAGCATGGAGTACAAACAAGATTTCAGACTAGGAGGAGGATATGAAAGTGCATTCAACATGTACACTTTGTGTGGCCTAACGTATTGATCATTTTATTTTAAACAGGGGTAGTGTGGGGCAAGAAAATTGGTTACACATCTCTCAAAACGTCCCCATAGACGCTTTCATCACTGTAGGCAATGTAAAGGAAAAAGTCTTCTTCATGGTGCTCCTAAAATACAGAAACAGATACGAAGAGTTTAGAAATGCTTCATTCTCACTGAAAATGACAAAAATGCAAAAATGACACTTTCCTAAAACAAACCGGTGCAAAAGCTGGAACAAGCAAAATAAGTTATGTTCAGATACATTCAAATACATTCAAAAAAGGGATGTACCTGGTAGAGCAGCCCCATAGTGGCTGATGTGGGAGGAATGACGTTGTTGACAAAGAAGAAGAGGGCATCTTCGGCCCTCAAGTGGATCCTTTTCCGAATGAGGAAGTAGAACTGCCCCACTTCAGAAATAAGAAAATGTGTTATTACATACATATCCAACATATTTTAATACCATTAAATATTATGCAAATGATTCCATATTTTACAAGGAAATTAACCTGTGAGGTCAGAAGGGACAAGATATTTCTTCTTGTCCAGATCTCCTATTCTGGCTTTGGGAGCTTTCTCTACGATCACCTGTGGAAAACAAATCAGTTATGATGATGATGATAATAACCACTGTCAGTCATGTGAGAACAAGTGCATCTTTCAGTTGTATAATAACAATAGTGTCATGGGTATTCCCCATTTAGGGCTCATTCCCATTCTAACAGATTTCACTTCTGATATTTGACTGACGACACATAATATAACTGAAAATTAACCCAGTGTGAGGCCACATAGTAATGTGTCAGAAAACTTAATATTCTAGTCATTTTGTCCTCGACTCTGTCAAAACAATAGGGTTTATTTGAATGATTCAATATCATGTGCAGGATACAAAGCAATTTACCGGCTCTCTCTTTTTATGATGTTTAATACCTTGATATGTATTATTTAAATGTCACAAATATTTAAACCTATATCATATAGTCTTATAAAAAGATATTAATTCTTCTATTACTTGTACTTTAAACGATGCCACAATTTCAAATTAAGACAGAAGCTAACTGACGCTAACGCTAGTCCTTTTATATTTGAAGGACAGCTTAAAAACGACAAAGACAATTCGTTAATTAATCGTATATATACATTATTTCAAGTTTTTTAAAGCAATTAACTATTATCACAAGGTTCCTCCATATGATTAAGCGTTGTCACTGTGTAATTCCTCGATAGGTTTACGTTATCTGCAAGAGCAGGGCCCTGGCAAAAACAACTCATTTGTCTGACTCACAGGCACTCTGTCCGGGTACTTCTTTCTGATTTTCTCCCCTTCGGACCGTCGCTTCTCAAAGGGATGCTCTTCTTTGTACATAAACTTCATTGTCAAGGGCTGGGAGACGCTTAAAATCTCCAAGAAAATCTGCCGTCGACGGTGTTTACAAAATAGCTTAGGTCTTTTTGACAACTGCGTCGGAGGGCGGAGAGATATCCAATAACAAGGAACAAGGGAGGCGGCGCACGTCACATCCCGTCAGCTGCGTAATGACGTCCTCAGCAGCCAGGAGGCCTACGTGGCATTACCTGAAATCTAAACGGTTAAAACAAAACAAAACAAAAAAACAAATAGTTAAAGTAATACAACATGCTTTGTTCTGTAAGTACAATTAGCATACCGAATGTGATGCAGTCTACATCACAGGTGGCCTGGCAATGAAAAGGTTAAAGGTTCAAATCATTCAAGACTTGATGCATGTTCTCAGGCTGATATGAGGGGCTTTAGATAGAAATGCAAGCTAAATTTTCAAAATTAGTCATTAGAAACCACAGACCAATTTTAAGATGAATCAAAACTACTGGTAGGTAGATACTTATCAACTTACCCATCTTCGTAGGGAAACTCTGCTTGCTAACAGTAAACTCCCTCTCTTAAGGGGACAACCCATGCCACGAACAAACAGGGAGGACTTGAATAAAACTTTAGGTTGTGAATGGGTGCCTCAAAGATATTCAAAATCCTACACTTTTAGTTCTCTGTAAATGTTTATGCACTAAAATGATATAGGTTTCATTGTTACATTGTCTAATGCCTACACAAGACTGGGGAAAAAAAATTATGCAGTTTACAATCTGACGGAATATCATGAAACCAATAACTAAAATCATTCCAAAGTAAAACCAATGCCTATATAATGAAAAAGGCTACAACAGAAGGGGGCACCGACTACCAAGCCACCCAGAAACTTCCTGGAAAAAGTCAGGGTTCAAACATTTTTGAAGACAAGCCACAAAGCCACAGTGAAAGCAACAATTACTTTGACGACATCTCAGATTTCAGCTGCAAGTGGAGCAACGATGCATCAGTTAACCATAATGCGGTCTGCATAACACTAACTATATTGAAGGGTGGCACAAAAGAAGCCGCATAAATCATGTAACACATGTGGAGATGAAGATGACTGACTAAAAACACAATATTCATCATGTTGTGATGGGTCAGATGAGACCAAGAGGTTTCTGACCAAATTCAAAGTATTGTGTGGTGTAAATCCAGCATTGCCCACACTCTTAATGCCGGGCTTTATTCATGAAACACAAGCAGAATAAATTCTGTGTAAATCATTCATAAAGCAATTCTCTTATAAATTGCTCCACTGGATTAACTTGTATAAGTTTGGTTTTATATAGGATTTACACAGAAATATGTTTTGCTTGTACTTCATAATGAATGGTAGTGGAAGCATCATGGTATTGAGTTTATTTTTTATCTGCAGGAACCGAGCATCTCGTTAAAATAATGGATAGAATCTGTTTTTCAGTCTGATAAAAATATGAAGCCATTTCGTGTATAAAAGTTTTCTACTGTCAAAACTCAATCCTATCCAATTTAAATAAAAAATGTAGTGCTCAAGTGTATAATCTGAAAAACCTAGAAGAAATTTATTTGGAAAAATGGGCCAAACTCATTCTTGATTGTGTATTACAAACCTCCTCTTACTGCTTAAGTTTAAAATATTGAAATGTTGGAACAATCGCTTCACCTAACACATGACATTCTCACATTAAAGTTACAACATTACGGAAGTAGCAGCAGATCATTTCTTCTCTATTCTGATGTACATCCAGGTGAAACGGATTACCAGAAAAGAATTAAATGTAGGGCGGGGACTTGGTTCTATCCTTGGATTGGATGTAGGGAGTTCTGAGTGCGAGACTGCAGTCGATTTTAAGAAAGGGGCGGAATTTAAGCAGACTTAATGATTGGATAAGTCCAGCATACATCAGCAAAGAGAAGTCTGCCAATCGTCAGAAAAACGGGTTATGATGTTTAAAAATGACGAGGTCAAATATAATAATAAAAAAAGAAACATGCATGAATTGTTCAAAGTAAGATACATTTAGAAAATAGGATTTTCATTTCATGCAGACTTCATTTGGAGTTTCTGTGCTTTGAAATCAAAATATCAGACAGAACGAAATACCAAGATCGATCATTCAGTAAAATGAAAAATGGGTTAAGAGTCTGAATACTTCACTGTACATAGTTCAGCCAATTTAAAATGCAGAATACCCCAAAAAGTGGAAGAGACTGTCATTTCAGTTGTTCACAAAAGGCTCTATTTTATTTTTCTGTTATAGCAGAGTCCTTGTTGCTCTGTGTCTCTCTCTCAGTGGCTGATGTATCCATATCGAAGAACATCTAAAAATGTGTCCTCGAAATATATGATAAAACCTCTCTGATTTAACCAGAGGTTTCACATATGAGCCATTTTAAAATACACAGAAAATTAATACCATAATCTGTAATAATGGACTGTAGTTTTCTCTCCTGCTAGTTTTCTCTACCACAGAATACTATTAGTACAACGGTATTAACAGCTCTCAGCTCTTAACATAGAGAAGAGGCTCAGATACCTGAGATGGCAGACAGAAAAAAAGGAGAGAGGAAGGACAGAAGTTTAGAGAGAGAATGAATGGATAAGACCATGTGACCATTTGTGCTAAGGTCATACAAAACAACAAACACTGACATTTAGGAAGAGGGAATAAGTGCTAATGAAGTGTGGAAAGTGACAGGTAGTTACAACTGATTAACTGATTCTTTATTTACCCCAAAAAAATGAAAGGTAAAATTGGAATCAGAAGCTTTCTCCCCTATTCACTCAGAAACACTCCAACATGCACAAGTTGAATCCAACAACTGTAAGGCAGAGTTTCCATTTTTTAAGGAAAAAACAAAACAAAACAAAACAAAACAAGAAAAAAATGCTGGCCTCTCATTTTGAGTTTATGTGTAATAGCTTCTCCATCATGTGTCTCTCTCTCCTTTCTGTTCTCCCATGTCTTCTCATAGCATTTCCTCAGAGGAGTCCATGAGACTAATGGGAGCTCACATGATGACAAGAGGCTGACAGTTCCAGCGCAGGAGAGGCTAACACCTAGCAGGCAGAGCCATGTAAAAACAAGACGGTGACCAGAAGAGAGACTGGCCCTGACAGATATGATCACCAGAGCCGATGCTGGTGGAGATTTCGACTGAGGACGGAGCGAACATCTGAGGTAAACCTAGAAAGGGAATGAAAACACACTAAGGGCAACTTACTGAAACAGCAGCATAAAATGTGACAAACAAAAGAGTAGTTAAATATTAGTAAGAAACAGAAAGACTTGAGGATGAAATAGTAGTCATGTGCAAAAAAATCCCAAACACTTTCACTTCTTGTCTGCAGAGAAGTAAAGAAACAAACCTGTGGTATAGAAAGGAAAATTCGAAACCAATGTCTTGGAATTGTTTCTGTTGTATGTAATGCCATTTGCTTGCCTCCTAGCTCTTAAATTCATAATATTTTATTTATTTTTATTGATATATTTTACAAGTTTATACAAGTTTTAATTAAGAAAAGCCCCCAAATGAGGATGTGTAAAACATTGAATAGACATTAATAAAATTTAAAAGTTTTAAAAGTCAATATATTGTTTATTTTTCTATATAATTGAACATCAGCACAAATCAATTTTGCAATTAATATTTATAATGAATTTAATATGGTACAAATATTAAATGAGGGCACTACAATTTTATTAGAAAACATTGTAAAAATGTCCAAAATATGTAATACATAAACACATTTGCAAACAAAGGGCATTCAATATTGGACATAAATTCTGTGTAGGCCTAATCAAGATTAAGAGAATACTATGACCATGACTGAAAGAAATATTCATACCTCAATGCATCCAACATTGGGAGCAGGTTAAGAAGTGCTGTGTCACTTGGGTCACTGAACCACGACTTTATAGGTATTGCATTGTCTGGGGGTGAAAAGTTAAAATTACATTCATATTACAATTTATTACACAAAATAATTTGTGCATCTGCATTTTTTTTTTTATAGATACACAAGATGGATGTTTGTGTCCCTAAACACAGAATTACAACAATTTTAACATCCAATTTAGAAAATCAGAGTGGATGTGAATGTACTCTCTATAGATGTTCCATCTCTAACCTGGGTGACTTCGATAAGCTCCAGGCGAGTTGTCCAGAATAACTATACTGGAGAGATCACTGTGTACTACAGACAGATCTTTTATGTAGCTCCCTAGATCCAAAGTGCAGTGCTACAAAAATTAAGAAAGAGAGAAACAGACCCAGAGGTTCAGTAATTGAACAAAGAGACATGAAAAAGACAGAACCAGTCAACAAAAGTCTGAGTGTAAGAATTGGTCATAAAATATCTTATCAAGAGCAAATGTGGAGGCAGTGGGTTTTACCTGTCTGTAGAATCTTCTTTTGAGGATACCCCTGTTGTTATCCAGCTTATCTGCTACGGCCGATCCATAGATCTCCATACTAGCTGTAAATACTACCAACTCATACCACTGACTAACCTGACATATACAAACAGGAGAACACACAGACACAGACACACACAATATACTCAATAAATATTGGTGAATTTTGTCAAAGAAAAACTATTGCGCAAATCAAGTAAAAGTACATTGGCAAAATGTATAAATAAAAAAAAAAAAAAAAAAATTGTAAATTGTTTGCTAATCTGCTAAATTGAGAGAGTTCACTCACCACTTCTAAAAAGAAATCGACATGCGGCCTTTTATGGACAAAAAACCTGACTGGGTGTTTGTCTATTACCACCTGAACAAGAGAGAGAGATAAAAAACTTTCAAAAAGAAATCAAATTTAACACTTTAATACACATTCATGTTGGCTTTAAAATGTTCTATTTTTTATTGTAAATCTGCACTACCGTTTAAAAGTCTGGGGTCGGTACAATTTTTAAAAATATTTTTGAAAGAAGTCTTTTATGGCTAGGGCTGCACGATATATTGTTTTAGCATTGATATCGCGATGTGCGCATCCGCGATAGTCACATCGCAGGATGTGCCACGTCAAGTACAGGGATCATAGTTGTTCCATGATCCATACGGGCCAGCTACTCCCTGGTTCAGAACACATGTGATTAATTGAAAAAGTTTAACCATCATAGAGTAAAAGTTTATCATTTGCATGTGTTTTAAGTCCTGTCAGTTTAAACATCAAAAGCAAGAAGACAGAGCCGTGCAGACAGCACATGAACACCGAATTCACTTCTCTTTCTCTTCTTATTGAGCTTGAACGGACATGTGCACACAATATATGTAATATATTTTATATTACAATATAAAATGTAATTTATTCCTGTGAAAGCTGAATTTTCAGCAGCCATTACTCCAGTCTTCAGTGTCACATGATCCTTTAGAAATCATTCTAATATGCTGATTTGATGCTCAAGAAGCATTTATTATTGTTGAAAACAGTTGGGCTGCTTAATAAAATTGTGCACACTGTGTGGACAATTTATAATATATATATATAAATGAAGATCTTTTTGAGATATATATATATATATATATATAGGATTTTCAATAGACAACCTGCATTTCTCAAAGCAGCTACTAAAGAAATATAATTAACTATCCTATTCTATTGTTGGAGCGGTGTGTGTGTGTGTGTACCTTGAGGATAAAGTCTGGAGGTGTACCAGGCCTCACTGTAGGTCTAAGGACGCCATCATGGTGAGAGTGAATCAAAGTCTCATCCAGATCCAACACCAAGATCTTCCTCTTCACTGCATCTAAAGCAGCAAACAGTTAAAGGGATAAATGAAAATTCGTTCCAAACCCGTAAGACTTTCGTTCATCTTCGGAACACAAATGAAGATCTTTTTGATGAAATCGGAGAGCTTTCTGTCCCTCCATAAACAGCTATGCAACTGACACTTTGACACTTCATCAAGAGATCGTAAAACTAACCCATATCCATTTTCTGAAGAAACTTGATCACTTTAAATAATGAACAGATTGAATTTAAGCTTTTATTCACATATAAACATTGATCAGTGAACATAAACAGAAACTCAACTAGAACCTGCTTGACGTGCGAGAATGAACCTCTTGCGGAGGCTCAAACGTGCTGCGTAACACACGAGAATGAACCTCATTGGTTCTCACACGTGTCGAGCAAACATGCTTGAGCTTCCGTTTACCATAACTGATGTGTGAGTTGATGAATGTTTATATGTGAATATAAGCCTAAATTCAATCTGTTCATCATATAAAGTGATTGAGTCTCTTCAGAAAATTTAGACTAAACTGCTCAATTCATATGGATTAGTTTTACGATCTCTTTATGAACTTTTTGAAGCGTCAAAGTATCATTTGCGTAGCTCACTATGAAGGGACAGAAAGCTCTCAGATTTCATCAAAAATATCTTAATTTGTGTTCCGAAGATGAATGAAAGTATTACAGGTTTGGAACGACATGAGGGTGAGTTAATGACAGAATTTCATTTCATTTCATTTTTGGGTGAACTAACCCTTTAACATGCGCCTGGCCACACACAGTTAAAGTGGTGATTCAACATTCAATGAACTCATATTATGTCATGTCTACCAACCTCTCGTGGGCTAATATGTCTACAAGAAATTCTACCATGAAAAGACTGAGGAACTGAGACTTCTTCCACTCTGTCTCTCTAGTATTGATATATATATATATATATATATATATATATATATATATATATTTATATATTTAGCTCAATTCATAATACACCAACACTATTTGTAATGCACTTTGGTTATTAAAAAAAAAAAAAAAAAAAAGTATTTTCCCAGTCTATTAATATTTTACAGAATGCTTTACATGTAAATAAATTCTACCCAAAGTATAAGGTACTCACTCCTTCAAAAAAAAAAAAAAAAATCTGTTGACAGTGATTTTGATACAACAGATTCTGGGTCAAAAATGTGTCTTTAAAAAAATTTGCAACATTGCACCCATCTGTGTGGTTAGAAGCTCCCCTACTGGACAGAACTGCAAATAACAGAGGTGAAAAGGTGAGAGAACTTACGGAGTCTGTTTCTGGAAACAGGGGAGAGAGGTAATGTGTCATAACGCACTGTTTGGTACTGGATTATCTGTGGAAAACAGAACAGTGGACAAAGACAGAGTCAGTGATGCACATGGAACAATGTAGTCTTTTCTCTTTCTGATATTTCATCTTTTCCCCCTTCATCACCCTGGTACAAAGCTCAGATGAAGGCATCATGTAGCAGACATCTGTATAGTCACCCACCTAGAATGGCCCCATACTGCCACCACGATTGGACTATTAATACATCCCCAAAACAGCTGTCCAACGATGTCACAGAAGTGTAAGGGAAGTAGGAAAATCAGTGTACTTTTCACATCTACTTAAATTTTACTTTTATGTAGAAAGTACAAATCTTTTTGTGTGATTAGAATAAAACTTATGTATATGTATAAAATAAAATTTCACTTAAATGTTGGTGAAAAAACTGAGCAGCATTAAGCATTAAGCATAAAGGGTTAGTTCACCCAAAAATGAAAATAATGTAATTTATTAGTAATAAATCACTCACTCTTATGTCGTTCTACACCCGTAAGACCTCCGTTCATCTTCGGAACACAAATTAAGATGTTTTTGTCGTTCGTTTTTTTTGGCGCACAAAAATATTCTCGACGCTTTATAATATTAAAGTTGAACCACTGTACTCACATGAACTGATTTAAATATGTTTTTAGTACCTTTATGGATCTTGAGAGAGGAAGTACCATTGCTGTCTATGCAGGCCTCACTGAGCCATCAGATTTCATCAAAAATATCTTAATTTGTGTTCCAAAGATGAATGAAGGTCTTATGGTTGTAGAACGACATGAGGGTGAGTAATTAATGACATTATTTTCATTTTTGGGTGAACTAACCCTTTAAGAATGGCAGCAGCATTAAGAGCCATAAACCACATTAGACTGGGTAATCACTAATCAGGCTTAGGCTAACACTCAACACACCACTTTTGTTGGTTCATAGTTATGAAAACAACTCAAGGTCATTTGAGTTGTTTTTTCCAGAGGAGCCCCCAAACGACTTGGATCTAAATTGACTTGGATGCGTCAATTAGAAAGGTTTGAATATTCTAAAAAAAAATTACAGTATGCCACTGTTTTCCAGCAACAGTGCGTGTATGAATTCATAGCTGTCATGAAGTTGCATGATAGCTGTATTATTCCCAGCAATTATTAGGAATTAAAAACATGTTCTTTTTCTGTGCAAAAAACAACATTTAACAAAACATTGAATATATTCTTTTTACATGAAGGGTAAACATATAGGAGGGGTCCACAGTCCAATGTAATTAGGACACACAGCATCATAAACACACTCCCCCAGGGTTACAGAGGTGCAGCTGAAGCAGGCACAACCTGAAACCTACTACTGTACAAAAGTTTCATCAAATGTTTTTGATAAGCATGAGTTCTTCAACACAAATCAACCATTAAAGCAATAAAGCTAAACCACTAATTTCTCATCAAATATTTTATTAGTACTGATCCTACAATGGCCCAGTCGAATTGTGTTTTTGTTTGCACCAAGGGTCATAAAATTTGCATAAGTGACAGCTCAGTAAATATATTCTCGATTGCAGGAATCTAAACAGCTCTTCAGTAAAGTGTTACAGTAAAACTATAGGGCTGGTTACCCTTAGGAATTAGTACATGACAACAATTAGACAACTAAATAACTTAAGTGTTACAAAGTTTCTAACGTTAACAATATAAGTAGCTGATCTTTAGAATTTTATTTGAAGACAGGCGCTCTTAAATACAGCAAAACAAAATTATTTACAGATGACAGGTCAGAATATAAAGAGAACAGACAAACATGCATTCACACTGACAGATGCTGACACGCTCACCGTACGTAGATGCTTCCTGAGGATGTATAAAATGAAACTCCATATTCTAGACGTCACTCCAAGGAAGGTGCGAATCCCGAGTAAACACTGACGTGTTTTCAACATGCTGACAGTCGATGAACGGCGCGACGGTGAATCATAGAAGAGACTGACACCATCCACTAGAGACCAATGACTTCAGAAGAGCTGGAACTACGGCTACAGCTAATGAGGTCGGCTAACCACTTCCCGCCGCTTCTTTGCTTTTAAAGTAATGCAAGGAACGCGAGCCAAACTAGAGAAACCAGGGACTCTGCTGCACTTGGACCAGCCAGTGTCACAAATCTGCTAAAATGTCAAACGTTTGCCACGCACACAAACAAACCTCTGCGATCACAGGCTAACTGGACTTGTATTTCATTGGCAAGCCAGCTAACTCTGGACTTGGCGAGCTCTACAACAAATTATCCCTCCTCGGATCGACAGCTCTTTTGCTTGACAGGTTCGATGTTAATCTCAAGACTTCAAACAA
Organism: Mylopharyngodon piceus; assembly: GCA_039654765.1. NCBI lineage: Eukaryota > Metazoa > Chordata > Actinopteri > Cypriniformes > Xenocyprididae > Mylopharyngodon > Mylopharyngodon piceus. Next base: position 11,859,006 of record CM077443.1, read on the forward strand.
ACGGCCAAGTATGCAAAAAGTCCAATCAGACGCCATCAAATTCGTTTCAGTACATATCCGGGAGCAAACTGTGAGCCGCCATCAGTACTTTGGTTTCGTCACTTCCGAGAAACAACAAACGTGTCCTCAATGAAGCTGGGTCAATAGAAGAGTAAGGAGATGGAGACACATTAGGAGACTCATTAACTGTGAACTAATGTACTCATAGATATATTCACAAATATATTGTTAATGACACACGTTACTTACTTTAATCTGACGTCATAGAAGGTCAATAGGGCGAGCTAATAAAAAAATAATAAAAATAGGAAGAAATCTTTTTTTTATTTTTATTTTTTAATTATAAAGATGCCTCTTGTTTTGGTATTTATGGAATAAGGTTATGATGACATGGTAGAAACACATCGAAAAGGTGTATGTTCAAAATAAGTGAAACTCATAACTCTTCTCTTTTCTTAGATTCACATATTTAAATCTTTGGGGAAAACAGATTCTCCAGAATGTCCCTCCACCTGCAACTGACCTGCAAGTCAAATCATGGTTCATGGTTGTGTTCTCACCTAATATTTAAAACAAACAAACAATATATATGCCTACACACAGACACATGTTTGGTTTCCATGGTTTATGGGAACATAATGATTTTTATACTATTCAAAATGTATATTCTATCCCCTAACCCTAAACCTACCCATCACAGAAAACTTTTTACATTTTCAAAAAAAAATAAAAAAATAAAATAATAATAATAATAAAAAATCATTTAGTATGATTTATAAGCAGTTTTCCTAATGGGGACCAAAAATGTCCCCACAAGGTCAAAGATTTCTGCTATTGCCATCCTTTTGGGACAGGGAATACCAGAACCTCACACACACAAACACACACAACATGCTGTATATTCTGCCTGATGATGTATTTATCACAATTCATAGAGGCTCTAATCAAATAAATGTTTTACTCTTTTTTTAATTTGCATCTGGGTCAAAAACAGGCTTCTAGCTGATGACTATTGTTGTATTAGATATGATATTGATGTATTTTCTGTGCTTCTTATGTACTTATGTACAATGCTACACACAATCTGCAATTATAAAATTAATGTTTAAAAAAATGTTAACATTTGAGATTTGCTTTCCAAAGTTTGATGCCTTGGTTAGAAAACAAACGAAGAATATAGAAAACAAACGAAGAATATTTTTTGGTCCAGTAATTTTTTGGTCCAGTAATGTGTGCTCTGGCTAGCAGGGGGCAGTATTTCGAATCTGCAGCGGGTGTAAACCTCGTTCGCTGGTTGAGCAGATTTCTGTTAGAGGAGGGCTGAAGGAGATCATTTTGTGGTTAGCTGTGAGTTAATATTATGCGAAAGATGTTGACCATTATTTCTAACGTTCTGAGGGGCAGCGCCAGCAGGAACGTAAGTATTTTATCCCTTGAAACATAATATTGCCGCTATGATTAGTAAAGGCAAATTCACGGCTGTTTTGACGGCTAACGAAGCGCAGTCATACAATGTTGACCTTGCAGGGTACACAAGGCCCGGCTGACACCCTACTAGACACATATTGCTGTTAAATGCGTATGTTAGTGCTGTTTATTTAACGTAAAACGGGGTAGCATTTGTTATAATTATATATGTAGTAAGATATCACAATTTTTTTTATAGTGAATGAGCTTGGCTAGCTGGCTAGCTGCACAGGGATGGTAACGTCTAAAATGGTTTGTCAACAAGCTGTCATTCTACTAATAATAAAAGACTATAACAAATGAGATTTGAAATGTGAATATAAATTTGCTGTTCATAAAAATGGTTAAGTAGTCTATTTCTGTTATAAAAGTTATATAAAGGTGACCTCAGTGAGAGTGACAGTCTGTCTTTCATCATCTGAGCAGTGGCAGAAGTCCAGATGGTTGATGTTCTGATGTTTTACGCAACATTTACTGGAGAGAAACACTGTAGTCTTTTTCTAATAATTTAATGTCACTCATTCCTTGTCATTTAGGTTAGGCCACAGAGTGTCAAAACTTATTATATGTAAAAAATATGTAAATTATCAAGATTCCGGTGTATATGAGGGCAAAAATTTTCCTAACCATATTAAAACACAGTGTTACCAATTTACTTTGTATACTTAAATTATATTGTAATTGATCTTAATTTTAAAGGGTTAGTTCACCCAAAAATGAAATTTCTGTCATGAAGTACTCACCGTCATGTCGTCCCAATGATGCTGATGCAGGAGCCGGCCAATAATGAGTCGGCGTTCGGACGTAAACATGGAAGCCTGCACTGCGTTGACTGCATATGACAACAGTTCAAATCGTCCAATAAAGTTGTTATTCATTTGTTTTTGCGCACAAAAAGTATTCTCTTTGCTTCATAACATTAAGGTTGAACCACTGTAGTCACGTTGACTATTTTAACAATGTCTTTACTGCCTTTCTGGACCTCAAAAGGTGCAATGATTTTGCTGCCTATGTGTGGTTCAGAAACCCTCGGATTTCATCAAAAATATCTTATTTTGTGTTCCAAAGATGAACGAAGGTCTTAAGGGTTTGGGAAGACATGAGGATGAGTAATTATTGACAGATTTCATTTTTGGGTGAACTAACTCTTGAATTTACTTTTATAATTTTTATACAATTGGCCTGTCGATTTTTAGATTGTACACCTCTGTTCTCTATTGCCATAGTAGAGTTTGAAATGTAGATGATGTTTCATGTTTTGTAGTTTCTTGGGGATTTTTCTTTATTCCTGCATTTTCAAAGCTGATTTAATTTAAAAAAAAAAAATCCCAAATGTGCTACACATTCAAACTTTGAGATAATAAACCATGTTTAATCCCATAACTACATTGTCCTAAACATGTAATAAAACATCAGGTGAATTCATAGCAGGGGTATTTTTGGTGCTGCTTTTTTGCCCTGAGCCCTGATTAATTTCTCTCCCTGGATGGTTCAAAGAGAGTCCTTTCCTGTAACTGTGACCTTAAGTCTAATAATAAACGATTTGTTGACACAATGAAATGAATGGAATTTTGCAGAACAAGTCAGGCATCTATCTTTTCCTTATAATAATTCACCCTTCATCTTCTGTCTCTTTCTCTCTCAATTAACATCTCTCTCTCTCTCGCTCTCTCTCTCTCTCTCTCTCCCTTTCTCTTTCTCTCAATATCTCCTCCTTACTGTTCCGTGGGCTGCCTTTAAAGGGAGCCGAACTGGTATCAGAGGTAAGAGATAGTAGTTTTAGGAATGGGCTTAATGACACAACGTTCAGCTGCTCTTTTTTCCAGTTTTTTTCTATCCTTGGTTGTAAACATGATCATTATTTTTTTTTTTGTCTGAAATTATTCCATTACAAAGGCGTATTATTTTCTTAGATCATCTTTTCTTCCTTACTTATGATTTTTAGATCACCTTCTCTTCCTCACTGAGTTTCCAGTCACTTGTTTGGTTCTGGCGTATTAAGCACGCTTTCGCTACATGCTTTGTACTTACTGCTCATATATTGTGGCTGTTTTAGTTTGCCGTGTTGTGGGTTTGAGGGGAATAATTCTGCTCCGTTTACCCAATCTAGTTACTTACAGCTCACATCTTACCTTTACATCACACACACACACACACACACACACACGCGTGCTTACGTATGTTAGAAGCACTCCCATGGAATGGAAAGTACCCATTTTTCCTCTGCTGGTTTTAGAATTTCATCAGTTGAAACTTGTTTCAGATGTGTTATGGCTTTCTGGTATTTGTCCATGTGACCAACCAAAGTAACTGTCAGTTCCAACAGCTGAAGTAGCGTATATGACAGCTTTGTCAATGGATACTAATTGTTTTTATTTAATTCTGAGTAAATATTAGGGCTGGGTATTGACACAAATTTCAAAATTCGATTCGATTTCGATTCACAAGCTTGCAATTCGATTAGATTTCGATTAAATTCGATTCCATTCAATATCGATTATTTTGGATATATATAAGGAACAGTACATGGCAAATTTTCTCAAGGAAAAAAAATCTCAACTAATGCTGTAAACAATAGAGGGAATCAGTTCTACATTAATATTGAAGGTTAAAATTAACTGATTTGTATACAAACACTTAAATTAGTGGAAGTTAATTAAGTTTTTATAATAATAAAGTTAAAATACTAACTTTACAATTATGTAATTATATTTCTACTCCAATTCGTTTTTTGAAATACATTATTTAAATGGTGGCTGTTATAAAAACTTGACGGATTTATTCAAACATGCATTAAATATTGAAGAACATTATAAATTATAACGAATGTGTAATATGGTGCATATTTAGCAAAATGCTATTCTCTAGAGTTCAGTTTTATAGCTGACTAACGAGTTATGGTCACTGAATATGGTTTCTGAGGTAAATGTGACGTTACATTGCTTACAAGCTGTTTTATTGACGTCTTTCGCGTTTGAAACACTGATTGAGCTATTCCATTAGAAAGGATACCTATTTCGGTAAGTTGTACTGTATCTTTGAACATACCTTTGGGTATTCATGTTTATTTCGCGCTGTAACTGGTATTAAAGCGGAGGAGATGATCAGTTCACGCGCGCTTCGCGTTGCCGCCTCCCTTGATCTGAGGCTACAGCCATCTGTCACGACACATCAAACAGCGCCAAAACGGTTATTTATTTATTTTATTTTTTTTGAATTTCGTAATAAAATGAACAGAATTTGAAATCTGAGACTTTGTTTCATATCAAAAGTAACTAAGCACAAAGCTTATTGCCATTTATTAGATGGAAGAGCGCTACAATGTTCTATTCATTAATCAACTGAAAACAGACTAGACTAATCGATTCTTTGGATTTAAGAATCGATATCGGTTCGTAAAAATGAGAATCGATTAAAATCGAGAAATCGATATTTTTTACCCAGCCCTAGTAAATATGTTCAATACATATCAGTGTACATCTCAATACTGATGATTATATTGTATATGCAGGTATCAGCAGCATCATATTGATTTTTGGGCACCTTGTTTTCTAGATATTTGTGTCAAGATTGGCCTTTGTGACCATTTGAATGTGATCTGGCCAGTAGTAAACAACTGACTAACAGTTGTTTATTGCTTGTGAGTAGGTTAGTGTAGATTATCTTAGATTAGATTTTTATTGGTTTAGTGCAGTAAAATCTTTTTTGTGGTTTCTAGACGCCTCTCGTCTTGCTTCTTGGTCTTTAAGCGTTCCCCTTTTTATGGCCATCTGAGTCTGACCCTCTGGAGTGACCTGTGCCCTTCTTTTTACAGTCCTCCACTCTCCGGGCCGTTCTGCAGCTCCTGGCGGTCCAGGGCGAATATGCTAATTTGACCGCTCCACATTACCATGATCCTGACCCCCCTTCACTTTTAAAAGATCCACAACCCTGCAGCCCTTCAGTTTCTCCCCCATTAACACAGATACCTCTAAACACTTCTGTAGAATACAAAGCTTTAGGACACACCACCAGTGGCCAGTCTTCAGGTGACTCTGGATCATGTGATAGACTTTTGGCAGATGTCTTACCCACAGAGGCTATAGCTCAGAAAGAATGTTATGTAAAACCAGTGATGACCAGTGGTTCATCCACCTCAGAAGAATTAATCTTGTGTCCGTCTGTTACAGAAAGTAAATCAGAAAGAGAAAAACCTATTATTTCAATTATAGATGTTCCTCCATCACCTGCCCTGTTTACAGCTCAGTTGCCTATTAACCCAGTCCCTCATCCAGCACAGTTAACCCCTGCAGTAGCTAACAGCAGTTCCAACATAACCAGCTCAGACCCCCTCGCGCCCAATTGTCCCCCACCAGCCGGGAGCCTCCAGGGCCCTGATAATTCCTTCCCAGAGATCACCCACAGCCTGGCTGAAGAGACTGCCTTACCAGAGCCACAGCTTGCTGTGAGTACTGGCAGCCCCTATATTAAAATTATATACTGTCTCTTTCATATATACACAGCTTAACCCTCCTTATGGAGTGTTGCATGCCCCTTCCCTTTTAACCAGAGCACTTATACTTCAGAGGTTTCCTCCAAATCTCACTGCTTTGGCCAATGTCTCTTCAATCACTAAACAGATTTTTCTTCTACGAACTTTATTCGTTCTTTGTCCCGGTTCGTTACCAAAAGCAAAAATAACTGTTTTGTACTCAGCACTGTTATTAAAGTTAAAAACTTTTTATTAAAAACTTATTAAAACTAAAACCATAAAAATATTTTGTTACTTGAAATTAAATAAACATTAACTGAAATTGAAATAAAATATTTGAAATTTTATTTCAGGTAGTTGCCAAGGAAACGTGTCTCATTTTCATTTAGTTTAACTTGATTAAAACAAAAATTAAGAAAAACTGTATCACAATTAGTAAAAAACACACAAAAAAACACACACACACAACAAGATAACTAAAACTTTATCAAAAAATTAAAATGTAAAATATAAAAATAAAAGCTAATTCAAACTATTAATAAAAACTATTATAGTATCTCAATGATACTATAATAGTTACTATAATAACACTTGTATTCCGCAATCCGCATGTTGGTCCCGCATCTAATTGTGGATGAATTCCTCTTGATGTGTCAGTTTATTATATCCAAACCTGTAATCAAAGAGATGTGCAAAGTCAGTGCAGATGATGTGGCTAAGCCTGTGTGTTGATTTATTGGTATTAGAATGTAGGTCTGTTGATATGGTTGTTGAGTAAAATTACACTGGTGATTATGGTCGGATTATTGCGGATATATTTCATTGTCTCTGGGTTTGCTTCCTGCTTCAGACAGAGTGCTTTTAACCAGGGTCGTTAACATTTCAGTTCCTGTCAGAAGTGTGTGTGTGTGTGTGTGTGTGTGTGTTTGTTTGTTTGTGTGTTTCCATGCGACTGCTATTTTTTGTTTCCATGTTCTCTGTTTCTCAGTAGAGGTTATATATTAATTTGTTTTTTATGTTTCATAGGGTGCAAGAGTGGTGGTATCTGCCAGGACCTATGCTGACTTTACCCCTCAGGCCACCTTTGATATTAAGGTGAGTTTTATTAGATCTGCAATTTGTTTTGTAATAGGCCTATATAGTTTGGACATTTTTTTAAAATGCAATGAAATCAAGAATCTGTGATTTGTTAATTCTGTTTAACCTTTATTTAACTGACAGAAGTACAAAGAAAAGATTTCCAGTGTTTTTCACTGACCAACTTAATTGTATTTTGTAAATATAAAACAAATTTTAATTTTGATGGCTGCAACACTCTCCAAAAAACTTGGGACAGAGGCATGTTTACCACTGTGTCACATCAACTTTCCTTTACTCTTTTTAATCATTTGGGAATTGAGGATACTAATTGTTGCAGTTCTGCAAGTTGAACTTTTGCCCAATCTCACCTGATACAAGACTGCTGCTCAACAGTCTGTGGTCATCGTTGTCTGATTCTCCTTTTAATGAGGGACCATACATTTCCAATAAGAGACAGACCTGGGGCCTCATGTATAATACTTTCTGTAGATTTCATCCTAAAAGTGTGCATACGCACAGAAGCTAGATTTTGTGTACGCCTGAACCTGCGCAAAATTCCCTTTATAAAACCCAGTCAGCGGAAGATTGTGCGTACATGCATCTCCACCCCATCTCCTCCCCGAAATAACCATATATGGAGCTTACAACGCCTAGTTTTACTATGCATAACGTCATCTGCATATCATTTCCGCGCATATTCCATCCACGTGATACCATGTTTAACAGTACAAGACATTAGGAAAATATGTAATGTATTATTACTACAAAAATGTATTAATGTCCACAAAAATATCAAGCAGCATAACCATTTTTAACATTGATAATAATAAGAAATTTTTCTTGAGCACCAAATCAGCATATTAGAATGATTTCTGAAGGATCATGTGACACTGAAGACTGGAGTAATGACCCTAAACTTATCAACGGTACTGTACTGTGCATTTTACTGTATCGTAATTCATTTGAAAGCATAAAAATGCACTTGTTTTGATAGAAATGTGACTTGCACAAGCTGGAGGAGGGCCCACCTCTGCAGGCTGTGCTTACAAGAGAGGAGGGGCTTCAGTACTACCGCACAATGCAGACAGTGAGACGCATGGAGCTTAAAGCTGATCAGCTCTACAAGCAGAAGATTATCAGGGGCTTTTGTCACCTTTATGATGGACAGGTGACACATAAAATGCAAACACGCTGACATCATCTTTGCTAGCAGAAGACTAGTGCAAATTTGTCAAGTTAAATATTATGTGTTTTTATTTACGTGGTTGGAAAAGTAATTTGTAATTGGTTCAGATGTTGACAGTAAAGACAGAAACTCTTATAAGCACATTGTGTCCTAACAGGAAGCGTGTGCAGTGGGTATTGAAGGAGGTATTAATCTATCAGATCATCTTATCACAGCCTACCGTGCCCACGGGTACACTTTCACTAGAGGCGGCACCGTTCGTGAGATCATGGCTGAGCTCACTGGTGAGAACAACAAAATGGATTAATATAGTTTAATATTTCTAAATTATTTTTTTCAGAAGCCTTTTTCTTTTCTTTTTTTTTTTAAATAAATTTTCTTATTTTTATTTGTATTTTTTTTAATCTCTACTATTTATCACTTATTTTTGTCTTTTTTTTCTTTAGTACTATGTTTGTTTGTTTGTTTGTATATCTATTTATTTATTCTGTCCCTCTTCTATGTGTCTCTGTTTCTCCATCAGGTCGTCGAGGAGGTATTGCCAAAGGAAAGGGAGGGTCTATGCACATGTACACTAAACATTTTTATGGAGGAAATGGAATTGTGGGAGCTCAGGTATTTGAAATTAGTCCTTTTTGAAAAGTGTTGATGTGAAGTGTTTACTAAATCAGCATTGATTTGAGTAGCTGCGTTTACATGGACCCTAATAATCCGTTTGTAATCGGACTACTAGCACAGTCAGAATGAAAATGTCACATGTAATGTGCTGTTGTTGTTGAATGAAGTGTCATTCTGAAATTATCCTTACCTTCCACTCATCGTCTGTGAAGTGCTGCAGGACAATGTCTCACCAGTCCTTGTTTCGGACTTTCATCCACAGACGCCTTGGGTGCAGGAAGAGGCATTTTTACTGCTTGATAAATATAAGCAGCAGGATAATAACTTTTAATTTAAGTGAACTTAAAACAAGCTTCACATAAACCCATTATAATGTCATATTTACCCGTGGCCTTCCTACCTGTCTAACAGGTAGGAAATATACAGTAATTGAATAAAGTTATCAAACACTTTACAGTCTTCACTGAATAAATTATAAATTAAATATAGATTAATCTTTATTAAAGCTACAATTTTCTCTGTTACCTTTGTTCTTTGATTAACATTAATGACATCACAGCAACTGGTTTATTAGGCTGCTTTGACTTTAAGATCTGCCGCTGCCGAACATGACGCGGATCTGACGCGCATCTCATTTTCTCACAACTCTTTAAGTTCATTTTAGACGTTATTTAACTTTAAGCTATTTAATAGCACTATTTTTAACCAAGTAGATCCAAATTTAGTCGTAAGCGTTTTAGAGAAATGAATTTTAAACATGTTATTTAGTTTTATTTTTGAATAACTAAACCTGGCTCTTGCCATTAACATTAAGTCATAGAAGCTAGCATGGTGTTAAAAAGAAAAAAAAAAAGTTTCATTGAGGTACTATTATAGTTATTAATATTTTGAATCAGTTTTTATTTTTTATATTTTCTGTTTGCACTGTAGTTTTAGTTAGTTTTTGTCATTTTTTTTTTAAATATATCTATATAGTTTTTATTATTTTTAATTTTAGTTTTAGTTGCAGTTATTTTAGTACATCAAGATGAACTAAATTAAAATAAGAAATGTTACCTTGGCAACTTGTTTAAGTTTTTTATATATTTTGTATATACGTTTATTTCAATGAACGAAAATGTTTTTTTTTTTTTTTAATGGTTTTTGAGTTTTAGTTAACTATAATAACCCTGATTTATATTTCACGCATGTGTATCCCAGGTGCCTCTTGGGGCAGGTGTAGCGTTGGCCTGCAAATACCAGGGCAAGAATGAGCTGTGTGTCTGTCTCTATGGTGATGGTGCTGCAAATCAGGTAAGTCACTTCCATGCAGGTCCAAACAATAATGTGTTTACCCACTGCAAGTCCCATAAACTGATTTAGCTACTAACTAACATTTCAACGCTGAGCCGTTCTTGTACCACTTTACCTTACCTTATAACCATCTGAACAACTTGTGCATTATAAAGGGTCCATGGCTGTGGTTGTACAGGAAGGTTTCATGTACACTTTTGCACTTTTTTGTTTCTGCAGGGTCAGATCTTTGAGACGTATAATATGGCGTCTCTGTGGAAGCTGCCCTGCATTTTCATTTGCGAGAATAACAAATACGGCATGGGTACGTCTGTGGAGAGAGCGGCTGCTAGCACCGATTACTACAAGAGAGGGGATTTTATCCCTGGTTTGAGGGTATGATGCAGGAAGGACACCGTCATGCTTTAACTTGTGTCACGACGCACATAGTGCACTGAAATTACTCTTCATGTCAGAATATCTCCTTACCTGTTCTCTGGTTTTGTAGGTGGATGGCATGGATGTCCTTTGTGTGAGGGAGGCCACCAAATTTGCTGCTGACCACTGCAGATCGGGAAAGGTGAGCTCTGGTTAGAGTGATGTGAAATTGTAGGGATGGAAAACACTGATTATTAGCTTTGTTAGGAAGTATGATTTTTGATGATGTGTTGTATGCACAATAATTATATGGATAATTCGACAGTGGCTTTGACTTTTTGATAAATGTTCCACTGGTTATGAAACGTTTGTATAAAATATTAGAATGGGATATTAGCAGTTATGTTGCAAAAAAATAAAATGCCTGAAATGTATAATCATAGGGTCCAATTCTGATGGAGCTGCAGACCTATCGTTACCATGGACACAGTATGAGTGACCCAGGAGTCAGGTAATAGCTTATATTATCTCAACCAAAGCTCAATGATATTGCTCTGAGCAACCAGTGGTCTTCATGGATTATATTTAGACAGGAGAGTACGTAGATTCAAGAGGTCATCATCAACTACACATATGCCATAACATTTTAGTAATTGAAATGCATTTGTTTTTGTTTCTAAAACGTTTTACTGTTTAAACTGGGTTACATGAACTACTGATGAAAAGTTTGGGGATGGTACGTTTTTTAAATGTTTTTAAATGAAGTCTCTAATACTCCGTAAGGTTGTATTTATTCAAACAAAAATACAGTAATATTTTTTATAATTTAAAATAACAGTTTTGTATTTTAAAGGGTTGGTTCACCCAAAAATGAAAATTCTGTCATTAATTACTCATCCTCTGGTCGTTCCAAACCTGTTAGACTTTCGTTCATTTTTGGAACACAATTGAAGATCTTTTTAATAAAGTCTGAGAGCTTTCTGCCCCTCCATTGACAGCCTACGCAACTATCACTTTCAAGCCCCAGAAAGGTAGTAAAGACATCATTAAAGTAATCCAAGTGACTCCAGTGGTTTAACCTCAATTTTATGAAGCGATGCAAGTGCTTTGTGCAAAAAAAAACATAATTTACCAGTTTATTTACAAAATATTAATCTCCAACATGTATTCATGAAACATTGTCTGCTCTCGTGTCAACACAACACGCATGCGTTGTGATGCTCACGTTAACGTGCACTGAAAATTAATATTTTGTAAATAACGTGGTATTTTTTATTTTTTTGCACAAAAAACAAAGCACTCGCGTCGCTTTATTAAACTGAGATTAAACCACTGGAGTTCACTTTAATGGTGTCTTTACTGTCTTTCTGGGGCTTGAAAGTGGTAGTTGCGTAGGCTGTAAATGGAGGGACAGAAAGCTCTCAGATTTCAAAGGATTTTCAATTGTGTTCCAAAGATCGAATGGCTTACGGGTTTGGAACGACATGAGGGTGAGTAATTAATGACAGAACTGCGTTGTTCAAAAAAGCAGTCAAGATGAGTTTAAAGGCTCTGAACAGGCAATGTGAAAAATACATTTAAAATTTCAAGCTAACCCTTTAATATATTTTAAAATGTAATTTATTCCTGTGATGGCAAATCAGCCATTACTCCAGTCTTCAGTGTTACATTGATCCTCCAGAAATCATTCTGATATGCTGATTTGGTGCCCAGGAAACATTTCTTGTTATCAATGTTGAAAAAAGTTGTGCTGCTTAATATTTTTGTGAAACATTTTTTCAGGATTTTTTGACGAGTAGAAAGTTCAAAAGAACAGCATCTATTTGAAATTTGTTTTTTAACTTTACTGTCACTGTTGATCAATTTTATTTGTCCTTGCTAATTAAAAGTATCAACAAAAAAAACCTTTCCAACCCCAAACTTTTGAATGGTACTGTAACTTGCACAGCTCTACCTAGTATCATCGTACCTCAGTAAAACTGCTCTTGATTGTCTATCTACTAATGCTTTTTTCTATTAGTGCTCATATGTGACAGCCTTTGCTCTCCTTATCCTCTGTCTCCAGTTACCGAACACGCGAGGAGATCCAGGAGGTGCGCAGTAAGAGCGACCCCATCTCACTGCTGAAGGATCGGATGCTGAGCAACAACATGGCCAGTGTGGAAGAGCTTAAGGTGAGAATGCTGGAGTTTACCAGACACCCTGAAGTAGGACACAATCATTGAGATGGTCACAGTTGTACTTGAGAATGAATTTTCTGAATCAGTCCCATTGGTGTATAAAATAGGGATTACTCAGTTATACTTGAGAATTGTTAGAATGGACATTTCTGCAGTTTTTAAACACTGACACTTTTTGCAGGAGATTGATGTTGAGGTAAGGAAGGAGATTGAGGATGCCGCTCAGTTTGCCACCACAGACCCTGAGCCTCCACTGGACGATCTTTGCAACCACATCTTCTACAATGACCCTCCTTTGGAAGTGCGTGGCACCAACCCCTGGACCAAACTCAAGTCCATCAGCTAAATCGCCTTCCTTACATCCCAAGTCCCCTCCTCTTCCTACCAGTTGACCCTCTCCTGATGAAGCGCACAGCAAAATATTGTCACCTCCAATGTGGCTATAGGTTTCATAGACAGTTGTTGGGAAACTCAGCCAAATCTCTCAGCCACATTGAGACAAGTTGCCTCATTTTACATTTTATCATTGCTTGTTTTCTTCTTGTCTCCATCACTTACAATACTGACCTTCACTATAAATTTTAAAAGGTTTCAGTATTAAACAAAAATGCTATATTTTTCATCTCACATAGCATCTCAGAAATAGCATGTAATATGTGAATAAACGGCGGTATTTGGCTTGTAATTATTGGTACTTTCCAAATGTCTCCAGTACAACTGTTGCTTATACCCAGTGTGCACGCATTGGCGGAACACTTACCTAGTGTCCATGCATCACAAACACCTCCCATTGTTGCTCTGTGCAGTCATTACAGACATACGCACACATACACACTTTATATATCTGCAGAACATGTTTTGGCCGAGGTGTCAGTGAAATGCAACATTCTTGCAGTCCTAACTTTAAAATATTTAAAGGGAAAATGTACTAACATTGATAAAATGTAAAAATCTATTAGAAGGCCATACTACAAAAATATTTGTGTTATATTTATGAGGTGTAAAATGTGACGTTTCCTCTCTTTCATATAGGTTTGAAAGTGTTTAAACAAAAAAATGAATCTTAAAATCAAGATTAATAAGATTTAAAGTAAAATCCACTTAAAATGTGGCTTTAGAATAGGAAAAGATTATTAGATTCTTACCTTTCCTTTTACTCTCTTGAACTTTTATTTAAAACGGGTTTTGCTGTCACATATTTATTATGAAAAAATTGCTTTTGTTACAAACAGCGTTACTGGGGATATAACTTCAAATTTGGTGATTCCAGTTTAATAATGGTTGTTTTAATAGAATGTTAATTTAAAATCACCCAGAATCGGGAAAGTAATAATTGTTGCAATAGATGTTAGGATGCTGTTGAGATATTGAAGGGGGCATCAGGGTCACAGGTTAAACCATTATGATGTGTTGACAAGGATGAGGAGTCTAAAACATCTGGCAAGGAATCCAATGTGGTTTTTATACCATACAACTACAAATAAATATTTCAAATACTATTTTTGTGTGATTAAATGCCTTTATGCTGTTCTACCAGATACAGTTAAACGAAAACAGATACTGACCTTAACCTTTCTGTATCATATCTGATACATGATTTTTTTTAATTTTTAACTTGTCAGCATGGTCAAACATTGCTGAAAAACCTGTTGCACAAAATCTACTACATGCCTTCTGCTCTCTGGTTGATACTTTTTTAGTAAGTAAAAGGCCTTTTAGTATAATTCTAAAAATGTCCACCTTTAGGTCATGGTAAACTGTCTTTTTGCCATAAAATCTTTATTGATTTTTACATTTAAGTTAACATATGAATAACTTTTTATATTGTTAGTAATATTTCAAGATGAAATTTGTCTCTCAATCATTATTGTATTGCATTATATGTTTTGCCACCCACAATTAAAACTTTTGATCATAAAACCGAGCAGTTAAATATCATCTTACTAAGACATTATTGGGAGATATAGAGTAACAACTGATATTTATATGCATTTTATGTAAGTAGTATGCTATACTATTTTAAAAATCCCATTGATTTACACTAAAAGCTATCAGAAATTCTTATCAGAATGTTAATCAAAATTTAATCTTATAAATGATATTTATAAATTTCATATCAATTTACTTGGAAGTGAATTTTTCCCTTCTCGAGTATATTATATATATATAACAGTTTAAACTTTTATTTATTTACTAAAATTGGACCTCACCCAGCCATTAGTACTCATGGACCATGTCAAATAATTAAGTGAGCTCTTTATTTTGTAGGATGAAGGTTCTTTTACATTTTATCCCGTGCTATGCATGATCGCCACACTAAAAATAGCTATTTGGAGAAATGGGTCACAAATAAACTGGGTCTCATCAAAAAAGAGAGTGAAAATAAAGCACAATCCTCAAATCAGCTTTATTCTAAGCCCTCTGGTACAGCCGGATGAGTGTTTATCAGCTGCGGTGTTGTGATTCCCCTCCCTCTGCAGTGTTTTTGATTGTGCACTTCATTTATTGAAAAGTGTCACGTGTGTTTTTCTATGAAGGACTGAATAAATGAAAACATGTGGATGCTACGCAGGGAAAGGAGATTTAAAAAGATTTAATGATCAAAAGATTTGGAGACAGAATGTTCTGTAATCATCAAAAATAAATCACAACCAAGGATGTTCCAATGCGCAGTTTTGAACAACTGTGTTGTTCAAAAAAGCAGTCAAGATGAGTTTAAAAACTCTGAACAGGCAATATGAAAAATACATTTAATATCTCAAACCAAAATATTACTTCGAATTTATCCCTCGACCCAATTAAATTTTACCTGAGCAACAATGTGCAGGGTCTGTACCAGTGGGTGGCCACGGTGTCCTTCGCTCTATGACGCATTATGACGCATCCTCCAGCCTCGTTCTGACAGACAGGTGAACGGGGCGACGACGCCATGTTGAGCGAAAACGGAAGTGTATCACTCTGCTGTTAAAACATATTTTGAATGTTTGTGAAGAGGAACCGGACACTTTAGAAGTAAAAAACTACCTTGGAGGCATTGGAACTGAATTCTACTTTTATTTACCCACCAGAAAGGGACGTTCCTCTTTGTGGGACTCTTTTGTGCAACTTTACACTGACTGACAGCGTCAAATCACTTCACGGGGGTGATCGCAAGTTAAAGATCGGGATTTGAAGATGCCGCTGGCGCAGTTTGCAGACCCCTGGCAGAAGCTGCCTGTGGGACATATGGAGAATGAGGTAGGTTATATTACGTTTAGGAAGTTGAAGAGTGTTATTGTATGATGTCACGTTTAATCCGAAACTTCGTGTTACAGAGGAATGTCAGTGTACAGTCTTGAAGTGCATATTTGGACTAGTAGTTTACAGTGTGCAAACACTGAATTCAAACAAAAAGTTTGCGTTTCAGAATTTCGCTACTTTTCAAACACGTAACTGAATGTAGAAAGTGCGCGCTTCATAGTTATACGCCGATGTTAAAATGCAACAAAATATTAAAAACGATATGACGTGTGTCTTTTAAATCCTAACATAGAAATTTCGTTGGACCAAAGTGCCTAGCTACTTGGTAAAGCTAGAGAATGTGTAAGCCGTCGAAGCAAGACTTGACCAGACAAGCACAGTATGTGTGTGTGTGTGTGTGTACACGTGTACCTGTTCGATGTACTTGCTTCGTTTTTACTTAAAATGGACACATGTTTGCCTTTTTGAAACTGGTTGAAGTTTGACTTGAGTATGCATTGGGCAATAAGCTCGGGGTGGGGAACTAACTTCTCGTACACAGACTGACAGGCTGTTTCTCAAAACCCAAGTTAGCTGCCTACATACCTAAACAGCATTTTTGGGCGTCACAGGCGTGCCCAAAATGCCATAAATGTGCAAAATACAAGTTTATGATACCCCCAAATGCTGTCTTGGTAGATAGACGGCCCATTAGCTTCTGAGACATGGTAAGTGTGTTACTTAAATTATGAAACAATAACCTTAAATTGCATTTTTGTATTCTGGACCTGTGGCTGGATTCACAAAACATTTCTTTAAGAATAAAACGCTTCTTAACTGCTAGGCAATTTTCTTCTTATTTTCATACATAAAGAGAAAAACGTTAGAATAGTTTGTATTCCCAAAAATACTTAAGAATGTTCTTGTCTTTTTCTCTTTTTTTTAAATATTGTTCTTGCCACAAAAACAAATCATCGTAAATAACCTCTTAAAATGAGGATAACCTCCAATATATCCTAAATCCCCGAACGCAAGATGTTTAATGAGTTCATTGGGTTGTTTCAAATTAATTGTTGTTATTAAGCATTACAACATAACACTAGCTAAATATAATTCAAATTACTACTACTAGGGAAGTGCACAAGTTCTCTGAATCGGCACCAACGTTGATCGTAGAATATTTGAGTATTCGATCTGTAATAATTATTCGAAAAATAAAAATAACATTTGAATTTTGCTACATGTTGCTTTGCTGGCTGTAAATGCAGTGAATCCTTGATGAATTGTAAGCACGCACGCTAAAACTCACAGCTATAACTAAATATGTTGGGTGGTGCTGTGGAGTGTGTAAAGAAGTTGATGACAGAATGTCGTCGTCTGCCTCTAGGCGCAGTGAAGTTTGGTATTACATTGATCAAAATTATCTTACTCAATGATTTTACAAAATGGAATTACTTTTGAACAAACAAATTAACAGTAGTTATCACAATATCAATGTACGTTCTGTACAATAATTGGCAGTCTGTTTTAGTAGCTTTTTTTCGTTCGCTCTGTTTGAGCGTAAATGCTTTTGTTCTGTATATTTTTGTTTACACACGTTGTTTAATGTTTTCAACTAAAAGGAAACCTCAAGATATAATGTAAGTTTGTTGTGTATATTGCCTAATCATAAGCTTGTTCAGAAATGGTAACAAAACCGTAGTGATTAAAAAATGTCTTTCTCGTTAAACACCATTTATATAAACAAGTATTCAAATATTAATTTTTTTTATAAGCCCAAATATTCAAATACAATATTTTTGAAAAATGCCTATCCCTAAAAAAAAAAAAAAGTCAAATAGGGACATAATTTTTCATTTTAACCTAATTATGACTTTTTGGCAGCATTCAGCACGTATAAGAGCAGACATTTTTTCTTAAGAAAATATTTGATAATTTCTCAAGAATTTTAGAAAAAATTGAGCTTAGGAACATTCTTACAAACTACTTGAAATTTATCTATGAAATTTTTTAACTTCTTTTTTATGAAGATTTTATCAGAATTTGATCAAATTAGACTCCTTATTTTATCTCAGGATTGTGTCTTTCTCTCTATGTTCTGTCTGCATGTGTTTTTTTTTTAAAGAAATTAATACTTTTATTCAGCAAGTATGTATTAAAGGGTTAGTTCACTTTACAATGAGTACTTTTTACTTTTCCTCTTTTACTGTTGTGGGAAAATGTACACTTTGGCTTTACTGACTATTCTGATCAAGAAGAACAGTACTTTTACTTAAAGTGTCCCTATTATGTATTTTTGAAAATTACCTTTCATGTAGTGTGTAACGTAGCTCTAAGTGAATGAAAACATCCTGCAAAGTTTTAAATCTGAAAGTGCACCGTATATAAAGTTATTGTCTCTCAAAAGTAAGAGTCGACTCTGAGTCAATTAAACGAGTCATTTGTAAAACGAATCCCAAGCCGTTTCGTTGTGACATTACAACGAAACATTAACATATTGCCCGCCCACTTATTGTGCGCGTAGACGCCAGGGAAAATTCATTTTTTCAACAGCAGTACAATCTTTTGTTGTGTTCCCGTCATTTTACTGACGACTGCCTCTCAAACCTCGGGGAGTTTAACACAGGATTCACAAAACGCTTGGTCTTAAAATATGCATCATTGACCAGTTTATTTGGACCAGCTTGCTCCTCTGAATCTCAACCTGTAAGTATGATTAATAATTGATGTTTATATTTTCTAGCGATCGTTCAAAATTCATAGTTTTGTATGTTATGTTGTGTAACGTACACCCTAGTCTGTATGTCTCCTGCTAACCGGCTAACTCACGTTTCTGTAGTTCTGCTATTCAGATGTGGGTCCAATATTGTCTAAAAATGTGTCCATTAATGCAGCTTGTCTGTCTTATTACTTGGAGTAATGATCAAGGATGGAGCACGACTTTTGTTTACAAAGTGTAATGCATTATCAGCTATTCACGTTTGTGCTCGGCTAACGTGGGAGTTTACAACATAATTGTGGGCCTGGTTTGCTTGCATAACTGTAAAACAAACTGTTTTTTTCCTCTTCGTTTTTATTATTACAATAGAGTGGAGCTCTATCTGTATTCTAATAGGATGTTAAGATGCATTGTAAT
Source organism: Mylopharyngodon piceus (assembly GCA_039654765.1). NCBI lineage: Eukaryota > Metazoa > Chordata > Actinopteri > Cypriniformes > Xenocyprididae > Mylopharyngodon > Mylopharyngodon piceus. The sequence goes on from CM077443.1 coordinate 11,878,013, forward strand.
GTTAAACAATGATCTAGCCATTTTTTACTTTGGTAATAGTTATGACGAAAAAGTCTGTACACATCTGGCCTAAATGTTTATCTTATGTTTAGAGGTTTTCAGCTTCGCTGGCCATTCTGATACAGTTCCCACTGGTGCACCTACATAAAGTATAACAGTGACGCTGCTATCACGTCTTATAAATAACACAAACTAAGGTGACACTTACCATAGACAAACGTCGTACTCCAGTTGGGATTGCGAATCAGTTTCTGGTTGATCGACTACTTCAGAGGTTTCATCGTCAGGGCCGAATTGATACGGTAAAATCGATGCTATCTGTTCTGTCCATATATTGTATACAATGTCTTGCAAATTGATAGCTGTCATTCAGTTATAGCAATAGAGACAGAGCGACACGTGTCATAATCTGAAAACCATGCCCACCGGGGGGGAAAACAATCCAACAGTCCCCATTGACTTTATATAGCGTGAGGCTGCCTCTTTGTCATTTCTGGCTTAAAACAAAACATAGAACAATGTCTAAAAGCTGCTATGTGACAAGATGTACAGCAAACAAGCCAAAAAACCCAGAACCAAGTTTTTATAAGCTGTTGACCCCAAAAAATGAATGTTTAAGGACACAAAAGTGGATACAGGCAGTGAGACAGAGCGCAACGGGTCATATTACTATAAGAAATGCATTGGAGGTGAACATATTCGGCGACAGGTGAAATAATTCTTTGACATGGTTAAAAATAACTAATGTTTTTTTTTCTTTGTTTGTTTAGCATAACCTGTCGCCGATTACATTCCCCTAAAATTTATTTCTTAAAGTAATATGACTCGTTGCGCTCTGTCTCACTGCCTGTATCCACTTTTGTGTCCTTAAACATTCGTTTTTTGGGGTCGACAGCTTATAAAAACTTAGTTCTGGGTTTTTTAGCTTGTTTGCTGTACACCATGTCACATAGCAGCTTTTAGACATTGTTCTGTTTTTTGTAATAAGTCAGAAATGATAAGGAGGCAGCCTCACGCAAAACAAAGTCAATGGAGACGGTTGGATTGTTCCCCCCCCCCGGTGGGCGTGGTTTTCAGATTATACTAAATGCGCTCTGTCTCTATGGGTGCGCGGTGCATGCAGTAGACCAATCACAAAGGATTGGGCCATCTGACCAATCAGTGCAGTGTAGGCTCACGGAAAGGAGGGGTTTAGAGAGACTGATTCTTTGAACTGCTTCAAACGAATCGTTTACGAAGTGAAATTCATTGAGGTGAAATTAAATGTTTTTTTTGACCTTGCATGCATGTAAACCTGTTGTAGGAGACTCCCAAAACAATATTAGGAACCTTTAAAAAGGCATAATAGGGGCACTTTAATTAATTTACTTAAATTGTTAACCAAATTTCACATTCATAGGTGTAAATTTACCAATAAGAAACCAAATTTTATGATTTTGTTGACTGAAATATGTATATATATTGACAGTATCAGAGACTCTTTGAACAAGAAAGCTCTAAGAACTTTGAAAGCTTGTGAACTTTATAATACATTTATTTGATTTTTATCTGTGTATATGTAGATTTTCTATCTTTGCTTTGCTTTGATATTTACTTCCCCCTGGCAAATGTTGTTATTTGTTGTAATATTTTATTTTTTTTATTTTTTTTTTCCCTTTTTGATATTGTTTCTTGATACACTGTATGTTATTGTTCTTTGAATTAAAAAAAAAAAAAAAAAAAAGTTCATTTGTGTGTTTGGGTACACTGAGCGTCTGAGACAGATCGGGCAGGTTATTTGTGAATCTATCTATAGTTGTCAGGAGAATTGTTCTACCTAGTCGATAACACGGCGCAATATGGCAGCCCCTAACGCATCCTTTGTATTGTCTACATGAATGTTAAAATCTCCAACAATCAGTGCTTTATCAACGTTGACCAATAGGTCTGCGAGAAGATCTGCTCTTTTAGGAAATCAACATAGGGCCCTGGAGATCTATACATGGTAGCCAAAGCAAGAGATAGTAGGGACTTTTTTCTTATATCTGAAAGTGTAACATTTAGCACAAGCACTTCAAATGAATTAAACCTGTGTTCTGTTTTCTGAGTAACATTAAGAATATCTATAGATAGTTACACAAACGCATCACTTTGCTTCAGAAGGCCTTTATTAACCCCCCGGAGCCGTGTGGAGTACGTTTATGATGGATGATGCACGTTCTTGAGTTTCAAACTCGTTGCCCCCTTTCACTGCTATCTGTGCTGGTAACTTGAAAAAGTTTTCAACCCCCAGTAGTGATAATCCATAAACTATTTTGAGAGTATATTATTATGATTATATAAATTTGAGTATGGCACAGAAACTCTGCTTGCTCAAGTAGGCAGTTTTAAGTTCTGTTTCCTTTGATAAATGCCATCTGAGTTGATAAATAGTAACAAGTATTGTCTCTCTTATTCTGTTAGCCCTCTATCCTCTGGTACTCTTTCCCTAATTAACTTCCCTTTGATCCAGGCTAATCCTGTGGTCTGAAAATAGCTGTCCTACGCTGCCTGTTTTTAGTCCCCTGTTTGTGTGTGGACCTATAAATAATCACATAGTCTGTGACTTTAAGTAAATAACAATCTTCCACACTGCCATTTTACTCTTATGTCATCGTCAACACTTGGTCTGGTGATTTGATATTGCATATACCAGACCTGCATGATTCTGGATGAATTAAGAATCACAATTTTTTTTTGTTTAAAACAAAGACCACTATTCTCCCATGATTAGGAATAGAACTAAATAAAGTAACGTCATTTACTAGAGGTTCTGACAACATGTTAACTGCTGCAGTCTATTTAAAAATATTTAATATATATATATTTTTAAAATCTGTTTGGATGAACGATTCAATGACTACCCAAACTTCATATGCACATTTCATATGTACTTATGGTGTTGTGGACTTAAAATTGCTGCCTTGTGATCATGAAGTCTATGTCCATAGGGTGTCCTTTTTGTCATTTTTGGTTTCAGAAGGGTGCTTGTGAGTGTTTAGGGTGCCATTTTGGGACAGGGCCAATGACTTCACTTGTTTTATTACAGGATGAATCAGCATTTTTGAACAAATCTCTTGAATGAATGATTGAATGTCAACTAAATTTTTTTTAACAGTCACTACTGGTGTAACGATGTAATTGATACAATCCTTATAGGATTAGTTCACTTTCAAATGAAAATTACCCCAAGCTTTACTCACCCTCAAGTCATCCTAGGTGTATACGACTTTCTTCTTTCTGATGAACACAATCGAAAATTTCCCTAGTCATATACACCTAGGATGGCTTGAGGGTGAGTAAAGCTTGGGGTAATTTTCATTTGAAAGTGAACTAATCCTTTATTTGAAGTGTCAAGTTACAACCACTCTCTGGTTCAGAGGCAGCGCCGACACACATTTGAATGTTTGCTGTGATCATAGTCGCCAAAGGTTTATTAGACATAGACTAATCATTAATTTAGGCATAAGGTAGCATGGGTGTTTGAAATAAGATTGTGATCTTTTAACGACTAATCGTGCAGCTCTAGAATATACTCATCATTATCCCTCGTGGAGCCATAATATTTACAAATTACAATAATAGAGATTTGCAGCAGTCATTTAAATGAACCCTCCTCCCTTAATAGACTGTATTTGCAATTTTCTGTGTGTCTTTTTCTGTTCCTTTAGACTGCTTTTTGTTTTTCGGTAATTGTTAACATGTTGTGATTATAGTCCTTGCAAACGCACTTGTAATAGTAACATGATGTAACAAAGTTTTTTACGCCGTTTTGTGATAATATTTTTCCTGTTTTGTAGGATGACTCCATGGTAGATGATGATGCTCCTGTTCAAGTAAGTTCAACACTATGTAAATGTGTGTGTTTTATGTGTAATCATGTGTCAGTGTGTGCAGTTAAATGTAGTTTGGGTGTGTGTGTCTGCATACTAATAATGATAATAATAAGTTTTTTTTTATATAGGACCCAAGGACGCTTTACATAAAGTTAGACAGAATGTCTGTCAAACTGAATTATGTTGACAGATTACAGCAGTTCAGCTTTGTTTCCTCGTAGTTTATCAAACAAGCTCTTTGTTCACAGCTTGAGGAGAATTTGATCTACTTTAATGCCCCACCGTCTTTGAATTCAGAGATGTGTTTCCTATGTCAGCTAGTTGGCTTTTAACATCACATTTCCTGTCTCAGAGGACAGCCTGGTTTTATTGGTTTCCTGTTGGATGAGTGACATGGCAAGCAGCCAGTAGGAGAAGAGGATGTTCAGCATTCTCTTCAAACAGAGCTTCATTTTCCACTAACCCAGCAGAAACTGAAAGCTGTCATAGATCATTTCATGGGGCCAATTGCGACCCAAACCACTGTGTTCAATTACAACTGTTACACTGTTTAAAAGTTTGGGGTTGGTAAGATATTTTTTAATGTTTTTAAAATAAGTATCTTATGCTCACCGAGGCTGCATTTAATGGATCAATAAAGCAGTAAAACAGTAATATTGTGAAATATTATTACAATTACAAAAAAATAACTGTATAACTTTTCTGTTTTAATATATTTAAAAATTTAATTTATTCCAGTGATGGCAAATCTGAAAATTTAGCAGCCATTACTCCAGTCTTCAGTGTCAGAATCTGAATGATCCTTCAGAAATCATTCTAATATGCTCATTTAGAAAGTTCAAAAGAACAGCGTTTATTTGAAGTAGTTTTTTGTAACCATATTAAAGACTTTAACAATTTAATTTGTCCTTGCTGAATAAAAGTATCGATTTCTTTCCCAAAAAAAAAAAAAAAATCTTACTGACCCCAAACTTTTGAACAGTAGTTTATATTTAGGCCTGTCATATTGTATGTGTGCATGTATGTGGGAAGGCGGATTGTTGAGACATAGTGTGTGTAACACCCACGCTCACTTCCTGTTCCTGTTGTGAGGTGTCCCTCATACATATCCTTGGTCACACTTCAGATAATATCTCTTCTGAGTTCTGTTAACACTGTCTCAGACCAGTCTTTCTCATGTCAAGCCCCATTAGTCATCTCATCTGCTCAGAAGCTTCTAGAATTGAATTCATAAATTCAGTTTTAGATTCATTTGCAGAGACTTATGCACCATTATTTAAATTAATTGCTTTTATGCAAATCCTTTGTTGTGGTATGATTACAAGATACATAGGACTTAAATTTAAAACGGCATATCAGAGAAATTCACTTAAAAACTACAGAGAACAAACATTATTTTCTGCACAATGACACATTACATCTAAATCTCCCTCTAATTAATGCATCTTCACACAGCCAAGTTAAAGGTAGGGTAGGCAATGTTTTTCATAAACACTTTTTGTTATACTGGTTGAAAATCTCTTCACATCCAATCAATAATAGAAAAAAAATGTACATAACTTCCGTGGAAGTCTCAGGAACAAAGAATGTTTGTCCAATCATTGCATTTGGTCTGAATGCAATGATAGGATGTCCTACTTGCCTGTCAACGTATACCTCCATGCACCCTGCTCCTGCAGACATCACATGTCATCAGAGCGTTTCATAAGGCTATGCAGAGTTGTAGACAAAAAGTCACCGAGCGCTAGGGTTGTACAGTATATCGTTTTACCATCGATATCGCGATGTGCGCATCTGTAGTAGTCACATCGCATGATGTGCGATGTCAAGTATAAAGATCGTATTGATCGGTGATCCGTATGGGCCAGCTATTCCCTGGGTCGGAAAGCATGTGATTTGCGGATTAATTGCAAAGTTTATTCATCATAGAGTGAAAGTTTACCATTACCATTTGTAAGTCCTGTCAGTTTAAACATCAAGCACAAGAAGACCTTAACTCGCACGCTGTTTTCTGTACGCACACACAGAGCCAAAATCCCGTCTCTGCAAGTATCCTCGTAAACGCAGTCGGTTATGTGTTGTAAACAATTAAAGGGGTGGTTCAGTGGGTTTTTTTCTAGGCTTGATTGTGTTTATGGGGCGCAGTTTAACATGTCTTAATGCTTCGTTTTTAAAAAGACGCCATATTTTTCATGTATTTTCCTTTATTCTACACCGCTGTTTCCCTTCTCTTACCATTACGGGCCAAAGTCTTATGTGCTACGGTCAAAGTCCAGTCGCTTCGGTGGAAATGTAAATAATGGCGTCAATATTGCCGTATTAATTTGAGCCCGAATCAGACCCAGATAGCAGTAATGATGAAGAGCGTCAAGCAGAACCTCTGTAAGCACGGCTTTTAATGGACGTTTATGAATGTTAAGTATTTTTGTTTGTATTTGTCAAAGTGTTTAGATATGCTGTCACTTGTAAATGTTACTGCTGTGTTCTGATTAAAGCTTTACTGTAGCTGAATACATGACTGAGTAGTAGCATTTTTGTAAAGGTATTGTTTAATTTATAGCATGAACGAGCATGTGGGTAAACACAACATAAAAAGCCGTAATGAAACAATGCTGTACACTGATAACAGAAACGCCAACAAAAGTTCGCTGGTGTGATTACATAGAAGTTTGTTGGTGTTTGTAGGCGTTTGTTGAAGTATGAAATAGAATTTAGCTAACTGGCTAGCGAAGCCAAACCGCGTTTGTCTTTGTTTACGTCCCAGAAACTATATAACTTTATAAAAAAATAAAACATACGTACAGTTAGGGGCCCATAAACAGCAGCTTCTACTTTTAAAGTGTGAAATGCTCCATCTTTCAGTAATAGCCTTTGTGGAAATCCAGCATTGAACTCGTGTAGATTCTGGAAGCTGTCTTCTGTAAAAAGTGTAGCACAGACGGCTAAATTAGCATTATAATTGTCAGGAGCAGAATTAAACATAAATTTTAAACATTGTTCCCGAAGTCCAGCGTCTCTAGGAAGAAGACTTGTATGCACTTGACATGGCCTCGCCCACTTTGTTGCACGTTCCCGGGGGCAGTGTTTATGTTAATTGCAGGGTTTATGATGTCACCAACCCGGGAAGAAGCTTGTTGTAGTCCAAACCGGTTGTTTTTGTAGGCATTAAACTGCCATAACTTTAAAAGACAATATCTCCGTTTGCATTGAACTTTCAGCGCTGTAACTTTGCAGATACTGTTTATGCTCAAACAGCAACATTACACACTAACTAAAGTTAAAAAAAGTGAAATCGCAATAAACCACCCCTTTAAGAAAAAAAACAGATGCGTATCATTGTATCGGATCCGGGGATTCGTCTTACTCGTCTTAATAGACAGCAGCCTAATATACCCGCAGCTGTTTGTCATCAATGTTAATCAAACAACAAAAGAGAAAGAGAAAATCACTTTTGTAGCTTTAACAAAGATAAATTGTATTAATTAATTAATTAATTAATTAATTATATTATATTATGTTAGTTATATTTTATTTATGCAGTGAGGACTGTTATTTTACATTGATTATTCAATTTCTGTACGTGAATACTGTTAGATTTAAATCAAAAACATAAATTGTATTTATAAAAAACATTGTATTTATCTATGCTTGTAATTTATTATTTTCTATGCAGATTCACTCCCCTACAAAATCACCCCAATCATCCTAGAATGATTAATTCTGTACAAATAGAGCTATTCAAATCATCTGGTGAAATTTTCATATCGCAATATATATAGCAGAAAAACGAAATATCGCAATGTAGGTTTTTTCCAATATCGTGCAGCCCTAACGGAGAGCCGCAAACAAACAGCAGCCACCTTTTACAGTTCCTCCTAAACAAAAACAACAAGCTTATGCTGCGTTCACACCATAACTGATTTAATTAAGAGATGGCAACCTGTGACGTTCTCCCCGGAGCTGTTCACATCCTCAGCCTTGGATTTATTCTTTCTATGACAACACTATCAATGTGAAAAGAATCTGCAGCAGTCAGGTGGTAGTCAGTGCTCTTTAATTTGTTTATGTTCATTGGGCCTCATTAATGAAAGTAAATTCTGAGTAATTTGTGCTTAAAATGGACCTTCCCGAAAACTCTACTCTGGATTCACAAATGCTTCATAAACATCAGATTTTTTAACATTAAACGTGTGGACTTTGTCACCTTTGAGCATCATTAAACAGTCTGTGTAAATATACCTGAATGCCACATTAGAAGCGCTTCTGTGACAGTGTGAATTTGGCATAAGAGAAACGTTGAAATGGATATTTCTGTTTCTGTATACAGATTGGTCAGTACAATGTTTCAGCCATGCTAAAATTCATAATGTATTAACACCTATTAACACATTCTATTATTGTCTGCTATATTCTTTATATTCTTTGCTTAATAAAACATCCTTATTTGACTCTTTAAAACATCCTTATCCTTGTTTATGAAACGAATGACACTGTCTGTTATTTGATCAGCTTTTAAATATTCTGCCATCTAGAACTGCTAGTGAAAGCAGGTCAGGAGGGAAGTGTGGATTATTAATGAAGTACGCAGTGTCCCAAAAAACATGGTTAAGGCAATCAAATAACAAGGCTGTCTGTTTGTTAAAGGTATTTGCTCTGAAATTCTTCTTGCATAAAAATACTGTACATACAAACATTTCTATGTGCCGACACAACTTGTATGTCACATCAGTTGCAAGTGCTGTTTTACACATGCACAAACACAGACTTATGTCCCATCGCTTTCTTTGTTATTTTTGACCTCTGTGGTGGATATTGATGTCTGTGGTCTTTTTCCACCATCAATAGATTATCAGATATCATCCACCATTTATCTAATTTATGTTGGCAGATTGGTGTGTGGCATTTATTGATCAAAATCTGTGTGGATGACTAGATTATAAATTACTACCACCCTGCTTTCCATCTCAAAGTGTATGTTAAGGACAAGAGAGAGCAGGAGGGAAAGAAAAAGGAGATATATGTAGTACTCTCAGCTCTATCTAACCAATTTTACCATTAATTAGCATTTTAGTGTCTATAGTTGGATGATTCTGACATAGCACTCTTGTTCTGTCTCTGAAGATCAGTTCTCTCCTTCCTGATCTCTTCCTCTGCTCATTTGTGGGCATTCAGTCAGTTATTTGTTCATTTTGTTGGATGGGCCAGGTTTAAACCCTCACTGCTTGTTTGTGGTGTTTATTCTCTTTCTCCTCTCACAGGCTTTGGCATGCTGCTCCTCTGCAGAGACACCAGCCATCCAGGCTTCCCTTTAACATCCTCTCATAGTGTGTGTGTGTGTGTGTGTGTGTGTGTGTGTGTGTGTGTGTGTGTGTGTTTGCCTGATCCTCAGTAAATATTTTTGGGCATGAGTTTGTATAGAGGGTATGCATTGATGTCACTTTCCCACCGGAACGCCCCCTCAGCTAGACTGAGTGGCCAAAGAGCCTGCTGCATGACTGGATTTAATAGGGGGAAATGCGAGTAAAACACAAGTAAAACAAACGATTAAACTAAAGGTTAGACTCGATAGTGTTCCTTACAACTAACCAAAGATCCAGTAACCCATTAATATTGACATACAGCCAGGAATCGTGTTTCCTGTTACTTATATGTGTCTGATTTCGACACCGGGGAAATACATAAAGCAAATTTGCCTGTGAACGCTTATAAAAATACAATATAGGTGGGTATAAATCTCTGTGATCACTTATATCAATGATATATATACCGTCATATCGTCCAGCCCTAAAACTTGAATAGTTTTTGTCTGTGTTTATTTAAAAACACCCAATTATGCAGAATATAAGATTGTAACTATTTAATTGATGACTTGTCAATATAAAATATAACAATACTATATATAGGGTATGATTTTACTCCTAAATTCAATATATTGACACAATGATAACTGCAAATCCACATTTCGCTGCCTGGCTTGCAGCGATCCATTTGCTTCTATACCCCCATTTGCTTCTATACCTCAGATTTCTTGTCAAATCTATTTGTACAGTCAATCGCAAAGCTCTTTGTCATTTTGGATGTTTTGTTTGTTTTTCGTGGAATTTATGCTGAAAACCAATGCTGCCACTCAGTGGGCGTAACCGCAGTCACTCCGGCCGACGGTGACGTCACGTGCACGCCCTCTATTGATGTAATGAAGTGGTGTTGGTGTATCCTGACATTTGATTTTAGTGTTGTTGTTGTTGTTTTTTTTTGTTGTTGTTTTTTAAGTTACACTGCTGTCATCACTGTGTTTCTAACAATACAGAACAAGATAAGTGATCTGTGTGTGTGCTTGTTTGGTGTTGTATTGCATGTTTTGTGGGTGACACAAGCATCCTCATATTTCAGATGTCTCTTTCATAGGATGAGGGCTCTGTCAAGGAAATCAGCATCACTCACCACGTCAAGGAGGGTTCGGAGAAAGCGGACCCACGACAGTTTGAGCTCTGCAAGGTTCTGGGCCAGGGCTCTTTTGGCAAGGTCAGGTGAACTGCACATATATGAGTAAAATGACTAAAAGTGATTTGTTTCATCATTGTGTTTAAATTTTAGAAGCATTGTTCAGCTAAAAATGGTGTGCATTTATGCAGGTGTTCCTTGTCAAGAAGATAACTGGGCCCGATGCAGGACAGCTCTATGCTATGAAAGTACTAAAGAAAGCTACACTGAAAGGTGTGTGTTTTGTGTGTTGTTTAAGAACACATACACACTAAAAAAGAAGTTTAAGTCATATATAATGTTTGTTTATATTTGGGTGTGTGGTTTCAGTACGAGATCGAATGCGTACAAAGATGGAGAGAGACATCCTAGTTGAGGTCAACCATCCTTTTATTGTTAAACTGCACTATGGTGAGTTGACATCTCATCACCAATCAGATTTTTATGCTTCATGGTTGTGCATTTCTGTTGAACTTTAATTGAACTTGCAGTACATCATTGTATCTTGTTATCTGGATTACTTTTAAGTACTTGTTTGTTAACTAAATTATTTTTTATGGTTTCGTTGCCGAGCCCAGGGAACTTTAAGAATGTACAATTTAAATTTTAGTACCCTTGTTACAAATCTTTCAACTTTAAATTTGATTCCTCAGCATTTCAGACAGAAGGTAAACTCTATCTGATTCTGGACTTCCTCAGAGGAGGAGATCTCTTCACTCGCCTGTCCAAAGAGGTGAATTACATGTCTAGAACAGATAAATGTATCATGTACACTACCATTTGTGATTGGTATAATTTTTAAAAAAATGTTTTTGAAACAATTATCTTGCGCTCACCAAGGCTGCGTTTATTTGATCAAAAATACAGTAAAAACAGTTTTCTGTTTTAATATTTTTTTTAAAATGTAATTTATTTACGTAATGGCAAAGCTGAATTTCCTCAGCCATTACTCCAGTCTTCAGTGTCACATGATCCTTCAGAAATCATTCTAATATGCTGATTTGGTGCTCAAGAAACATTTATTTTTATCAATGTTGAAAACAGTTGCGCTGCTTAATTTTTTTGTGGAAACCGCAAGACTTTTTTTCAGTATTCTTTGAATAGAAAGAATTTTTAGATAATTTTTTTTTTTTTAACAATTTTGAAACAATCTAAAAGTATTTTTTTAATCAGTTTAATGCATCTTTGCTGAATAAAAGTATTAATTTCTTTTGACAAATAAACTCTAGGATTCTTTATATTTTGGTTGATTTTTATGAAAAGTGAGATTTAGTTTTAGATTTTTTTTAAGAAACTTTAAAAACCTTTGATACATTTTGCTTTATTTGATACGTTTTGCTTTATTTGTAGTTTATATATAGTTTAGTGACTTACTTTCTTACTTTTCCCACTTGTTTTTTTGCCATGAATATAGCCGTTAGTGTGGCGCTAAATTAAAAAACAAACAAACTTTCAACAAAAAAATTGAAAATCTTACTGACCTCAAACTCTTGAACAGTAGTGTACATGTAAATCTCAATTTAATTGTGAACAAGCGTTTAAAATGAAGAATTTAGGAATCAAAAGTATTAAGACTGAATATTAGAATAGATTAAGTTTTGCTAGTTCTTCTACCACTCTATGTCTTTTTTTAGGTGATGTTTACAGAGGAGGATGTAAAGTTCTACCTTGCAGAGCTGGCTTTGGCTTTGGATCATTTACATGGACTGGGAATCATCTACAGAGATCTCAAACCAGAAAAGTGTGTTTCTCACCCACATATTACATAAAATGCGAGGTTAGGGCTGTCGCAGTAAAGGAATTTCTCTTGCAGTGATTTTGAGTGGCTCAATATTGCGATATGCGGTATTATCGCCATATTATTTTTTATTATTATTATTATTTTGCTATATAAATAAGCTTGTTGGGATATTATTATATTTATATCAGTTTTGATTCTCGAATCTGACTGGACAAGAGGCTTTCCAAAAGTGCTGATATTTCAGAAGTATCAGCACTGGAACATCTGTGCTTGCTAGACAGGCTGTCAGTCAGTGCAGTTACATTGTTATGCAAGTAGGTGGCAGCAAGGGACTGTCTTTATGAGTGAGTCATCAATAAACCTTCATAATACGCTTAAAACGCTGATTCATTTATAAATTAAACAAGGTATTGAAATTGATTTAACTTTGAGTCCCACTTCACAAGGCTCAACTGACAATCAACGCATCATCTGGGTAACACTGAAGTTGATGTATCGCTTCATAGAGATCAATGGCACTGATTCAATGCATTGAACAGCGCTGACTCCAGTCATGGAGCATTCAAATGTTGAAAGGATACTATGACAAAGATATCGTTTTAATTTTCTGACAACTGATGGCCAACTGATTTGTTTCACAAATATATGACTTCCCCTGAAGAAGGACAGACGCAGATAATCGCATACGCACAGTTCCCTTGTCGCTGTCTGCTCTCTCTCTCTCTTTCTCTCTGTGTTTCTGTGGATGTGTGGAGGAGCTGCCTGAGCTCCGCTTCAGACACAGAGAGCAGACCAGATAACAAAGGCAGAGCGATAGGCTAAAATGTTTGTGAAATTCATTTTTATGTAAACACAATGGGTAATATATCATGTCACCAATACTTGTCGCAGTCAGTCCATATATCGTGCCATAACTCGTCGATAAATTGATTATCGCGACAGGCCTATGTGAGGTCACACAGCTCAAAGTACAGCAGAAAACTGCATAGTAACCACTACATGTTTGAGAACACATCATTTACTTGTAAAAAATATTTTAACAATGACTATATACAGTAGATATTAGAACCTTTATAATAACAACACTTTGACTAAGCCAATGCATTGCACATTTTCATGAGTGAACCAAATTTGGATCTCTTACAGTATTCTTTTGGATAATGATGGACACATCAAACTTACAGGTATGTGTGTTTTATCACTCCATAATGATAAGCTTATATTGCAATAAAACTGTCTTGAATTAACTAAGGTCATGGATATGAGCATTTTGTGAGAATCTCACAATGATTAATGTGTCAGTATGAATTAGATTTGTTGTGTCTGTGTATGTTACTTAGACTTTGGGTTGAGTAAAGAGTCCATTGACCATGAGAACAAGGCATATTCGTTTTGTGGTACGGTGGAGTATATGGCTCCAGAGGTTGTCAACCGCAGAGGTCATACCCACAGTGCTGATTGGTGGTCCTATGGCGTGCTAATGGTGAGGGGGCAGGGTTAAGCTGAAATTACACTTCAGTTTCAAATAAACACAAACATAATTTATCATTAAGTTTGTCAAACATAATATTTGCGTATCAGTGCAGTGATTATTGTGTATTTCTACCTCCTTAGTTTGAAATGTTGACTGGAACACTTCCATTCCAAGGGAAAGACCGCAAGGAAACCATGACAATGATCTTAAAGTGAGTCTTATTTCCTTAAAAATATTGATTTTCATAACTGAATATTGGCACTGACATTGTTTTTTGTGCCTCAAGGGCTAAGCTAGGAATGCCTCAGTTTCTCAGCCCTGAGGCCCAGTCTCTGCTCCGCAATCTGTTCAAGAGGAATCCTGGCAACCGCTTAGGTGAAAAAGCTCATTTTCAGCTAGTTTCAAAGAACAGGTTGATCATGCTGAGTACATTTGGTGAATTTTTCAGTCTGTTCATTGAATGTTGGGGTTGGAATTTCAGGAGCCGGGCCTGATGGAGTAGAAGAGATCAAAAGACATTCATTCTTCAGCACAATTGACTGGAATGTAAGTTTATAAGAAATTGAATGAATCACAAATTGAAGATATTAGCCCCAAAATAATAATTTACTCATCCTCATGTCTCTCTTACCATGTATAATTTTTTTGTGTGGAACACAATTGGAGGTATTACGAGTTTTTATTTATTTATTTATTTTTTTAATTTATCAGTATCTGTCAGTATTGGACATTTAATTGAGCATGTGCATTTCCTCTATTTTTACATTTGCATTACCTTTGCTGTTATGCTAACCTAAAGTTAATTTAAAAGCACTAGTAATTCAATAACAGTTAAATTTAATGTTTAGCAAATTTCAGAATGAATATCTTTTTTATACTGTACATTATAATATTGTGATGCCTAAATTCACTTGTAGCAAGTTTTTTTTTTTTTTCATTTTTTCATTTAATTAGGCAAAATAGTGTAGAATTTTCCATATCAACTATTTAACCATTATTGGTTATAACATGAAATTATTGGCTTATCATTATCTGCCAGAATTGTAATATCAATGCATTCCTAATTTTAATTTACAGAAATTAGTATTTTTTTCCCTCTAGAAATTATTCCGAAAGGAAGTGCCTCCTCCCTTTAAGCCTGCCATCCAGAGGCCAGATGATACAATCTACTTTGACACAGAGTTCACTGCCAAAACCCCACGAGGTAAGCGATGCAAACATTCCCTTTCCTAGCAGTAGATGCATTTATAGGCACAACAATTGGGTGGTACTCACTTGCCTGTTTCTTTGGTCCCAGACTCTCCTGGTATCCCTCCTAGTGCCAATGCTCATCAGCTCTTCAGAGGGTTTAGCTTTGTTGCTATGGGAGTAGAAGAGGAAAGCCAGCCACCCATTCAGAGCAATGTCAACTTGAGCGGCATACTGCAGGTATACTCGCATCACTTGCACGCTCCTTCTCTCAAAACCCTTTAACATCTGTACACATGGGAATAAAGTGCATGTGTGAATGTTATCCAGCAACCCCACCGGAGCACGCTTCAGTTCACAGATGTGTATGATGTTAAAGAAGACATTGGTGTGGGCTCATATTCCATCTGCAAGCGCTGTGTGCACAAGAGCTCAGGCATGGACTATGCAGTTAAGGTAACCGCATACCTTTTCATCTGTTTTTATTGATGCGTTTATGGTTCTTACAGTTTTATAGAGAGGTGTATTGGCAGTTCTGATTGGTTTGTCAGTTGTAGAAGAGGTTTAATAATTTTTAATTGTTTTTTCAATGATACACTACCATTCAAAAGTTTGGGGTCAGTAAGATTTATCTTTTATTTTTGAAAGAAATCTTTTATGCTTACCAAAGCTGAATTTATTTGATCAAAAATACAGTAAAAACAGTAATATTATAGATATTATTACAACGTAAAAGAACTGTTTCCTATTTTAATGTGTTGTAAAATGGCGTCTATTCCTGTGATGGCAAAGCTGAATTTTCAGCATCATTATATGCTGAATTTGGTGTTTAAGAAACATTTCTTATTGTTTTCAATGCTGAAAACAGTTGTGCCGCTTCATATTTTTGTGGAAACCATGATACATTTGTCTCAGGATTCTTTGATGAATAGAAAGTTCAAAAGAACATCATTTTTTTTTAAATATAAATATTTTTTGTAACAATGTAAAAGTCTTTACTGTTACTTTTGATCAATTTCATGCATCCTGGCTCAATTGAAAGTATGAATTTATTAAAAAAAATTCTTACTGACAAAACTTTTGAATGGTATTGTATATAGTTCTGATTTTTCTGTTTGTATTGGAGTTATTAGAGATTTCTCAATGGTTCTGATTGGATTGCAGATTATCAATAAGGAGAGGAGAGATCCAGCAGAGGAGGTTGAGATTCTGCTGCGATATGGACAACATCCCAACATCATTACTCTGAAGGACGTGAGTGACTTTTGTTTGTGTACTTGTCTGTAGGAAACTTCTAACTCAAATATCCCAGGTGTTGTCTGCCGATATTCTGAGTCTGTGCGGTGTTATAGGTGTTTGATGATGGGCGATCAGTGTACCTGGTCACAGAGTTGATGAAAGGTGGAGAACTACTGGATAAAATCCTCAGACAAAAGTTTTTCTCTGAGAGAGAGGCCAGCGCTGTCCTCCACACCATTACAAAGACTGTTGAATATCTGCATGCCCAAGGGGTAAAAGCTTTCACACACACCAAATATTACTGATAATATTTAATGTCCACAATAAATAAATATACAGTTACATGCATTTAAACATCCTTTTAATGTGCCCTAAAAAAATCGACATGCACCATTACTTATGCAATACATTATGCTCACCAAGGCTGCATTTATTTAATCAAAAATACTGTAAAAACAGCAATATTGCAAAATATTATTACAAATTAAAATAACTGTTTTCTATTTGAATATATTTAAAAATCTAATTTATTTCTGTGTTGGCAAAGCTGAATTTTCAGCATCATTACTCCAGTCTTCAGTGTCACATGATCCTTCAGAAATCATTCTAATATCCTGATTTGCTTCAGGTAACATTTTTTATTATTATTATTATTATCAATGTTGAAAACAGTCGTGCTGCTTAATATTTTTGTGGAAATGGTGATACTTTTTTCAGGATTCTTTGATGAATAGAAAGTTCAATGAACAGTGTTTAATTGTATTTATTAGATGTATTTATTACATTTATTAAAGCATTTATCAAATAAAAATCTTTTGTAACATTATAAATGTTTTCACTGTCACTTTTGATCAATTTAATGCATCATTGATGAATAAAAGTATTAATTTCTCTCTGTTTTTCTAATCTTACTACAAATGTTTGAATGGTATCATTGTTTCCACAAAAATTTTCAGCAGGAAAAAAAAAAACTGTTTTCAACATTAATAATAATAAGAAATGTTACTTGAACCAAATCAGCATATTAGAATGATTTCTTAAGGATCATGTGACACTGAAGACTGGATTAATGATGCTGAAAATTCAGCTTTGCCATCACAAGAATTAATTACATTTTTAAATGTATTAAAATAGAAAACAATTATTTTAAATTGTAATATTTCACAACATTACTGTTTTTACTGTATTTTTGTTTAAATTAATACAACCTTGGTTTAACATAAGTCTTCTTTCAAAAACATTAAAAAATTGTAATGTAAAATTTTGACATGCTGTATATTTTGTATACTGTATATTTTCTATATTTTCTATTTATATATATATACACACACACACACACATATATATATATAATATGTATGTACATGTATGTGTGTATGTATATGTGTATATATATATGTGTGTATTTTTTTTTAAACGTTAGTTAAATATTTAAATAAAATGTATTTAAATACATATTATATAATTCTATATTCATTATGAGTCTATTAGGGTTAATAGGTTGGCACTTTATCAAATATATTTATTTATGTATTTAAATAAATATGCATTTATTTATTTAAATAAATATTTTTTGTTTATATATTATTATGGTTAATATATTGGCACTTTGGTTGCAGGTAGTACACAGAGACCTAAAGCCCAGTAATATATTGTATGTGGATGAATCGGGCAACCCAGAATCAATCAGGATCTGTGATTTTGGTTTTGCCAAACAACTTAGAGCAGAAAACGGGCTGCTGATGACACCATGCTACACTGCTAACTTTGTTGCTCCAGAGGTACCTGTTGACCTGTATTTGTTTTAGATGGGAGACTAGATATATCTAGATTTTGTGTTTATATTGTATTATATTATAGTATAGTATAGTATATCATATCATATATAATGTGGTATGGTTTATGTGTGTGTTATCCGCTCAGGTCCTGAAGAAGCAAGGCTATGATGCAGCTTGTGATATATGGAGTCTGGGAGTTCTCCTTTATACCATGCTCACAGGGTACATTAACTCACTATACAAGTCCAGCTTTCAAGACTTTTTATCCTGCATTTTAATTTTTGTAATACTCCAAATGTTACATATAAGAAAATGAATTATTTAGTATGATTTAGTTCAAATACAATATTCATGTCAGTTTCAAAACTCACCACTCTTGTCCGTCCTTCAGGTTCACTCCATTTGCTAATGGCCCGGAAGATACACCGGAAGAAATTCTGGCTCGGATTGGCAGTGGGAAATTTTCCCTGACTGGTGGATACTGGAATTCTGTATCATTTGAGGCAAAGGTTGCAGGCTCTACTTTTGTTTAACACACTTCTTAGCCAAATGTATGTTCTATCTGTTTGATCTTTAATCTTTAAACTTCTTTGTTGACAGGACCTGGTATCAAAGATGCTTCACGTTGACCCTCATAAGAGACTGACCGCTGCTCAAGTTCTTCGTCACCCATGGATAATCAACAAGGACCAGCTACCCAAATACCAACTCAACCGCCAGGACGCCCCTCATCTAGTGAAGGTTTGCATTGTAATAATAGTTTCAAATGTGAAACTAACAATATCAGAAACGTAATTATGCTTTCCCTGTCAGCCCAACAGCCCTATCATTATCATCACATTATAATTCTTAATGCTTATGTTTGACTATATTCTTATTAATATTTTTCCCTTTTATCTCAGGGAGCGATGGCAGCCACTTATTCAGCCCTAAACAGAAATGTTTCTCCCGTACTGGAGCCGGTGGGTTGCTCCACACTTGCTCAGCGCCGTGGTGTCAAAAAGCTGACCTCTACCGCCCT
Source organism: Mylopharyngodon piceus (assembly GCA_039654765.1). Taxonomy (NCBI): domain Eukaryota; kingdom Metazoa; phylum Chordata; class Actinopteri; order Cypriniformes; family Xenocyprididae; genus Mylopharyngodon; species Mylopharyngodon piceus. The sequence continues at coordinate 11,896,788 of CM077443.1, forward strand.
GTAATCATTCAAATCTAACCCCAAACTACAAATGGCACATAAGTTTGTGAGATATCTGTCGATTCTAGCTTTATCATGTAATGGCAGTCCAAACCAAAAAAAAAAAAAAAATTTTTTTTTTTTTTTTTTTTTTTTTTTTCAGTTCTTGTAATTCATCATCGCTGCATCACCATGTAGAATATTATACAACACTCTTAGGAGAATGTTAAATTCATGTACAATTGTTTTATGAAAATACTCTAGAAATTTACTTCATATGGAATTATATATGAATATAAAAGTATTTCTGTTCAGTCTGTGTGGAGATGATAATGTATGATGTTAAGAGACTGTGGTACAGTTTGTTTTCTGTATTATGGTGGTGATTTCATGCCTAGAGACTGCATGGAACCGTACTATTGCTAGCATCACCAATCATAGCTGTGCCCACCCTCTTCAAGACAGACCTCATGTGCTGAAATGGCTCACTCAAGCTTTTCTTTTTAAGAGAAAGCTATCAGTTAGTAATGCCACTATATGCAACTTCAGATGGTGTTTAAACATGGTGCAGTGTTGAAACCATTTTTGTGAAATCAAAGAAAACTATGCAAGTAAACTTACAATCCTCATTGTATGTCCCTAGAAACGTAGAGTGAATGTCACAAACCAAGTGTTTCGTGTTAATGGTGTTTTAATTGGGCAAAGTGGTCCAAAAACCCTTTGTCATGCACATGTGTCTTAAAGGGCATTTGATTTACAAAAAAGGCAATCATATAGTGACCTCATCCTTGGAGTCTTTTTTCTCTCCAGCAGACCAATATTCTTCATATAAGAGCTGCTCATCAGAACTAATATGAGGCAAATTGTATGCTGTATCTTTCATAATGGATATGGTATAATTGTGTGGGAGCCGACTGTAGGTGGCTATATAAGGACAGGTTTTTTTTTTGTTTTGTTTTTTTTTTTCAATGGGAATGATCAATATACTGCTGTCTTACTCTGATTCATAACACTCCTCTTTTTGTATTTCTTTGTTTATTCTCTTCATGAAATTAAAGGGACATATGCAGGCTGTATCAACCACGATTGCTCCAGTTTTTTAAATCATAATTTTAAAGACTATTCAGAACTTGTTATTTTTATATCTGATAATGAACTGTTCTTTATGTATATGTATGTTTGTATATGAGGCCACGTGTTTGGGGAGACTCGGGCCACAGGCGGTGTCTTGTACTGGAATTAATTTACATGAATTAGTCGAACTGTTTTATATTGTTGCTGCTGTATTTTAATTATCACAGTGCAAGTGAGAAATATGTCCTTGTGATCTCTCATTGCCTCTATTGTTTAACACAGGCCATATATTTTTTCAGCACATTTGCGCTTGGGAGAACAGGTTTTTATTCATGTATTAAAAAATGATCAAATTTAAACAAAATAAATCTTGCAGTACAGTTTTATGTTTTTCTTTGAATGACTCAACAGCATTGAAACTTTGAAAACATATTGTCCTCAATTAACACGTTTTTTACGCATTGTATTTCTAGCCCAATAAAAATTGTCTCTTTGAGATTGTAAATAAAGTTTTATTGGAAAATCAAGCGTTGCGCAAGCGTAGATTACTGGTTTAAGAGGAAGTCTTCAGAAGGGGAGAGGGAGATTATTTGACGTCCTTCTCTTAAAATTTAACATTTATTTATTCAACGACTATTATACGACATCATTGAACAAAGACTGCAGTATCTGTATTCCGAACATGCCAAAGAATAAAGGTAAGGGAAACAGAACACCTTTTATTATTCCAAACAGCTGTTCATGTGTCTGAATTCAGCCTAGCTCTCGAGCTAACCACCCGGCCTTTGCGAGCAACGTGACCACGAGCCCTCATGAGCTAAACTAGTTGCTTGTCTAGGGGTAACGTTAGTCGCTGGTTGAGCGGAAGTGTATTATTAAGATACTGACACACTTAAGAGTTTAATCAGTTTGTCTCTTTATAAAGATTTCTTCAGTTACACTTTCTGCGAGTTACATCATTACCCCGGTGTTGTGCCGAATTCTGACCTACGCCAGATTATTACCCCCCTGAGTCCCCAGTATAGGTAGGTTTAGAATTAGGCAGCGGCCTCAACAAGGGGTCTAATAATTTGGCAGGGAGTTAAAATTCTGCACAACACCTGTATGGGGCGGCACCTGTCTTTTGTGTGTATAACCTTGTGTAATGACTGAATAATTGAGTCATTCATTTAACTGATTAGTTAAAAACAAGTCGTCTTATCCTGTGTGACACGTGAATTAACCTTGTAAAGCCTGACATATGAAATAAAAGCCTGATATTTTTTTTTTTTTTTTTTTTTGAACCTTTGGGAAAAAAATATTTTAAATGTTTTGATTAAATGATTGCATGTTTTATGGTTTGTATTTTATTTGATACATTAGGCTTTTATGGCCTATATAGTATGATATAGTTATGGAACACTTACTTGAGGTGTACAATTGAATGCAGTTATTGTTATTAATGATATTTAAATGTTCAGTTTTATGAACAAAGCTCTAGTTTTTATTGATGGGGCGAAACATACAGTCAAACCAAAATTTATTCAGACACCTTGAACATTTCATTCATTAATACAGTTTATTCACTATAGTTTAAAAAATGGTAATAAAATATGACAAGATCTCAGAGTTAAACTGTGTCAGATAACACTTAAGCAAAACGTGGTCAGGTCAAAGTGTCTGAATAATTTTTGGTTCCAAATTTTTATCAATTTTACTGGTAGTCCACTGTATGAAGAATTTTTGGGTATAATATGTCACAGTTTATTTTATTTTGCTATCCTCACTTACATAAATGAACTATAGTGTCCTGCACCCACTAGTAAAAATATATCAAAAATGTCTGAATAATTTTTGGTTTGACTGTATAATGCAAAACAATACATTGATGGCTGAGATGTAAATGTAAATAATGTAAATGGATAATCAAGAAAAAATCATAAACAAGATAATCAAGAAAATATGATGTAGGCTATAATCAAGCAAACCCAAGTTGCTTAAGTCTGGTAAATGTTCATAATAATATAAAAGTAATTCTTACGTTAAATCATTAATGTACCATGACCTGAAGGTGAACATTTGTATGGTAATAGGCCTTTTACTTATAAAAAAAAATATAAACTATCTTTCAGAGGGCAGAAGGCATGTATCAAAAATGATACAGTAGGCTTTATAGAGTTAATGTGAATATTCAGAGAGAAAATTAACCACAACAGTTAGTTACCTTGAGTACAATACATTGGGAATTCTATTATAATAATAGCAAGAAAAAACAGCATAGAACATGCACAGTACGTCACATGTATGTAAATAACTGTACAGCTGGTTTTGAATCCAGCGTATTAGATTTTGGAAAAGGTGATAACCAGGATGAGAGAGGGAACTGAGATATAAGAGAAGATCTAATATCTGCTGTATGTATATGAACAGTATAATTCAGAGTCGTCTTTTTTTTTTTTCTTTTTCTTTTTCTTTTTTTTTTTTTTCTTCAGGTAAAGGAGGTAAGAATCGGCGGCGTGGAAAGAACGAGAACGAGTCAGAGAAGAGAGAACTGGTTTTCAAGGAGGATGGCCAGGGTAAGTAAATATCAACATGTGGGATAGCATTCAGATCCACTAATAGTTAAGCCCTCTGTATATATGCAAATAAAAAACTATTTTCACCACACAATTTTATGCTCCTTTACTCTGATTTTGGTGGTGTTGTTTTTTGTCAACAGTTTGGGGTCAGTAAGATTTTTATTTATTAACTTTTTTTTTTTTTAAGAAATCAACACTTTAAGCAAGGATCAGTGTGGATCCTGTGCCCCACCACTGTGCACATTTTGTATGTCTCTCTTATCTGACACACTCTGGCTATGTCTATATTAAGCCAGGTATATTTTAAAAAAATTCATTTTCATTTCAAACGCTCTCATCCACACTAGCGTTTTCAAGCATTTTACAAAAGTTTCTCGTCCACACTAAAACGTCAGAAAAAGCCTAAATCATCTTACTGCACATGTGTAAAACATAATAAAAGCTCACTGAGATGACACCAGGCATAGTTCTCACGCTATTCTTCTGGCATATTCTATTAGCAAAATATCCCACCACTTACTGGTGTGTCAGGGTTGCACTCAATCACCATTTTATGTATGGTCTAAAATGCAATGGCCCTCATGTTTTGGCACAGGACAATAATTGCGGATTAGTGTATATCAGTGGCCACTGCGATGGCCAGGACCGGACTTGAGGAACCCTGGTGTAGATGTAGCTTCAGTTTGGTTCATAGATCTCTCTCCTAACAAGCTGATGGTTTGAATCCAGGTGTGTTAGATGAGAGCGGTGGGGTGCCAGGACCAGAATTGAGAACAACTGCACAAAATTCAGTCTTTTTACAGGGTTCGTACAAGGTGCTTAAAGTTCTTGAAGTAGTTGATTTTCACTTTTTGAAATTTAAGTGCTGTAAAACCCTTGAAAACACTCATACTTATGAAGACTAAGAGGTACTTGAAAAGTGCTTGAATTATTGAGATACAACATATATGAAATTAGTGGGTTTTTTTTAAAAGTTGGTGTTCAAAGTTAAAATAATTTCCTTGTTTACAACCATGCTTCTTTCCAGAATGAATCAGTGTTTTTTTTTTTTTTTTGTTTGTTTGTTTTTTTTTTGTTTTTGTTTTTTTTTTTTTGTTTTTTGTTTTTTTGTTTTTGTTTTTTTTTATAAATGAACGGTCTACTAACTCACTATAAAAGTCAGTTAAAGTCAGTCCCTTGCCGCCACCTACTGGTGTAACTATGGAACCTGCATTGAAGTAGTCGATAAATCTCTATTTATTATTAACATATAGACGTTTCTCAATAACAAGTACGCCAACATTATAATATGATTTATTTAACAATAATAGCCATTATAAACTTTGCATGTAATATATATTATTAAATAAGTTGTGTTTTGGCTACCTTATATTTGTAATTTGAGTAAAAAAAAATCCTTAAAAAATAAAGATGTTGTTTGATAAGTGCTGATTGTAACCCTTGAAAACTAAAAAAAAAAGTAGTGCTTGAAAAGACCTTGAAAGTCCTGGAATTTCATTTTACAGAATATGTATGAACCTTGTTTTTATATTATACATTTCTTTAATTTTTCAAATAAATGCTGTTCTTTTGAACTTTATATCCTCAAAGAATCCTGAAAAAAAGATCAAGTCTTCACTAAAATATTAAGCTGCACAACTGTTTTCAACATTGATCATAATAAAAAATGTTTCTAGAATGTTTTCTGATGGACCATGTGACACTGAAGACTGAAGTAATGGCTGCTGAAAATTACATTTTATAATACACTGCCTGGCCAAAAAAAGTCGCTGTTTGGATTTAAATAGACAAATGATTAACCCCCGGTTTCACAGACAAGGCTTAAGCTAGTTCAAGACTAAAATGCATGTTTGAGCTGTTTTAACTGAAAGAAACTTGTACTGACATATCTTAAAATATTTCAGTGCCATTGTTTTGTCTCAAGATGCACACCAGAAATGTATAATGTACGTTTATAAAAGCTACTTAAATATCCTAATTGAACAAAGGCCTAATCCTGGTTTAGGCTAAGCCCTGTCTGTGAAACCGGGCCTAAAAGTCTATGATTGAATCATTATTGCAGTGATTATTATGTTTCTAATATGTTACATGTTTGGCAACAGTTCTTCTAACCCTAATTGGAGTGTGTAGCTTTTAATTTCTTAAACAACCATGTAGGAAGACACATCATGGCCATATTCCAGGATTACAGTGTCAAGATTCATCAGACTCAAATTGTGAAAGAATTGTTGGGAGAGAGCATGAAGAATCATTTTCACACATGAATTGGCACATCTGAGTCCAGACCTTAAATTCATTGAAAGTCTTTGAGATGTGCTGGAGTAGACTTCACCGAGCGCTTGACTCTTGCATTGTCAATACAAGATCTTTTGGTCAAGATGATTGATCACGATTGATCTTGATGTACTGTATCTTGATGGAAATAACATTTATTTCCATCAAAAGGTGCATCAATTTTTTTGACAATGCAAGAGGTGAGCACTCTGTGAAGTCTACTCCAGCACATCCCAAAGACTTTCAATGAATTTATGAATTCATGTGTGAAAATTCATGTGTGAAAATGATTCTTTATGCTCCCTCCCAACCATTCTTTCACAATTTGAGCCTGATGAATCTTTTTTGACATTGTCATCCTGGAATATGGCCATGATACGTCTTCCTACATGGTTGTTTGAGTGTGTAGCTTTTAATTACTTAATCAATTAGGGTTAAAAGAACTGTTGCCAAACATATAAAATACTAGAAACATAATCACTGCAATAATGATACAATCATAGATTCTTAAGCTTTTCCCATTTAATTCCAAACAGCGACTTTTTTGGCAGGGCAGTGTATATTATAATAGAACATTTTATTATTTTATTCACGATATTAGTGATTTTGTGTACTTTTTATATTTTTGATAAATTCTTTCAAAAACATTTAAAAAAATTCTTACTGACCTCAAACTTTTGAACGGTTGTGTGTGTATATACAAGAAACCAAGTTAAAATGCTCTTCAGTTATTCAACATCTCCCATTGTCTTGTGCTAGAATATGCTCAGGTGATAAAGATGCTGGGAAATGGGCGGCTAGAGGCCATGTGCTTTGATGGGGTCAAGCGGCTTTGCCACATCCGAGGAAAGCTCCGGAAAAAGGTGTGATAATGTTAAAGATGACAGTCTCTTCTTTGTATTGTATTGTATTGTATTATATTGACTTTTATATTGGGAAATTTTGTTTCATTGAGTTTCAATAAACATGGCGTTCACACATAAACAATGTATAAACGAATGTAAAAATCCCATCCATCATCAATAAAATCCACTAAAATCTTACCTGAGACAATACTCATACTCAGTAGACATACTCAGCACCCCATCTCCAACATGAAGGTAATAGCTCAGACTCTTATTTCTGCTTGCATAGAGGTCAACTTAATAAGGACACAGCTAAACCAACTTTTTTTCTTCTTTTTTTTTTTTCTTTTTTTTTTTGGTGGACTTTAAACTTTTTTTCTAGCCTAAGTATTATACAAATTGTCTTATCTCCTTTAGGTTTGGATCAACACATCTGACATAATCCTTGTTGGTCTTAGAGATTACCAGGTAGGTGTTTTTTTTTTGTTGTTGTTGTTTTTTGTTTTTTGTAATTTTCATCAATAGACATTTTATTATATTATTATTTGTTATTTTAATTTTTTTTTAAATTTTTTCATGTGTATTTCATAGGATAACAAAGCAGATGTCATTTTAAAGTACAATGCAGATGAGGCTCGCAGTCTTAAAGCATACGGAGAGCTTCCAGAACATGGTAAGTCTCAAACTGGCATCATTCATGTTGTTGTTGTGTTTTTTTTTTTTTTGTTTGTTTTTTTTTTTTTTTGACCTTTTTTAGTTGTTTTATGAAAATGTCATAGTACTAAAACAAATCGCCCACAATTATAACTGCCAGATGATATACACAAGCTCTCACGTAGCACAAGTTTTATATCCTCAAGGATGAAAGTGTGTTCCTTACACAAAAGTTTTTTGGCTGATCTTTTGTTGTGGCTTTCCTGCAGCTAAAATCAATGAAACGGACACATTTGGACCTGGAGATGATGATGAGATTCTGTTTGATGATATTGGTAATGACGATGAGGAAATTGATGACGTAAGTGCACAATTCTTTTTATCATGACAGGAGCAGTGTTTTTATTTATTTATTTTTTATAAATGTCGAATGGCTGTATTAGTGCATGTCCACTGTATACAACTTAGATACACTACCATTCAAAAGTTGGGGTCATTTTTTTTTTTTTTTTTTTTTTTTTTTTTTTTGAAACAAATTAATATTTTTATTTAGAAAAGACATGTTAAATTGAAGTAAAAGTAAAGATATTTTTACAAAAGATTCTAGTTCAAATAAAGTTCTAGTTCTGTTCTTTTGAACTTTCTAGAATCCAGAAAAAAAATCTAGGTTTCCACAAAAATATAAAGCAGTTTTCAACATTGATAATAATAAAAAATGTTTCTTGAGCACCAAATCAGCATATTAGTATGATTTCTGAAGGATCATGTGACACTGAAGACTGGAGTAATGATGCTGAAAATTCATCTTTGCCATCACAGGAATAAAATACACTTTAAATATATTAACATATAGAACAGTTATTTTAAATTGTAATAATATTTCACAGTTTTTCTGTTTTAATGTATTTTTAGCCAAATAAATGTAGCCTTTGTGAGCATACAAGATGTCTTTCAGAAACCTGAAAAAAACTTTTTCAACCCAAAACGGATTAACAGTAGTGTAGAAGAATATTAGAAGCATATTATGTCATTGATCTGTTAAGTATAAAAAGTAATTTTAAAGTAAACAATGTAAATTGTTTTAAGTATCTGCATAAAACAGCCTAAATCACCTCTTTTAAGGTTAGTACATCATACTGAAGTGTTTGGGGAATCCTATTCCTTAATGTGTTTGTTTCTGCCCTCTCACACAGATCTGAGTCACGACTGCTGGTGGGCTATACTGTTTACACTGAGAGGAGAAAACGCTTTCTTGTTGGGGAAAAATTGCAACTTGGGCACAATTGATGCCCTATATCCTACTGCAACCTCCCTCAGAGAAACACAGAGTCTTATTGCTTAACTCTATCTGTTTCTCTCTCTACCGCATAATCTGACTACAAGGCTTCTCCAAGCACTCTGACGGTCACATAAATCTCTTTCATTTACATTTAATGACAACCACACAACTTAGACTGCATATTTTTGTTATAGTTTTAAAGTATTTATATTGTGTTCCACTGTATGTGGTGGAATTTAAAAAGCAAGGAAAACCAGAATCTACAATAAAAAGTTGAGTCTTTTATCTGTTTGGACTGAACTTTATTTCTTGTATTGTATATTTGCTTCCCCCCCCGCCCCTGTATTTTATTTTCTCAATTTACACTGTCTCTTCCCCATGGCATTTGCATGCATTTCTGCTGTGCCTGAAATAAAAATATATATTTTTATTTTTTGTTGTTTTTTCCCATCAGTTTCTATGTAGTAGTAGTAGCAGTAACATAAGTTTACCACTATTTGGCAGTAAAGGTGGAAACTACCATTATTTAATGTTGCCTGATACTGAATGTAATATAAACCATACAGCCATAAACCTTAGAGAACACCTAAACGTTTACTAATAGCATTAGTTCAGATAAATATTAGAGGTTTTCAAATTTTGTGTAAAAAAATAAAATAAATAAATAAAGTTTTTGCAGCCATTAATTTGGTCAACCAACTGTAAGTTTTCTGGATGTTGTCTGGAGACGACCTTTTCTACTGTTGTACTCCCTCTCTGTGCACATCACTTTGTAAGAGAAGTCGTACTGACCTATTTCATTTGGACTCATTACTGCCAGTCCTGTTGCCCCTCTGGCTGTATCGGAGTGCCACGTTTCATCCATATCACATGGACCGTCTCCACAGAAGAACTGTTTGTTCACTACCCTTGGAGACGTACTAGCATTAACCTCAAACTTCCCTTATACCTGTAATGCAGCGTTTGAGTAATCGATTACTCATAAATCTTTATTTGAACCAGTTTGAGTCATTTTCAAAGTGTAAATTAAGCATTTCACACTTAAAATGGTTAATCCTGGAAAATTGTTTTGTGTTTAACAGTTTTCATACTTCACAGTGAATTAGTAATTATCTTGAATATTTAAATTTCAAGAATCCAAGTTACATTTGAAAACAGTGACGTTTGAATTTGCATATTTTTTGAGGTGTTGAATTGTTTGGATTCATAGCTCACGAAGCACCCTACCCTAATGGTTGGTCTACTCACTCAAGTTAACCTTTTTGCTGCTACTGTTCATCATTTCCCTTTTCTCTTAAAGGGTTAGTTCACCCAAAAATGAAAATTCTGTCATTTATTATTCACCTTCATGTCGTTTCAAACCTGTAAGACCTTCGCTCATCTTTGGAACACAAATTAAGATAATTTTGATAAAATCCGATGGCTCAGTGAGGCCTCCATTGCCAGCAAGATAATTAACACTTTCAGATGCCCTAAAAGCTTCTAAAGACATATTTAAAACAGTTCATGTGACTACAGTGGTTCAACCTTAATATGATAAAGTGACAAGAATACTTTTTGCATGCTAAAAAAACCCCCAAAATAGCGACTTTATTCAACAATATAGTGATGGGCGATTTCAAAACACTGCTTCATAAAGTGGTTCGGAGCGTGTATCAAACTGCCAAAGTCACGTGATTTCAGTAAACGAGGCTTCGTTACGACAGAAGTATTTCGAAACTTTTCGAAATTTCAGTGGTTCACGTGACTTTGGCAGATTGATACATGCTCCGAACCACTGATTCAAAACAAAAGATTCGTAAAGCTTCGAAGCTTCATGAAGCAGTGTTTTGAAATTGCCCATCACTAGATATTGTTGAATAAAGTCGCTATTTTGTTTTCTTTGGCACGCAAAAAGTATTCTCGTCGCTTTATAGTATTAAGGTTGAACCACACATGAACTGTTTTAAATATGTCTTTAGTACCTTTCTGGGCATTTGAAAGTGTTAGCCTAATTATCTTGCTGGCAATGGAAGCCTCACTGAGCCATCGGATTTTATCAAAAATATCTTAATTTGTGTTCCGAAGATGAACGTGTGTGGAACGACACGAGGGTGAGTAATTAATGACAGAATTTTCATTTTTGGGTGAACTAAGTCTTTAAGACGCAGAAACAGCGCATGAATTGATTGGATTGTAATATATATATATATATATAACACCTATATATATATATATATATATATATATATATATATATAACCTATATGTGTATATATATATATATATATATATACACACACACACACACACACAAGTGTGTATTTTTTATTCGGGTAGGTATACTAAAAAATCTTAATTTAAAAAGTTTTGGTTGTGGACGTGGCCAGTCGTTTCTCGTAGATCGAAATCCGTTCTCTGCCTCGTTTTCACCGCTGTGGATGACGTCACTCAGTGTTTCAGCACTACTGCGCTGTCCAGCCTCTCTAACCATACTCTCCTCAACCGCTATTCGGGTGCGAGCATTCTCTTTACGGGACAGCTGGTAAGAATACTCCTGGCTGCCGCGCGAGACAAACTTTCCCCTCAAACGATTCATCACTGCAATCCTAACAATCTGTGATAGCGCCACAGAGCGCATTCTGCTGAGATTGTGGAAAGCGGATCGGTTCCCGGTACCGCAGCCGCAGTCCAGGAAGGAGCTGGCTATGCTGTTTCTCTTTGCTTGATTTTTTGGGAGGTCGAGTTTTGCTGCGACGCTGTCCGTGACATTGCGGTTGGGAGAGCCGCCGGTGGACCACGAAGATGGCGGAGAACGCTGTCAACACCGCTGTCAGTACAACGACAGGTGAGCGACTTGCTCAAAGGTAACATTCTGTCAATAATTCAGAAAGCGTACCTGCGGTGTTTTGTTAGCGTGGTACTGGTTGAGTAGGACAATGACTTGCTTACATACTCGTATGTGTTAATGCTTATCTATCATGCACTAGCTTACAGTGGGGCGATGAAGAACAATGACTGACGTGCCCAGTTGAATTATTTCCTTCTCAAAATGCTGCTGTCTGATCTGGCAGACAAAAACCGCTAAAGCTTCTGATTTATTATGCGTTTACAGCCTAACGGGCCTTGCTCCACTTCGAAATCCTTCTTTTATTTAGCCCCATTACCTTTTACTTTTTCAGTTTTTTGTTTCATACAATTGCCGGCGCGACTCGGTGCAGGTCTTTATTGTTTGTTTGTTTGTCACCATCAGATGGGGCAAGTTCATTATTTTTGTACTGCGTTGCATTTTCATGGCATGGGATCCTCTCGAAAGTTGACGGGGCGAACGTCGCCCAACATTATAAAGTCAAAACTCTTGATGAGATTAGAGCCGTTAAGACTAAACCACATCCATTTGCCAAATTAATTTAATGGAAAATCGATGAAGAAGGCTACATCCGGCTCAGGAGCTCGCTTCAGTAGCTGTGAGTGACTGCGTGTGATATAAGCAGCATCTGCAGAACTGCATGTTACTCTCATGTCCAAACCAAATCTGAATAGTGCACACAGTGACATAATTATGCTTTAAAACACAATTTATCTTAAAGTTAAAGGGATAGTTCAGCCAAAAATGAAAATCCTGTCATCATTTACTCACCCTCAAATTGTTCCAAACCTGTATGAATTTCTTTCTTCTGCTGAACACAAAAGAAGATATTTTGAAGAATGTCGGTAACCAAACAGTTGATGGGCTCCATTGATTTCCATAGTATTTATTTTTTCCATATTATGGAAGTCAGAGGGCCCATCAAGTGTTGGTAAGTATTTGTATTTGTAGTGCTGTGTTGCTTTATTCATGAAACTGTATGACACTGAGCTCACACATTTTCAGTCAGCTTTATGTGCGCTTCTTATAGCAGAACTTGTGTGCGTATTGGGAATATAGATTTGGAAGCAGAGAGAAAGAGGAAAAAGGAAAGAGACAGAGCAGACAACGGACACCATCATGAGTGAGCAATTAATTTAAAAGAGCAGTCATGCAGAGGAAGGAAAGAGGGTCGGAAATTGAACATAACTGAACTAAAAAGAACATCTGACACGATGCATTTTTCAATGCTGTCAACAAGAAAATAGAAAATGAAATAGAAAATTTCAGAACCCTAGTTTATTTTTAGTCAACTGTACTCTTCAAGTCACAAAACGCAATTTTGTTCTGTACTAAACTGCCTAATATATTGATTGTCAGTGGATTGTTTATTTTTATGTGTTCTCATGGGTGCAAATCTTTGTGGATAAATGATATAATGTCTGACTCTATTAAGTGTATGTGTCTGTGAAATGACTGATTGTGTTTGCATTTGGAGTTTGGGAATATAGATCAAGCAGAACTAACTAGGCCACAGTTTCAGATTTATAATCTAGTCCAGAATGAATCAATGGTCTCTTCTTTGTCCTAGACTCAGAACAGAAACAAACTCTGTTTAGCCTACCTCAATTTGTTTAACAGAAATTCTGTAATGCTCTGTCTGTCTTTTTATATACTTATATGTGTGTGTCTTTATAACTCAAGTACAATATCTCTGTTTAACAAGGCCAGCTATGTATGTCAAGGTCTTCTCAACACTGAAGCTTGCCATTTCAAACAATTTTTCACCACCGTTGGTGTGTTCTCTCTTTCACTGCAGTTACTAAAGCCATGACATCAGCTTTAACTCCGGAAAAGAAACCCCAAAGCAATGGCCATGCCTCACCAACTTACCAGAAAACCAACCAAGGCAGCCCTTCTATAAAACAGAGTAAGACCCTCCTACACTTTGTCCAGTAACATTAAAAGTGAAATGGTTCTTCTTTTTTGTGATAAATCAATTCATGTGCAGAGACTTTAAGTTTAAGTAAGCCAAACTACCAGTTTGTTAAAAAAAAAAAAAATAGCAGACGGGTGGCAGAGGTGTTTGGAAATCCAATTTATAAATAGTCAATATTTTTATATTTCTCTTTTGCTACTGGTGCAGAAGTTAAACACTGCATCTTTAATAAACGATTAAAGTCAGTTTTCGCATTCTCTAGGAATTAAACCCATGACTTTGTATTGTAAGCACCATTCTCTACTGTTTGAGCTACAGGAATGCATATTATATTATATTATATTATATTATATTATATTATATTATATTATTTTATATTATATTATATTATATTATATTATATTATATTATATATGATTTTGGGACAGATGTCATATTGTTGAAAAGGGGTTGATGGCAGAATTAACAATGGCTTCTATGATTGAACTTTCACTAACACACAGTTTTCGTCTTCATCCTGTTTAAAGCTGATGCACTGGCCCCACCCACTGTTACAGAAAAGAAAACTCAGACCAATGGGCACGCTTCACCTTCACGCCATCTGGCTAATACCAACGCACATGCAGGTAAACAATGTAAGTCCCCTCTTTTCTGTTGGTGTTGAGTGGACATCGTCCAACTCATCTGATTGTTTGTTTAAAAGCAGAGTAAAACCTGTCTGAAGAGACAAAGTGTCTATTTTCCTTTGTTTTTATGTTTCCCTGTCACTCTGTCAAAGATATGGAGGGCTATTTGAAGACAGATGATAGGATGAGGCTTGCCAAAGAGAGACGTGAGGAGAGGGAGAAGAGTTTGGGTAAGTGTGTTTGTTCATGTCTCTGTATGTGTGGGTGCAGTAAATTCAAATAAGTGACTCACAGGGCGATTTCAACCTTGGAGGGGCCTTAATTGAAGTTTTTAATCTATGCATTTGGCCTACACTATATATTAATAGTGATGGTGTATTAATTTGTATTTCTTTTCTTTAACGCTAGACGTAGTGCAATGCAAATGTCTTGAGATACAATTTAAAACAGTTTAAAAAAACTTTTGAAGCCAATTGTAAAGCTGTTTGTAAAAAGGGGCACCAGCATTTGTTTTATTTAAGAAAACTATTATTGTCGGCGCCGATGGCCTCATGGGCAGCACGCCGACATGTAGCGCCAGTGCGCTTCAGGCGACCCGTGTTCGAGTCCCGGCTTGTGGTCCTTTCCCGATCCTGTCCCCCTTTCTCTCTCCCACTTCGCTTCCTGTCTAATCACTGTCCTGTCATAATAAAGGCAAAAACGCCAAAAATAAATCTTTAAAAAAAAAAGGGAAAAAAAAGGAAACTATTGATAAAACCTTGATGACCTTTATTTTATCATGCTTTTATTGAACCGATTCTGTTTTCTTCTCTAGTGTTTGGTTTAAAAATATATCTTTAAAGAACAGAAACTATTTGAGTCAAATTGTTAAATGGTCTAGTAGACTGACTGAGGAGCCACAGCTTTACCCAGCATCTCTGTATATTACACAGTTACAGCAGATGAATGGTTTGATATTAAATGATGATTCCCATCCTTTGTACTGCGAATTCCAGCTTCTTCCTTTTGGACGAAGTTTTACAGTCCCACAGTGTACAAAGTGGTATAAAAACAGCTTTGTTCCAGCAGCCATTACTCATTTGAACAAGTTGTAGCAATACTGCAATGATGATGATGTGGAAGTAATGTTCATTTAAATATTTATTTATTTATTTTTGTTTACTTCTTTTATTTATTTATTCCTAAGTGGCCTTAGTGATGATGGGAACTTGGAGCACTTGTATTGTATCATATTTATCATGTTGCCCATTGTTTGTGTTGTTTGTAAGAGGTTTGTTAGGATGTATGAACACATCCACTGCAAACCAAATCTAATGGTACAACTAAAGTAATCTGACCTGATATCTAAACAACACAATGCTAATTGCCAAAGATGCAGAAAAAACACAAGATTAGATTTGTCCCATTTATTGCATGTTTACATACACTGCCCTCCAAAAGTTTGGAAACGCCCTAGAAAAGTGGGGTTTTGGACAATATTGGCATGAATCCTTTTTAATTTGTGATAATTTTGCACTTATAAGGTACAACACAAACTACGAAAACATATTTTATTACATAAACAGTTTATACATATAAAAAACTTAAATTTTCGATTCATCAAAATATCCACCATTAGCAGCTATCTGACCTAAACTGGGTTCTAATTGGTTCATTGTATTCTAAACTTAATTGGCAATCAATTGTTGAAGCTATTAAGGTGTGCTGACCCAAAAATCTTTTACAAACCTGGGCCAAGTTTAAACCAGTAACCAGGCATTACAGCTGGCAAAGGGGCATGTCTGACTTTGACATGTATATATTGCCATTATTATGTAATCAAAATGAAAATTATTATTGCTGGTCTTCAATGATAATGTCAAGTTACTTAATGTATTTGCACCAAAAAATGATAAGGATTTATGCTGATATCGTCCAAAACCACACTTTGCCAGGGGTGTTTCCAAACTTTTGGAGGGCAGTGTAGACCAACAATTGAAAATATGACGAATTTACACAAGAATGTTTCCTGTGAGAGATCAATCCCCAAATTGCCGAAGCTGTCAGTAACAATGATGATGAGCTCTGGGTTTGATAGTGTTTTTTCATAACAAGCCAAAATAATTCAATTAATTCAAATTCAATAATTTCTCTTTCTCAGCTGCACGGGAGCAAGCTATTAAGGAGAAGGAGAGGCGAGCACAGCTGCAGTATGAGAAAACGGTGGAAGAGCGATGGAAGCGGCTGGAGGAGCAGAGACAAAAGGAGGAACTTCGCAGGGCAGCCGTGGAGGAGAAGAGAAGACAGCAGCTAGAAGAGGAGAAGGTCAGAGATCTATAATCAAATCCACTTGTCCTAGGGCTCAGTGAGTCACTGGAATCACAGATACTGGTTTTCTTTTCATTTGAGAAGGACACAAGATGATTGTGCTGTTCTTCCCTTGACCTTTTGAATGCAATTTTCTCATATGGCAGTGATATGCCAGATGTCAGGACACAATTAGAAATTCGTTCATTCCAGTTATTAATTTCAAACATCCCTTGTGAATGATTCATCTCCAATAGCTGTAGGATTTTTAGCCCTGTATTGTGAATACATTTAGGCCTGTATTGTGATTAAATTCATATGGTGCAATACGAAACCATCTGAATTTAAGAAGAAGAAAAAAAGAATCACGACTTTTTATGTTGTGTGAAATGACATTTTCAGCAAATGCCCTGTATCTATGGCAATGAATTCCTGCCTCGCCATGTAATATCACCCACCCACAGGGCAGACACTATTCTTACACACTCATTTATCTGGTATGAGCCTCTGAGTGTTTACTGGGTGTCGTGGCTTCTCCAATCAGAGGGATTTGGCCAGATCAGATCAGACTTTATTTTAATCCTTGTCTCTCTCTGGGCTGTGGATTCATTATTCTTCTCAAACACAGCCTTCATCTGCCACACTGTCAGCTTTCACAACTATGTTCATTTTGGAAAGACTGATCCTGAAAAGGAGTGGGCAAAGAAAGAAAGAGGAACAAGGTGGCATGCGGGGGAGGTGATGCTGGTCTCAACAAATGTTGCTGGAACCATTTTCATAGATGCAAAGCAAACACAAATGGAAGCGTAAATGAAATGGCTGAAACTTGCTTTCTGAATTGCCATGTGAATATTTGAGTATATGACTTGCTGATCATGTGGTGCTTATTAGTGCCATTTCTTTGGGTGGGAATGAGTTATAGTGCTAATCACGGCAAGCTGAAATCTTAGTAAAGAACTTTTTGAAGGAAATTTGAAAGTTAAGGTTATAGTTAGTATCTGAGTCGGTGATGTCCATTCTGAAATTTCAAACGTTTAAGTTTTTTTTAAATGTTTTTGAAAGAAATCTTTTATTCTCACCAAGGCTGCATTTGTTTGATCCAAAATACAGTAAAAACAGTAATTTTGTATTTTAATATATTTTAAAATGTAACTTAGTCCTGTGATGGCAAAGCTAGATTTTCAGCAACCATTACTCCAGTCTTCAGTGTCACATGATCCTTCAGAAATCATACTAATATGCTTATTTAATACGAAAGAAACATTTATTCAATGTTGAAAACAGTTGTGCTGCCAAATATTTTCACATTTTTTAATGATTCTATGATTAACAGAAAGTTCAATAAAACAGTATTTATCTGAAATAGAGATCTTTTATAACATTATAAATGTCTTTACTGTTACTTTTGGATCAAATGCATCCTTACTGAATAAAATATTAATTTCTTTTAAAAAATAAAAACATATTACTGACCCCAGACCTTTAAACAGTGGTGTATACAGTCAAACCAAAATTTACCTTGAACATTTCATTCATTATTTCAGTTTATTCACTATAGTTTAAAATTTTTTTTAATAAAATATGACAAGATCTCAGACTTAAACTGTGTCAGAAAAAATTAATCTTAATTATATCAGATAAAACTTAAGCAAAACATGGTCAGGTGAAAGTGTCTGAATAATTTTTGGTTCCAAATTTTTATCAATTTTACTGGTAGTCCACTGTATGAAGAATTTTTGGGTTTATGTCACAGTTTACTTTATTTTGCTATCCTCACTTACATAAATGAACTATAGTGTCCTGCACCCACTAGTAAAAATATATCAAAAATGTCTGACAAGTTTTTGGTTTGACTGTATGTGCACTCATATGGAATTATGCGTAGTGTAGATGAAGATCATTCTTCTATCAGTTGATATATCTGCACACAGAGTGGTTGTGCTAATATTGTTGGTGTAAATATCCATTGGTGAAGTGAGTGTCTGGTGTTTCCTGTGCTGTAATGGCACACACAGGAGCGTCTGGAGGCTCTGATGAGGAGATCACTTGAGCGCAGCCTTCAGCTGGAGAACAGGAATAAACGCTGGGTATGGGGTCCCAACGGCACTGCTCAAGGTGAGTGTAATGCACACACATCACATTGGATGAAGAAAAAGAGAGACTGGGAGGAGGGGAGAGAGTAGTGATGGAAAGGGAATAGAAGGAAGGCACTACTGCGATAAAATGTTTCATGAAATGGTGGATTGAGACCACATTTTTCTAAATTCAATTAAATTTATTATTAAAATTTTCATTCTCATTTTATGTCATGAATGTTTTTTATTTATTTTTTACATAGTAGTTAAATACAAGATTATTGGCTTTAAATGAATTTTTTTTTTTAAATAAATATATATGTCTAAATTCCTGATAATTTTTTGAGGTGACATTTTTCAGTTTTTATTTTCCACAGAGCAGTGTATGATAAGAAAAACAGCTGTTGTTAAGCTGTTGTTCAGCTACAGTGCAGTGTCCTTGCATTTGTATGATTTCCATCTGGGCTTTAGGACACAGTGTTACTAGAGCTCAGGTTTCATAATTCAGCTCATCAGAGAGGAAAGACAGGCAGGCGTGAGTGAATCAGCACTTTCTGTGTGCTGCGCCCCGTCCTATTGGCTTGATTTAGATACACGCTCATTAATTGGTTAAGAAATTGGTTATTGATTTGAGGCCTCAGATTTAATCATTTAAAAAGCTAGGGAAGTTCAGAAGGAAAAACGTGTGTCTGTATAATATTTCTTAAGTCATTGTAGATTGTAAAATTGATTTCAAATAAAGTAAAAATTTATTTTTTTTATTTAATTTATTTAAGTTACATTTATTCATTTAGCATGTGCTTTTATCCACGGTGACATTTGAACAATTCATCTTAAGACACAGTCATGCTAATTGCTGTTGTTTTTCCCCAGACAAGTGCGAATGCTTATTGAGAGCACTCAGATGATTTCAGGACTTGATCATAAAAGTGTGTTCTGATTTTATAGATGATTGCAGTGTGTGTGTATGTGAAGGATGCAGGTTTTGAGTTTGAGTGTGTCTGAAGTCAGATCATCCCTGCTCATGTCTGGATGCTATGCTTGGAGAGTGCCAGAGGATGTGATGAAAGTGTTTAGGTGTGTGTGCTTAGGTACATACACACACCACCCCAAAAACACACACTTCACCTAAGTGTGCCCAGTCTGTCCATAACGCTCTGCTGTTTCTGCTGTGCTCTGCCATGACCCCATCGCCCAGGTGACTGGGAGAATGCCCCGCCTCCTCTCTCTGCTGCCTCCGCCCTCTCCCATGACCTCGCTGCCCCCTCTCCTGCTGCCATCGAATCAGGCAACGGTATGAACCCTAGCTGGCCTTTTCTCATCACCTTCTGCCTCCTGTCCCCTCAGAATGACACCATTCTTCTTGTTTTTGGTTTCCATCCCAAAACTCTAAACCAGCCTGCTCTCCTTCCCTGGTTCCTGCTTGAAACACTTAGGGGGCTAAATGGGGTAAATGCTTGCATAATATCCATAGTGTCCCAGTTGCATTTAGGTCTCAGACTAGAGACTGTCCATAAATGCTATGTAAAATTAGCTGCCTTGAAATTTTCAGTTTTTAGATCAAGAGCCAGCAAGATAAGGGGATGACAAGAGGAGGCTGCTTTCAAGTATGATAATGTCCAGGGGTGCACATAACTTTTTTGGTCTGGTTCTCAAGGGAGCACCTGGAGATGTTGCCTGGTACTCACACTTTACGCGACATACTTATCCTAAAAACTGTCCTCATCACTTTCCTCCTGACTGCTGTCCTCACTATTTTCTTTTCTCTCGAACATGGTAGATGATGATAATGATTTTTTTATTTTACTAACATTAATGACACAGACAACAAGAATATTAGGCTGCTGTCACTTTAAGAAGGAAAGCACGGACCGAATAACTGACACACATCCGGTTTCTTTCTCAACTGTTCACTTATGACATAACCGAGAGAATACTTGCTGAGACAGGTATTTTGGCATAATTTTGTGTGTATATGTCCGTTCAAGCGCAAGTAAACGCAAAAAAGGAATTAATTTGGTGTCTGACTGTCTCTCTCTCTCTCTCTCTGCGTGCGCGCGTTTCGGGGGTGTGAGGCTGTGCGCACAGATAACAGCTTGCGAGTCCCGATTTTCGCCTCTTCTTCCGCTTTTAAAATCGCTTGAATGTATTAATTGGCGAGACAAAACACGTCCAAATGATAAATTTTCACTCTATGATGGTAAAATTTAGCAGTTGTTAATCCACGAATCACATGCGTGCCAAACCGTTGGACCTTATCCGTACGGATCACGGATTAACTGTGATCCGTTGCACACCTAATAATTAAATAACACACTTATCATCATGATTGCTATCTTACCAGAGATGGAGAAAAATCCTACTCCAGTAAGTAAACGTGTCCCTGTGAACCGGTCCTAAAAATGTTGGTACTCAAAAGCGCTTCCCTCCATGTTTTCTGGAGCGCATCGTTTATTTTTACCACGCATGCGCACCTGCGTACCACTTATGTGCACCCCTGATAATGTCCAAGATTTTGGTTTTGCTGAGCAATTTACATGCTGCTATACCTAATCTGAATGTACAGTGCCTTGTAAACATATTCAGGCCTATAGCACCTTCTCTCAATCACTGAATTACAAATCTTTCATTTAAATTCAGATTTATGTGATTTTCTTTTCTTTTTTACCACTGAAAGCCAAAATTAGTTTAATTAGGTGTGCAACCTCCGTGAAGTTGGCACCCCATAAAATGAAATAATCCTCAAAACTATGCCCTTCGTTTGTGCTACGTTTGTGCTGATTTGTGCCGCAAAAACGAACGTTTGTGCTGGTTTGGTGTTCGAGATATTGAGCATTATTTTTTTGGTCGTGTGACGTCATTCTCCACCCCATGTTGTTCAAATCGCTTCAAACCAGTGCCATTCGTTTGTGCTCGATTTGTGCTGGTTTGTCCCGTTAAAACAAACACTGTAACTGTTTTCCTTCCACAGACATAACAAATATAATTCGGGAGCTGTGATGTCACTCTCCACCCCACTTTGTCTAAATCGCACGAAACCGGTGCCATTTGTTTGTGCTCGATTTGTGCCGGTTTGTGCCGTTAAAACAAACATTGTAACTAAGACCTCTTCTTAAATATAACGAAAAAATATTTTATGAACAGATATGTAACTCTCCACCCCAAGTCGTTCAAATTGCTCCAGACCGGTGCCGTTCGTTTGTGCTCGATTTGTGCTGGTTTGTGCTGTTAAAATGAACATTCTATTTATTCGCCCTCCTTAGAAATAACAAATATAATTCGGGAGTTGTGACGTCACTCTCCACCCCATGCCGTCCAAATTGCTCCAAACCGGTATCGTTCGTTTGTGCTTGATTTGTGCCGGTTTGTGCCGTTAAAAGAATCCCTGTAAGTGATTACCTTTTTTAAAAAATTATGAAAACACCCATTCTCCACCCCATGTAATCTAAATCGCTCTAAAACTGGCATATTCGTTTGTGCTCGATTTGTGCAGGTTTGTGCCGTTAAAAGAATTAAAACTTAAAAAAATTTAAAAGTTCCCGAAAAAACAGTTACAGTGCACAAACCAGCACAAATCGAGCACAAACGAATGGCACTGGTTTGAAGCGATTTGAACGAGCGATTTGAAGCTAATGCGCATTGCGCAGTCCAAAAAGCGTGTCTCTTGTGCCTCATTTCGGAGGCGCGCGTCTGACTGTTTCTACAGGAACCGGAGCTTCTAACGGCCGCTGCAGCGACACGATGAGTTTACCAATCGGCGATTGGCTCTTATTTATTCCGCCATATTGCGCGTTTCACTTTCTCCCATTCAAAACGATACGAGTGACGCGTCTTGTGTTATTCTATAATCTTTGATAGAAACCACCAGAACACTCTAGGAATTGCATAGCAACACCCTGGCAACCACCCAGAAAATCCTAGCATCAAGACAGGATGTTTTGCACAGGCCAGAACCACTTGCAAAAAAAAAAAAAAAAAAAAAAAAAAAAAAAGAATAAAAAAAGACAGAAACAGAAAACAGAGACTAATTGCTGGTCTTAGTCTATCTGATAATCTGTGGCACTATTTCAGTATGGTGGTAAGCAATATTGGTGCTTTAAAATAAAAAACAAAAAGCAGAGAATGGGAGAATTGTTGAATTGTGAGTCTGAATTCTTTAGCACGGCACTGTCTATTCATTGTGCACTTGCTCTGTAGCTCAGTACTTGGTTGGTGAAAGTCAAAGCAAATCTGAATGTCTGTCTGCTGCTGTGTCTTCTTGCGAGTTTTGTATGATTGTGAGTGTACATTTTTTACTAACAACTTCATTCGTGTGAACCAGTACTTCAATCACAGCTATAGTTCTTTCAGTGTTGGAAGTGTTACGTGTGCATGTTTGTCTGTACATGGGTAGTTTTTCTTTGTATTTTGGATCTCAGCTGACTCATTTGAGAAGGCATGGTCACATGAACACAAGTACACACAGACACACACATACATGGACATCCGTGCATATATTGCCATCTATCAGAACACCTAATTGCCCTACATCATCATGTTTTCTATATTCTTAATTTATAATTATAATTTTATATATCATTTTTTTATATATACCTTAAAACAGTAGTTCACATGAAAATAGATTTTCTTTCATTATTTGTTCAAACTCATACCAATGTCAATCTCAAAAACTGTGGAGCTATATGCTTCTCTCCCTCTAAAATAAAGTCAAACTTTTTTATGCATGCTAAAAAAGAGGCTTTGAACACTTCTCCAAATACATCCCTCCATCTCTCCATTCACATTAATGTTATGTCTGTCCCATCCATCCAATTCATCCCTTCCTTTTTTCCCTTCATTCTCTCCATCCCTCCATCCCTCCCTCTGTTAGCCCATCATGGTCATCTGATCTCTATGGACAAACTAAAAGTGAATCGCCTCCTAACACACACGCACTCCTCATTGGCTCGCTGTAACAGTCCTGCAGAGCTGCATCTGTCCTGTCTGCGCTGCAAAGGTAACACACACACAAGCGCGCACACACACACTCCTCACTGGCTCGCTGTCACCATGCTGCAGAGCTGCATCTGTCCTGCCTGCGCTGCAAAGGTAACACACACACACACACACACACACACACACACACACTCCGCAACACGTGTATTATGTTATGAAAGCTTGGAGCTGAATTACATCTGTGTTCGTTTGTGTCACTGAATATGTTTTTGTTTGTTTTGTTTCAGATAACCAAAGAGTGTGTATGTGTGTACATGTGGCTTACTAAGTGTTTAATGTTAGTTTTGTAGCTAAAAATTGTAATACTGTTAGATCTATTCTGACTGAGAAATGCTCCTATGTCTCTCCCATTCAGTGCCCCCCAGTCCTCATAGGTCACCATATCGAGGGTCACCGAGCCGCCGCAGAAACAATCCTGTGCCAGTAGAAGAATCCAGTGGAGCTGTCAGTGCCCCCAGCACCCCTAAGGTCAGTAGTTTTTAGCTAGTCATACTGTCCATACAGACATGCAAATACAAGCAAACAAACACTTTTACCCTTCTATGGGATACATTTTCTTCATTATCACTATCTATTTTTTTATGTTAATTTAAAATTAGAAGCTTTTTTAAATTGATTTTTAATACTCTAATGACAATTTGAAAAAATGGGGGGAAATTTAGAGAAAATTTGCCCTATGCTATTACAATGGGAAATAGAAAATAGAACAGAAAACTTTTTATTAATTTTTAATTTTTTTAATTAATTACCCCTCTAATTAAATTAATTTATTATTAAATGTCTCATTCATTAATGCAGAATTAACATTTGGTGACATTTTATCAATATTTTGTAAAACTATGATTTTTTGAAAGACATTAATACAAGGACACATTAAATTGATAAAAAATGACTCAAAAGTGACATTTATAATGTTACAAAAGATTTCCATTTCAAATAAATCCTGTTCTTTTGAACTTTCTATTCATTAAAGAATCCTGAAAAAAATATATATCACAGTTTCCACAAAAATATTAAGCAGCACAACTGTTCCCTTTTGAATGGGAACTCGCACTGCGTCCAGAGACACTTTGGGGAATGCCTCTGGTATGACGATGTTTGAAGTACGTGTATCAAACGCGACAATGACGTTGGCCTGCGACAGCCTGTGACGTCACTCTAGTGCGACCGTGAGTATAAAAGGGCACCTAGAGTATACGTCATCAGCTTTTTTTGTCTTTAGGAGACCGTTTGTTTTGAAGCGTATAAGGCGATTTACAATTGTGTCCTCTGACGAGCGTTTCAGGAAGTGTGCTCCCCCGTGTCAGCGTTATCTGACGCCGGAGGATAGATATGACCTGTGCGTTTTTTGTTTTGGTGAGGATCATGCACATTCTGTTCTTGAGGGGGCAGAATACACACACTGCGAGAGCTTTTCCATGATGAAGCTCTGATTGCATCTGTCCCTTTTCTTGAGGGAATTAGGACAGGTATCTGCATCCCGTGGTTCGGGACCTACTGCAGTTGAGGCACAGGATTTCGAGCGAGGTATGTCTCCTGACGTGAGCGATCTGCTGGATGCGGATGTTCTCTCGCTTGAATCATCTGATCCAGCAGATAGCGCTCTTCTGGCTTAAAGACAGAAAAAGCAGGATGTGTCTGTTAAGGGCGAAGATATGTTAATGGAGCGCCCTCTCAGCCTGCCTGCCCCACATACAGTGAGCTGGCCTTCGAGTCTGAGAGATTAGATCTTTCTTTGAATTACATGAACTTCATGTAATAACCTAGAATACTGTCTAACACTTGATGGCTGCTCTGTTAAGTCTTCGTCGTCAGTTAGGAACCTGGGTGTGCTCTTTGATACCAATCTTTCATTTGAAGGCCATGTTACTAGCATTTGTAAAACCGCATTCTTCCATCTTAAAAATATATCTAAACTACGACATATGCTCTCAATGAAAAATGCAGAACAGTTAGTTCATGCGTTCATGACCTCAAGGCTAGATTACTGTAACGCTTTACTGGGTGGTTGTTCTGCTCGCCTGATAAATAAACTACAGCTCGTACAAAATGCAGCAGCTAGAGTTCTTACTAGAACTAGGAAGTATGATCATATTAGCCCGGTTCTGTCAACACTGCATTGGCTTCCTGTTAAACATCGTATAGATTTTAAAATCTTGCTAATTACTTACAAAGCACTAAATGGTTTAGCTCCCCAGTACCTGAGCGAGCTCTTAATTCATTATAGTCCTTCACGTCTATTGCGATCTCAGAATTCAGGCCAGCTGATAATACCTAGAATATCAAAATCAACCGCAGGCGGTAGATCCTTCTCCTATTTGGCACCTAAACTCTGGAACAATCTTCCTAGCATTGTTCGGGAAGCAGACACACTCTGTCAGTTTAAATCTAGACTAAAAACGCATTTCTTTAACCTGGCATACACATAACACATTACCAATTTATATTTTCAAATCCGTTAAAGGATTATTAGGCTGCATAAATTAGGTCAGCCGGAACCGGGAACACTTCCTATAACACATGATGTACTCGTTACATCAGAAGAAGAATGGCATCTACGCTAACATTAGTCTTTCTGGTTATCCCGAGGTTCACCGTAGTCAACCGGATCCGGGCCGTATCCAGGTGAGACCGAGGACCTGCGCCTTGACACGACCACAACGCAGCCCTGAAGTATCAGCAGAGATTGAGTCAACTAGATCATCCACTGTGAGGGCCTCATCGACACGACAGCCACGACACAGTTCCTCAACAACCGTCCATACCGGCGTGATGAATACGATCCTCAATTGGATGGAACTGGAATAAATACTTTGAATGCTGCGATCCTATTGGACTTACGATGGCAACCTGAATCGTAACAAAGCACTGTTGGCCAGAGGAGAACTGGCCCCCGACTAAGCCTGGTTTCTCCCAAGGTTTTTTCTCCATTTAAACACCTATTTGCCACTTGTCTGCCACCTGATGTCACCTGATGGAGTTTGGGTTCCTTGCCGCTGTCGCCTTTTGGCTTGCTTAGTTGGGGACACTTGACATTTGACTTGACATTTGATATTCAACAGTGCTTTGATCTACCTGCATTGACACTATTCTTTAAGAGCTGCTGTGCAGCCAAATAATGTACCAGTTATCAATGTAAAGCTGCTTTGACACAATCTACATTGTAAAAAGCGCTATATAAATAAAGGTGACTTGACTTGACTTGACTTTGAAGCGCGAGAAGCCGCAGATCGCTTGCGGTAGATTAGACAAACATTTCTTAGCTGGCCATAACCACCCAGTTCCAGTGAGTCTTCCGTTTCTGCCAGAGATGCTGACTTCGAATCAGGCAGGGTTGAGCATTTCTTGAACAGCTCCCCTGGGTTTTTTTAAGGGTTGAACCAGATCCCTCTAGTGACAGACGAAGGAACTTATGTTTCTTTTTGCCAGTATTCCCTTAAAGGTAATGCCTGTCAGGAAGGCTGACATTATCAGACCTTTGTGCAGAATTAATGCCAGGTTCTTCCTTGCATAGGGCATGGAGCTTAGGCTGTGGCCTTAGAGAAAGTCACTGACAGTTCCGTGTTTGACCCGAGTGAGGGATTGGTCTCCGGCATCTAAGTCCGTTGAGCCTTTCTTTGTGCTTGTCTTAGCCATTTAGGCAGTTATTCCCTCAGCATGGCTTAGTGGGTCCTCAATCCCCAAAGTTACTTTGGACGCAGTGCAAGTTCCCATCTCGTTTGATACACATACTTCAGACATGGTCATGCCAGAGGCATTCCCCAAAGTGTCTTTGGATGCAGTGTCTCGTTCCCCTTCTCAAGAAACCATGGTTACTTTGCATCACAGGAATAAATTACATTTAAAGTATTTAATTACATTCAAAATATATTAAAATAGAAAACAATTGTAGTAATAGTTGAAATTGTAGTAATATTTCATAATATTAATGGTTTTCACTGTATTTTGGATCAAATAAATACAGCCTTAGTAAGCATGAGAGACTTCTCTTAAAAACATTAAGAAATCTTACTAATGTATGTCAAATAAAGTTGATCTTTGAATAAAAACATCAAATTAATTTATAAAAAAATAAAAAGTAAAAAGATCTGAGTGTAAAAGACGTGCAGAAATATAAGGCTGACATCTGGAAAAACTTCGGAGAGGAAATCAAATGTCAAGTGACTTAAAACAGCACATTATTGGTTTCTTTAAAGACTGCCCTTTGATTTCACAAATGGAATTCTTTTTTGATAAAGCAACAAAGTGATTGAAAGTAGTATGTTTCCATTTGGCAGCAGTGTGCCATAAGGTGTTGTGTTATTTGTGTTTGTTGCAGAAGGAGAGATTGCGTAGAGAGAGGAGGACTGGCTCTCCAGCCACAGGCTCACCAGTGAGGCGAGCGAAATCTCCTGCTGATGTTACCCACCGCTCTGCCTCACCTGCCACACCCAAGTAACATACACTTATCTATATTATATACTGTATATATAAGATGCTGACAAAGTGATCTCCAATTAATTACATTTTTATTCAGTAATGTGCTGAGCTGTAAGTATCTGAATCAGCTGTTTGTTTGTATGGTTGAAGGTTATTACCTAAGAATCGTACTCAGTCACCATGTGCAGTGCGGCAGTATCCACCCTCCCCTATGAAACACAGACCCGCCACACCAGTTAGTGACAACAACAGGAAGACACAAGACAAAAAAGCAGAGGACGTCAAAAGTCAGGATCCTAAGGAGGGGCATAACAATGAAAGTTTGGATAAGGCACCAAAAATGGAGACACCTGTTTCCGGCACACCACCTCCAGAAAGAAGAACAATGAAGATAGAAAATCACACTAATGGGGCAAAGGAGAAGAAAAGTGTAGTTTTGGAAAATCAACAAAAAAAGAATGACAAGATGGAGACCCCTGAGAAAAACCATTCCAAATCAAACTGTAATGATTTGACTTCAAACAAGTGTGCAGGTGGGTCTAAAACCTTTAATACAATATGACCTGCTTCAGTACACTATAGTGCAGACTCACTCAAGTCATTTTTGTGGCTTTTCAAATGTAGCTTATTTGTCATTTTAATGTGTTACTTTTTTTTTTTTTTTTTTTTTTTGAGTTGCATTATGTGCTGTTTTTGCACCGTTGACTGGCTTACCATTCATTTGTTATGAATAATCTTATCATTTGGTTTGCGTCAGTCAATTCAGTTTAAATTAATTTAAATAATTTATAGCACTCTAAAAATACAAAATATACCATATACTGTACAATTAAAATAAACTAATTAAGAACATGTGAGATGACATAGTATAACATTCATTTGTAAAGCTTTTAATTCCCTGGATTATCAAAAAATAGCCATTAATTACTGCATAATCATGTAATATATAAACATTGGGTTGAATTTTCAGGGAAAAATAATTATATCATGATATATACTGTTGCTGTGATATAAAATTACTCTGTGATATAAGATTTTGGTCATCCTGTATAACACACATGGTCACATTAGTATAAAAGAATTACAATAGTATCTAATTGTTTGGCCATTGAGACTAAAAAGATCCTGCTTTTGTGGCCCCTGAGCTTTACAAAGTTGAGTATTTTTGGACTAGTGTCTCACTTGTTTAAACTCATTTTAACTGCAATGACATTTATAATTTGTATTTATGCTCTTCTCATTCACAGTGCCTTTAAATTGTGAAAATAGTTTTACTCTTGCTTTCACTCTCTGACAGATCCTTCACCTGTGAACTCTCCTGGAAAGGTGGTTACTGGAACGACAGATGCTGAGGAGGCGTCTCGTCTGCTTGCAGAACGCAGGCGTCTGGCCAGAGTGCTGAAGGAACAGGAGGAGAAACAACGCAGGGAACTGGAGGAGCAGGAAAAGTGTGTGCCTGTGTGACTGATGCTGTATTTCTCTGAACTAGTGTACAGTGTGTTCAGTGCTTGTTGAATGTGACTCAGACATTTATAATGAGTATGTGTTGGATAACAGTGTTAGCAAATGTTTTTGAATTAAAATTTATTTATAAAGCACTTCAAAAACCAGATAAAGTACCAAAGTGCTGTACAATTATAAGAAACTGAAAGATATCTTATAAAAACAGAGAAATAAAAGAGAATTAAAAATACATAAAAGAAAAAAGAGTGATCTTTGAATGTCGCTTGAATACAGTACAAAAGTGATGTTTTGGTGGTGCAAGATAAAAGGCGCTAGAGTGACATTTCCATAAGAGACTGTGTTGGTCTGTGTGTGATTTTCAGACTAAAGAGTGAGCAACTTAAGAAGAGGCAGCTAGAGGAAAGAGCTCGACAGGAAGAGAAGAATCGTCAAGCAGAGGAGGAGAAATGTAGACAAGAGCAGCAACAGAAGAAGAGAGAGCAGGAGGAAAAAAGAAAGAAAGAGAAAGAGCTCCAGGCCCAGATGGAGAAAGAGGTCAGAAGATTTAGAGTGAAATTACTCTTTTCAGTCACTAGACCAAAAAGCATTAGCTTGCAGTTAGATTCCAAACTTCTGAAGAATGAAAAATCCTGTTTGCAATTGCATTTTTAAAACCAAAAACAAACTTCTGACAATAAGTCTTTGTACATGGGTCCTAAACAAAACCAACTCAGAATTTCTTTCCTCTCTGTATTCTTTTTTACTCCACTCTTCTGAAGAATAATCTATTTCTGTACATCAGTGGTTCTCAAACCTGTTCTGGAGTACCACCAGCCCTGCACATTTTATATGTCTCCCTATATCTGACACACCCATTTCAGGTCTTGCAGTCTCTACTAATGAGCTCACGAGTTGAATTAGGTGTGATAGATGAGGGAGACATACAAAATGTGCAGGGTTGGGGGTCCTCCAGAACAGGTTTGAGAACCACTGCTCTACATGATTATTGAAGGAATCAAATAATAAGACCAATTACATCTATCTATCTATCTATCTATCTGTCTGTCTGTCTGTCTGTCTGTCTTTCGACTCCTAATCTTTTCAGTTGTATCTGTGTTTAATAGAAAGAAGAGGCCGAGATACGTGCTCAGAAGGACGCTGAGCGTCAGCAGCAGGAGAGAGAGCATTTCAAACAGCAGGAGGAACAGGAGAGACAACAGCGAAAAAAGGTAGTACAGCCAGCAGCAAGCCACAGTAAGCAAATTTGCAAAGATCAGCTGTATACTACACAATCTAGTAAAAGAGCAGAAGCAGTGCATGAAAAGATTACACCATGTAGATATAAACTGTAAACACCAAATCTCATTGACCACTTCATTCTAGTCGGTGATTTCACCAAGTACAACATGTTCCTGGATCAACAACTTTGTTGATCCTGGAACAACATTCCAATCAACCAATCAGTTTAAAAGGACAAGTTTACAGTTTATGTCAAGTTTAGGCTTACAACCAGGGTTAGTTGCTTCTTTATTAGTGTTATTCACCTATTATTTCCCTCTGATTTTAGGGATAAGTTATTGGTAGGATTAGGTTTAGGGGTTGGAAAATTTTCGGACAGGAACGTTGCCAAAATATGTTGATCCAGTAACATGTCTTACTTGGCAAAATCATGTGGACCCATTGTAGTCATCGATTTATAAGGGCTGGGCCTAAAGTTATATATATATATATATATATATATATATATATATACAGTCAAACCAAAATTTATTCAGACACCTTGAACATTTCATTCATTAATACAGTTTATTCACTAGTTTAAAAAAAATGGTAATAAAATATGACAAGATCTCAGAGTTAAACTGTGCCAGAAAAAATGAATCTTAATTATGTCAGATAACACATAAGCAAAACCTGGTCAGGTCAAAGTGTCTGAATAATTTTTGGTCCCAAATTTTTATCAATTTTACTGGTAGTCCACTATATGAAGAATTTTTGGGTATAATATGTCACAGTTTACTTTATTTTGCTTTAGTTTACATAAATGAACTATAGTGTTCTGCACCCACTAGTAGAAATATATCAAAAATATCAAAAATGTCTGAATAATTTTTGGTTTGACTGTATATATGTGCGTATATATATATATATATACAGTATATACAGTGCCGCTTGAAAGTTTGTGAACCCCTTCCAGAATCTATGAAAATGTAAGAGAGATCATACAAAATGCATGTTATTTTTTATTTAGTACTGTCCTAAGTAAGATATTTTACATAAAATATGTTTACATATAATTCACAAGACAAAAAAATAGCAAAATTTATAAAAATTACCCCGTTTAAAAGTTTATGAACCATTGATTCTTAATACTGTGTGTCGTTACCTGGATGATCTACGACTGTTTTTTTTGTTTTGTGATGGTTGTTCATGAGTCCCTTGTTTGTCCTGAGCAGTTAAACTGCCCAATATTCTTCAGAAAAATCCTCCAGGTCCTGCCGATTCTTCAGTTTTCAAGCATTTTTTGCATATTTGAACCCTTTCCAGCAGTGACTGTATGATTTTGTGATCCATCTTTTCACACTGAGGACGACTGAGGGACTCAAACACAACTATTAGAAAAGGTTCAAACATTCGCTGATGCTCCAGAAGGAAACACGATGCATTAAGAGCCGGGGCGTGAAAACTGTTTGAATTCGAAGATCAAGGAATATTGTACTTAATCTGTCTTCTGGGAAACATGCAAGTATCTTCGGTTGCTTCCGAAAGGGCAGTACTAAATGAAAAAAATTGATATTTAAACAAAATAAGAAAAATTTGGACTTCATCCTGTACAAAAGTTTTCACCCCGCCCGGCTCTTAGATCGTTTCCTTCTGGAGCATCAGTGAATATTTGAACCTTTTGTAATAGTTGTGTTTGAGTCCCTCAATTGTCCTCAGTTTGAAAAGATGGATCTCAAAATCATACAGTCACTGCTGGAAAGGGTTCAAATATGCAAAAAATGCTTGAAAACTGAAGAATCTGCAGGACCTGGAGGATTTTTCTGAAGAATATTGAGCAGTTTAACTGCTCAGGACAAACAAGAGACTCATTAACAACCATCACAAAACAAACAAACAGTCGTGGATCATCCAGTAAACCACAAACAGTATTAAGAATCAATGGTTTACATACTTTTTAACGGGGTCATTTTAATAAATTCAGCTATTTTTTTGTCTTGTGGACCATATGTAAACATCTTTTATGTAAAATATCTTACTCAGGACAGTACTAAATAAAAAATAACATGCATTTTGTATGATCTCTCTTATTTTGTTAAAATTTTTCACATTTTCACAGATTCTGCAAG
Organism: Mylopharyngodon piceus; assembly: GCA_039654765.1. Taxonomy (NCBI): domain Eukaryota; kingdom Metazoa; phylum Chordata; class Actinopteri; order Cypriniformes; family Xenocyprididae; genus Mylopharyngodon; species Mylopharyngodon piceus. The sequence continues at coordinate 11,929,411 of CM077443.1, forward strand.
GGGTTCACAAACTTTCAAGCGGCACTGTGTGTATATATATATATATATATATATATATATATATATATATATATATATGGGAAAAATGGGAAAAAACACTTTTCATTTGTCATCCAAAAGGTACATTTTATCATATATAGTAATAAATATTATAAAATGTACATAAAATATAGTAAGTAAATATAAAAGTTACTCCATCCACTCTTAATTGTTGTATTTTGCAGTAGGAGTCAACATTAAAAAGTGTGCACAGGCAAATACTGTGACTGATATGTTCTTAAATTGTTCTCTGCAGAGAATTGAGGAAATAATGAAGAGAACCAGAAAGAGTGACGCAGAGATGAAGGTATCTGTGAGAAACAGTCCATCCATCAATTTTAAATTTATAACTGTTTAGCTGAATACAGTATATGTACTCTACTGTTGAGCAGTAACGTGTGACTTATCATTTAGGTAAAGCATTGTACAGCTACCTACATGGATTCCCATCCATGTGGATGTGAAATGAATAGCCCTTTTTTGTCAAGTAGAGAAAGTAGAGCGGAAATGATTGCTCTGAAAGTTAAAGTAACAGAATGACCTAATATTCACACAGAGAGAGGATAGCCCAGAGCCCCTATCTCCTGTTTCCCAACCTGTCTCTCCTCCAGGTAAGACTCAACCCTGCTCTCTCTCACACTTACACTCACACTCACACTCATTCACCAACATTTTTAAAACCTATGCTAATAACTACATTTTAAATTATTATAAAAAGTGGGTGTTGTTTCTATGTGGCTATCCATAGAAACATATAGAGTACCTCAGGGATGACGTGTTTTTGTAGGCAAAACCCGGAAACGAGTTAGCATTTTAGGACTTCCGGTTCCATCGCCCTAAAGTCTATGGGTTTTTTGAATGGGTTTTTGCTAAATCGCCTGAAATAAGGTCTGTGGTTAACAAAGCCTCTAAATATTTTCACGTTTTGATCTATGACATAAAACACACCAGTTATAACCCACTTGTGATTTTTTAAACCTTTATTGTGTCTTAAAAACGGCGGTTGCTAACAAATTGCTAAAAGGGACTACTTCCTTTGGCGGGGACTTTAGATGTCATCATGACAAACAGGACATTTGGACAGCATTTCTCATGAAAAAGTGGATAAGTATTCATACACAGCGCAGATCATAATCAGTGAGTATGTTTTTAAATAAAGTTGTTTTTTAAATAAAGTTTGAGGAAGCTTGGTGGTGGTGACGTTGATCCGCGACCATGGTGTGCTGTAGTCCGTTTATAGCCGACTGTTAGCTTTTTATATCTGATGACTTTATTTAGGCTTCAAAATGTATAAATGTTGTGTTAACTTGTAAAGATTATCTTGATAGACAAAACGTCTAAGTGTCATAACCCTTTGTTAAACACAGAGCTTATTTTTTGCGATTTTCCAAAAGTCTATGGGAAAAATGCATAGGCTTTCGATCGAGGGAACCTGTGCGCCGCTAACTTCCGGGTTGGCCTACAAAAACCTGTCATCCCTGAGGTACTCTATTACCCATGCATGTAGGTTTCCTTGTTTTGTGAATGCAGACTGTTCTCCCTCTAGCGGCAAATGCGTATGTACCTCTAATGTGTCAGACAGGTTTGCTGGTATTTTTCCATCACTGCAGTATTTACAGCAATGTCAGGAGAGGGCAGCAGGGGACCATATTTTCTATCATAGGTTGTGTTCAAGGTGATCTATTCAAAGACTGCACAGACTAAATTTAGTCTGCTCTGTTTTACATTGCAGGTGTGTGTGTGTGTGTGTGTGTGTGTTTGACTTTGGTTAAAGTTTTAAAGATTTTGTTTCTTGAGCACCAAACCAGCATATTAAAATAGTTTCTGAAGGATCATGTGACACTGAAGACTGGAGTAATGATGCTGAAAATTCAGCTTTGCCATCACAGAAATAAATAACCTTCTAAAATATATTAAAATAAAAAACAGGTTTATAAAAGTGTAATATTATTTGTTTTATCATTATAACAGTCTCCAACACCTCTTTTCTTCTCAGGTGGTAACCATTTGACCTCAAGCGCTGAGGTCAAATCTCAGGCCAACATCATGCAGACAACCTCTGTGCATGGCCAAACTTACAAACAGGAGAGTGAAGGGAAAAGACCAGAGAATGGCTGTATGAATAAACAGATGAAGTCATCTGCTCACATACCTGCAAAAAATCCCTCCTTGAACGGCCAAGTGAACATTAACCATTCTGCAGTGAAAACAGAAGAGAAAGGAAAGGTAAGTGAAGAGAATGCCAAGACTATTAGACAAGAAAGTGAACAGGTGAAGACCCAAAGTTTACAAGTGAAAGAAGAGGTAAAGCGAGAAGACACATCAGCAGCAAAGGTGCAGGTAACCCTGCTGAAGAGCTCGCCTGAAAACACAGTAACAAATATTACGAGTGTTGTGACTACAGATAGCAAACCCAAAGTTTCCACCCAAGTGAAAGTCCCTGCAAATATGCCCACTCGCAGCTTACAGGAAAACAACCTGACCGATGGAAAAAGCCAAACTATCACTCAGGTGGCCAGTAACCAAGTGAAAACACCTGTAACTGTGCAAATGAATGGACAGGCCACAGCTCAGGGACCCAAGAAGGATATCACTGTGAAGAAATCAGACATCCCTGATGCCAATAGACAGGGGACCTCAATGGTAACTGTCCCACAAGCAAACACTCTCACTCAGACTGGTGGTCATATGATAACACAATCAAAGGAGGGGGGAAAAGACCACCAACCCTCTTCCTTGACCCCATTGCCAGAGTCAAAACCACCTCTGCCTCTTATACATCTGGACACTTTGGAAGGGAAGAGTGGAGCGGCAGAGGACTCTGCAGATGAAGTGCAGTACATGGAGGTTAGGTGAGTTTGACACAATGACTGTGTCAACATACCCTGTACACTGGACTGCCCTACACCGACCAGGTAGGAACTGCATCACAGTAAAACAAAAGGTTAAAAAATTAGAAAGAATAGAATAATGTATGTCCACTTTATGATTTTTATTTACTAATACTGAATCTGCAGCAGCCCAAAACCAAAACAGCAAACAATGTAAATAAAACAGACAAGCATAAGAATGAAGGAGATTCAGATTACACAATACATTATTTATGCTAAATCCTTTATTTATATTAATGTATATACAGTATCTCACAGAAGTGAGTACACCCCTCACATTTTTGTAAATATTTTATTATATCTTTTCATGTGACAACACTGAAGAAATGACACTTTGCTACAATGTAAAGTAGTGAGTGTACAGCTTGTATAACAGTGTAAATTTGCTGTCCCCTCAAAATAACTCAACACACAGCCATTAATGTCTAAACCGCTGGCCACAAAAGTGAGTATGCCCCTAAGTGAAGATGTCCAAATTGGGCCCAAAGTGTCAATATTTTGTGTGGCCACCATTATTTTCCAGCACTGCCTTAACCCTCTTGGGCATGGAGTTCACCAGAGCTTCACAGGTTGCCACTGGAGTCCTCTTCCACTCCTCCATGACGACATCACAGAGCTGGTGGATGTTAGAGACCTTGCGCTCCTCCACCTTCTGTTTGAGGATGCCCCACAGATGCTTAATAGGGTTTAGGTACCCTCAGCTTCTTTAGCAAGGCAGTGGTCGTCTTGGAGGTGTGTTTGGGGTCGTTATCATGTTGGAATACTGCCCTGTGGCCCAGTCTCCGAAGGGAGGGGATCATGCTCTGCTTCAGTATGTCACAGTACATGTTGGCATTCATGGTTCCCTCAGTGAACTGTAGCTCCCCAGTGCCGGCAGCACTCATGCAGCCCCAGACCATGACACTCCCACCACCATGCTTGACTGTAGGCAAGACACACTTGTCTTTGTATTCCTCACCTGGTTGCCGCCACACACGCTTGACACCATCTGAACCAAATAAGTTTATCTTGGTCTCATCAGACCACAGGACATGGTTCCAGTAATCCATGTCCTTAGTCTGCTTGTCTTCAGCAAACTGTTTGCGGGCTTTCTTGTGCATCATCTTTAGAAGAGGCTTCCTTCTGGGACGACAGCCATGCAGACCAATTTGATGCAGTGTGCGGCGTATGGTCTGAGCACTGACAGGCTGACCCCCCACCCCCACCTCTGCAGCAATGCTGGCAGCACTCATACGTCTATTTCCCAAACACAACCTCTGGATATGACGCTGAGCACGTGCACTCAACTTCTTTGGTCGACCATGGCGAGGCCTGTTCTGAGTGGAACCTGTCCTGTTAAACCGCTGTATGGTCTTGGCCACCGTGCTGCAGCTCAGTTTCAGGGTCTTGGCAATCTTCTTATAGCCTACGCCATCTTTATGTAGAGCAACAATTTTTTTTTTTCAGATCCTCAGAGAGTTCTTTGCCATGAGGTGCCATGTTGAACTTCCAGTGACCAGTATGAGAGAGTGAGAGCGATAACACCACATTTAACACATCTGCTCCCCATTCATACCTGAGACCTTGTAACACTAACGAGTCACATGACACTGGGGAGAGAAAATGGCTAATTGGGCCCAATTTGGACATTTTCACTTAGGGGTGTACTCACTTTTGTGGCCAGCGGTTTAGACATTAATGGCTGTGTGTTGAGTTATTTTGAGGGGACAGCAAATTTACACTGTTATACAAGCTGTACACTCACTACTTTACATTGTAGCAAAGTGTCATTTCTTCAGTGTTGTCACATGAAAAGATATAATAAAATATTTACAAAAATGTGAGGGGTGTACTCACTTCTGTGAGATACTGTATATTATAAAACCCATATTCAGTCTATTTTGAAAAAAATATTGTTGAAATTTATTTATTTGTAGTTGTATCTTTCATGATATGTGAACACTTTTTTTTCTTTGGTATGCATTTATTTGTTCCTGCTTTTTTATATGCAGCTGACATTATTCTAAATAGATATGAACCCATTAGCAACATTTGGGGGTATAAAGCACATCAAATTTACTGGGAACATTGTATAATCATTTTTCTTTTGTGTTTCTTTTGTGTATTCTCAGCCCCGTCTCGAAGGAGGAATTAATCTCCATCCCAGAATTTTCCCCAGTGAACTCTCCCCAGCAGAATGGAATGAGTAACATGCGTGCTCTAGAGGACCTGTTGGATCTGACGGGGCAAGTAGCTTATCCAAGACTCTCTCCTGCTGCCAGCCTGGGCGACTGCAACAAGAATCTAATAGAAGGGGTCTGTAGCCCTGGATCTGACTCTAAACCCATCCCTACCAACCCTCCAGCCTCTGATAAACACCATGTACAATAAGGTACAAAATCGGTTGAAATAATTGTGTAATCATGTGTGCAAATAGACTATAAGCAAGAACAAATATTCACTACTGTTCAAAAGTTTGGGGTCGGTACAATTTTTTTAATGTTTATTTTGTATTAAGGGTTTTATGAAGTGTAATATAGTAGTACACATTTATATATTTGTTTTCTATTTTAATATATTTTAAAATGTAATTTATTCCTGGGATGGACAGCTGAATTTTCAGCAGCCATTACTCCAGTTTTCAGTGTCACATGATCCTTCAGAAATCAGTCTAAGGTTATGTTCACACTGCGAGCCTTATTGCTCAATTCCGATTTATTACTCCGATCCGATTGTGTTGTATAGCTGTTCACATTGGTGTTTTAAATGCGGCCAGATCAGATTCCAGTGCGAACAGATCATGGTCCTGGACTGACCCGCATGAGCAAAAAAAGACGTCATGCAGCACGCTGTCATACAGAAGTAAAAACGGAGGACATTAAAGTAAGGGATTATGCGTTTATTTATAGTGTGATCTGCCACCGAAGCCAGCGAATTTAAGCACAGGCAATGTAAAAGACAAAGAGGAGGAAAAAAGAGAGCAGATTTTAAACATTTATGATACGAGCGCTCATGTTTTGCTTGTATATAGAGCTGTCACTATAATACTTATGAGTTCTGACACATCACTGTCCTTCCACTGACTACCTTTTGCAACTGTTTTGATAACGTTGAGTATGTAAAACCTTTGAAGTGACTCCCATGAGCGCAGAATTGTGACAAATGTTGATCTAGAGTGACGTAAAATTCGCATGAATTCCGATATGACTCTTCAGACTAAGGTCGCATTGCAAAACATCTGACCTGTATCAGATTTAGTACCACATATGGAAGTGGCACAAATCGGAATTGAAAAGATCAGATTCCATGTGGTTTGTGCTGTTCACACTGTCTGAGAAAAACATCTGAGTCACATGTGAGCAAAAACAATCGGATTTGGGCTACATTTACCTGCAGTCTGAATGTAGCCTAATATGCTGATTTGGTGCTCAAGAATTTTTTTTTTTTTAAATCAGTTTTAAAAACAATTGCTGCTTAATATTTTTATGGAAACCGTGATTTTTTTTTTTTTTTTTTTTTTTTTTTTACAGGATTTTTTGATGAATAGAAAGTTAAAAAAGAACAGCATTTATTTGATATTATAAAAGTATTTACTGTCACTTTTGATCAATGTAATGTTTTGCTGACCCAAAACATAAATAAATCTCTCACGATTTAACAGACTGGCCAGTTCCAATATATTCATATAGATACGCCATCATAAACATGATCTATATTTCTGCTCATTTTACAGGTAACGTGACAGACTACATTGATGCAGCTGACTGCAATGAGATAATTGCTTATCTCTTTCAACAGAAAAGGAAAATATGGAAATGAAGATGGAAATGAAGATGCAAAGAAGGGATATACTGCTGGGCATGAGTGCAAAATGTGTCTGTTTAATTTCAGTGTTGTCCTCATTAAAAATGATGTCTTTCTGCCTTTAATATTTACAGCACAAAAACCAAGTGTGAAGCTCTGGTTCAGTATTACGGACAGAATTGAACTCAAGTGTTCACAAGATATGCGTGTTGTGTGTATGTTTATATGCAAAAATGGATGGCCAAAATTGCTGGTAAGAGGGTTTGGACATAATACTTTTAAGGTAACTTGGTATCTCAGGCCAGAGTTCAACATTTTCCAACATTGTCATCACTGGATAGAGACAGAACACTGATTGGTTACTTTTACATTTTAGGAAGCGTAAATGTATAAAGTAATAAATAGTGTGTAATATTAACTCTCTGTAGCTAGAAATACATGATAAAATGTTTCTTTGTCAGTTGACTCTTTCTTGTTGGCAACAGTATTATTATGAACTGTTTTGTTGAGTAATTGCTGTGTATTTTAAGCTCAACTAACATCTCCTGCATTGCATCACACAACCTGCATTGTATTGAACCCCCAGTTTGCTATTAAATGCTTGTAACGCAAGACATTAGTACTTTAGAGAAATATGACCATCGACAAATACAGCATGTATATGATAAAAAAAAATTAAAGGCAGTAAGCCCATTTTAAAGCCCTAGTTTACCAGTAATGAACTCAATATTAGTGTCATATTCTTCCTCCGGTGTCATCACTGTGTTTAACAATGTAGTTTCAGTCTCAGAAGTTCTTTTGACAAATGTAAACCAGTTATATTGGAGTCCTGACTTTATTCCTTGACATCAAAGAAAGAAAGTGTTGTGGTCCAAACCAAAAACCTATTGGTGTGCTTCAAGCCTAAACACTTCATGGACTATGGGTGTTTCAGGTATACATGTCTGGAGTGGGTGGGTATGAAAGTTGACGGCTTTGTTGTTTAATTGTTCTATATAGTGTGGATGCACAAAAAAAGCTTACTTGAAAAACTGTATAATTAGCCTGCAGGGAACTTCTAAACTTCTCCAAGTGTCTCCGCTTCAATCTCTAAATACAGTACAGCAGTGAAGTTGTGATTACTGTAGATGATGTGCATGGTGGCATGAGCATCAAGCCATAATTATATGCCTAGAAACCAATAAACTGTCTTTACCAAATCATGTCTCCTAAGATGTTTTTTTTTTTCTTTTTGGGTCTTTGAATTTTGTTCTAGCATTTTATAGCTTTTAACCCAAAGAATGAGTATTTATTAAAGAATATAGAAATAATCAAATAAAATAGTGTAAGACCACTTCATGATTTTTTTTTGATTTACACACACTAATACATCTGCAGCAGTTTATGTCCTATCTGTGTTACTGTATGTAATGTAGTGCTGCTAGAACACGGCCTTCTTCACCAAGTATTTTGATTATGTAGGGTCTCTCATTAATTTACTGCACACTATTGATCTTTGTTGAACTTATCAAACCAATTGCAAGACTGATCTTATGTAATAAATGCAATAAGATGCTTATCTTTCACATGGTAAAACCTTCTCAATAAGCTAGCAACACCCTATACAGTATATGTAGACCAGTTATCTTAACCTACCCCGCTTTTTTATACTGTATAATCCCTTTAATGTACACTAAGCATCTGGCCAGAAAACAAAGCACATGCTACATCTGTGACACATTCCCTGACGGCAACATAGTGTCAGCACAGATCCAGCCCACATCTGGTCCGCGTCCAATCCACACGTACCAGATGTGGGCCAGATCTGGGCCACACAATGTTGCTGTCTGGGTGTTGATTACCACAGAAAGTAACTTTTCTAAGTTTATTTTAAAATAAGTACCCAAAAAACTTTCATTGTGCTTACAACCATATATAGGACAACCGGTTTGGGAAAAAATAAATAGATGGATGTATGGACTTCTATTAAAGTGGATTGCTGTCAATTACTGTTTTGCTTTGTCAAAACTACTTTATGAGGTAATAAACAGCATATCACAATTGTTGTCAATTAAACACTGTATTTAACCCTGAACATTACTTTAAAACAGAGGACTCTCACCTGAAATGAATTAATGTGGAAAAAAAGAATATAGATTTATATCTGGAATGCAGAAAAATCATGCAGAAAACAAGCTATGAAACCTTTAAGAATTTATTTCCCCCCCCTCCACAATCAATATACATGTCAGAATATAGTAAATTGAACAGTTTTTCTTTTTTTTTTTAAACCAAAGAAACATACAAATCAATATAAACAAACATTCAGAGGAACTACTGGGAAAATTCAATATTTCAAGAACACTATTAACATACACAACATATTTTTCTTAACTAGTTCCTCTGGTCAGTTCTGTATGTTTCAGTCACATTCAGTCTGCAATTTCTTTTTACTAACAAGCAGAGAAAAAGGCATGTCAAACAGTTTGCCAACATGGTACAGATATGATAAAGTCTTATATTGCTGTGTACATTTTAATTTCCCTATTGGCTAAGTTGCCTATACAACTGAATAATCAAGAGTTGGATCTCAGCGTCACCAGTATTAATGTCTATTGCCTTTAGAAAGAAATCCAGAGCTTCCTGCTTTCTCCCCTCCGCCAAACTCTGCTTCCCAGACAGGACCAACGACTCATATGTGTTCTCAGAGGCTTTAGCAGCAGTCACGTCACTGCTTGTGGAGCTAACAGGAAGAATGTGCATTTCAAGAGGGAATGTTTTAGGGGCACACTGGTCCATCATTTCACTAGAGCCTAGCTCAACATCAGCAGTGGATTCAAGCAGAGCGCTGTGCCATTCCTGGTCTCCTCTTGAATCCACACTGTCTTCCACCTCCTCATATTCCTCGTCGCTTTTGGACTCATCTGTATTTAAAGTCTCTCCACTGGGCTCCTCTTCTTCCACCAGCGACTCATCTGCATGTGTTTCATTGGCTTCAGATATCTGATATGATTCGGTTTTATCTCCACTGGGTGGCTCCTCTTCCACCACTGATTCATCTGCATGACTTTCATTTGCTTCAGATATCTCATAGGATTTGGTTTCACCTCTACTGAGGTCCTCCTCTTCCTCCACTGATTCACGAGTCTCACTGGCTTCAGATATCTCGTAGGATTTGGTTTCACCTCTACTGAGGTCCTCCTCTTCCTCCACTGATTCACGAGTCTCACTGGCTTCAGATGTCTCAAAGGATTTTGATTTATCTTCACTGGGCTCTGCTGACTCCTCATCAGATTCATTCTCCAGCATGGACACAACGAAGGACCTTCTTGATGCCACAGAAGTGTTCAAGCTGCGGCGGAGTCGAGCTCCGTCAGTAAAAGTGGATTTCGGTGTGGAAGTGCCCAACCTGCTGAGGTCATCAGCTAATGGACTGCTAGTTAAACATGGCTTCTCCAATTCATCCTCCTCCTCTTCTTCTTCTTCAGTGTCAGAGATGACCTGCCTTTTCTTTCTCCGAACAGAATGTACAAAGGAGTCGTCCGCAGGTGTGTCCGGAGCCGAACGGATCCTCAAAAGAGATTCATGCTTGCTGACCTCACCGTTACAGGTACTGACTTCAGCATTGTAATGGTTGCAGACCTCGCTGTTGTTATGGTTACTGATTTCACTGTTGGTTTGTTTACCATCTTGTCTGCTATCATGGATACCTGCTTCTTCCAGCCTTTCTCCACTGACGTCCATCTGAAGTTGAAACTCAGGACTTTCCTCTGCTACCGACTCCTCCACTTCACAAACTTCCACTTCTTCAACGGAGAACATATCTGCACTGTCCTCCAGCTGCAGGTTGAAGTTTCCCTGAAGCATTTCCACCTCTGCTTGGAAAGACTTTCCAGCTGTGGCCTCATGTCGAGAAGGGGGTGACGAAAGGACAGTCGAAAGGGGCTCTTCCGTCTGAACCTCTCTATTATCAAGAGCATCAGACGCTGAAGAAAGTTCTTCTAACTTTGGAAACTGGTGAGAAGGACTTGAGAAGCTGTGCTGTGAGTATTGATGCTCAGATGCTGCATTACTGTCCGCCTCATCTGAACTGTCATCCAGCGTGATCACATTGTGAGCTAGCTTGTCGGCAACAGGGCTAACCTCAGTCTTTAGAACATGCACGTTTCTTTCTCTACCAGAACAAGGAGACTCCTTTTCCACTTGCACTTCACTTACAATTTCCACTTCTTCACCTACAACTTCCACTTCTTCACCTACAACCTCTACCACTTCCTCAACTGGCAGAGAGTTCTGCTCATCTTCCTCCAGTTCTGGCTCATCAAAACTGTTATGAGTCAGATCCACCGTCACCGGCTCATTTTTGTTACGAGGAGGGGCTGGGCGGTCTCTACCAGCAGATTTCGATTGCCCTGTTTGCCTGAGCCAAGCTGGTTCAGTGTTCTGGGCCATGCTGTCCATGAGCTGGCCGTGAAGTTCTGATTCTGCCTGCATGAGTTCTTGTGCTTTCTGGACACGTGTTTGTATGTAATTATGGGACTCTGCATCTTCAGGGATGTCTTCATCGGCTGCTGCCTCTTTAGTGAACATGAGGTCATGGTCGGAGATGCCGAACATCTCCATGCTGTAAAGGCGAGCGATGTGCTGGTCCAGATTGGTGTCAGAGCGGCGGTTTTGTGCGTGCATTGCCTGAAGCTGCTGCTGAGTGGAGGAAGAACGTGTGTCTTCAAGTTTAAACAGTTCACGTAGCTCCTGCTTGCTGAAGTATCGGAACGGGTTCTTCTTATCTCCGGTTGTCTGCCGGATGAGAGAGTCTTTAAACACCTGCAGATATAGAAACACAGGGGAAAAAGCTGTTATAGGTATATTTTGAACTGTTTTATTGACATCAGAATAGCAGAAAAGAACTAGCTTTTAGTTTTAGTTAGTTAATAACTTGCTTGCCAAAAGCTGAGTTGTTGTACTTTACAAAAACTTAAGCCTGGTAACTGCATCAACACTTTGTCTTAATTTTCCAAGAAAAGCCACTTGTACAATTTAACTGAAAAAAAGAAGGAATTGCGATATAGCTTAGTATAATGATTAAACCACAACAGGCTGAGATTTAAGAAATACAAATAGTCTTTATTTTAAAGTTCAATGGTAAAATTCAATGTTATTATATTTCTGCCTTAATTTTTATAATTAACATAGAAATATTACTGTGATTGTATTCCAAAAAACAGCAGTGTGAATGTAAAGTCGATTTAAGTGAATTTAAAGCTAACACAATTGAAATTGGGTTGAAACGGGTACAATACAAATGCAAAGAGTAGGGTTTTTTTTTTTTTTACTTCATTCAGATTTCTTTTTAAACTGCTTTTCTACCTACCTAACAACTTTAAAAAGTGACTATTGGCAAAACATTTATTTGGAGACATAAGGCATTGCTTGTTAGTTTGTAGTCTTTGTACATCCTTTTCAGTGTGATTTCATCTGTTTTACTTCCTTTTGCCTGCATATCTAAGCAGCAGCAATATGAAATGTTATGCGTTTATCGTATCGCATTTCAAATCACAATCACAATACATGATGACATAATTGCAATAGCATTTTTTGGCCAGATCATGATGTAGCCCTGATTCTTTTTTTTAACCCTGAGAACTCCACAGTGAAGTAAAAGTCATACAGTTTTTATTTACCTGTCTGCGGTAGATCTTCTCCTCCACAGTGCCACAGGTAATGAGTCGGTAGATGAGGACATTTTCAGTTTGGCCAATTCGGTAGGCACGGTCCACAGCTTGAGCATCTGTCGCAGGGTTCCAGCTGGGGTCAAAGATCACGACACGGTTTGCTGCGGTTAACGTGATGCCAACTCCACCCACCTGAGTGGTGAGGAGGAAGATTGTGTAGCGTTTGTCTGTCTGGAACAGCGTGATACGCTTCTCCCTTTCGGCCAGTTGTGTCACTGTGCCATCCAAGCGCAGCAAGCGAAAGTTTCTGTTACGCAGGACACGCTCCATGATGTCTAGCATCTTCCTCGACTGTGAGAAGATCAGGGTCCGATGCCCTTCTTCACGGAGACATTCCATTAGAGACACAAGAAACTGCAGCTTCCCTGACTCTGCAACCAAAGTGTCATCTGAAATGTAATCGATCTGACTCACAGCCGACTCACTCTCAACGTCTGGATGGGTGGAGTCAAAGGCAGAACCTTGCTCCAGGCCTAGCTGAGTCACAGCTCGATTGGAAAGGAGTCTGGGATGGTCACAGAGCTTCTTCAAAACCGTGAGCTCTGCCAGCGGCGACCTGTTAGTCATCAGCAACTCCTTAATATGTTCCAGTGAGATGAACTGATTATAAATGTCCTCCTGCACCGAGCTGAGGTATGTCCACACAATGAGATCGTTTTTTCGTGTCAGCGATGGCATCTCTGCACCTTCGCTAGCATTTGGACGTTTGTTCTCTTGATCTTCCTCATCATGATAGCCTTCTTCTCGTTTTTGCTTTTTGTGCTGAACATCTGCTTTGGTCCGCCTGAGAAAGTAAGGTTTGATGATGTCCATCAAGTTCTGAGAAATCCTCAGTCCAAGAGCTTTCTCCCCAGGCGTGGCATCTTTCTCCCTTGCACGTGTGATTGGATTCTCATACTCGGTTTTGAATGTTTTTGAGGTTCCTAGCAGTGACCCCTGGCAAGCAAAGTCAAACAGCGCCCACATCTCTCGTAGGTTATTCTGTACTGGAGTGCCCGTAAGTAGCACACGTTGTCTAGCAGGTATGGAGTGAGCACTTTTAGCAGTCTTAGTGGATGAGGTTTTGATTTTGTGGGCCTCGTCCAGGATGACATAGTCCCATTTGAACTCACGCTGGTCATATGATGCAAGTTGCTCATAGTTGTTGATGAGCATCTGGTAGGTGGTAATGACAACTCCTCCTTTGCGTTGGATTCGCTCCAGGTTCCTGTTCCGCTCAGCTTTACTTGCGCCGTGAAACTCTTTCACCCTCATGCCAGGGGTCCACTTGGCAAACTCACGGACCCAGTTCTTTATAAGCGAGGTTGGCATGACTAACAGGGTATGACTGGCCAGTTCTGCATCATACATCCCTGACAAAAATGAAATGACCTGAATGGTCTTTCCGAGGCCCATGTCATCGGCCAAGATTCCCCCTTTCCTTCCATCTCGGTAGAGACTGTACAGGAATGCCACACCCTCTTTCTGATGGTCATACAGTTTGTCGTAGAGCTCTTTATAAAGTTTCAATCCACTATTATTCACATCCACAAATTCTTCCTCCTCCTCGTCTTCCTCCTCATCTCTCTGAATGAGATCCTGTATGGCCTGGACCCGTTTCTTTAGCCTGTCACTTGGCTGAAGCTGGTAAGCCAGCTGAAACAGCTCAAGGGCACGAGGCAGCTCACCACGCATGGCAGCCTCCTTCCCCTCCTGCCGGTACCTGCAAAAATAATACAATAACTGTTATACAGGAGCAACACAAAATACAGTCAAATACTAATGTCAACCACACTAAAATACACTTTTTGTCAAATGCAAAGTTTGTAGCTAGCATAAATTCAATGCAGTTTTTATTCTGACTGTGAAAAAAAATTACTGAGAAATATTTCTGCAAGCTGAATTTTCTACATAAATGTGTTTATTTTTCATGTTAAAGGGTTTACCCAAAAATATCAATTCTGTCATTAATTACTTACCTTCATGTAGTTCCAAACCTGTAAGACCTTTGTTCCTCTTCAGAGCACATGTTTCAGAGTTACATGTTTCTGATCCGTAAGACCTTTGTTCATCTTCGGAACACAAATGAAGATATTTTTGGTAAAATCCGATGGCTCAGTGAGGCCTGCGTTGTCAGCAAGATCATTTCCTTTTTCAATGCCCAGAAAGGTACTAAAAACATATTTAAAACAGTTCATGTGAGTACAGTGGTTCAACCTTAATATTATAAAGCGACGAGAATACTTTTTGTGTGCCAAAAAACAAAATAACGACGTTATTCAACAATATCTAGTGATGGGCGATTTCAAAACACTGCTTCATGAAGCTTCACGCATCTTTTGTTTCGATTCAGTGGTTCAGAGCGCAAAAAAATAAAAAAAAAAAAAAATACACATGATTTCAGTAAAGAGGCTTCGTTACGTCATAATTGTTTCTAAATTTCAATAGTTCACATGACTTTAGCAGTTTGATACGTGCTCCGAACCACTGATTCGAAACAAAAGATTTATAAAGCTTTGAAGCTTCATGAAGCAGTGTTTTGAAATCACCTATCACTAGATCTTGTTGAATAAAGTCGCTATCCTTTTTTTTTTGGCGCGCACAAAAAGTATTCTTGTCGCTTTATAATATTAAGGTTGAACCACTGTACTCACATGAACTGTTTTAAATATGTCTTCAGTAGCTTTCTGGGCACATCAAAAATATCTTAATTTGTGTTCCGAAGATGAACAAAGGTCTTACAGTTGTGGAACTACATGAAGGTAAGTAATTAATGACAGAATTGTCATTTTTGGGTGAACTAACCCTTTAATTACAAATTTGTTAATCAATACCTTAGTCAATCAGAGCCACAGGCGACTGTACATGTGAAGTTGACAATTAACATAGACATGAACTTTTTTCCCCCAACATCAAGATTGAAAAGTAAAGTTATATCAGGTCAGAGCAAATAGACAGATGGGTTTTAAATTAAATTTAAACTATTTATTATGTACACAATTTATTGTCCAAAACAATGTTTGTATGTTACCTTACATATTTTAGCTTTGTTTCCCAATAGCTTTGCTGAAATCTCTTTAATAGATTCTTTGACAACCTACCCCAAGTAATGTAACATGTCATAAAAAGTCAACATGTTCAATGAACTGTCTTTTTATTATCTTTTTTTTTATACAATTAAGGATAAAATGTATAATTACATTTCTGTAGCCACAACTTTAAGCAAACCTGTGCTGAGGTGTATTCACTGGACTCAAAAGGTGTGACAACTAGCCAGGTCTACCTATATGTATTTGTTTTGTGTGGGTGGGTATAATAAATAAATAAATATACCATATAATACCTTACCAGCTAAAAGTACAGTTGCATTCTGAATCGACATCTCACATTTTAGTATGATCATACAAAATATACACTGTTACAAATGCTGTAGTTGTGAGGTATTTAAAAGGTATTTAAAAATCATATTTCATGCCATCAAATCAATGTGGACAGTAAAATACATATTCCGGCTGGTGACACTGTCACCCGATATTAGATCTTCATATTTACAACAGTGATAGACAATTACATAAGCACTGTGTTTGAGTACGTTACCTGTCGTATTTGTCCATCTTCCCCGTGTCTAAAGAAAGATATCTGCAATAAGAGAAAAAACACAATCAAAGCATGTTCTAACGCATATGCAACATGCAACACTTTTACGTCGGAATCAAAATTCAAAGGTATATTAATAAAAACTGTGAGAAGTACATATGGGATTATTTGATGACTCACCCTTCTAACTTGTCCGTGAGTTCTTCAACTTTATTGCTTTGCATATTTGCGTTTATTTATTTTACAGATTTTCATTGAAAAAGGGCATGTATCTTGACTCCTCAATTGCGGAAGTGGTTTTGTTCGAATGTTTTGTTCGCGCGCAGCTCTCACCCAATCGCTTGCTGCACTACCGCGCATGCGCATAGTGTTGCAGCTAGACTAGTGGTGGAAATTTTGATTCTTTCAAGAGATTCGTTCATTTTCAGTTCGTTCACCAAAATGATTCATTCAGATTCGTTCACTGATTCGTTCAGTGACCATTTCTTCATATTACATAAATACGCCAGCAGGTGGCGAAAAAGAGTGTCTTGTGTGTTATGTCTTAATTTAACGTATTTACTTGTTACAATTTTTTTTTTTATTAAAATGTGTGCCTAATCTAGACCCAACTCATTAAAGAAATAAAATAAGTTTAAATAAGTGGTTTAGATGACCAAAGCACAAGGTTTTCTTCCATAATTAACATTTTTATTGTTTGGTCAGACATTTACACATTCATAAATCTGGGATTATGTTAAACGTGGAGTTCTGTATGTTAAATATGAATATATTAACAAGCGTCTGTGCAGTACCTATAACTGCGCTTTGCATCCTTTTTCTGCTGATTGCTGAACGAGATTGGCTCACATGCTAAATGACCGACCTACCCGGTACACATTAATTTCGTTCACGAACGAAATGTATCAGTTCGTTCAATTTGTTCAGACTCAAAACAGCGACTCCGTCAGTGTATGGAGGACCAAATTACTCAAAATGAAATAATTAAATAAATAATAAATTCAATAAAACAACAATTTAATGTAACAGTTTATTCTGAAATAATTAAATAATTAATTTATTTAATTATTAATTCAATTATTAAATAAATCAATAAATAAATGTATCTATTTTGTAAAATTCCATGAAAACACAACATTTATTGTTTAATATATTTCACAATATCCTCATTCACACACTATTATTGTGTTTAAATATATATTTTTTCATAATTAAATGTTCTTTTTCAAAAAGCTGTTTTTCATAATAATATGCTGAATTTACGAATGACACCTATTTGACGAATCATGTATTTCCAAAGCACGATTTTCCCAAAGATTCTTTTCATAATAATAGAGGACATTTCACAAATGCCGATCAACAGGCAGTGGGCGGTGCTTGGCGCTAATTGGTTTAAAGTTGGAGAGCAGACAGACATGACAAATCGATCTTCATGTGGTTGGTGAAATTAGTCACGGAACGCCATGTTCCACCCTCACAAAGTTTTTTTCTCATTAAAATCAAATGATCAGCAATGATTGTATATCAAAAGCAGGGACACGTTTGTGTGCATTTTGTTTTGTGATTACACCGGAAAGAATAGACCCTCCGCAGCGGCATTAGTGATAGATTGACGCACGCGCTCGTCTGTGTGAAGACTGTGCACGAACCAAAATAGAACGTTCCGCCACTGATAACAGCGGCAACGAGCAGTCAGCGTGATTTCAAAATCAACACATCCCTGCGCCAGATCGCCTCTTTTTAACACGAATTAATGTCAACTGGATATGTTTCATTTGCATTAGGTATATATATATGGAAGCCCGTTTCCGCCACTAAATAAAAAATAAAAAGAGTAATTGCGACTTTTTATCTCAGAATTGCGAGTTATAAAGTCACAATTCTGAAATATAAACTCGCAATTGCGTGATATAAAGTCAGAATTCTGAGATATAAACTCGCAATTGCGTGATATAAAGTCAGAATTCTGAGATATAAACTCGCAATTGCGTGATATAGTCAGAATTGCGTGATATAAAGTCAGAATTGCGAGATATAAAGTCGCAATTGCGTGATATAAAGTCAGAATTCTGAGATATAAACTCGCAATTGCGAGAAAAAAAAAGTCAGAATTGCGAGAAAAAAAGTCAGAATTGCGAGTTTTTATCTCAGAATTCTGACTTTTTTTCTCGCAATTGCGAGTTTATATCTCAGAATTCTGACTTTTTTTCCTCACAATTGTGTGAAACTTTATTTCTCACAGTTCTTACTTTGCTTGCGTTTCCTTTCATTGCGACTGACCATCAGGATTGCTGCTTCGTACTATAAACATTTACAAAGACTTAAATTCCTCTTCTTTAATTTAAATATACATGTATACCCTTTTTTTTTTTTTTTTCTTTCTTTCTTTTTTTCCTCCAATTTCTGGAAATATTTTTTTTTAATATTTTTGATATGAATGTTACTGTTCGCAATATATAATAACTAAGGTAAAAGTATTATTGGTTCATGATGATATGAAACTCATCAGAGCATTATTTGTTAAACATTTATATCTGTTGAATATATGTGAAATTTGTACAATAAATAATTTTGAAAAAAAAAAAAAAAAAGGATTGCTGCTTCGTTATTATTCTACATAAAATGGAAGACATCATAAAGGATTATTTTTAGCGCGGATTTACCAATAAAGAAATTTTCATTTTACTGGAGGAGACACATAAAGATTAGTCTCCGGACATATGCATTATGCAGGAATATGCATATAGCATGTTCCCTCGGTAACCTTGTACATGAGTACAGCGTTTCAAGGAGAAAAAACAGCTTTTACTGCCATCTAGTGGGCTTAATACTAAAACACCAATACCTATCATGCTTCATCAACTTTGTAACTTTGCAACTCAAGTCTGGTGGCTCCATAAAAAGGGGCATTCAAGGGTAGAATCATGCAATTCTGCAAATTACAGTGGAAGTATTTGGTGAATAAAAGTTGTTTTTAACAGAATGGATATACTAATGAATTTGACACAATAATAACAATATAATAGTAATAATAATAAGAATCAGCTGTGGCGGAGGCGCAATAAAACAGACGAAGCTGAAGTGGCACATTTTATACACCAACAGCTTCAGACATCAGGACAGCAGCACGGCTATCGTTGGATGCACCAGAAATGTTGGATGTCCGGAACTGTTACAGACAGAGACACTGTCCGTCAGTTAATTGCGAGAAAAAAAGTCAGAATTCTGAGATATAAACTCGCAATTGCGAGAAAAAAAGTCAGAATTCTGAGATAAAAACTCGCAATTCTGACTTTTTTTCTCGCAATTCTGACTTTATATCACGCAATTGCGACTTTATATCTCGCAATTCTGACTTTATATCACGCAATTGTGAGTTTATATCTCAGAATTCTGACTTTATTGCACGCAATTGCGAGTTTATATCTCAGAATTCTGAGATATAAACTCGCAATTGCGAGAAAAAAGTCAGAATTGCGAGAAAAAAGTCAGAATTCTGACTTTATATCACACAATTGCGAGTTTATATCTCAGAATTCTGACTTTATATCAGATGTAAACTCGCAATTGCGAGATAAAAAGTGAGAATTCTGAGATAAAAAGTCGCAATTCTGACTTTTTTTCTCGCAATTCTGACTTTATATCACGCAATTGCGACTTTATATTTCGCAATTCTGACTTTATATCACGCAATTGTGAGTTTATATCTCAGAATTCTGACTTTATTGCACGCAATTGCGAGTTTATATCTCAGAATTCTGAGATATAAACTCGCAATTGCGAGAAAAAAAGTCAGAATTGCGAGAAAAAAAGTCAGAATTCTGACTTTATATCACGCAATTGCGAGTTTATATCTCGCAATTCTGACTTTATATCACGCAATTGTGAGATGTAAACTCGCAATTGCGAGACAAAAAGTCAGAATTCTGAGATAAAAAGTCGCAATTACTCTTTTTATTTTTTTTATTTAGTGGCGGAAACGGGCTTCCATATATATACGTACAGTGAGATTTAAAAAAAAAAAAAAAAAAAGTGGTAGGGACAATATCGACCCTGGCAAAATGTGGTGGGGACATCACATGTCCTACCTGCAAATTACGCCTGTCACATAACTACTCATCTACAAGAACTCTGCGTTCAGTGCTGGTAAAGTGTTCCATATGTAGGCTAGTCATCAATTTCTAGATCCTCTGATGCACTTATTGCCACTAGCAGATCCCTTATGTCGTCTAATCCAGATAACAGCATCACCAAACAAAACATTCCCTTCTACTTCATCTGCAAATGAAAGCAGTGCGTTTTTAACTTGATCAAGTCCTACAGCCATATTCATTCCCAAGGCTTGTTCGAGATGCATCGGCGTTGTGCAGGCCGATCGCATTATGCGTTTGGAGAGCATGTGACTCGTTATGCTTTTGAATCGCTCTCGCGGTACGTTGATGTCATACGCCGATCGGCCTGCACAGTGCAGATGCATATCGAACGTTCAGTTCACCTCGCCAGACCTAAGTAATTCATCCGAAAGGATTAGCCAATTAGCGCCAAGCACCGCCCACTGCCTGTTGATTGGCATTTGTGAAATGTCCTCTATTATTATGAAAAGAATCTTTGGGAAAATCGTGCTTTGGAAATACATGATTCGTCAAATAGGCGTCATTCGTAAATTCAGCATATAATTATGAGCCGAGCTCTAACTGTTCGCCATCAGTATTGTTCAACAACTGGTTCATTTCGATCACGAACGACATGTACCAGTTCGTTCAACTCGTTCACGAACGAGATCTTTCTCGTTTAGACTCAAATGCATCTCGGTCAGTGAAGGGCGTATTCGTTCAGTAAATCACACCAATTACATGCCCCTTCACAGCCCGAACTGGAATGATATTTGCTGACGTGACGCAAATGAGATCTACCAATACTGTCACATTTCTTTGTTAGTTTACAGTTCTTAGAGAAGTGCATGACTTGACTCATAATCAAAGTCATTTTGTTTAAAAGAAGAAAACTGTTAAAACAACTACGATAATAGTAAAAATAAATAGCCTACAAAATGCACACAAAACCAGTGCTTACAGTACTCTTGTACAGTAATAATTTAACCATCAGCTTGCGTTATTACACCGTTTTCATTACAATGGTAAAGTGTAAATTTCTTTCTTTGCTGCAGATATGCCAAACTACACGAGCCGAGCTCTAACTGTTCGCCATCAGTATTGTTCCAGAACTGGTTCATTTCGATCACGAACGACATGTACCAGTTCGTTCAACTCGTTCACGAACGAGATCTTTCTCGTTTAGACTCAAATGCATCTCGGTCAGTAAAGGGCGTATTCGTTCACTGAATTCAACAAATCACATGCTCTGTCACATCTCATTCTCGAAGGCTATTGGCTCGAGGTTTTGTCATTCTTTGACAGGAC
Organism: Mylopharyngodon piceus; assembly: GCA_039654765.1. NCBI lineage: Eukaryota > Metazoa > Chordata > Actinopteri > Cypriniformes > Xenocyprididae > Mylopharyngodon > Mylopharyngodon piceus. The sequence goes on from CM077443.1 coordinate 11,950,831, forward strand.
GAAACAGTCCACAGAGCTGCGCATGCGCTCGCTGCTAATAGCGCCGCGCTGCTGTGGAGGGAGGTATTTCAGTGAACGAGAAATATGAGTCAGTGGACTATGTGAACGAGAACGATTCGTTCACCTAAAAGATTCGTTCGAAAAGAACGATTCGTTCACGAACGTAACATCACTAAGCTAGACTTTCCGTTTGTAGCATTTCGTGCGTACAAGTTGAGCTGACTTCCTCTGACTAAAAACGCGCTAAACCACTCAGAATACCACATTTTCATATACAGTCTAATTGCCTTTCTTACTTGCAAAAACATATTTTCTACCGTAAATAGTTAACACTAGAATTGTGGTAAAATGTGAACTTAGAACTGGAACATACTGTTCATAAAGCCATATGAAACTGTTAAAACTCAATCAGAAACCTAATGCAGCCATTAGAGGGCAGTAAGTACTATGAACTGCAGATGCTACTGTAGAATGCATTGCACACATACACAATCAGTAACGTAAACAAATCTAAATCTACATACAGTTTCTCAGTAGGGGCTTACGAATGTTCTAATGAGAGAATGTTCCAGTGAGAGAGAGAATTCTCCTTAAGAATTCTCCTGAATTCTTTAAAGAACCCCATATTCAGAAGTAGCTTATCCAACTTTGTGCACGTCCACGTGTATGTAGGCCTATAGACCTTAATTCAAAGATTACAAAAAAAATTCAGTTTCAGAAATTCAAAATGAATAGTTTTTATAGTTACCTGAGGAATTGCAGGAATGGTCCTGTCACTGAGTCAACTTCCTCTTTCAAAACAGAGCTCTGTGTGTGCGCGTTTATAATAAATGCCTTGTAACGCAGTTGGGCTTGGCACAGATTTGGCTGCACACAGGTAATTTGCTCTTCTTTTCTCTGTTACTAACATCCTAAACTGTAGCACAGATATCAGATTGCACTAACAGTAATGATAGTAATGAGGATGATTATATAACTTAATCCTAGAATTAAAGATGTGCTGTTTTGAAATTGGATACGTGTGTGTGTGCGTGCATGTTTTACATCAAATGTTTCTTAAACAATCTTAAGTAAACAGTTCAGTTGTTTAAATTTATAAAATGTTAATACTCTGGTTGTGATATTTGACCAATATCTGATATTAAACTCACCTTTATTTCTATAAAATATTCATATCAAAATATGAGTGTGTATTTCTGAATGTGTGCATTTTTGTAAACAGTCACGTGTAGGTAGACTGTTTTAGTTATGACCTTAGTTTTTGTGTATTTGTGTGTGCTTTTTAATGTGTGTGTGTTTTAGCACACAAGCTGAATGGCCAGAAAATGTTTTAGTTATTATCTTGGTTTCATGAAGAACACCAATCTGAGCTTACTTCCCGTACTTAACCACAGTGAAGAAGAGCATTATTGTGTGCACTGAACGGACTATTGTTACTATTGTTACTTCTGATACTATCTTTCAAAGGTTGTGTGCTTTTAATGTGTGAGCTGTGGAACTTTTAGAAATGCTGTGCATCAGGTTTGGTGGCTTCATTGTGTGTGTTACAGTAATTTGGGTTGAGGCGGAAGAGATGTTTTTGCATTTCTGTAATTAGGGTCATAGCCTTACATCAGGGTTGATAGGATCATGGCTATAGATCATACAGTATGCTAAGCGTACTCCAGATTGTTGTTTTTTTCATTTGTGTAAAGTGGGTCGAACATTTTCCTTATTACAACTCAAAACTAATGATAAAAATAATTATCCTGAATAATATAATGAAGACAGCCAGACAGCTTTGTTTTATTTTCATTAACAAATTTCAAATTAGGAAATGTCAAGACTCAAGATGGTTTGAAACTGTGCCAGGAAAAATCTGATCCCCCTGTATTTCCAATATGTTAAAGAAACCACATGTTGTTCATTTGTTCTTTATTGTTTTTATTGGTTTATTGACTCATTTCGATAATTAATTTATTCATGTGTTCTGTGTCCTTTAAAGGTACACACACCACAATCCCAGAACATGGCATTAAAGGTAAATTTTGTGTCTGTGAGTGTATATGGTGTCTATGTGACAGCTGTTAAATAGCCATTCTATTGGGCCTGTATGTTAGAGAAGCTGTGCCATCAAGCCGAAATGTGCTTCATTTCTAGTTTTTGTAAATATTCTGTTCTACCACAAAGTTCTTGCTGAATATACACTACAGTTCAAAAGTTTGGGGTTGGTAAATTTTTTTTAATGTTTTTGGAGAAAGTGTCTTATGCTCTTAAAGACTGCATGTATTTGCTTAAAAATACAGTAATATTGTGAAATATTATTGCAATTTAAAATGACCGTTTTCTATTTGAATATGTTTTAAAATGTCATTTATTCCTGTGTTAGCAAAGCAAATTGTTTTATTCGAATAATAGGTTATGGTTTACTAAAGATCTTAAAAGGTGTTTAAATGAGAAAAAAAGCTGCCTTTTTAAATGGTGATAGGGAACTGGTTAGAGATAAAAGGAAGGAATTTAAGAGTCAAATAAAGAAAGCTAAACTAGCATATAAGGACAAGACTGAAAATAGGTTATATACAGGCAATGCTAAGAAGGCATGGGAAGGGCTTAATAGTATTATGGGAAGAGAGAAGAGGAAACAAGGTGCACTTTCTGTAGAAGATTTAAATGTTTTCTTCTTAAATATTCTGGCATATGAGCCTATTAAGCTTAAGGAATATAAAAATAGCAGCAAGTCTTGCTAGAATTAAGCCAAATAAAGCACCTGGCCCAGATGGGCTAAAGGGTCGTGTGTTAAAAGACTGTGCTTTTCAACTAACTGGTGTCCTTACCCGATTGTTCCAGCTCTTGTTAAATTGTAAGGTGGTTCCAAATTCATGGAAAGAAACAAAGATTGTTCCAGTACCTAAAATATCTAATGCCAATCAGTTAAAAGATTTTAGACCAATAGCTCTAACATCCATGTTGGGTAAATGTATGGAACGAGTAGTAACAAGGCATATTTGGAACAGTGTGGTTAAACATTTGGACCCCCTTCAATTTACCTATAGGGGAAAGAGGGGCACCGATGATGCTATTATAACCTTATGTGTAGTATTCAGCATACTACAAATTACGTTAGGATTTTATTTATAGATTTTAGTTCAGCTTTTAATTCGATTTGGATTGATATTCTTTTGCAAAGATTAATTAACTTAGGAGTGAATCGTGATCTTATTTGGTGGATTAAAGACTTTCTTTTAAATCGTCCTCAAAGAGTAGTTGTTAATGATATGGTGTCAAAGACAATCATTGTAAATACAGGAGTTCCACAAGGAACTATTTTATCACCCTTACTTTTTTCGTTGTATACAAATGAATTTAAGATCCAGGATTCATATTTTAACTTATTTAAATACGCGGACGATATGGCACTTGTTGGCTGGTTGAGTAAAGCTGGAACAGAAGGAGATACGCTGTATTATAGTTACATAAATTTGCTTCAAAACTGGTGTAAAGCAGTGCTCCAGACAAAAAAATTCATTAAGGAGCCATTGGCTCCTACAGGGGGAAAAAACAGGCGTCAAAAAAATTTTTTAAGAGCCACACAATTAATGAACTTAAATTTTTAAATCACTTACTTTTAGTCATCCTGTTGTGTTTATATATAAATCTCCCCTTTACAGTTTCAGAATTTTCATCTTGTGATTTTTCTGGGAAATGAATGTCACTATTTTCACTTAATACTATTATAGTTTCAGTTAATATTTTGAATCTGATTAGATTTTTATATTTTCTGTTTTCATTTTTCGTTAAGTTTTAATATTTTATTTTGTTTTGTTTTTAGTTTTATTTTTGGTTGTTTTTAAACATGGCTGTTTAGTTTTTATAAATTTTTATTTCAGTATTAACATTTATTTCAAGCAATGAAAAAATGTTTTTTAATGGTTTTAGTTAACTATAATCTTTATATTGAATAATATGCGTCAAATAATGTTGTTAGTCTTTCCTTCCTGAAGCTAAAACAGTTTACTTTGAATCAAATGAAAATAAATATAAATATATGGAAATAAATATATAAATATATTAAATTTGGTTTGTGTAACCAAATAACAAACAAGGGAAATTGATATACAATCGACTTTGATTAATGAACAGGCCAAAATACAGCGGGACTCTTATTTTGAAATGCATGTGCTTTCCTTTTGCTGCTTATTCAAGTTCAGATGAGGAAGATAAAAAAAAAAAAACTACGTTGTTACAAGCGTTACAACACATTACAATATGAATAATATAAAGTAAACTTTGTCATAATTGATCAGCATTAGTTCTTAAGCAATCGGTTGACTAATGTGCGCTAATCATTTATTGCGAGCTGCTCTGAAGCACTGCTGCGAGAGCCTGAAGAACGCGCAACAGCGCCATCTTTTGACTTTAAAATATGCAGCACTCACATTTAATGAAATTAATGTTAATAATCACATTAGGTAGTATCGCGATTTGTTTTTCCATCCACAAAATATAAGACGCCTTAAAATGATCATTAATACTCTTATTATACCATTTAAGGTACTGAAGACTTTTTATGACCTTAAATTGATCTGATGAGCATGAGCGGAGTGGAATAATGAAAGTGATCAGAGCATGACTGATTCAAAACGGTAAGCACGCGCTGCATTGTGTGTGTATCTGCAGTCTGCAGAGCCGGTTTCCACTTTTAAATGACGAATATAGACGAATTTATATGAAGAAATAGGCAGTTGTCTTCTTTACGCAGGAGCAGAACTGTGTGTTCAAATGCAGCTTTTTTGCACCGACGCGAGAAGACAACACAGTCGGCTTTTATCAATGCTAGTTCTCTGGCGTCTGTTTGGTATGTGATATTTTTCCCTACCCATTCATATTTTGAAACTTTAACACGCAGCATCTCATTTAATTACCTCAACACAACAAATGACGTGATAGGCTACTGGTCACAGAACACGCAAATAACATGCAAATTTTACAGTCATAACGTGTGAATTTGTATGGTCGCCAATGGCGACCTCAGCAAAAATATCATTCGCAAATTAATATTTTTAGTCGCAAATGCGACCGTTTTAGGCGCAGTCTGGAGCCCTGTGTAAAGTGAGTTCACTGGAGATAAATATGAACAAATCCAAGGAATTGATCATTAGTAGGAATAAAGTAGATATTATTGAAGGGTTAGAACCTTTGATACTTATGGATATCAAATAGAGATGGTTGGAAGTTTTAAATATTTAGGAACATTTATTGATAGTAAATTGACATTTGCTGGAATTGTTGAGTATGTTTTTAAAAAAGCAATGCAGAGATTATATCTTATTAGGAGGTTACAACATTTTGGTGTGTCAACATATTTTAGAGATGGTTTATAAGAATCTTGTCGAAAATGTTATATGTTTTAATATGTGGTATGGACTATTGCCAGTTAAAGAAAAGCAAAAACTGTGTTGAGTAGTTAAAATTGGTAGTGCAATTGTAGGACAACCACAAAGACAATTGAATGAAATCTATCAAACAAGAGTCAAACCAAAAGCACAGGTTATTATTGAAGATTGTTCTCATCCCTTGAATATTACATTTCAGCTTTTACCATCAAAGAGACGTTTTAGGCAACCTCAAGCAAGGAAAAGGGCGTATCAAATGTCATTTGTGCCAACTGCTGTTAGAATTTTAAATACTGGGATCTGAGTGTGAGGGGTGATTGTGTTACTTGTTGTCTTTTATGTGATTTGTGTGATGATATTAAATGTATTTTTGTGGTGAAGCCAAAGACAAATTTCCACTTGTGGACAATAAAGTGACTAAGTAAATATGCTGATTTGCTGCTCAAGAAACATTTATTAGTGTTGAAAACACTTAATATTTTTGTGGAAACCGTGATACATTTTTTCTCAGGATTCTTTGATGAATAAAACATTAAAAGAACAGCATTCATTTGAAATTTTTTTGTAACATTATTAAAGTCTTTCATGTCACTTTTGATTTAAATTTAAATCAATTTAATGCATCCTTAATGAATAAAAGTATTTTCCTATACTTACTGACCCCAAACTTTTAAACAATGGTGTATTTATTTATCATTTTCAACAACAGTTGTTTGTCTTCCAGCAGGAGGATGTATTGCGAGACATGCAGAAGTGTTTCAACAACCTGAAAGTCGAAGAAGATAAAAAAGAGACAGTCATTCAGAGAGAACGGTGTGTGCATGAAGCGCAACAAATAAATAAATAAATATATTATTATGTGAATAATGTTATTTTGTTTTGTGTGTTTACGTGAGCCTTCAGTGAAAGAGAAATTAGAATTATTCTGTTGTATTAATACAGTGTTTGTTTATGTTAGTGAGGACAGTATTGATATCCGATGTACAGAGTTTCCTGATTTCTCAGAGGAGTTCCATCAGATTGTTAAAGCTGGCTGGCTGGAGAAAACTCCTCCGAAAGGGTAAGAAAGAATGGAGACTCTCTTTTCTGAAATCCTATGGTTTTATTTATATTTATAATTGCTATATTAATTAAAGTGTTTTATAATTGTGTTTGTAATTTCAGTGGCAAGATTTACCAGCGTCGATGGGTGCAGCTGGATTCAGAATATATGAGATATTTTCAATCCATCAAGGTAAAATAAATGAATAAATCAATCAGTCAGTTTTTTTTCTGTATCCATACATCCATTTTGTAATCTTGTGAGTAAATACTTTACCATATCCTCCTGGAAATCAAGAAGGGATTTAAAGTCTTGAATAACATTAAGATCCTTCCATTCAGATTAAATATATAGATTTCCTTGTTCATCAAACACTTTCCTTTTCTTCTAGAATGACTATAAAAAGTCCTGCCTTGTTTTATTTACTTTAAGGAAGTTAGGTATTTACTGTAAAAACATGATAACCCAGGAAATGATTGGAATGGAGAGAGGGGATGATGATTATTACTAAATGATGACACACTAAAAACAAGAGGGTATGAAAGCTGGAATGTATACCTGCCTTTTGGTTTCGGTCACAAAGATTAAATCTAGACTTAAAGTTTTTGGAATTTAGAAAGTCCATTAATTTTTCTGATGTTTTTAGAAACCTTAGCACTTAAAGTGTTCGGAGTGAGGCTGTAAAAAAGAAAAAGAAAAAAAAAGAAAGAAAAAAAAGGCATATATTGAAAGTTGTACACTCGCTCTGAGATAATAATCAAAATAATAATTATCAAGAATGACATTTTTCTCCACTGCCAGTCCTCTGCACTCCAACTCTCATTTTTTATTATTATAATTGTTACTACTACTGTATCAGTGCTCTATAACTCTGTAAATTTTGGCCGATACTGTTTATCTGGTAATTATTTTCATATTATGGCAGATAACCATTAAATGGCCAGTATTAAAATTGTTTTAACTAAATAAAAAAACAAAAACAAAAAAAAACACTGTAAACTAAAATATAATTTTAAATACTGCTGAATTTAGGTACCACCACATTATAGTGTACAATATGAAAAATTTATATTCATTTTGAGATTTGCATGTGTGTGTTTTTAAAAATGTATTGAGATGATTCCAAAGGTAAATGAATAGTAAAAATAAGGGGAACAATTAAATGTCCAAATATACTATATGTATCCCTGATCTGTTTTGTTTTTGTATGTATTTATTGTGTATAGCATTTATTGTTTACAGTATAGCAGTGTTCATTGTGTGCCTTTATTGTCCTGTTTGCAGACCCTGTGAAACAACATTTCAATAAACTTGACTCAGCTGTAATACAGAGTGTTAAAGAATTTCTCTCTCTGTGTGTGACAGGAGGTGTACTCTAAAAGGATGGTGTCTCTGGGATCTGTCGATAAGGTGGTCAGTGTCGGAGATTTGCGATTTGAGCTCCACAGTCAGAGCCGAACTTTCCTGTTTCGAGCAGAAAGCACTCGTACGTATTTGTCAATATTTTCTCCTGACCACCTCACAGAATGTCTCTGACACATCTTTTTGTTTTTACATTCAGGCTGTGAATGATTTTCATACATTTATACTGCATGCGTTTTTTTACAGAGGAAAGAAATGACTGGGTGTGTTGCCTTGAAAAGATTCTGAGTGATCGCAAAAATAGTCTGGAGCCCCGGAATCTGTTCTTTAAGAACGGAAGTGTGAATATTAATTTCGAGGGCTACCTGGAGATGTTGTCACCACGCACCAAAGTCTACACACTTATCAGCAGGGACAAACTGTTCCTCTTCAGGAGCCACGAGGTGTGAATCTGAATGTGAATAATTGTCTTTCTAAATGTTTTGATGGGTTTATTTGATAGACTAGTTGTGTGTTTTGTATATAGGAATATTTTCAGGGTGTAGGCATCACTGACATAGACATGCGAATGGCCAATGTGAGAGAAGGAGAAAACAAGCGCTCTTTCACGCTCACCACTCCATACAGAACGTTCAGGTAAACACTGCAAATTTTCACTTTTTGTGCACAAAAATGGGAAGCATTTGTTCAATAGTGTTATTTTAGTATTATTTATATGCTATTATAGTTTTTATGAATATTTTTAATAAGCTTTTATTTTTATATTTTCAAGTTTCAAGTTTTTTCAAAAAATATTTGTATCAGGCCTGGCGCCACGGACCACAATTTGAACCGAGGGGGAACCCCCAACCCCACACACCCCCTCCCCCCGGACCACAATTTTATTTTATTATTGGTTTAGTGAGATTTATACATGAAACAGGTGAACAAACAGCCAGTGTAACAAGGAAAACTGGTTTTAAGGATTTTTACTGGAACACTGATAAGGAATATTGTTTTTTTTTTAGTGCGTACCATTCAGAGAACATGATATTTTGAGAGGAACAATGCAGTGTCATAGTTTTCTTCAAACAAATTCACTGAACTATGAATGTCACAAACAATGTGCTTTACATGTGAAGGTCCATCAGGGCTTCAAGGATGGCATATTACATAACTTTAATCAGTGTTTTTTTTTTTTACTTGATTAAGCAAAACAGACTGATAAAACTGTGAGCTCACTACATCAATTAAAAACTGCTTTAATTTCATTTGCTTTGTTTGTAGTTTTGTGGTGAATTCAGAGAGTGAGAAGGTGAAATGGTGTGAGTTACTTAATGAGTGTGTGAGTCGCTCTCTGTCATGTGATGGAGTGTGTGAGAGCATTTGGCGCGTGCCAACAAACCGTTTGTGTGCGGACTGCAGCTCTTCGATGCCGGAGTGGGCGTCAATCAACCTGTGTGTTCTGCTGTGTGAAAAATGTGCAGGTACACAAACACTTTCACAAATATTAACAAATGACAGCAGCTGTATGTGCTGTTTATGTCTGCTCATAAATGTGTACACATTTGTGTGATAACAGGTGTGCACAGAAGCCTGGGCCAGAACGTGTCAAAGGTTCGCAGTCTGAAGCTGGATGAACGAGTGTGGACTGATGACCTTATCAGGGTACAATGAATATGATGCATCCAGTCTATATGCTGCCTCAGTTACATCTGAGAGTTATATTCATGCTTTGGCAGTTGCAGTTGTGCCTTTCTCATTCTGCATGATGTCTGATAATCTCATTTTTCATTACCAGGTTTTTCTGCTGCTGGGTAACGGCAAAGCAAATCAGTTCTGGGGAGCGAATATTCCCCCGAGTGAAAGTCTCTGTGTGAACGCTAACAGCGAGCAACGTCTTCAACACATCACAGCAAAATACAAGGATGGAAAATATCGCAAATACCACATACTCTTTGGCCAACAGGAGGCGCTCAACAAAGTTAGTCAATTTGATCTAAATGCCAAATAAATTACATTAAATGCACGTCAAATGAATGTTCTCCTCTCTCATGTCTGGTTTTTCTGGGTTTCTTAGGCTCTGTGTTCAGCGGTGCAATTTGCTGATTTGTTGGAGACTCTCTCGCTGTTGAATTGTGGGGCGGATATCAACTGCCACACTGGTATCCCACAATTCCCTTCTCCACTGTCTCTGGCCAAACACAGTGGCCAAACAGTACAAGCAGAGCTACTTATGCAGAACTTGAACTCAGGTGCACAAATACACACAAAACATACAAAACCCTAGTGTACATGTGTTTAGATACACAGGTTCAGAAGTTTCATGGGTTCAGCTTTTTTGGCGAAACTCATCTTGTTTTGTTCTTCATCAGAGACTTTTACGCCAGTGGTTAAAGATGTGTCCATTCGATCCCATTCTGGCTACCTTTTTAAGACCGCCTCATCAGCTCGGCCAATCACAGACCACAAAACCAAAGCAGGTGTGTGGAGCACTAGTAGTTTTATAGGTTTGTTAAATTGCTGTATGATGACTGGCCAATAAATCTCAGTGATAAAATAGCCTTGTGTGTTTGTGAGGATGTGCTTGACTTCCAAAATTAGACTAAAATTAGACTTTCATATCATGAAAAGTCATGAATTAACATTTATAATTACTTTTAAATTATATGAACCTTTATATTGTTTTAGGAAATTTTCAAATGTAATGGCCTACTGTAGGCTTTAGCAATCTACAAGTTTTCATGGCGAGTGTGTGTGTGTTTGTTTGTGTAGATTTCTCTCAGCGTTGGTGTTGTCTTGGTGATGGAATGTTTAGCTACTTTAAGAATGAACAGAGCCACAACAAGTGTGGTGGCATGAAGATCAGTGAAATCATCTGCCTCTCTGTCAACAGCCCAGGGAAACATGGGTAATAAACCCTCACATTCAACCTTAATTGAGTTTACATTTACCACATGAATCTCTTTGTGCACCATATTTATCATGTCCTCTCTGATTGGCTGGCAGCTATGAGCACACCTTTGAGCTGTACTCTGAGGAGGGGAGAGTCTACCTGTTTGGAACCGATGATGGCAGCATTGCCAAGAACTGGATTCGGGCTATTGCCATGGTGATCAACTTTTTTACCATAGTTTGTTTGAAGATACCATATTGTGAGGACAAACAAGAGCTGTAGAATTAACATTAAGCCGTAAAGACATTTATAATGTTATAAAGATTTCACAGTTTACACAAAAATATTAAGCAGCACAACTGTTTTCAACATTAATAATAATAAGAAAAGTTTCTTCCCCATCACAGAAATAAATTACATTTTAAAATATGTTTAAATAGAAACAGTCATTTCAATTTGGAATATTTTACAATATTACTGTTTTTACTGTATTTTTATCAAATAAATGCAGCCTTTCTAAATGTTCATCTCTACATCCTTGCAGTCTTCCGTGCATTGTTCTATAAAGCTGCTTTATATGCAAATATCATTATGAAATAAAATGTTTCTCTTATATTCTAATATATTGGCATAGGAGACAAATGAACTGACCCTCTTCCTTCTTATTTAGGCTGTGCTGCCTCCTGCACTGTTTGATGTGTGTGGAAACTGTGATCGTCTGGGTCGTCTGCGCTGCACCGAGGGCAGCAATGGCATTGGTTGGTTTTGCCTCAGCGGTTTCAAACTGCAGGTTTTACTGAAAGACAACGTACAAACAATCGACCTGCGCAAGCTGCTCACACTCAGTGAGTTACAGCACACCCACACAATCATGTGCTGATCTGAGACAATATGAAAATGTATATTTCCTATATGTTATGCGTGTGTGTATGTAGCTCTCTGTGACAGTTCTGGCTCTATGGTGCTGGTGTGGCGGGGTGGACCCCTGCATTTGCTGGCTGACCGCAGGCCTCATTTTGTGGGCTGGCAGACCTACATTCAGCAGAAATCTGGTGCTGGAGATCAGCCGCTATCCCAGCAGCAGCTCACTGACCTGGGTGTCCCCGTGACTATTGACCGCTGCCTGGACCATGTAACACGTTATGGTATACAAACACACATTCACATTTCAGAAGAAAGCACAAACATTCTGTTATAGAAATGTAAAATTACAGTTGAACTAAATTTTTACATTTTATAAAGTAAAACTGAGAGAGCCACAATGCTACACTGCTGTTGTTGTTGCCGGAATGTTGCTATGCAGGTATTCTTTGAATGGAAGTTGCGCTAGTCTATTCTTTCCCTGTTATGATGTATATTTGACTGATATATATCTATATTTCTTGTAGTCCTGCCCTACATTTTTTCTTGTAGGGCAGGACCACAAGAAATATAGATATACTTGATTTTGTCTATTGGACAATCATTGTGGTATGTGGTATCTGTGATCTCATGTGAGTGACAGGTTGACAAAACGTCATCAGAGAAGAGAAAAGATGTCGTTGCAAGAGGGAGGGAAAGTGATTTTAATTAACGATTACAAGGGCACATGAATGTAAAAAAGAACTTACTGTATTATGTAGAAGAGTATTGTGAGAAAAAGATCGAGTGAGCGAGTTTATTACCTGCATTCAGATTTAGCATTTTCCTTCAGGTCATTCCTATGTTCATAATAAAAAATCTGTTTAAATTATGTATTATCCTGTCCTTTTAACAGTTAAGGGGTTTTCCCATGACTGACAGCGCTAGTCAAAGCATTTGTCAGTTGCGTCTTGTCCCATGTTCACAACAATTCAGTCTTTTCAATGTAAAAGTCTTCACTACTGACTGACACACTCATAAAGACAGTCTTTGCTGCCATCTACTAGTGTAATAATGTAACTTCTGTTGCTGTTCACGGTCAGGGACTATTTTTTTCTGGTGGAAGGAATGCTTTTGTGAAAGTTTACTTCATGAAAGTTGCATTGATACATATTTTTGGCTTTAATATTTGTATTGTGTGGTAACCGCTTTGCGTCGTGCCTAACACAGCCGTGACTTATTCACGAAACAGCACAGCCTCTCATAACTTACTGCTTACTTATAGCATACTCAACTAGATACAATTATTTTTCTTCATGCTGCCACCAAGTAAATCACAGTCCTAAAAGTAGGTAATTAGAAATTTCTAAAATAAATGCCAAGATTTTGTGTACGGGTCATTGACAAATAAAGCTTCAAAAAAGGTGTTTTTTTAAAAAAAATCTTTTTTTTTAAAAAACTGTTGTAATGCATATTTCTGAGTCATGAACAATGTTTTTAAACAAGTTGTTAAATAACATTTCAAAGTGTTTAAAAACATTTTTTGACTGTTTTTATGTCAGGCGGTACAACCAAATAGTTGTATGTATATACTGTAGTTGTACCACCTGACATGGAAAGTGTACCAACCTACCCATACTTGAAATTAGCAGTTTTTACCAGTATTTGAGAGAGATATACAAACCTTTTTACTCTGCCACAAGGATCAATTGGGGTACTCTAGATGATACATTATCATGTTTACTGTTATTACCTTGTCAATTCATAATAAAAGAGCCATGTTTGCAGTTGTGCCACCCTGACATTTGAGAATATACAAATTGCTGGACAAAAGTTTTTCAATGATCTCAACAGTGTTAAAACTACTGATATTTATAAGATTTGTTTATATGAAAGGTTTCAAACCTAAAATGATGTCATAGTATTTAGTTTTTAATTTTTTATTATTAAGACACAGTTTTAAATAGTTTTCTTAGTCTGTTCATTTGTTCAGATAGTTACACTACCTGACATTTTGGGGTTTTAGTTAACAAAACATAAAATAATATGTATTATTTAAATGTATTAAAAATGAATTCAAACTAAATAGGTTTTATAGAATAAAGTGATATATGTCATGAATTTACCAAATTATTTTAAAAGGAAATAATGCAGACACAAAAATATGCATGTCATGTCATTGACCCATATGCAAAACACAATCATAATGTCACATTTATTTTTTTCAGGACTGTTGTCATCAGGAATCTACCGAAAGAGTGGCATTAATTCTCATGTGACCAAACTGCAAGAGAGGTTTCAGAACGATGCACGAAGTGTAACGTGGTGTGAGTCTGAGTATTCTGTGGATGATGTGGCTAACACGCTAAAACGATTTCTCAGGGAGGTCAAAGACGGACTGTTTAATGGACAAGAGAACAGCGACAGCTGGCTTAGAGCTGCAGGTGAATTCAAATTGGAGTAATGTAAGATGAGATGTTTAATACTGCTCAGAAAGTGGGTGTAGCCCAACACTACTGTAAGCAAGTACTTTTTTATTTAACACTCTGCAGGTCTGGAGGACAGAAGTGAGAAGATTCATAGATACCAGATTCTCCTCTCAAACCTCCCAGATGTTAACAGAGAAACACTCAGAGTCCTCATACACCATCTGGTTTGGTATGTTATAGGACATGTGACCTGCTCAGCTGTCTAAAAGCTACAAAGTACTAACCAAACCACTATAAAACAATAGTTCCCATTCAGTCGGTCACGTTCGACGTACGTCGGACAGACCGACGAATAGGAATCTCGCTAGAGAGGCCAATCTACTTCGAGTGTAACTACAACGAGCCAATGCACATTGGCATGCAATCATATGCATCAGCTGCTCGCCTCGCAGCGCGGGTATAAATGAGCAGCAGGTGCGTTGCATCTTCAGCTTTTCGCTTCGGAGCCGAACCTTTTTGGGTGTCTACGGAGTGTGTAATTAAAAGAACGAGCCTTTTGAAACTGCTCTTCGTTGGTGCAGGCGGACAGCACTGCAGCGGGGTCGATCTCTCTTTTTTTTTTGTTTTGTTTGCCTTCGTTGTGCAGCATTTCCTGAAGAGCCGTTCTCACGGCTGGTAAACGGTGCGCTGTTGAGCGCTGAAAAGCTGTTTTGACAGCTGGTAAGAGAGCGGCTTCAAGGAGAGAGTGCACACGACAGGCTGCACTTTCCCTGTCTGTGCTGCAGCGGCCATTCCCCTGCGTGCTTCAGCACTTAAAGGAGCAGTCCCTAAAAGAGCTTACACAAGTAGATTCGCGTCTTTTTAAAGATGTCGTTCTACTTGTGTGTTTCTGGATGCGGTCGTTATCTGTCACCGCGGGATGGTCACCAACGCTGTATCACGTGCCTGGGCTTAAAGCACGCTGAGGCAGCGTTTGTGGACGAGTCATGTACCCATTGTGGGAAGATGACCGTCTCGGAGTTGCGATCTAGACTCCAGTTCCTGCAAAGGGGCGGAGTCCCGGTGCCGCTGCCTCGTTCCAATCCTCCTCAGAGGGTTGCTTCGGGCAGCGGTGCTGGTGATCTGAGGATCACGGTGAGCGCGCTTCCTTCGGGGAACCAACCCCCTAGGAACCCTCATCCCTCCTGCACTCCGCAGCCAGTAGAGCTGCCGGGGGAACGTGGTGGACCACCCCAGAGGTGTGTACCATCCGTATCCTTCGGAGCTCCCCAAGATGATAGAATGTCGATCGCTGCATCGGAGGGTGAGCCTGATATTTCGGGGGATGATGATTCGGCGCAGCTGCCTCCTTCGGGGGTGACAACTGTGCCCGATTCGGACCCGGAAATGATGGCTATGCTTTCCCGGGCCGCCAACAGGGTTGGGCTCGTGTGGAATCCTCCACCGTGTCCCGAACCCTCGAGGTTGGATGATTGGTTTCTCAGTTCCTTTCTTCCCGGAGGTGCATGAAGAGCTCACTGGCACATGGACGGCACCTTTTACTGCCCGAAACCGTGTCGGTGGGTCCTCCTCCCTCACCACCCTTGATGGCGGGGCGGCTAAGGGTTATACGCGCATACCCCCTGTGGAACGGGCCGTTGCTATGCAACTGTGCCCTAACTCCACCTGGCGGGGGGAGCCGTCTCTCCCTTCCCGGGCCTGTAAGTACTCGTCGGATCTTACCGGCAAGGCTTATCAGGCCTGTGGGGAAGCCGCCTCTGCCCTGCACGCTATGGCGTTGCTGCAGGTCCATCAGGCCAAGGCACTGAAGGACCTGCACGAGGGTGGTCATGATCCACAAGTTCTCCAGGAACTTCGTGCCGCGACGGACCTCGCGCTTCGTGCGACGAAGGTTACGGCGCGGTCAGTGGGTCGTGCGATGTCCACATTAGTGGTCCAGGAGCGCCATCTCTGGCTGTGTCTCGCGGACATGAGGGATACCGACAAGGTCAGGTTTCTTAATTCCCCCGTGTCCCAGACCGGCCTCTTCGGCGACGCGGTCGAGAACTTCGCCCAGCAGTTCTCGGCTGTACAGAAGCAGTCTGAGGCCATCAGTCACATCCTGCCGAGGTGGTCTGCTGCTGCACCTCCACCGCCCGCAGCACCTCAGGCTGCTCCCGCGCCCCAGCAGCAGCCCTCATCTAAGCGGCGCCGTGGAGCCGGTCGCGGTCAGGGTGCCCAGCCCGTCCAGCCCGCCCCCAAGAGGAAGGGTGGCAAGGCCAAATCCAAGAGGCCCTAGGACGGGCGACCCGGAGATGGATGGGACTGCTCTTCGGGAGATGGTGACCGCACCACTCCTTCCCCCGGAGGAGGGCCGGGTGGAGAATCTTTTGTTCCCTTTTGTTTCTGTTCCGCCGCTGGCCCTACAGCCAGCGGTACCCAAATTCTCAACAAAAGAGCAGTTTCCTTCATCTCCGGGTCCGAAGAGGGCGCGGAGAGCAGTGGGAGGGCAAGAACCTCACCACTCTCATCCCCCTCTTCTGTCGCCAGCGGACAGCAGCGAGCAGCGGGCAACCAAAGCCTCGACTGCTCCCTCTGTCCATCCGTGGAACCAGGTAAGTGTTGCACACCACACTGTGACGCCGCTTCGGGCCGCCTCGCAAAGAGAGCCCCCCGGGCAGCGTCCCTGTGTTCCATCTCGCTGCCCCACTGCGGGTACGCCTGCGGTCCCTTTGGTCCCGCTTGTACGGTCTCTGGGAGCCTGGTTAGCGCTCCCCAGTCCGTCTCGCTGGCTCATTCGGACCGTCAGGCTCGGCTATGCGATTCAGTTCGCCCGGTGTCCCCCCAAGTTCAGGGGCGTCCACTTCACTGTAGTGAAAGCTGCCGATGCCCCTGTCTTGCGTGCGGAGATCGCGGTCCTACTGGCGAAGGACGCGATAGAGCCGGTCCCTCCAGCCGATATGAGGTCAGGGTTCTACAGTCCCTACTTCATTGTACCCAAAAAGAGCGGTGGGTTACGGCCTATCCTGGACCTGCGAGTTTTGAATCGGAGCCTTCACAAGCTACCGTTCAAAATGCTCACGCAGAAACGCATTTTCGAGTGCATCCGTCCCCAGGATTGGTTTGCAGCGATCAACCTGAAGGACGCGTACTTTCATGTCTCGATTCTTCCGCGACACAGGCCATTCCTGCGTTTTGCGTTCGAAGGTCGAGCATATCAGTACAGAGTCCTACCCTTCGGGCTGGCCCTGTCTCCCCGCGTCTTCACGAAAGTCGTGGAGGGAGCCCTTGTTCCCATGAGAGAACAGGGTGTTCGCATCCTCAACTATCTCGACGACTGGCTCATTCTAGCTCAGTCGCGGGATCAGTTGTGCGATCACAGGGATCTGGTGCTCAGTCACCTCAGCCAGTTGGGTCTTCAGGTCAACTGGGAGAAGAGCAAACTTTCCCCTGTGCAGAGGATCTCTTTTCTCGGTATGGAGTTGGATTCGGTCGAACAGATAGCACGCCTCACAGAGGAACGTGCTCAGTCGGTGTTGAACTGCCTGAATACGTTCAACGGCAGGACAGCGGTTCCACTGAAATTCTTTCAGAGGCTCCTGGGGCATATGGCGGCCGCAGCGGCAGTAACCCCGCTCGGTCTGCTTCATATGAGACCGCTTCAACACTGGCTTCACGGCCGAGTCCCGAGATGGGCGTGGCAACGCGGCACGTTCCGGGTGGCAATCACTCAGGAGTGCCGCCAAGCCTTCAGCCCGTGGTCGGACCCCTTGTTTCTTCGGGCAGGAGTGCCCCTGGAGCAGGTGTCCCGGCATGCTGTGGTATTCACAGATGCCTCTGCCACTGGCTGGGGTGCCACGTACAACGGGCATGCAGTGTCAGGGGTGTGGACGGGCCCCCATCTGCATTGGCACATCAACTGCCTCGAGTTGCTGGCAGTACGCCTTGCTCTGAGCCGCCTGAAAGGGCCGCTACGGGGCAAGCATGTACTGGTCCGTACGGACAACACTGCGACCGTTGCGTACATCAACCGTCAAGGTGGTCTACGCTCCCGTCGCATGTCGCAACTCGCCCGCCATCTCCTCCTCTGGAGTCAGAAGCATCTGAGGTCGCTTCGTGCCATTCAACCGTGTGCTCAACCGTGTGGCCGACGAGCTATCACGAGCTGCGCTGCCAGGAGAGTGGCGACTCCACCCCCAGGTGGTCCAGCTGATCTGGAGAGAGTTCGGAGAGGCTCAGGTAGACCTGTTTGCCTCACCAGAAACCTCCCACTGCCAGTTGTTTTACTCCCTGTCCGAGGGAACACTCGGGACAGATGCACTGGCACACAGCTGGCCCCGGGGTTTCCCCCAGTGAGCCTACTGGCACAGACCCTGTGCAAAGTCAGGGAGGACGAGGAGCAGGTCCTGCTAGTTGCGCCCTATTGGCCCAACCGGACCTGGTTCCCAGAACTCTCACTCCTCGCGACAGCCCCTCCCTGGCCCATTCCTCTGAGGAAGGACCTTCTTTCTCAGAGACGGGGCACTCTGTGGCACCCGCGTCCAGACCTCTGGAAACTCCATGTCTGGTCCCTGGACGGGACGCGGAGGTTCTAGGTGACTTACCCCCCGAGGTACTTAACACCATCACTTCGGCACGTGCACCGCCTACGAGACGTGCTTACGCCTTGAAGTGGAACCTGTTCGTCGAGTGGTGCTCTTCTCGCCGAGAAGACCCCCGAAGATGCTCGATCGGAGTCGTGCTTTCCTTCTTGCAGCAAGGGTTGGAGCGTAGGCTGTCCCCCTCCACCCTCAAAGTCCATACTGCTGCTATCTCCGCATACCACGACCACATAGATGGCAAGTCTGTTGGTCAGCACGACCTGGTCGTCAGGTTCCTTAGGGGGGCGAGACGGTTAAATCCTCCTCGTCCTCCCTCCATACCCTCTTGGGACCTTGCTCTGGTGCTAAGAGCACTTCAGATTGCTCCCTTTGAGCCCTTGCAATCAGCAGACTTAAAGATTCTGTCTATGAAGACTTTGCTGCTGGTTGCATTGGCCTCCATCAAGAGGGTAGGGGACCTGCAGTCATTTTCGGTCGACGAATCATGCCTAGAGTTCGGGCCGGGTGACGGCCACGTGGTACTGAGACCCCGGCCTGGCTATGTGCCCAAGGTTCCTACCACTCCCTTCAGGGACCAGGTAGTGAGCCTGCAAGCGCTGCCCTCGGAGGAGGCAGACCCAGCCCTGGCTTTGCTCTGTCCAGTTCGCGCCTTGCGACTGTACATAGACAGAACTCAAAGCTTCAGGACCTCAGACCAGCTCTTTGTCTGTTACGGAGGCCAGCAGAAAGGGAAGGCTGTCTCCAAGCAGAGGATGGCCCACTGGATAGTGGATGCCATCGCCCTGGCTTACCAAGCTCAGGGCGTGCCCTGCCCGCTCAGGTTGCATGCTCACTCCACGAGAGGTGTCGCATCCTCCTGGGCGCTGGCTCGTGGCGCCTCGCTGACAGACATTTGTCGAGCTGCGGGCTGGGCGACACCTAACACGTTCGCTAGATTCTATAGCCTTCGTGTCGAGCCGGTCTCCTCCCGTGTTCTCACCTCAGGTCAGAGGCACGGAGAGGCCCCGGCTTAGTGTCGGCTTGCTGCGTTACACGCGCTTTCTCCAGAGAGTCCCTACAAGGCAGACCCTGTTGAGTCCTCCGATCTCCCTTCGGCAGCCGACGTGGCGGAGCATCTGGCGCCAGGCCTATACTCCGTTGCATCCTTGAGAACCGGATTTAGGCTGGGTTCCATATGTGTGACCCTACGGGGATCCCATATGGTTGGTTCCACGGTTGCTCCTAAACGAAGCCCGTGTCTTCCCTCTGGGAGAACCCACCTCTCATCGAGTTGGAGTCACCCCAGTACTTCCATATGTAGTACAGCCCTACGGGGTTAGTCCATATGTACTTCTCCACATAACTCCTTCGAAGGATGTGGCTTCCGCAGTGTTCCTTTCCCAACGGAAGGGTACGCTTTCCCAGCGTTATCCAATAGTCTCACTGAGTGGGTTTTGGGGAACAGCAGTGATCGACACTCTCTGTGTTAGCCCTGTCCCACCGTCCTTAGGCAAGGGGGTTCAGGTGGCTTACTACAGAGCGCTGGAAGGGGGCAGCTCCTGTGGCGCTTTGGTAGGGATTCCTATTCGTCGGTCTGTCCGACGTACGTCGAACGTGACCGACTGAATGGGAACGTCTCGGTTACAAAGGTAACCCTCGTTCCCTGAAGGAGGGAACGGAGACGTACGTCCCGTCGCCACAGTCCCTGTACCCCGCTGATGCTGCCGCCTATCTGGTTCGGCTCCTCAGCGAAAACCTGAAGATGCAACGCACCTGCTGCTCATTTATACCCGCGCTGCGAGGCGAGCAGCTGATGCATATGATTGCATGCCAATGTGCATTGGCTCGTTGTAGTTACACTCGAAGTAGATTGGCCTCTCTAGCGAGATTCCTATTCGTCGGTCTGTCCGACGTACGTCTCCGTTCCCTCCTTCAGGGAACGAGGGTTACCTTTGTAACCGAGACGTTTTCTTTCTGATAACCTCTTTCCCTAAGACTAGATAGGAGTGTTTAATTCTGTGACTATGACTAGTTGATTTGAATTGATCATGAGTATGTAGTTATTGTTAGTAGTACATCAAAAAACTTGACCTGAAATTTCTGCTTTGTCAGCGTTCAGCACCTGTCTGATGAGAATCAGATGACTATACGAAACCTTGGTATCGTATTCGGTCCAACACTTTTTCAGACAGATGGAACAGATATCACAGCATCTCAGGTGGTGGAGGAATTGATCCAAAACTACTGCAGCATTTTTAATGTGAGTCTGTTTTTAATGTTGGTACTAATCGTATTAGTTAGTTACATTGATGATTGTTTGATGCTACATTGATGCTACATTGTAACTTTTTTTTTAAATAATAATAAAAAACAAAATGTAGAAAAAAATCCTAACTATGTCTTTACCCCAATATATCATTAATTAAATCATTTAAAATTTAAATAATGATTAAAATTTTAGGGTTGTTGGGACAGATTTTGCGGGAAATTGCATACATGCAGTATGTCATTCATCCATGCATGTCGCATCATACTAATATGGTTTTTAAAAAACTCATTCTTTTAATGAAGTCTCTTAAAGTTGAGAAAAATGTAAAAGGTAATTCTATTGTCACATACTATATGAGTCTCTATTTAGCGTTGTGTGAATGTCTTTTCCCCCCTTTATCTTTGGAGCTTTTGTCTTTGGTGCCTGTTTTTTGTTTACAAGTTCTTTAATATTAATAATAATAATAATAATAATAATAAAAACACAACAAACAAGAAAATTCGACCATGGGTCACTGAAAACGGCAAACCTTCAATAAATCACCCGTTATAAAAACAAACAAACAAACAAAAAACACATGATTTATTTTTCCATCCGTTCTGATGAGATGTCCTGTATCTAAGTGTACAGCGGTGCCTCAGATCACAACCGAAATACAACTAAAACAATCTTCTTTCACAAGACGTGTGCAGTTTTATTTTTTATTTTTTAAAAGTTACACAGTGTGGCTTTAATTGTATTAACTGATGCACTTATGAATTAAATATTAATTAAAAATATTTAGAATATGCTGTTAATAAACTGAAGAATGATGACTGAAATGAAGCTTCTGTCGCAGGTCTCAGAGTCTGACCTTCAGAGGCAGCTAAACATGACGTCTGACGTCCTGAATAAACACAAGTCACAGGTCAGAGTTCACAGGACATCAGCATTTACAATATTATGTTAAGGGCATTTTTAAATGCTGGTAGTAATGAGTTATCTGCGTAAAGACCTTCTCATGTTGATTTGAATTATTTAACATTATTTGAATTATTGTATTTTGGAGATCTTAGACGTTGATTGCCTAATTGATTATATTTCAGAGGACCTTGAGTCGAACTCCATCCAGCACCATTTGTGCTGTCTACCTGGAGAAGAAAGAGGAGGGTGCAGAGGTGCTCGTTCAGGTGGACACTTAATCTTAACTGAAATTTATGTACTTAAGTACTTTAAATGTGTGGACTACATCTAAGTTTTCTTTGTGTGTACTGTATGTGTTAGGTTCCAGCGGATATGACGGCATTCAAGTTGGTTTCTGTTGTTCTGGAGCAAAAAGGAATTCAGCAAGCCAATGAAGAGCTCTGGAGCTGCTATGAGATTCTAGAGAAAGAGGACATGGGTGAGATTTGATCCTATTCTGGAAGTGGCACTGATCAATAACACATGAAAATAGGAATGACCTTTCTGTTTTTTAATATTTTAGTTGTTTTTCTGATTGAGTCATTCATTTAGTTTCATCATGATTTGCTTTACTTGTATTGACACTGCTTTAGTTCTGTGTTAAGAGGCAACAATTACTGATTACAAATACAAATATGACACCTAAATGAATCTAGATAAACAACAAACAATTGTCATCTTTTGGGCCAGTGCAATAGGGAACAATGACACATTTCCTCCAACATTCTTGGCTTAAATTAAAAGTGCATTTTTACAACATAGTTGTTGTTTAATTTATCTAATATCTAATATTCTGTAGTACCAAAACTGTACTTTCTCTTTTGAACACGACTCTGAATGTGGTAACTTGACTTTGTGACTGTTTGATGATTAAGAAATTCAGTGGGTTGAATGTATTTATTGTATTTTGATGAGTGGGGTTTTACTTTATTTTATAATAGAGAGAACACTGCATTACCAGGAAAGAGTGCTGCCACTCTATTTCTCTCTTAGTTGTCACTGCCACCTGCTGATTAAGAGGAATCACTACATCATCGGCATCATGAGGTACCTGGGTATGTCTCGTCACACAAACACCAATGTGTCTTTGACAATCATTTTTATTCATCATAGATGATAAGAAGGGTGAATAAATTCAGTGTGATACATCACAAAATATTCCAAAAATATTGAAAAATACACATAAAATACACATTTAAATTCACGTTTACAATGTTAATGTATCTGTTTGCATTCAGAAATATTAAATAAATTAAAACTATCCGATATTGTAGCTTCTAGGGTGCTTTTTAAGTATACACTTTAATTTTGTAAAGAAATTCATATTTTGGCTAAATGTTTCTGTCTACAAAACTTTCATATATTTAGCCATACACATTTTGCTCAAAAACATTAAAAAGGTCACAAGAAACATTTTTATCTAAATTCCAAATAAAGTGTGTCCTAACTTTTGACTGGTAGTGTAGTGTACATAATATGGTGCAATAAAGAATGCACAACAAAAGTGAATAAACAACTACAACAAACTACATCCTACATACTACTAGTAGTACATACTACTAGCCTAGTGCATTAACATTGGTTAAGTTGTTTTAGGAGCAGTGCAGTAGTTGTTTGCTAATTTGTGTGTGTGTGTGTGTGTGTGTGTGTATGTGTGCAGAGAATAAGGTGAATTTGTGTAAAAATGGGCCATTGCGTGTTTGTGAGCTTAAAAGCGAAAGTAGCAGAAACTTCCACCTTCGTCATTGTGAGCTTTCTGGCAACACTTTCAGACTGCACAAGGAACTACAGGTGTGTGTAAAAGTGTAAACAATGCAGCTGGTGTGTAACCATAAAGTATGAATAAGCATAATACATTTATAAACATATCTAAAGCAATATATTGGCAAACTGTATGAGTGAAAAACCAAAGAGAATGAAAAAATCTTTAGTCTCTGAAGGTTTCTGTTCTTTCAGGGTTCTCAGTGCGAGAGGGAATATCCTGCCAAAGAGCTTAAGATCTATCATGGTTGCCGGAGCAAACTGCATCCACCCACCCCGTAATGAACCCAAAGCACCTAAACACAACATCTACTCCAGAGCTTATCTCACTTATAAGCAAATGCATATAAGAGATGCAAACTGCTGAAAAAATGGTTACATTTGAACACATTCTTGACACTGGTCATGGCCGACAGTAATTGTTTCCAACCACAACAGCAGACAAATTGCACATCTGCATCTAGCATACTACACTTTCTATTTCTGCTATGTAAAGATATAGTAAAAAGAGTAGTTTGCTATTTCAAATTCAGCTTATTTTTTTCTCAATAAGTACACTAGTTATTTTTTCCAGATATAATTACATAATACTATATTCAGTACACATAAACATGAATCTGGATGTTAACTACTGCTAAGTTGGTTACATAAATCAAAAAAGAGATTTTCTGTAAAATTTTCTCACCTTTTTCAGCCCTCATGAGTTTGCATCCCTGTATAACTATATTAAAGGAATATCCCTATACCTTTAACAATTTACTGAGATGCAATTTGTGGTGTGCAGTAATTTCTTTTCTTTACAGATGGGGACTAATGCTGATTCATGACAAGCAGCAGTGGTGAGTCTGTAGGGTTAGAGTGAGCCTATGTACATCAAACAGGGCTGTAACTACCATGGGCATTAATATATTAATAGCAGATTTACATATATTCTTCCTCAATCTTGAACTTTCAGTTACATGTGGACCTCAAACATTTCCATTTAAAGTATTTAGCAGATATATCAAGCAACATGCAACGATCTTCTATTAGATGTTTTTCGTTCTTAAAAGCACAATTTTTGATGCTGCTCTGCTGCACTTCATTATGCACCGCTCTATAAAACGGTGCTTGTCAATAATGTCAAAATGTTTAAAATAAACAATCAAATCAAAGAAGGTGGGCTTTACTCTACTACAGAAGCCAAGCATGCACTGTATGTATGTAGCAATGTGACGCTTTAGCTTAAAGAGTCTTGAGGAAAGATAAAAATAGTAGCTGAACTTTTTTTTTTTATGATAGTTTTAGGAAGTGTTAGGCAGTATTAGAAAATTGAAGGGTTAGTTCACCCAAAAAATGAAAATAATGTCATGAATTACTCACCCTCATGTCGTTCTACACCCGTAAGACCTTCGTTCATCTTCGGAACACAAATTAAGATATTTTTCATAAAATCCGATGGCTCAGTGAGGCTTCGAATCAGCGGTTCGAATTACGCGTCAAACTGCCAAACTGCTGAAATCATGTGACTTTGGCACTCTGAACCACTGATTCAAAACAAAAGATTCATAAAGCTTCAAAGCAGTGTTTTGAAATCGGCCATCACTAGATATTGTTTTTTTTGGCACACAAAAAGCATTCTCGTCGCTTTATAATATTAAGGTTGAACCACTGTAGTCACATGAACTGTTTAAAATATGTTTTTAGTACTTTTCTGGACATCTGAAAGTGTTAATTATCTTGCTGGCAATGGAGGCCTCACTGAGTCATCGGATTTTATCAAAAATATCTTAATTTGTGTTCCAAAGATGAACGGGTGTAGAACGACATGAGGGTGAGTAATGAATGACATAATTTTCATTTTTGGGTGAACTAACCCTTTAAGTGTGAATGTCTTCATATTGTGAATGAATTTAATGAACATGGATACATAAAAGTCATTCAGTAAAAATATTATTTGCAAATAGTTCAAATACATTACTTAGTTAAAAAAATTCTAGTTTAAAACAAATTGTCGTTTTACTATTTTTATTTGTTTTTCTTTTTATTTATTATTTTAAATCCCTTTAATTCCATTAATAGGACCAGTATATTTGTGGTTTGTTTCCCCCAATGTGAACATTTAAATTCTACCACATCCCCATGTCCCTGCTCACCTTAGTCTCTGGATCTTTTTTCTTTAAGGTATCTGTGCTGTGAGAATGAGGATGAATTGACTGAATGGACAGCCACATTTTACAGCATCCAGGTATAACCTCCGGCACACAATTTTTAAAGTCTTATTGGTTTGTTATAAAGTCTTATTTGGTTTCTAGTTAAATATACATAAAAAATATGCAGAACAATATACATTTAAAATGGTAACAAATTTTTATTGAACCAACTAAAAGGTTTTTAATTTCTTATTCATAGTACAATGGTGACATCTGGCCCTCCTGGTGAAATAACTTCAAAGCAGCTGATGGGTTGGATAACAGCAATTTATCCTGATGGGGAAAAAAAAAAAAAAAAAAAAATGAAACATCACATAAAAGTGTTTCTAAACAGACTGTGCCCAGCTCAGATTCTGAATTACTAGCAGTACACTGACCTCTTGCATTATGAGTGTTGTGACTATGATAAAATTCCTGTCTTTGATTCTTGTATTTTGGCATCAGTTGCCAAAAACAAAGTATAATGTACCTCAATTCTGAATGTTATGTATGTTTTAAACAAAATTTATGTTAACAAAATAATGTTTTAAACAAAATTTCCAATGTGGATTCAAAGAATATTAAAAATATTTTTGAATATGAAGATGAAGATGAACAAAAGTCCTGTGGGTTTGTAACAACATGAGGATGAGTAAATGATGACAGAATTTTCAATTTTGGGGGAACTATACATTCAAGCTTGCCCGTTTCTGAGAAACCTGCCATTCTGAATTCTTTCCTTGACAGTTTTGAGAGGAAGCGTTGCGACCATTTTGAAAACAAAGTGCTAAAACCTGTGTGTAGGCTATATTTATGCATTTGCCAGGAACTTTTATCTGAAAGACACTGCATTTAAACTTAGACGTATATTAAACATGTACACCGATCAGGCATAACATTATGACCACTGACAGGTGAAGTGAATAACACTGATTATCTCTTCATCACGGCACCTGAACATTTTGTCCTCAAAGTTGATGTGTTAGAAGCAGGAAAAAATGGGCAAGTGTAAGGATTTGAGCGAGTTTGTCAAGGGCCAAACTGTGATGGTTAGACGACTGGGTCAGAGCATCTCCAAAACTGCAGCTCTTGTGGGGTGTTCCCGGTCTGCAGTGGTCAGTATCTATCAAAAGTGGTCCAAGGAAGGAACAGTGGTGAACCGGCGACAGGGACATGGGCAGCCAAGGCACGTGGGGAGCGAAGGCTGGCCCGTGTGGTCCGATCCAACAGACGAGCTACTGTAGCTCAAATTGCCACAGACCAGTCAGGGTGCCCATGCTGACCCCTGTCCACCGCCGAAAGAGCCAACAATGGAAGAAGGTTGTCTGATTTGACGAATCGCATTTTCTTTTACATCACATGGATGGCCGGGTGCGTGTGCGTCGCTTACCTGGGGAACACATGGCACCAGGATGCACTATGGGAAGAAGGCAAGCCGGCGGAGACAGTGTGATTCTTTGGGCAATGTTCTGCTGGGAAACCTTGGGTCCTGCCATCCATGTGGATGTTACTTTGACACGTACCACCTACCTAAGCACTGTTGCAGACCATGTACACCCTTTCATGGAAACGGTATTCCCTGGTGGCTGTGGCCTCTTTCGGCAGGATAACGCGCCCTGCCACAAAGAAAAATGGTTCAGGAATGCACAACAACGAGTTTGAGGCGTTGACTTCAAAATTGGCCTCAATTGGCCCTCCAAATTCCCCAGATCTCAATCTAATCGAGCATCTGTGGGATGTGCTGAACAAACAAGTCTGATCCATGGAGGCCCCACCTCGCAACTTACAGGACTTAAAGGATCTGCTGCTAACATCTTGGTGCCAGATACCACAACACACCTTCAGGGGTTGAGTACATGCCTCGACGGGTCAGGGCTGTTTTGGCAGCAAAAAGGGGATCAACACAATATTAGGAAGGTGGTCATAATGTTATGCCTGATTGGTGTATATTTAGCATTCCTTCAAGGTGAGCTACTACAAAGGCAAAGTGCAGTAACTATGCAAACACTGAAACTGAGAAAAATGCCTTTAAAGTTTTTTTTACATCAGCCAGTCAAACATGTTGTGGGTAGATTAGTGGTAATGCATTCATGCAATGCCTTCTTAGGAAGAAATTTTTTAAAGATAAACGATGTGATCTTTGACCCCAAAATGCAGATACTGCACTCTGCCTAAACTGGGTGACCTTAAACAACTAAAACACTATTGCAAAAGCAAAGTACATGTTGATTGTTTTTAATGACATTTGCATGTTGTGAATGTTAAAATTGCTCAGTAATAAGCCTCAAGATTAAGAGTCGTCTTATCACAGTGTTCCTTTCACCGCAGAGCGTTTTACTCATTTTATTTAAAAAGTAATTCATTACAGACCAAGGTTGCTTTAAAAACAGTAGTTAAAATTCACACAATTTAAACAACAGAAGAACAACAAACAAGTCCTGTCTGACTCGCATCAAATGCATGTGATCCATTGATCATTGGAGCAAAGCTAGAACGCAGTAACATCACTTACTGCGGGTTGCCTTGGTATTAGCTTGGATTTTGTAGTTGCTGTAATTTTGACACTCTTGTTTTTCTGAAACGGGGCAAAACCAGGAGACTTTGTCACAAGACAGAACAGATGTCACAAAGCCCTAACTCAATTTTGACCAAACGTGTAGTTATTGCGCTTTGCCTTTGGACGGCAGTAAAGTACAACTGAAGTTGGTGTGCTCATCTTCTGTCACCAGCAACCTGCTCCTACTTCCTTGATATGCATGTGAATATTTGTTCCGGTATTGGAAATTCAGTCCTCCAGAGACACAGAACCTATGGGTTGACTGGGTTCTCGCTAACTGGGTATTAATTACTCTTTTAAAATTTGCTTTTGGATTTTTGATCATAAACTAAAGCATATCTGGAGTAAAGTCCTTTTAAATTTAGATAGAATTTTCATATTAGTATTTTGGTTTTTTTTACTCAGAGTACACATTTTACAAGTTCACACAGATAGCAGACTATTAACAGCAGTCTTCAGTAGTGCGGTTTGATTCAACTTAAATAATAAGATATTTTCTTGAAAGAGGTATATTAAATAGGTAAACGCAAACTTAAGTTTTTAGAGAAACTCAGCAGAAAGGGATCAATTCCATCGTGGATTAATCTCAATTAATGGTTTAATTCCCCCCTTCTATTTTAAGAAATTCTTACAAGTATTTTTTATTTTATTTTTTTTTTACGGTACTAGTTGGACAGTGATATTTGTTGATCAATTATCAATGTTATAACAATTTAAATCAGTGATTTTTGGTGGAGGAAAAAAAAGTTAGTTGGGGGTAATTAATCTTAGCTTTCTGTATCAAATTACACTAATTTGACTGTTTTTATGTAACAAGTTATGAACAGTCTTAAAAAAACAGTAAGCCTAGTCTTAGCACTCGATGAAACTGGCACAACGCTCTAACCACATCCTGTGGTTAGAGTCTATAAATGTGTTTATCAGTCTATAAGTCTCATTTTGTGAAAGAGATACCATTTCCTTCCAGCAAATTCTTAAGCCTCTAGCATTTGAACACTCAGTTTTGAACAACTACAAGATTAAGATTAGGATTAAGAATTAAGATATTTTTGATGAAATCCGAGAGTTTTTTTATCCCCATAGAAAGCGATGTAATTACATTCAAGGTCCAGAAAAGTAGTAAAGACACTTTTAAAATGGTCAACGTGACTACAGTGGTTCAACCTTAATGTTATGAAGCGACGAGAATACTTTTTGTGCGCAAAAACAAAACAAAAATAACGATTTTATTCAACAATTTCTTCTCTACCCTGTCAGTCTCCTACGCTGTTTACGTTGTATAGACAGTGGATTGCATCCGTGTTCTACGTCAGAATGCCGGCTCAGTATTGGCCTGAGCCTAGGGGCCTGTATAAACCTTAATCCACCCCTGATCATATGTTCACATGTTACAGCAGTGTGGGTGGGTAGCTGACAGATGTGGATTTATTGTATTCAAATTTTGACCAATCAATACAAACAGTCTCTGAGAAACTGAAATGCAAAAAGTTTTGCATCTGTCCTCACTCTCCCCTGTATGACAAGCGCTGAGCGCATCCGTCTGCACTGAACGTTCTAATCACATGAGTTTGATCATACACTTCAAAGGGTAAATTATCAAATGTAAAAATATAATTTTTGTTCTTTTGGAAGCTGCATTCAAATCCATTTGTCTAAAAATCTGAGGGGAAACGTGCCCCCTTAGTTTAAATAAGGCATGTTGCCTCTGATTTACTCACCCTCAAGTTGTTTCAAACCTGTATGAATTTATTTCTTGTGCTGAACACAAAAGAAGATATTTTGAAGAATATGGGTAACCAAACAAGTTGATGGGCCCCATTGACTTCCATAGTATGGGGAAAAATACTATGGAAGTCAATGGGGCCCATCAACTGTTTGGTTACTGACATTCTTATAAATATCTTCTTTTGTGTTCAGCACAAAAAAGAATTTTATTCAGGTTTGAAACAACTTGAGGGTGAGTAAATGATGACGGGTGAACTATCCCTTTAAGATGGCTTAAGATTTTCTAATTCAAACAAGAATCGTGCGACGCCAAACACACCACAGTGACGACAACCAACAAGTGTAACAAGTTCCTGCTATATTGAGCACACAACGATTTGGATAGCTAAACAAAACAGTCTTGAATAATATATCTTAACAGGAATAAGGAAGAGAACTTCAGGAGATACTAAACAAACATGCTTAACATAAACAATATAGGACAGAGAACTCAGGGCTTATATACAAACAGGGTAAACAATGTAGAAACAGAACAGGTGGCAGGATAATGAGAACAAAGGAAACAGGAACTAGAGTAAAACCAATATAGAACATACATGTGACACTCTGCTTCTTTTTCAGTTTTTTGTGTCTTCCTGTACCACTTTAAGTGTGATAAACATCATGTTGAAACCTTTGTTCCAGACTTTCTTGCTTAAAAGACAAGCTGAAAAAAACTCTCTTTTTTAAGTAGCGTCATTATTTATGTGAATCCCATGCAATTTTTATGGACATGTTTTTCTAATTTAAACAAGAATTGTGCGACGCCGAACACACCACAGTGACCACAACCAACAAGTGTAACAAGTGCCTGCTGTATTGAGCACACGATTTGGATAGCTAAACAAAACAGTCTTAAATAATATGTGAATCCCATGCATTTTTTTATGATGACGTTTTTCTAATTTAAACAAGAATTGTGCAAACACACCACAATGACTACAACTACAACTTTTTAATGTGATTAACGTCATGTTGAAACTTTTGTTCCAGTCTTTCTGATTTAAAAGTCAAGCAGAAAAGACAAGTAGTGTAGTTATATATGTCAATCCCATGTAATTTTGTTAGTCATATAATGTTAATGAAAAGTGGTCTTGTTGCTGTCACAGTTGTCTTCTGTTAGTTTCTAATTTCATGGCCTTTCAATTTGTTTTCATTTGTCACGTGTCTTTGTTCATTTGCCACCACTCATCAGTCACCGTGGACACAAACCATTCATCACAGCTGTTCGTGTTTGAATTATTCATCACTGTGTATTTAAGTTCCTCCCTTAGTTTGTTCATTGTCGGTTGTTATGTTATTGTTAAGACACACTGTCTCACATGTTGGCTTGTTATCTTGTTCGTAATAAATCTTATCCTATTTCATCTTCATCTTCGTTCTCATTGGATCAAGCGTTACAGATGCAGAGTAGATGATTCATTTTTTTCTTACTCCTGGGCTGCATCTGAAATCGCATTCTTCCCGACTATATGGGCCATTCTACAGAACTGTTTCAAAGTCAGAGTTGAAAATGAGAAGAAAGGTATTACATTTTTGAAGGAGTTTCATTACTCCCTGAACGGCCGGCACCTCCCTGGCTCCCTGAGCTACCCTCTGTTTGCTCTGTATTTAAGCCCTCTGTTTCAGTTAGTTCCTTGTCTTGCGTTGTTAAATGTTCATGTTTTGGTTGTGTTTTTCTCCTAGTTATTCTCCTGTTCGTGTTGATTATTATATTAAAATATCTCTTTGAAGATTTCCTTTGTCGTGTGCTTCATATCAGCCACCCACCGTGTTCATCCACCAAAATATTCAGATTCCCAGCTCCATGTTGGTTCTTCTTCTCTTCAGTTCACCCCACTCATTTTCTATCGGGTTCAGGTCAGGGGACTGGGACGGCCAAGGCAGAAGTTTCATTTTGAGCTCAGTGACACATTTTTGTGTTGATTTTGATCTTTGTTTTGTATCATTGTCCTGATGGAATACTCCATTATAAGAATTCTAACAGAAACTGTTGGTATGTGATAGAATCCATGATACCATTTATCTAAACAAGATGTCCAGGACCTCCAGCAAAAAAAAAAAATAGGCCCACACAGGGTGCCAATAATTCTTATACCTGCAAACTAGTCGTTTTTCTGTGAAATTCGCTGTTTTTAATCAAAATATGTCATTTATGTGAATCATGTAAATCCGAAGAGATTTTTTACTCATAGACTGAGTGAGACCATAGACGTCTCTCAAGCTGACGTGATCTTTTTGATGAACATCAGAAGGTATGTTGAAACATACAGTACAACTTATCGAAATCTGTATCATGTCACGTAATTGCTCAATCAGTGTTTCAACCACAGAAAAGTGTCAATAAAACAGCTTGTAAAGAATGTCACATTTACCATCACATTTAGGCCTACCTCAGAAAAGCCATTCAATGTCCAAAAACTTGTTGGTCAGCTACAAAAATGAACTCAAATCAAACTTGAAATCAAGCTTCTGAATCAAAATCGAATGGTGAAATTTGTGTCAATGCCCAGCCCTAGAGTCAATAAATGGTTTTTTGTTTTTTTACTTGAAGCAAATGTTGTCTTTTTCCTTTATTTTCTTGTCAGAGTGCACCAGAATGCTTAGATTGGCATTCCCCATTTCACTATTTTTTTTTTCCTGTACCTGTCACATCTTCAGTAGGTCTACTGTTATGAACAGAACTGTCTCCACGTTGTTGTGAAACAACCACCTCATTGTAATTTGTTTGCACATAGTCGAAATTAATTTGTTAAATTCAAATTATTACATTAAGATACATCAATGTGAATATATGTCTGCTTAATTTCTAATATAACTTTACAATAAATAATAATGATGTCCTTTTGTATACAGTATTTTGAGTGACCATAGTAATGGGATGCTACTGGTAACATTTGCTAACATTTTAATACTTCGTTAAGTTAACGAAAACAAAACGGTAGTCTATCAGATGAAACTGACCTGCACTTGAAGCACTGAACAGGTCAGTAACTTTGCTACATTTCGCTGCTGCTTCTTGGAGACCTATCCCTCTCTGCTCCACCTAGCCGCTTCCTCTCCATCCTTGACTCCCTCACACTGATGTTTGAAACTGTCTGCCAGAGGCGTGGAACACATGTGAGCTGAATCGTAGCGTTGCTAGTCAAGACTGATTCATGATTTATTATCAGATGCCGAATTCACAAATGATCACTTTAGTACTTTGGCCAGGTGAAAATATATATAGTCGGGCCATTTGATACTGCTGCATCCGACTGCAGGTTTGCTATTACATTAACTGACTGTTACTGCAAATGGCCTGAGGTCTCCTTTACTCACAGTGTCACTACGGATTCTGTGGTTTAGTTTCTGTCATCAGTCTTCAGCCTCCATGGAAATCCATTGAGCATAGTTACTGATAACGGCGTTCAGTTTATGTTTGCTGCTTTTACTGCTTTTCTGGAAGGAAAGAAGGAATATTCATCAGCATAGTTTCTCTCTCTTCTACCTGTCAGCTAATGGTTCTATCAAATGGCTATCCAGCAGCATGAAAACCTGTGGTAACTGACTTCTTGCAGGTGTACCATACTGACTTTCAGCTCCTCTATGTCAGGCAAATGCATAGAAGGCTGTCTGTTTTGCCATCTGCTCCTGTGCACTCACCAACTGACATGACTGTACACCAAAGGGTTACGCGGCTGCAACATAAAATGAAAAAGTACACTGATGCTAAGCGGGGTGCTCGTAATCCTTGTTTCCAGGAGGGGGATAATGTCAGGGTACGGAACCCCTTGCATGTTCCTAAGGGACACAATGTTTAGTGATCCTGCAGCTGCCAAAAGCCTTGGCTACAGTGGAGCCTCCGGGGGGTCCAGGGCCACCCCTAAAAAAACTCTTTAATTGTACTGCAGTGTATCACTTTAAACTTGAAATGGATAAAACTCACAAGTAAGCCTGTATATAGTTCACCAAGTTTTCCCTTCTAAAGAGCTTAATTTTGTAGCTTTAGTTTCACCAGGTCATCCCAGAGTGTAACTCCAAACAGGAAATTGGTCGGTTTTCAGTTGATGCGTGAACAAAACTTAACTGAACATTATTTGTAGCGCCTGACTAGAGAGAAATGTCCGTCTTGGCTGCACTTTTTTTTTCACTCTTCCCCTCACTACAGCCGCCTACTCCTGTCTAAATTTCATGAGAGGCAAGGCGCATCTCAAACGAGCCTATATTCCAATATACAAATAAGCTTTCTTTCGATTCCTCCGTCCTCATTTTCTTTCCTTGCAACCTTCCCTCACTTCCTAAGGGGGGTGGAGCTGAGACAGGAGAAAAGGAAACGAGAATGCACAAATTAGAAATGAGAAGCACCCCGTGTGTGTACCAGCTGCATCTTAGCAGAAAAAACCGCCAGCGGTTTGCCGATTTCCGTCTTCAACTTAACTGAAAACGGACTAGACACTTTCGCTTGCCGCGTCCCTTGTGAAACTGTCATTAGCAGCCCACCAGGAATTCTACAGATTCGCCACTCCGGCGTGATTATGACAAACATGCTTTACCTTTGTTGTGTCGCTGTAGAGAAGTGCGTTTAAACTCTGTGTCGCGTATCAACTGTGTGAAGCGCGTGCACGCGAAGGGGAGTGTGATTTGCCCGGGCGTCAGATTTCGGTAAAACACCGGAAACACCTTTTTATTCAGATAAGGTGTTTGGTAAAAACAAGTTAACTGCACACTAAGGGATTCTCAATGTGTTATATACTGTGTGTATAATGTAGTATTCTATGCAAAACAACCAGGCCCGGTTCTACGGGGGTGGATTCATGATGTAGCCTACTCGCTCATTATATAAATTTTGAACACAAAAACAGTTACGGACTGCAGCTTTTAAATAGTAATACACTAAAGCAATGAAAAAGCAGACTAATAGATTAATAGAAAAATATTCGTAGCAAGGCATTTTTTTTAAAATTCTACTCCAATTATTGGTAAAAGAGATGTATAAATAATCTTAAATCTCTCACTGTACACTGCTATGGTGGAGCCGTTGCTTATACATCACATCTGCACTTTACTAGAGAACCCTCATTTCAGATGCACCCTTTTTGATTCTGGAACCGGGCCTGAAAACGCATACATTTCGACCAACTGAAGTTAGTTTGACAGTCTTGTCAAGATGTCACCAAAGCAACACACTCCTCCCATTTTCACGATCTCGCTTGCTTCCTCTGTCGGACGTTCAGTTCCCAGGTGAACAAGGACCCTAAACCTAATACAGGAATAATGAAACTCCTTCAAAATGCTAATACATTTCTTCTCGTGGTGGCTGGCCTCTCAGTAACTGGGTATGTATTTACAATTTTGTCATTTGTAACTGGCTTACTGTTACCTTCAGTGTTTGGCTCTTAAATGAATAAACGACAACAAATACATAGTGAAACTGTCTGAGTTTAGGTGTAATTTTAATTTGGACTGATGGGGAAAAAACTCTTCACATGATAATTATTAACAGCAGTGTTTGTGGACTAAACTGTGCATAAATGTAGATAATCCTGGATAAATCATCACGTTTCATCTTTTAAAATACATTAAACTATTCGAAACACTTACAAACTATTACACTTTGATTTATTTTGTTATGCACAAAAGGGACCATCTGGCCATAACTGTATTAAATCAAATGGCTGAATAGATTTTTTTAAACTATTTTTTTTTTTGATGTACTGTATGCACACAAAGGGCAAATCCTGGCTGAAATCTCCAGATCCAGTATGACAGGTTTTTTGTGAAAAGAATTCAGCCACTTCAACAGGATCATTTCCTGTAACTTGAGACAAACTGATCAACAATTCCAGCATGACGCACCCACACTTGTACTGTCACAGGTCCATTATACTTATTTTAAAAGTTGTGGCAAATTACAGACAATGATTTATGCTGCAATTCTCAGCCACCTCTAAACAATCCCTTATCTCTTGAGTCAGAAAGGCTTCTTTCATTTTTTTTTTGGAAGAATCAAAATTAATAATTACTCTGCAACAAGACCATGTTTCATTATTATGACTAACAACTAACAAAACTGTATGGGATTCACATAACTGCACTACATAAAACTGCTTTGCCCACCCAGTTTCACAGTCAAGGCCTAAGCTAGTCCTAGACTAAAATGCACGTTTGAGCTGTTTTAACTGAAAGCAACTTGCACTGGCATGTCTTAAAATATGTCAGTGCCATTGTTTTTGTCTCAAGATGCACACCAGTAATATCAGTAATGTTTTGTTTTTCTTTTTCTAGGGCAAGTTTATATAAGCTACTTAAATGTGCTAATTGAACTAAGGCCTAATCTTGGCTTAAAGGGTTAGTTCACCCAAAAATGAAAATTCTGTCATTAATTACTTACCCTCATGTCGTTCTAAACCCGTAAAACCTTTGTTCATCTTCGGAACACAAATTAAGATATTTTTGATAAAATCCGATGGCTCAGTGAGGCCTGCATTGACAGCAAGTTAATTTACACTTTCAAACGCCCAGAAAGGTACTAAAGTTATATTTAAAACAGTTCATGTGATTACAGTGGTTCAATCTTAATGTTATGAAGCAAAGAGAATACTTTTTGTGTGCCAAAAAAACAAAATAATGACTTTATTCAACAATATCTAGTGATGGGCGATTTCAAAACACTGCTTCATGAAGCTTCGAAACGTTACGAATGTTTTGTTTCGAATCAGTGGTTCAGACTTCGGAGCGCGTGAACCATTGAAATTTCGAAACACTTATGACGTAACGAAGCCTCGTTCACCATGGTCAATTTCTGTATATAACAGAGTATATAAAATAATAGAGTATATAAAAGAGTATAAAGTATAGAATTCTGTATATAATAGAGTATATAAAAGAGAATAAACCCCACTTTTTGGTGGGGTTCCCCCTGTAAAATTTGCATTCCAACGGCTAAATATCATGTTATTTGGGGTCGCTTTAACCCCCTGGACATGAAAAACAACCCACGGTTGTTTATATCCTAAATATAACTGGAAGCCATAAAGACCTGAGGACTGGTGTAATATGTTCATATATTCTGGTTCTGCTCAGAGTCCTGGCAGCAGTGTTCTGTATGAGCTGCAGCTGTCTTTTGGTCTTTTTGGGAAGGCCAGTGAGGAGTCCATTACAATAGTCCACCCTGCTGGTGATAAAAGCATGAACAAGTCATGACTGGGAACAAAACATCTAATTCTTGCAATATTTTTGAGATTATAATATGCTGATTTAGTTATTGCTTTGACATGACTACTGAAACTAAGGTGTGACTCCAAAATCACACCAAGATTCCTGACTTGATTTTTAGTTGTTTGAACAATGAACATAAACAACTTAAAGAGCACTGATCTGTATCACCTGACTGCTAGTGTTGCCATTGAAATGAATAGAAATTCATAGAAATTCTAGTCAAAAACCTGTCTTCACTGCACGGGTTTCCATTTCTTACAAATTACGGTAGTTACGGCATGAATGCAGCATACGCTTGTTGTTTTGGTTCAGGAGGAACTGTAAAAGGTGGCTGCTTTTTTGTTTGCATGCTCGGTGATGGATATCTGTCTAACTTTGCATAGCATGAAACACGCTGATGACGTGTGATGTTTGCGCAAGCAGGTTGTGCGGAGGTATCGTTAACAGGCAGGTAGGACATGCTATTGTAGCCCACAGAACAAGGTCTATGATTGGACAAACAATTTATGGTCCTACGCCTTCCACAGATGATATAAATACATTTATACTTAACTTAGTGATTGCTATCGGGATGTGAAGAGACTTTCAACCAGCATAACAAAAAATGTTTTTGAAGCAAATCACCTACCCTGCCTTTAACAGAATTATCCAATTATTTATTTTCAAATGAATGAATCTTTACTGTTATCGCTGGGTCATAGAGCAGCATCCATAACATTGCTTAACCATTACATTAAAGGTCTGTTTTTCTCAGTGACTTGTGCATATATATATATATATATATATATATATATTTTTTTTATTATTTTTTTTTTTTTTTTTTTACGAAATTAAGATGTTAGAGTAGAGAGAATGTTAGGTATTGACAGCTGCAGTCACACACTTTCATTTCTTTCTTTTTTTTCCATACAGGGTGGTGACTGTGGTTGCTTCGCCCAATATCTCCTTTTGTGTTTTTATGTTGAGTAAATGGGACAGACAAAAGAATAAATTGAGAGGGCGTTGTCAAGCAGGCACTGTTCTGACTAAATTCACAATGCAGCACGGCTTTGAGTCTTCTTGTTTTTGTAAAATGGTTACCACCTAAGAATTATAAAATTTAGCATGAATAGAAATTGCGATTGTTTTCATATTCATATGGCTTCTCAAAAGAGAAAATAGGTTGTAACTTGTCCTTGTGTGCATGTGTTTTGCCATTTTCACACACATGCAAATGACTTGGGTGAGAGTGTTGTATGACAAGGTATGCCCATCCCCTCTGATGATTTACATACACCAGGACACATCTTGATTACAGTAGATAAAGTTAAATGTCCACGTTTACATGCAAGGTCTGTCATAAAGAACTAGGCACAATAGGACCCTTATTTCAACAGTGACAAAGGTCTGACAGAATGAAGCCATTTTAGTTTTGTTATCATTGAGATGATCTTTTTTTGCTGTCATTTTCTTTTTGGCATTCAGACCTTGAAGTGAACAAGGACAAAAATATAGGACCTAACAGAGGAATAATGAAACTTCAAAATATTAATTTCTTCTTGTGTTGACTCTCAGTAACAGGATATATATTTATACTTTTGTAATGTGTAGCTGATTTATTGTTGTCTTTGTTGTTTAAATCAGCTCATAAGTAGTAAAACTGTTTACGATTCAAGGGGTATTTTTCATTTGGGACTCTTTGGGACTTTTTTCAATGGTTATGTGGATTACTCAACACCAAATATAAATGCTCACACTATAAAATTATATATTAAAAGATTAATGAAATACACTTCACATGAAAAATTGTAAAAATCTATATTGAGTGTCCCACAGTAGATTCAAAGTTAGTTAAAATGAATGCTGTGGCATGCCTATTTATTTTGAACTGCTTGGATTGCAATTCAGAATCATATAAGAGAAAAAGAGAAGGGGAAACTAATGTCTTTATGCCTTCTCATAAAGGCATTTAAAGGATTTTAAAGGATCAACCATTTTGGATTTACTCACATTTACAAAACAGAGTGACTGTATTTGGTGACTTTACATGTCAGTCAGACACTTTCTTGTCTGTGTGCTTGGTCACAATATACTGCAAAGTAAACTAAACT
The DNA here is from genome assembly GCA_039654765.1 of Mylopharyngodon piceus. Taxonomy (NCBI): domain Eukaryota; kingdom Metazoa; phylum Chordata; class Actinopteri; order Cypriniformes; family Xenocyprididae; genus Mylopharyngodon; species Mylopharyngodon piceus. Next base: position 11,990,064 of record CM077443.1, read on the forward strand.
GTACTGAATCAACTGGCAGAAGAGTTCTTGAAAAAGTGCTGTTGCTGTATTTTGTGTGTATGTGAGAGATATCATGTACAAGGGACTGCTTAACTAATGGCCAACAGCTGAAAAATTATTTGCATTTATACAAACCCAATTTAAAATGGCATAGAGAGACAACCGAGACAACCAGAGACTAATAATATTAACTGAAGCTTTTTCACTTAAGTCAGGCAAGGGATAATTTTTAGTAGCATTTTGACAAATTGCTCAATTTTTCCTTTGAACGACTCTCATAATTCTCTACCTTTTACATACATCATCCATTGCAGCACAGCATTCATCAGTGAATACAACTATTTAAAAATCAGTCTTCACGTATTTCTAAACCCACTGTAAACGTTTCTTTTTCTGACCTTTGGTTGGGGTGGCTGAAATGCACAACTGCCAGCCTGAATGGAGAGGTTCTTTGAACTCCAAATACATCAATGGCTTCAAATACCTGTTTGCTGCTCTTTTCACTTCTAAATGAAAATTTCTGATAATTTACTCACCCCCATGTCATCCAAGATGATAAAAACCAGAAATACAGGATCTGACGATTTTGTTTACAAAAAGATTATAAAAAGCTTGTCTATAGTAATTTTTTGTAAGAATTCAGTATACACTGTTTTCCAAATTATTATTATTCAAGTGACATATCAGGATTTTACTATAAACATTCAGATTTTAGTGAGAGAAAGTGTTTTTTTGTTTTATTTCTTACATCTTTTTAGATGACTGGTATCAGTCTCAAACAGGTTTGTTGAGTAGTTTGCCACGTCGTCTTAGGTAAATAGAAAAACCTTCATCCAGGATGTTTATGTCTTTCTTTCTTCAGTCAAAAGAAATTAAGGTTTTTGAGGAAAACATTCCAGGATTTTTCTCCATATAGTGGACTTCAGTGGGGTTCACTGGGTGGAAGGTCCAAATTGCAGTTTCAGTGCAGCTTCAAAGGGCTCTACACAATCCCAGGTGAGGAATAAGGGTCTTATCCAGCGAAACGATCGGTCATTTTCTAAAAAAAAATAAAAAATTATTTACCACGCATGACGTTATCACGTTACAAAGGTACTTCCACCTACTTCCAGTAGGTGTAAGTACCGATCCAGTGTCTACAAAGCGAATGTGAAAACATTAAGCCAAATGGCCTTTACAAAAAAAAAGGGAAAAATGATAACAGACGATTTTGAAGTTGGGGGAGAAAATTAGGTTTTTTGCCCTACCGCGGTACTTCTGCCTACGTCACGCGTGACCTTTCAACGTAATACGTGGTGCATCGCAGAGCAGTCAGTGCAAGACAAGCATTTGTGGTTAAAAAGTATATCTTTTTTTTTTTTTTTTTTAAATGACTCATCGTTTTGCTAGATAAGACCCTTATTCCTCAGCTGGGATCATGTAGAGCCCTTTGAAGCTGCATTGAAACTGCAATTTGGTCCTTCCACCCGGTGAACCCCACTGAAGTCCACTATATGGAGAAAAATCCTGGAATGTTTTCCTCAAAAACCTTAATTTCTTTTGACTGAAGAAAGAAAGACATGAACATCCTGGATGACATGGGGGTGAGTAAATTATCAGGAAATTTTCATTCAGAAGTGAACTAATCCTTTAAGTAGGTTTTTCTATTTACCTAAGAAGACGTGGCAAACTACTCAACAAACCTGTCTGAGACTGATATTAGTTATCTAAAAATATGTAAGAAATAAAACAAACAAACATTTTCCCTCACTAAAATTTGAATGTTTATAAAATCCTGATATGTCACTTGAATAATAATAATTTGGAAAACAGTGTATACTGAATTCTTACAAAAAAAAAAATTTTTACTATAGACAAGCTTTTTATAATCTTTTTGTAAACAAAATCGTCAGATCCTGTATTTCAGGTTTTTAGTCTGCAGAAACATTGCAGAAACTTTTTGACCTTGAAATAGGTTCACAAGTTAAATAAAATGGTAACACTTTACAATAAGGTTCATTAGTTAATGTATTAACTAACATGAACTAACTATGAGCAATACATTTGTTACTGTATTTACTAATCTTCGTTAACGTTAGTTAATGAAAATACAGTTCATTGTTTGTTCATGTTATTTCACAGTGCATTAACTAATGTTAACAAGATTTTAATAATATATTAGTAAATGTTTAAATTAACATTAACAAAGATTAATAAATGCTGTGTAAGTGCAGTTCATTATTAGTTCATGTTAACTAATGTAGTTAACTAATGTTAACTACTGAACCTTATCGTAAAGTGTTACCTGTATAATTATAATAATAATGTTCCACAAATGTTGTGATGTGGCCTGGTTGCATTTTTGATCTGTTTCAAAAATATTTCATTCACATGTACAGATTATTTTAATACCTAAATAAAACATCCCACAATGTTTTTGAGGCATTTAGTAGCTAGTAAACTAAATGTCTTTGATCAGTTGTCTGTGTTTTGTATCCTGTGTATTTTACTATATTACATGTTTCTTTGAATTATTTGATTCTGAATGGTCCATCGCTGCATTCTGAGGTCAAATATTTTTGTATATAGCCAGAGAAACTGTTTTGTTTTGTTTTTTACTGTTGTCCCTGCACCAATCTACTGTGTTAGTTTACTGTCTCATATGAAAGTGAATGCTTGATTTAAAAACATCTAAATTATTAAATGTTAATGTCAATATTTAAAGTCCATTTATTTTTTTATTTGGCTGTGTGCAATAATCAGCATAGCGCCTAACATGTAGTGTCGCATAACACTTTGTTTTGTTTAATTGACATATTTCTTGGTACAGTGATGTTTTTTTGTTTGTTTGCTTGTTTTAAATTTATCTATAGTTTATTTGCTTGTAAGAGTATTTATGTTCTTAATTTACAACCATATAAAGTATTTTGGTGGTTTAAATACTATGATGATTGGGGTTATTATTTATTTCTGCACTGCTCACAGTACAATGTTGCAATGGTGTGCTAAATATTCTTACTGGGAGGTGTGTACGTGTGTGGATGTTTTCATCTGTACAATAAGAGCCTCGCACACCCAAATCTTAATGTGGGTGCATCGGACAGATGTTCAATTAAACTAGAATTAGTCTGAGAGGTGTGCGGGATTATTTTTCTAATTTAATCCGTACAATGAAATGTTTAATTATAAATTACACTTTTACACACAAGCAATTTAAAGCCTTTTCATGCTTGTCATTTCCATCACTTTGTTGTAAAAAGGAACAAGGATAGTTAGGCTTGGGGTTGTGATGTCACAAAATTACATCTGCCTGTATTTCATGAATAATTTGTTTATGCACATGCCTTTTACTGATCTTGTGCAGCTTTTCTATGTTTTGTTATGTGCTCTAAATGAACTTTCAGTTCCAGGATTTTCTAGGTCATGGATTAATGCAATAGATGAGCAAATAATAGCCAAGATTTGCTGGTCTAATAGAAACGTTTTGGCTAAAAGTGTGAAGGCTTTCTAATCTGCCTTAATTTTTATTTTTATTTTAATAAACAAATTTTGTCCTTGTATGAAATGCATATCAAGAGTGGGCTTTCAAGCTTTTATTGCAGTCTGTATGGTTTGCAGAACCTGTTTTTAGATCTGGTGTGGAGGTCTTTGGGGGATCAGCTGTTTTATTTTGATCAGTCATTGGCTGTTGGACTGTCAAGGGTAATTTAATTGGTTGTTTGAGTCTCAGGTAGTTTAGACTGTTGTTACCTAAACAGCACCATGGCAACAGACTCCTCCCCCTATAGAGGAGTATTTCTCCTGTATTATCTGGCCATTCAGTTCACCTCCCAAAATGAATGAGGACCCAACTGTTAAAAAACAATGCGATCAAATGCCTTTTTTGTGGTGTTGCTTGGCATCTTACTGAGTGGGTATGTAATTACTTTTTGAAATATGGTGTTTGGGTCTTAAATTATTTGCCCAGTTGAGAGGCAGTTTTCATATAATAGATTGGAAGTGTGTGAGAAAATGTACTTTATTATTTGTGATCTAAACACTATGGCATTTGTGATCTAACTTTCTTCTTCTTCCTTTTTTTTGCATTGCTACTCTAAGAATTCTCCTTTAAAATGTCTTTCTCTCTAAACAGGGATCATATGTTGTCAGGGATGAGCTCATGTAGAGCACTGCACACTTCAACAATGAGATGTTTTCCAGCATGCTGAAAAATTATAAATTACACTTTTACACACAAGCAATTTACATTAATGAGATGTTTTCCAGCATGCTGAAACATTAGACAGATGGTTTTATTGTGTAAAAACACCTTGTTTCAGTATGGCCCTGATCCTATTGCAACAGGTGCTGAAACAGTTTCACAGCAATCTTGGAATTATTTGGAAGTGAAGGAGAGAATGTAAAGTAATTATTGCAAAATGCACTTATTACATTACTAGCTTGTCAGTTATATCCCTGTCACTATTTTTCATATTTTATCATTTTGAGTTTGTCCATTAGTTGATTTGTATAGAGTCACAATAAAAATAAGTAATGATGACACCATAGTAGCTCCTGAAAATTCACTCCACAGCTGGTCCACTGGGCATTTATAGGATTCAACCCTTATAAACTTTTCTAAACAATTATGCATGTTTACTACAGTATAGATCACTGCAAAACCTCATCAAACTACTGTAACAGGATTCCGTGTATTAAATTTGATGGGTAGTTCAAATGAGAAAAGATATGATCTGCTTCACTTTATCATTCACAATCTCTTATTGTGTTTCCTTACAGACTCATCTATTTGGGCTACACCACCACCTCACTCAGGTGAGAGTTTTTCTACTGTGTGTGTTAACTACATCCATCAAAACAATCTTGAGCAAATATATCTAAAACACAACCAGGTAATAATCGTCCTACTTATTACTACTTTTTCTAGAACGTTAAAAACTTTTAACATATACTTTTACAAGTACAATGTAGAGGCGGTCAATCGTTTTAATCAAAACAAAATTTAGTCTTGGACGTTACGCCATTCTTTTTTCTTCCCCAATAAACAAATAAAAATTTACTTACTCGCTTATCGTTTTTTTCTAATTCCTGGTAAACCGATAAGTTTACTCGATCTAGTGAGTCTTAAAAGAATAGCGCCTAAAAACGTCACTACAGCACCGTTCATCAGGGGCCAGTTGTTCAAAAGTAATCTGATCGGATTTTGGCTATCGGATTGGATCAGTTCTTGAAAATGAGTTGTTCAAAAGGAAAAAAGGATTCTGAAATCATATTAGATCACAAAATCCAATCTTGGTTTTGATCTGGATAAAATCATCAGTTTGTGTTGTTCAAAACTAAATAAATCTGGATTATACTGATCCCATCAAAAGGGTGGATTTCAGGAACAAAAATGTAATAAAACTGTAAAACTGGTCAAAAAATACATTTTTATCATGTAATATACACACTCTTGATTATTTTAACTGTTAAAGTAGTAAATTATAAGTAGACATTAGGCCACATATTTAGCCTTTCACCAACCTACTGTAAAGTAAAAAAGAGATTTTGATGCAATACAATAATCCTCAAACTGCTGTAAATATCAAACAAAATATTATATTTAATTCAAAGTGTTTTTTTTATCACTGTTTGTAAACTACATTTGCACAATCATAAGAGATGAACCAGTCAAAAGTTCTTTGCAAGCAAATGCAAAGTTTCTCGGGTGAACGCTATGCAGAACTTTTTTTTTTTTTTTTCCCCCATCTCAAATTCCTTCTATCACCATGTCCCTTTAGGGGCTCCGTAGAGCACAGGTAATCCAGATCTGGATCAGGGTGATCCAATCCAATTTTGCTTTGAAAAACCAGCACAAGATGGATTACCTGATCCTGGATAGCAAAACATGGGATTTCCAAATCCAGATCATTCTGATCCAGATTAAGCTTTTTGAACAACTGGCCCCTGGAAACAGCAGTGTTGAATTACTATTACGTAATTCAGCCATTCATCCTCATGTGAGACGAGTTGCATTTCAGCTTCACAGTAGACCAAAAAACAAAACAAAAAATGTAACAGAAAATGAGGAGTATTCCCTTATTCCTGATTTATAGGAGAATGTATTGTGACTATGCAGTATTTCAGCATTATAACCATATATCTGTTTCAGATATGAAGATCAAGGACACTGCCTTAAGTAAGTAGCCTACTGTCACTGTTCATGCACTCACTGAAACACATGCTCAAAACATACACTTACACATAAAAAAGTGCATTCACAGAAGCACCATGGCTAAGTGACTATGTAATGTTTTTTTTTGAAGTACAATCAGCTTCCTCATTTTATATTTTATTTCCGCTTCTCTACTGCTATTGGACACTTTTGCTTGATTACTCTAATGCATTACAGTAATCTAACCTTGGGGTCATTAATGAATGAATTAAGTTTTCTGCATTTGACACGGAGAGCATATGTCGTAATTTAGAGATTTTTTTTTTAAGATAGAAAAATGCAGTTTTACAAATGAGGCTTTTAAACGACATATTGCTGTCAAAGAGCACACCCAGGTTTCTAACTGACACAGAAGATTTAACAGAACATCCATCAAGAGTTAGACAGTATTCTGGGTAATTACGTGCAGAGGTTTTTGATCCAATAATTTAAACCTCTGTTTTTTAGTAATAGGAAATTTCTAGTCATCCAGTTTTTAATATCAGCTACACATTCCAACAGTTTCTTTCTATCTGGCAACTGTATGCATTATTGCTATTGCTAATGATTCATACTGTGCAATAAGCCTGCACACACATGCATCCACATGCTAATAAAAACAAACAACCACAACAGAAGTTATATTAAAGAACTTAAGTATTTACTGATTGTATATCATATTTTTAGAACAACAAAAGAGCACCAGGAAAACTCTAAGATGCGTTCGCCACAAGGGTGAGTACAACAGTTTTTATTTAATTTATTGATGTGTGTTGAGTTGTTTGAAACAGGATTTTATTCAGAGCCCAGGAAATGAAATCCACTCAGCCCACACATTTCTATATTTTATGTAATGGCAGTCATTGAACTTTATTTTGCAGAAGTTTTATTTATATGCAGCTTCCTTAAAACAGAGCTTTAAAACAGCAACAACAAATAAAGATTACAAAGGAACTACTGCCCGCAAACAAAAGTACAAATGGTATGGGAGTTGGAGAGGACATGTTAAGATTGGAGGAAGCCACTGATCTAGATTGTCTTAACCTAATTCGTATATTGAATAGGACAAGGAAGGGAATCTGTTTTAATTTTTTTTCTAAATTCTGTTTTACCTTTGCTAAAATTGTTTTACAGTTGTTTTTTTCTGAATTTAGTGCTTATACTATACTATACTATATAATATAAAACATATTACTGTTACTTACAGAGCCTAGCAGTAATTCAACAGATGATTGAAAACATCTGTTTATCAGTGGCACATGGTACAATATTTTTATTATTTGAATATTATTATGTTTCACTATTTAATTGTAATACATTTTGTCCTAATTTCTTACAATTTTTTCTTATTTCTTAATTTCTTAAAAATGTTCATACATTCAGTTACAAAGGTTATGTTGGTGGAACACTGAGTAAAGACCTTTTTGGAATAACAGTTTTGGAGTAACAGACCACTATACCATTTCTGCAATATAAAGATATAGAAGAAAAGTAAATAGTATTATATGCAATTAAGACAGAGTGGCTACAGAGGACTCAAGTGTGTGGGAAGGTGTGTAGAGAAAGAGTAACACTGAGGTACTGAAGGGCAAAACTGTAAAGAGCTATGAAAGTTATAATTAGATTTTTCAGTTGAACACAGAAGTTGACAGGGGAACTGGTAGAGTTTTGTTGTAATGCACTGCTGAGTTTTAACATTAAGTCAGTTAAGATCCATGTTCAGCCCACAGTAAGACACATGATATACAACAGACTTTTGAAAAGTAGGTGGAAGTCAAAACACAATAGTGTAGGAGACAATGTGAGTGTAGGAGATAATTACAAGACATCACAACTCTTCACAATTTTTTTTTTTTTTTTTTTTTTTTTTTAAATTGTACAGGCTTTCATACAATCAGCCCTCTCTAGTGGGGTAAGAACATAAACTTTTTATATTTGTTTCTCTTTTATACTATTATGATTTGCATTTCATGCATATGTATGTGAATTTATTTAAAACAGCCCAGATGGCAAAGTTGCTCCCTTAACACCATGGTTAGCTCCAGTTGTATGGGAAGGAACATTTGATCCCACGTTGATTGATTCAATCTACAAACAACAAAACATCACCATAGCAACTACAGTCTTCGCCCTTGGAAAGTGAGTTCATATCTCTCCTATCTTTGATCTTCACAGACTTTAAATTTGAACAATATTAAATAAACATGAATGACCTGATGGTGTAAGGATTGGGTCAACGGAGTGAGGATCCATCTGCAGCTTTTATTGAAGTGTAGTTCACAGACACAACAATAGCAAGGATGAGCCAGTGGCAGAAACAGTGACAGGCAGTGATCAGGGTAGGCAGCAAACAATCAGAGTCCTAAGGCAGGCAGAGATCAGGGCCAGCAGCAAACATACACAATCCAGGAACAGGCAAGGGTCAAGGCAGGTGGCAGAGAATCAAAAACGAGTAATAGTCCAAGGTCAAACACAAGAATACAGAATCCAGAGGAAACACTCAGAAATATCAGACTGGGTTAAACAAGACTTCGCATGGAGGTGTGGGTGCAAGTGTCTTTTATGTGTGAGTGAGTGATTGTATCATGGGTAGCAGGTGCAGGGTGATCAGTCCAAGGTATGAGGGTAGATGGGAAATGGAGTCCAAATGATGTGTGTAGTCCAGGGTGGAGTGCCCTCTGGTGGCAATGATGGGCATTCTCACTGGTGATTGTGACAGATGGTTATGTTAGGTAACAAGTTTTGTTTTTTTTTGTTTTTTTTCTGTCATTTGGCCAAAATTTCATGTTATAAAAAGCTAATTTATTAGCTAATTTACGGGCTAATTAACCCTTAAAATGGCAAGACCATAAAGAGACATCAGAAAATTAATTTATTGCTTTTTTCCATCTTATTAGAACACAAATAATACAACTTGACAATTTTTTTCAAAATATGACTTTTAATTTTTATTTTAATGTTTGTATCCTCCAGGATACGTTGCCACTTTGGGGGTATAAATTCATTGAAAACGAAATTCATGTTTGGCAGTGCCTTTTACAACATTTTAAACATTTTATTCTCTAACAACATACAATAAACATCCTTCGTAACACATTCTGATAAACAATATTAATGAATAAATTTATAATGCAAACTCCTATAAGTTAATTCAACACAGTTAAATTTCATACTAGCCCTAAAAAGGGCAAGACCATAAAGAGAAATCAGAAATTTAATTTATTGCTATTTTCCATCTAATTAGATGGAAAAAACTTTTTAAAAACATGACTTTTATTTTTTATTGTAATGTTTGTATCTCCAGGATACGTTGACAAAGAATGCTTGTTTGTCAATGCAAATGCTAAATTTTTAAAACATTCATTCTCTCATAACCTAAACTAAACATTCTTTGTAATATTCTGTTGAACAAGAAGTATAATGCCTATTTATGAATGTATTAGCCTACTGTATCATATTTAATATGCAAAATTCTAGGGCCTATAAATTATCAAAACTTTGCTGAAAAATCCTGTTGTACACAATCTACTTCATGCCTTCTGTTCTGCCCTCTGGTTGATAGTTCATACTTTATCAAGTAAAGTCTTTTTTGCCCATAAATTTTTAATGGTTTTTATAAAGTAAATGTAAGATAAACATTTACTGGACTGAAGCAACTCCATTATTCATATACCATTTTTTTTAATGTAACAAATTAAAACTTTTTTTTTTTTATATATATATATACATTTTCTCATGTTAATGTAAATGTCAAATATGACGGAACAGGCTCTCAATTATCATTGATTTGCAAAAAAAATGCATATATGAGCTATAAAAGCCAGATGAAATATGATGCTCAACAAAAACACCAGGACTTTATAGAAAGGTATCACTTTATTGACAATTGTATACAAAGAAATATAACCCTTATGTAAAGAAAATTTAAATAAGTTCAATGAACATTTACTCTGTACACCGTCACTAGGACAAATGGCGCTACACAAGTGAAACTTTAACACTGCACTCTAGTGGTTATTCCCAGCCCTGCACAACACACTAGAAATCGTGATCAAGCAATCAATTTAAAAAGTGAAAAGATCAGCGCCGCCCCCATCCCGTACACGGAGTAATCATGTTCATATAAACTTTAAAACTCACAACTACAACATACACAATCACACATACACACAACAACACATGAAAGAGAATTAAAATGTAAAACACTTCCCCGTTTCCAGGAAACAAGACCCCGCCCCGAGGTCTAGGGAAAGGAATCAGCCGTGCTGGATCAGTGTCTTCAAAGAAAGCACGCGCTCTTCTTCACTTGGTTCCCGTCCCGCAATAGCAGCGATTAATCACAACGTCACTGGTCATTAATTAGTCCTTTGTGGCAGCACAATTCTCTTTGGGAATCGCAATGTCTGTAATAGCTGCTGATCAATCCTCTTTGCGTAATAAACTCTCTTTAAAACGCTCCTGGAACACGTGGCCAGCGCTCCTAAACACCTCCCACCATTATCTAACTCCATATATACGATCTATCTAGCTATCTTGGTTGCCGGACAAACAAACCCTAATGGTCTTGAGCAGCACAAAGCGTTCCCATATTCCCCTGAGCGCAAAAAGCCAGTTACGTTCACTCTGCCGCCACGCTTCTCTCACCTGTTGTCCCATATGTCCTCCAGGTGAGTTCAATTATCCGTGCATCCTGTCAATGGAAAGAGAACGTGCTGCAGAAAAGTTCAAATAGGCGGGGCCAAAGCCAAACAAAAAGAGAAATCCCCAGCATTCGTCACAATATATACACACACGACTGTCTTTAATTTTAAGTTAAATAAAAATGCAATTACAATTCTTAACCGCTAGATGGCAACTGTGGCCCTACTGGCAACGCGAGACTTGAAAGTTAGTTGAGATCACTGTTGCCAGATCTCGCGATAAACAACTGTCGGAGAGCAAGCAACAGCAAACGTTAAAGCAAATTCTTTCCTGCTTTTGTTCGTGTAAGTATCTGTGTTTTTGGTTTTGACATATGTTCATTATTTATGTACATTATTTGTTATCGTGTAGGAACCGTGACATTTTAGCGGGTAACAGTGCAGACTCAGGGTAAACCAGGTTGTGGTTAGATTAACATGCTACATGCACGTGTACTGTAGTGTTTCCTTGTGCCCTTAAACTCTTTAATTATCTAAATTCAAGGGGGTAAACATGAAACCTGTGCAACTTATTATTATATGTTATGAAAACCACATATATCTTTTAAACTTTAGATCATTATGATATGAAAATATGAGTTTTTGATATAGCAAGGCAAGTTTATTTAGCACATTTCAACAACAAGGCAATTCAAAGTGCTTTACATAAAACATAACAGCAACATAGGTCAATATAAAAAGACAATATAAGAAGACATTTGAAAACACTTTAAAAGAGCTAAATAGAAAATAAAAACAAGATAAAACAGGAGAGTAAAAGTTACAGTGCAGTGTAATAAATTAATCATTATTCCAATTAATAAAAGGCAGTGGCAAACAGTAGTCTTTAGCCTTGATTTAAAATAATTAACAGTTGCAACGGGTCTGCAGTTTTCTGGGAGTTTGTTCCAGATATATGGTACATAAAGACTGAATGCTGCTTGTTAAATGTTCCATATTTTTTAAAAATGTTTATACTTAATTGTATTGTATTTGTAAAATGTAATTTTCATTATTTATTTATTTTTTTATCATTTTGTATTATCTTAAGTTATTTTTCTAAATAAAACCTTTTATATGTAATTTGTTTGGTTGGAGTGCCATTTATGAGAACCTGTTATATTTAAGTGAAAAGAATCCTTTAGCCATTATTTTGTTGCCTATTACATGTATAGATGTAGTCATTCATTAGCTGTATATTTGATGACAAGTCTATTCTTAGGTTATGGTTAGACGTCTATTAGATTTTCACTGACAGCCCAAATTTTCCCTCGTTTTAGCTTAGACGTCAGGGCTGTGTTTTGACGGCTATTAGACGTCTTTTAGACATAAAATTGCTTGCTGGGTATGGTCTTTGTGAATAAACAGGGAAAAGGGAAAAGAAATTCAAATATTTTGCCAGTTAATTACTTTAAATTTTTGTCTCTCTCCCTCTCTGTTTTTCAGGTACACACAGTTTCTTAAAGTTTTCCTGGAGTCTGCAGAGCAGAATTACTTTGTTGGTTTTCGTGTGCATTATTATGTCTTCACTGATCAACCAGAACAGGTTCCTGCAGTGAAGCTGGGTGCTGAACATAATCTGACGGTGTTGAAAGTCGCCAGTTCTAACAGATGGCAGGAGATCACTTTGAGCAGGATGGAAAGACTGCAGAAACTGATTGAGACTCGATTGGTCAAAGAAGCCGACTATGTTTTCAGCCTTGATGTGGATACAAAGTTCTATGGTCGCTGGGGGGTGGAGACTTTGGGTCGTCTTGTTGGTGTGATTCATCCTGGTTATTATCAAACACCTCGTGAACAATACCCATATGAGCGCAGGCCAGAGTCTCAGGCATTTATTTCTTATGGTGAGGGTGATTATTATTATGGTGGGGCTGTGATTGGTGGCTTAGTAAAAGACGTATATGAAGTTGCTAAAACCTGCCGGGAACAGCTGGACATTGATGCATCTAAATCCATTGAGGCAGCATGGCAGGAGGAGTCTCATTTGAACAAGTACTTCCTTTATAACAAACCCAGCAAGGTGCTCTCACCCGAATATCTGTGGCAGGACTTCAAACCTCACACAAATGAGGTCAAAATCATTCGCTTCTCTCAAGTTATTAAAAACTATGCTGCTGTTCGTCCAAACCCATAGCAGATGTTAACTGAAACATGCAAAATCAAAACCTGCCAAATATTTTTTCCATCAGCTATGCAACATTTGTACTGACTGATGGATGAAATGTATAACGTTGTAGCAAAACGTTATAATAACCATCAAATTCTGGTTAAAACTCAGTTATCAGCACTTGCATAGGTGAAGGGAGGGCAAAGAAAGGCACTTTACATCTAAAAAACAAAACAAAACACCAACACTGGTTAAAGATTGTCATGATGTTTTTATTTATTCAAAACTAAATGATCTAATATTGAGAGTGATGTAATTCTTATTGTGAATAACAAATTACGAATATCTGAATATTGCAGCAGATTGGTTCACATTTATTTTCATTTGTATCACTCTGCATGGGTTTGGGTTTCGTCATACACTATATCAGTATGGTCATATGTGTCCTGTCACTGATGTATGTGGAAGGAATGTCACTGTGATCCATTAAAGAGATAAATGAAAGTTCTGCCATTATTTCCTCACACTTATGTTGTTCCAAACCAAAGGCCCTGTGAAGCAATGAAAGGAACAAATGATGACTCAAGAAGATATGAGCAGTACCACTGAATGCCTAAATATCTCACTGACAAACTAATTGAATGTATAACTAAAAAGAATATGGGTAACACTTTATTTTACAGTGCTGTAGTTACACATTACTACATGTACTTACTATAGTAATAACAGTAAATTATGCATAATTACAAGTAACTAACCCTAAACCAAACCCTAACCCTAACTGTAACTCTACAGTACATGTAGTTAATTATTAGTACTCAGTACTTATTTGAGTATTTGAGACATTACAATGTAACTATGGCACTGTAAAATAAAGTGTAACCAGAATATGAAATCTGACCCCACTTGTAATGGTGAAATAAACAAAAACAACAACAAAAAACTTAAATGATACTTAAAAAATACCTGACAGATAAAAAAAGTTTTTTTCTGAAAAAGATCTGTTTAAAGGGATAGTCCATTCAACCCAAAATGAAAATGTATCATTCAATCACCCTTATGTCATTTCAAACCTGTATGACTTTCATCTGTGGAACACAAAAGAAGATATTTGTTAAAAAATGTCCCAGTTTTTTTTTTTTTTTTTTTTTTTTTGGCCCTATAACTACAACTCAAATCCTCAGTGTTCAAATCTCACCAGACAAATGCCTTCAATTATTCAAATCATCATGAACATGTAAGTATATAAATTGTTCTAAAAACAACAACAACAACATAATGTGTTGCTTAAAAAGTACCACTAACGAGTAGCTACAGTAAGTAATCTCAAATTTATATTTTGTTTGTATTTGACAACAAACTTTAGTAGATACTACATTTAATGACACTTGTAATATTGTTGTAATACTGACAGACTGTCTTTCGGACAGAATTTCCACATTTTTTCCATATCCTTTTATGTCTAGTTGATGGAATGAAAGGGGTTCCATCCACCTGAGGGGCCAGCTGCTAAACACAGCCACTATGTTAAGACTGTCTGAAAGTCGTGAAAAAAATGTTAGTAGCTTTATATCTTTTTTCCATATTGTGACATACATGCAAACGTGACGGATTATCAAAAAATAAATAAATAAAAAATGTAGGGCGAGGACTTGGTTCTGTGCATCAGAAAAAGAAAAAAAGCATGTTGTGTCAATTAGGTTTTTTTTATTTTTTTTTATCAAAAAGGCAAGTTAGCAAAAAATGACAGTGCTCTAACAACAGTTATTAGCTGAATACACAAATAACAAATGATTTGAACATGATAATGGACCTAAAGTTCCAGAAAATATCTTCACAATCCACTATGATGTCTTAACGTCCATCGCAACCTGTTCTCACTCCCGAGGCATCAAAGACTGAAGCATGGTCAAGCGCCCCCAGCGTCACTTGGAATACTCCAACGGTGCCCCTCGGCGTCACTCTATGGACGAACTGGGAGCTCCATTGCTTTCAGTGGGAAATCTTTAGCGTCAAAAACAGACGCGAATTTTATTGGTATGAAATCACGCTGAAGAAGTCTCATTCAGAACACATCGCGATATTTGGCATCAGTTCACGTGTGCCAGATGTTGGTAAGTAGTCGCAAATACGCTGTTCTAATGTTTGATATAATGTCTTTTCTGTTTGCTTTGTTACTTTTGATATGAAACAAAGTCTCAGATTTCAAAACTGTCCATTTTATTACGAAATTCAAAAAATAACTGTTTTGGCGCTGTTTGATGTGTCGTGACAGATGGCTGTAGCCTCAGATCAAGAGAGGCGGCAACGCGAAGCGCGCGTGAAATGATCATCTCCTCCGCTTTAATACCAGTTACAGCGCGAAATAAACATGAATGAATACCCAAAGGTATATTCAAAGATACAGTACAACTTACCGAAATCCGTATCCTGTCTAATGGAATAGCTCAATCAGTGTTTCAAACGCGAAAGACGTCAATAAAACAGCTTGTAAGCAATGTCACGTAACGTCACATTTACCTCAGAAACCATATTCAGTGACCATAACTCGTTAGTCAGCTATAAAACTGAACTCTAGAGAGGAGCATTTTGCTAAATATGCACCATATTACACATTCGTTATAATTTATAATGTTCTTCAATATTTAATGCATGTTTGAATAAATCCGTCAAGTTTTTATAACAGCCACCATTTATGTATTTCAAAAAACGAATTGGAGTAGAAATATAATTACATAATTGTAAAGTTAGTATTTTAACTTTATTATTATAAAAACTTCCTTAACTTCCACTAATTTAAGTGTTTGTATACAAATCAGTTCATTTTAACCTTCAATATTATAGTAATGTAGAACTGATTCCCTCTATTGTTTACAGCATTAGTTGAGATTTTTTTCCTTGAGAAAATTTGCCATGTACTGTTCCTTATATATCCAAAATAATCAATATCAAATCGAATTTAATCGAATTGAATTGCAAGCTTGTGAATCGAAATCGAATCGAATTTTGAAATTTGTGTCAATACCCAGCCCTATTATGTAGGCTACTGCTGCTTTGTAAATTTAAACCAGGAACAGGCAAGTCTGGCCCTTTTGTTGTCTCCTTTTTGAGGTGGAGAGTTTACCTCCAACCCTAATCGAGCACACCTGAAAATTTTAACCAAAGTCTTCAGGTTTACTTATAGACAATTATAGGCAGGTGGGTTTGAGGTTGGAGCTAAATCTGCAGGACAGTGGACGCTGAGGTCCAAAGTAGCCAACCACTGCTTTAAATCATGCAGAACATAAGAAGACCTGACTGTCCATTAAACTACTTAACTTGAATTGTTTGTGTTTTTTTGTTTTAGTTTTAGACCAGGACTGGAGAACACCTGACAATGGGATGTTAAGACTTCTTCCTCTGGTTGAGAAAAAACACCACATCAGTGATCACATCTTCTGTTCATCAGTTGCACTGTAGGGTACAACTGAACAAACAGTTTAGATGAAGAAGAATATGAACATGATAGAGACATGTACAGGGAAGAGCAAGAAACCAGTTTAGCTGTGATAATGAATCTTTATTTTCCAACACAATACCAAATCTGTTTTCTGTATCATAGTTGACTGGATGGGATTCTGTGGTGCTCATTTGTGTGGCTTCAGCAGCTGTGAATGGATAAATATAACGTTAACGTAATTTTGAAGACAGATTTTTATTTATCTTTAATCTCATTTGTCTTTATGCTACTTTCAACGTTATGCTGTATCTTCCAATAAAGTGTTGTGTAATAAAGTATGGTAAAGTATGGTGAATATGGTGTGAATGTGGTGTTTGTTACAGTAAATACAAAATTTTACTAGGCTCTTATGAGTTTATTTCATAATGAAAAAAAACATACACTGTAAAACTTTACTGTAAATTTACAGGTAATTTCTAACAGTATTATACTGTATTTTCAGAAAACGGTAACATGCAGTATATTTTAAAGAATGTCTGTAAATATACAGTAGTTCTGTTTTCAGCCCGTTTCACTCGTAATACAGTATCAATACTGTAGAGGCATTGCATTATGGGATTGATTTTTTTCCCCGCGCTCATTTCAAATTTCTAGGCCAGGCATACATTTTAGCTTCTCTCCCAACGCTTTTAGTGTTTCACGTCGACTCTTCAGGGTTTAATGTTATCATTAAACGATATTTGAGTGAATATAGTGTGCAGTTTTAAGCTTTTGAAGCGTCAGTTTGCCTGAGACGCGGGGTGACTGGACGGCGCTGCTGAGAAGACGGAGATGTTATTTTCCGCCTGATTAATCAAAACTTTTGCGCCTGTCGAGAAGACGGATAAATGATTGTTCGGCTGAGAATACGGTAAGTCAGTCTTTTCTGGGGCTTTTCGTTCGCGTTTCTACTTTGTCATGAATGGTTTGATCTTGAAATGTTAAACTTTTGTTTCTCATGAGCAAACGGTTAACGTTATTCTGTTCTCAGCGTTTCACGCAGTAACACTGACGTTTCATGTTATAGACAAACCTTAACATATGTTATTCTTACAACCTGATTTTTAAACTGTTTTGTTTTTTGCATTTTTTTTTCTCGTTTCAGGCTGAATCATCTGATGTAGCTCCATTGTTTACGTAAGTGTTGTGCTTATTTTCACGTGTATCAGGTTTATGACAAAGAATTCAGTGAATAAACGATTTTATTTAGTCAATTATTTTAAGTATTATTTTAAGATGCATCTTTTCTGAAGTGTAACAGGACACATTACTGAGATCATATGCTTAGCTGTGAGTCCTTGTGTTAACAAAAATGCTATCGTTAATGAATGCACAATATTCACTTCTCTCTCTCTCTCTCTCTCTCTCTCTCTCTCTCTACTTTTCTGCTTTTAGGCTCTTTGACATATACCCTAAACATGGCTCAAGAACCAGGAAGGGAGGAAAATGACCTGTGAAATATGGTTTTGTTAACGTAAGTATTGCACCTAATTTCACATGTGATGTAATCAGGTTTATGGCAAAGAATGGACTACTTGCACTGAGGCTTGTAACACACTTACGTTTTGAAATAATACCACTTGCCTATTTCCGTTTAGTGATCAATGCTGCATTGTGTGTGAGACCTGATGAATAAGATCAGAACAAACCTTCATTTATTTTTATTAAATATTTTAATCCCTATTTTTCATTGACAGTCATTTCACTGTAATTCACACAATTCTTAGTATTCAAATTCTTAATATTCAAAGTATATTTGTCAGTCCGCTGTCAGTGCGTTACTGTTTAAAGGGTTAGTTCACCCAAAAATGAAATTTCTTTCATTTATTACTCACCCTCATGTCGTTCCACACCCGTAAGACCTTCGTTCATCTTCGGAACACAAATTAAGATATTTTTGATGCGAGAGCTTTCTGTCACATGTCACAGAGACACATGGATTACTTTAACAATGTGTTTCCTACCATTCTTGACCTTGAATGTGTAAGTTGTGCTGCTGCCTATTGAGGAACAGAAAGCTCTCAGATTTCATCAAAAAATATCTCCATTTGTGTTCCAAAGATGAACAAAGGTCTTACGGGTGTGGAACGACACAAGGGCAAGTAATTAACAACAGAAATTTAATTTTTGTGTAAACTAACCCTTAAAGGTTAATTTAAATATTTAACATTGCTAAATGTCTTGAGGCAGTTACCACTTATTTATTTAACTATTTTAAAAGACTGGGATAAGAGCACCAACACACATAAGCTTGTACTTATCCTTACTTTATCAAATTAATTTAAAATGTAAATTCAACAGGTATAAAATATGAGAAAAACAGTAAGGGAAAAACAGTTAATGAGAAGACGAGCACTGGACTGCAGCGGGTTAGTGGTGTATGTAGGTGAGCTGAATGCTTTTACCAGAAACTTGCGAGATGTAGTACAACGTACAACGCGGAAGCAGTTGTGCATATAGTCCATTCAATGAATGAACGATTTCATTTACTTTTATTACAATTATAAGCATTATTTTTTAGTTGCATCTTTTCTGAAGTGTTAATTGGACATTTTAACTTACTGCAATCAAATGCTTAGGCTGTTAGTCCTTGTGTTCACAAAAATGCTGTGGTGCATATATTCACAATATTCATTACTGTTTTCGCTCTCTCCTTTTTTTTCCTCTTTCTTTTCTGCTTTTTTAGGCACTTTGACATCAACCATGAACACGGCTCAAGAAACAAGAAGGGAAAGTGACTTCCAAGAGTGGCAACACTGCAAAAAAGGAGCAGTACTGAAAAACTTGTAGGCCTACTATTTGTTTTTACTCCACATTTGGAAAAATGTTAAAAGTAAATAAGATTGCTGTATTGTTCATTGATAACTGTTGAGTGCATTTAAAATGTTGACCTTTCAACGTTGCAATTTTCTGCTTTTTTCCGTAAAAAAAATAATAAAAGTTTTAAAACTCAGAGTATGTTGCTTTCCATTTCCTTTGCCATAACATAATAACAAAAGTATATTTTTAATTATTTAATGACAAATATAAGTGCAGTATGAAAAGCTGTATAAATGGAGTTAATAGCTGTAGATAAACAGTATAATACTGTAAAAGTACATAATATTACAGCAGGATACTGTATTTGGTAATTACAATACTATACTGTAAAATGTTGTTTACAGAAGTAGTACTGTAAAAATACAGTAAGTGGTTGGCAACCCAGCTGCCAGTATTTACTGTAAATTTACAGCGAAAAGTTTTACAGTGAATTAATTACCATGATTTTTTTTACTTAGGACATAAATATTTTTGATCTGATTAATGATATTTGGGACAACAATGCACCAAAAGTTGCATATACTTTCATGTTGTGACAAGGATGCCAGTTTCCAGAGAAATAAAGGGAAGATAAGTGAATGACAAGATGCTGCAGTGGGCTATACTGCTACAAACACTTCAAGCACAACTGAAGATGATCCATGTTGATGATTCTGGTACATCTACTACTGCATTAAAAATGAAAGCATGGACATTACTGATGTCAGACATGTGAGGAGCAAGAAGAGGGGGTGAAGATGAAATTTTGGCACCGTTTCTTATTTTACTGAATGGTGCATTATCCTTGTGTAAAAGTAATAGTGAAGTGTAAATATATAAATTGTTTTGTTTTTTTGTTTACTGCCAACACTGGAAATTGGATAATGGCAAGTTGTTGAGGATTCATCCATTATGTTTATTGGTGTTCATACAAAAAAAGCAGAGAAATAATCAACCATTATTCAATCAATCAATTATTATTATTATTATTATTATTATTATATTACAACATTTCTTTCAAATATTTCCATATTTCATCAGATGGTCTCACAACACCCATCAAAACCTATACAAGCATGATGTTAGAATAGAAAAGATAAAATACTCCCAATATTTAAATGTGATTCAACAAAGTTTGTTATCCATGATAAGGAGAATACATCTGTGTAGATTTTACTGCCCTTCCACCCCCCAGGGGACCATTAATGGCCCCTGGAAGAGCAAAAAAAACAAAAATGCACATTTCAAATGGCCGTAACTCAAAGTCTATGGAGGACCAAATTACTCAAAATGAAATAATTAAATAAATCATGAATTCAATAAAACAACAATTAAATGTACCAGTTTATTCTGAAATAATTTAATAATTATTAAATTAATTTAATTAATTATTAATTAAATAAATCAATAAATGTATCTATTTATTTTGTAAAATTCCATGAAAACACAACATTTATTGTTTAATATATTTCACAATATCCTCTTTCACTATTATTGTTTAAATTATTTTTTCATAATTGAATGTGCTTTTTCAAAAAGCCGTTTTTCATAATTATATGCTGAATTTACGAATGACGCCTATTTGACGAATCATGTATTTCCAAAGCACGATTTTCCCAAAGATTCTTTTCATAATAATAGAGGACATTTCACAAATGCCAATCAACAGGCAGTGGGCGGTGCTTGGCGCTAATTGGCTAATCCTTTCGGATGTGGATATGCATCGGCACTGTGCAGGCCGATCGGCGTATGACATCAACGTACAGCGAGAGCGATTCAAAAGCATAACGAGTCACATGCTCTCCAGACGCATAATGCGATCGGCCTGCACAGCGCCGATGCATCTCGAGCAAGCCTTGGGAATGAATATGGCTGTAGGACTTGAACAAGTTAAAAACGCACTGCTTTCATTTGCAGATGAAGTAGAAGGGAATGTTTTGTTTGGTGATGCTCTGTTATCTGGATTAGACGACATAAGGGATCTGCTAGTGGCAATAAGTGCATCAGAGGATCTAGAAATTGATGACTAGCCTACATATGGAACACTTTACCAGCACTGAACGCAGAGTTCTTGTAGATGAGTAGTTCTGTGACAGGCGTAATTTGCAGGTAGGACATGTGATGTCCCCACCACATTTTGCCAGGGTCGATATTGTCCCTACCACTTTTTTTTTTTTTTTTTTTTTAAATCTCACTGTACGTATATATACCCAATGCAAATGAAACATATCCAGTTGACATTAATTTGTGTTAAAAAGAGGCGATCTGGCGCAGAGATGTGTTGATTTTGAAATCACGCTGAGTGCTCGTTGCCGCTGTTATCAGTGGCGGAACGTTCTATTTTGGTTCGTGCACAGTCTTCACACAGACGAGCGCGTGCGTCAATCTATCACTAATGCCGCTGCGGAGGGTCTATTCTTTCCGGTGTAATCACAAAACAAAATGCACACAAACGTGTCCCCGCTTTTGCTATACAATCATTGCTGATCATTTGATTTTAATGAGGAGAAAAAAACTTTATGAAGGTGGAACATGACGTTCCGTGACTAATGTCACCAACCACATGAAGATCGATTTGTCATGTCTGTCCGCTCTCCAACTTTAAACCAATTAGCGCCAAGCACCGCCCACTGCCTGTTGATTGGCATTTGTGAAATGTCCTCTATTATTATGAAAAGAATCTTTGGGAAAATCGTGCTTTGGAAATACATGATTCGTCAAATAGGTGTCATTCGTAAATTCAGCATATAATTATGAAAAACAGCTTTTTGAAAAAGAACATTTAATTATGAAAAAATATATATTTAAACAATAATAGGGTGTGAATGAGGATATTGTGAAATATATTAAACAATAAATGTTGTGTTTTCATGGAATTTTACAAAATAAATAGATACATTTATTTACTGATTTATTTAATTGAATTAATAATTAAATAAATTAATTATTTAATTATTTCAGAACAAACTTACATTAAATTGTTGTTTTATTGAATTCATTATTTATTTAATTATTTCATTTTGAGTAATTTGGTCCTCCATAAAAGTCCAGTTAGCGTATCAAAGAGAAAATCGTCAGGACAACTGCTTATGCTATGTTTACTAAATAATGTTTGGCACAGTTTTCAGATGTACATGGAAAGCTGGCATAAAGGTTTTTTAAAAGTGCTCACAGTAAAATATAAAATTTCAGCCTGTCCCTCATATATGTAATAAATGTTTGCACAATTAACATATTTAGATATCTAGTTGTCCATTAAAGATCTTATTTATTTAACATTTATCATTTAATTCCTAAACGTGTTAAACTACATTACCCATATGTCTCTGTCAATGGAACGGGGAAAATGGCGCTGTAGTTCATTGAAATGTGCAGCGATGCTTAGGGTTATGTTCTCGGTAAAGGAGTAATTTCTCACAACATGGAAACACTATATAATTAACTTAATGACTAACGTAATAATCACACTAAAACATACTTTGTAAGATGAAGCGACGTTTTATATGGGTTAAAAGATAGTCAAATCACAACGAGTTCTGCGATAGTCACAGCCAATGACAAACCCAGCTGAACAGAGGCGCCACACTTACTTGTCCATTTATGGTAAATGACGACAGCTCTCCTCCGGTTCCGGCTAAAGGGAGAGATTCCTTAAATATTTAATACATCTAATTAAATAATAAAACTCACATTTTAAAACTAAAGACTACTTTGTGTAGTTAAACTGATGCATAAATACATTTGAAAGAGAAACTTTTTTTTCTAAGCAATGGCCTACTACAGCAGGTGTAGTTTTGCAGTATTTTAACTAAAGATAATTCCATCTACTAAAGTGCTTCTAACATTTACAGTAGATGTATAGTATATTAAAGGTATACATTTAATCACTTATTTATGCCATTCTCCACCATTTGAACTCTTGGAATTAAAATAAATGTAACAAAAGCATAATGAATGCACACAATTTTGTAATCATATTCCAATATTTAATGTCAAACTGTTTAAAGACAAATGTAGTGCCCAAACTACTGCACAACAGTATAAAATCAGTTAATTACAAGAAAAAATAACATTTTACATTCTCAACTTTAATACAATATCCTTGTGATTATTGTTCACTTTTACTGTAACTAAATGAAAGGCAAATTAAAATAGTTAATGCATATTATAAATGTTAAATATTTTCAGCAATAAAATGCTTCTATAAAATACATTCATGGGTATATTACATTTACATTAACCAGGTAGTGATATAATGATACCATAACTATAGATGTAGTTATGGTGGACATTTATTATTTATTAGTGACACTGTAATAAAAGGTTTAATGAAGCAAAATGCAAGACATTTTCAAGTCCATCTAAATGTAAAGGCAACAAGCTCACAGAATAATATCCAGTATGTCAGTGTGTCATTTCTGTAATACTCTATCAGCACCAAACAGAATTACATAAATATTGATTGTTTTCAAAAGTTTTTCCTGAACACTCACTATCTTCAATTGTTCGGACAAACACCTGCTATATACACATGCAGAAATATATATTTGACTATTGCATCATGAAGTCGCTGCATGACTAGAACTAGTGGATGGCAATAAATATGTCTTTTACCAAAACTCCTGATGAGCACTGATGCTTTTTTGATAAAGGCATTAGGCAGACATTAAGTACAGTTTATGAAGCTGAAAAGAGAAAACAAAATGCTTTAACAATATGGAAAAAGATAAATTACTATTTTCAATATTGGTTCTGCACGTTTCAAAGAGATCATAAGGAGGAGTCCACGTGAAGACTTTTAAAAACTGTGACAGAGCGAAGGGTGCACCTCCCTGGACAGATCCTAAGCATGCCCAAACAACAACACCCAAACACAGTTATGAAGTGGACACCACCAGGAGAATGCAGGGGACAGGGAAGACCAAGGAAGACGTGGAGACAGATGTTTCACGAAGACCTGAAGAATGCCGGTGTCCCATGGGAAGATGTGGAGAACGTGGCCACATGGATACGTTGGAGGACACTTGTTGCCCAATGTGCCCAGCACAGGACTTGATGATGATGTGAGATTATACATAACTGTAGAATTTCCTTCTGTAAAGAGTGTTGCATAATTAAATGTTAAATGCATTTATGTAATAAGTTCACTGATATGTGGGCATTTCCATGATTAAAAGTATGTCTTTAATAGCAAGCTATATTAATATAAATTTGTTTAAAAAATAACGTTTCACATGCAAGCAGGACATTATCAGCAGTGTAACTGATCTGATTATGACAAAATAATAGAATATCTGATGTCATGTGACAAGTCAAATTAGCATTTCCACTCTTGCAAACAGAGGTAGGTTATGAGGTGCGGAGAGACATCATATCATTGGAACATTTTGGGCCCAATTTGTAATCATTTTAAAGTATACAATGGAATTAATATAAACTTTCTGACAGTGTGTGGGACATACGACTATCCAAGAAGGGGCACAACTGATTTACAAATATATCATGATAAATATGTACAGGAATTGACTTTTTTGACTAATTAAGGACTTTGAGACTATTTAACAAATGCTTGATAAAATGTTTGATAAAGGCTTAAAACCAACACATACATACCATTGCAAATATTTGCCTTTGCAGCTTTCTGTCTCCTCCGTTTATTTCCGAAAGGCCCCTTTGGTCTTTTCAGCTGAAACAAGAGAACAGGTAATATCATTATATATAATATATAGAATTATATATTGGAAAAAAGTACTGATTGACCTTACAATTTTTGGATTTTACATTATTAGGCATTAAAAGCATGGTAAGTGTTGAGGTTACTCTGCATTTACAACAAATATCACATTAAAACTACCAATACCGTGGTAAAAGCATGGTAAGTCTTGTGGGTTACTCTGTATTTACAACAAATATCACATTAACTGATTGAAGGTCTATAGCACGTCACGTGACAGTTTAATCACCCTAGTTTAGTAAGGTGCTTTAATTTAGAAAGCAATGAAAAGCAAAACCTCAGCGGAGGTGACAGATATAATGCGGTGACTGAACATGAGGGAGCTAACGTTAATCTGATTAATATCGGCAAACAGAAAGGACATTATATCAAACATTAGAACGGCGTATTTGCGACTACTTACCAACATCTGGCACACGTGAACTGATGCCAAATATCGCGATGTGTTCTGAATGAGACTTCTTCAGCGTGATTTCATACCAATAAAATTCGCGTCTGTTTTTGACGCTAAAGATTTCCCACTGAAAGCAATGG
The DNA here is from genome assembly GCA_039654765.1 of Mylopharyngodon piceus. Taxonomy (NCBI): domain Eukaryota; kingdom Metazoa; phylum Chordata; class Actinopteri; order Cypriniformes; family Xenocyprididae; genus Mylopharyngodon; species Mylopharyngodon piceus. Next base: position 12,015,570 of record CM077443.1, read on the forward strand.
AGTTCCCAGTTCGTCCATAGAGTGACGCCGAGGGGCACCGTTGGAGTTTCCAAGTGACGCTGGGGGCGCTTGACCATGCTTCAGTCTTTGATGCCTCGGGAGTGAAAACGGGTTGTCCATCATTATCTGTGTATTTTGAGTGGCAGTTATATATTAAGAAGATGAAGGAGTCATCGAGTTGACTAAACGGCATTTAAAATGAGTGTCAGCAAGAGGATTTAAAAATCTGGACATTTTCAGAGACATGAGATATTCTGATGATTACTGTGTAAAGAATTTTCCCAACTCAACGGAACCCAAGCCGATCTGAGAAAGCAGCGGCTGGTAAACATACGATTATTTCTCCACAGGGTGTCAGTGCTCGTCTAAAAGTGGCTGCGATGCTGAAGCCATTTGCTGAAGTGTGTGAGACCTGATGAATACGAACCTTTATTTATTTGTATTAAATATTTTAATCACTTCTGTGTCATTTGTCATAGTCAATCACTTGACTGTAAAATTCACATTTTTATCAAAAAAAAAAAAAAAAAAAAAATCTTAAATAATGTTCAAATTAGTAGCGCTGTTAACGCTGTTTAAGATTAAATATTTAACATCGTTAAATTTACCGCGCATTCATTCATTCATTCAGATATTTTAAAACACCGGAATAAAGCACCAACCAGTATTTTTTTCATCCATACTATGGAAGTCAATGGGCACCGAAACAGTTTACTAACATTCTTCAAAACATCGACTTTTATGTTCAGAAAAAAAGAAACATACAGTTTGGAACAACATGAGGGTAAGTAAATGATGACAGAATTTTAACCTTAACCCTTTAATATTTTAAGGATTATTGAAATCATTTTACTGGGTCATGTATCACTCTGCAATCTCTACATGTGAACTAAAATGATTTCAAGTTAATTTATTTATTTGACAAGTGATCTTGTATTGTAGTGTGATAATGAGCAGTGATGACATAACACGTTTAATATCTAGGCACTTTTCTGCATCTGTAAACTTGACACATACTATATAACACAAAACAAATGAATAACAATAACAAAAAAATCTTTGCATAATCTTACAGATGGGCCTAACTCAAATCAACTTAGGAAAATTAATTTATCTGTAATATTATCATGCATGCTCAGTTTATAAAAAGCAAAACTAAAGCATTTATTTTACATGTTATTTTGTAGCCCACATCTGTTCTCTGATAGCAGACACTTTGCAAAGTTTGCATAGTAATGATTGGTTATGTTGCTTAAAAACAAACATCTAGACCTACTGTATAATCAACACTGGACAATTGTATAGGTTAGTATTATTTCTCACTATACATGAACATGAATGAAAATAAACATTTTCTTTTACCTGTATCTTTTCTCAGGTATCTCTTGGTGAAACAGTCTCTGTGATCGTGATGGGTCGCTCATGAACAACCCATCGTGTTCATTGTGTTGGTCATAATTTATCTATGGCTGCATTATGACTTCCTTATTCGTAATATGATCAAAGATTGCATCTGTGGACGTGTTCTGAGAAATTAGCTATTGAAAAATTACATTTTAACTCCGCTCAAATGAACGAAATGACTTAAAATTTACCTATTTCATTTTGCGGAACGAAATTCAAAGTCATCAAATCAACTCAGTAAAATGATCTGATCTGTGTATGTGTAGCCCTGAGTATTTTAAAAAAGACAGATTTAAAAAAAGATTTGAGGAACACCTGGAGCACATCCGTCTTGTTCTTCAGCATTATAAGAAACATGATGTGAAGTTGACCCCAAAGAAATGTGACCTGTTCAAATCGAGTGTGAGGTTTCTCTGCAAATTGGTGACAAGAGAGGGTTGCACAATGGACCCTGTGGAGATGGCTCCAGTGATGGCTCTAAAAGAGAAGACACCTGCCACTGTTGGTGAGGTACACCAGATGCTTGGATTCCTCTCTTATTACAGATCTTTCATCCCCAACTTCTCCCGTGTGGCCCACCCACTGCATAACGTACTCGCTGCCCCAAAACCCGACAAGCACTCTCCAGACCCGACCATGAAGAGGCCCAGTAAAACAGGAAAGAAAAATAATGGTCACTTACCATCACAGACACTCATACAGTGGACCAGCTCTCACCAGGAAGTGTTGAATTAGCTTGTAGATGCACTCACAAAGCCCCCTGTCCTCGGATATCCTGACTTCACCCAGCCGTTTGTATTACATTGTGACGCATCCCAAGTTGGTCTGGGTGCGGTACTATACCAGAGACAGCAGGGGAAGATGAGAGTGATCGGCTATGGCTCCCGTACCCTGAGTCCATCAGAGAAGAGGTACCATCTGCACTCTGGAAAGGTAGAGTTTTTAGCGTTGAAGTGGGCCATCTGCGAACGTTTCCGGGATTATCTTTACCGCGCCCCATCGTACGTGGTATATACAGATAACAACCCACTGACGTATGTGCTCATCACTGCAAAACTCATGATGACACAGATGGGTGGCGGAGTTGGCCGATTATAACTTTTTCATCCGGTACCGCCCAGGCAAAAACAACTCGCATGCAGATGGGTTGTCACGGATGCCATTGGATATTGAGGACTACATGCATAGCTGTACGGCTGAGGCCAGTCAAGCTGTAATCAGTGCATCTATGGAGAGGGTTGTTGCGGAAAGGAGAAACCCTTGCCGGGGCGTGGGGTTGATCTAGGTCAGCGATTTGAGTCTGGTGAAAGACAGTGAGACCAGCCAACCCTGATGAAAACCCTGTCAAGAGTTCTCTGGTACAAGTCACAGAGTAGGAGGCCAAGTAGAGCTAGAGTGAGAGCTGAGAACCCTGCAGTGGCCATACTGCTAAAACAGTGGCTAAAGGTTAATGTGGGTCAAGATGTTGTTCTGTGCCGTAGAACTTCCCGTTGAGAACAACTGCTGCTCCCCAAAGCTTATCATCCACTGGTCTTTAAAGAGCTGCATGGGTCACTTGGGGGTCAAAAGGATGCTTGACCTGATTCAAGAACGGTTCTACTGGCCACAAATGAGTAAAGACTTGAACATTTTGTCATAAGAGTTTGTGAATATCTCAAGAAGAGGAAGCCGAATAAGCATACATGTGCGCCTCTGATACCGATCCAGACCACCTATCCATTCCAGCTCGTCTCCATAGACTTTCTGCATTTGGAGAAATGTAAGCACGGGTACGAGTATATATTGGTGGTCATGGACCATTTTACGAGGTTCAAAAGAACAAAGCGGCCAAAACTGTAGCTGACAAGATTTTCAATGACTTTGCACTGAAGTTTGGGTTCCCAAGCAGATCACATCATGATATGGGCAAAGAGTTTGAGAACAGACTGATGGCCAGCTTGAAAAAACTTTCTGGCATCCAGGGCTCGCACATGACACCATACCACCCCCAGGGTAACGGGCAGGTGGAGAGGTTTAACTGTACCTTGTTGTCCATGCTGCGCACCCTGGAGGACAAGGAGAAGGAAGATCGGAAGGAGTCCCTCGCTGAAGTTGTCCACGCGTACAACTGCACAAAGAATGAGGTAACAGGTTACGCGCCATCACCTCCGGCGATGAATACAGCGGCACCTACCATTGGCATCTCAGACCTGGCAGAGGGAGACGGCAGAGCCGGACTTCACTGAATCCTCTGGCAGAGCCTTTCTAGCCTCAGCGGAGTCCTCAGCATCACAAAGAGGATGTGCCACTACAAAGCGAAGAGGATGTGCCACTACAAAGCGAAGAGGATGTGCCACTACAATCTCAGAGACCTGATTTGAACCCTGATAGGCCTGAGTATGGTGGATCCAGGAGTAGACCCTCTGATCCCTACACAAGAAGAGCAACAGATGGTAAGACAGTGACTCCAGAGACTGAGACATCAGCCTGTTGTACTGATTTATGATACACTGGGTCAACTGTCCTTGGTACAAAGAAACTGTAAGGTAACGGAGGCTCAGGTAACACAGACCAAGGGTTACTGGAGGCCTTGGATGGCCGAGGTGTTTTAAGCAAATGCTTTAGTTGTTCAAGGAAATGTCAGGAGACATTTAATTTTGTAGGGGAGAGTGTAGCCCTGAGTATTTAAAAAAAACAGATTTAAAAAAAAATGCCCCCCTTCAAAATTTTAACTCAGTAATGACTTGTCTGGGAAAAATGAAAATTATTTTAACATTAATTTGCATTACTGGATTGCACTGTGTTCTGTGTAAAATTGTTCTTGTGAAACTCAGGTTCGCCAGCAGGGGGCACCCAAGCTTTACACTACGCATCAGTGGCTGACTAACAGAATAGAAATAGTATTCAGTACGTGATGAGTGTCGTGTACACGCAATGGAAAGCGCTCCTTGTTGTATCTGTGTTTTTCATGTTTTTTAATAGGTAAGCTGACAATAATCATTACTGTAATGCCCAACAGTACTGTGTTCTTGTAGGGTCGTAGTTCCTGGGACATTAAGAAATGTTTACTTTAACCGTGATTTAAGAGTGTCGTACCTAAAATGGCGGACGAGAGTGTTATCAATTCCAAGAAAGACTAGTAACTTTCAGCACGAGCAAAGTAATAAGTAAATTTCTAAAAATACATATAGTTGAGATATAAATGCAGAACGAGGCATGATGATGAACTAAACCAGGGGTTCTCAACCTTTTGCAAGCTGGGCCCCCCCAAAGCTGGTTCATTGCAGTTGGGGCCCCTAGGCTATTATTTTTAGGCCCACATTATTATTATTATTATTATTATTATTATTATTATCATCAGTAGCGGTAGGTAGGCCTATTATCATTAGCCTACTAGGCTATTGTTATAATTGGCAGTAGCACCAGACTTCTAATGTGAGCTTGCAGGCATTATTATTATTATTATTATTATTATGAGTAGTAGTAGGCCTATCATCATTACTAGGCTATTGCTATATAATTATATGAGGTTACATGCTTTATTGTTGTTGTTATTATTATTATTATTATTATTATTATTATTATCATCAGTAGGCCTATTATCATTACTAGGCTATTGCTATAATTGGGAATTGGCACCAGACTTCTGATATTAATTTATGCTTTATTATTGTTATTATTACTAGGCCTAATAGTAGGCATTATCTGCATTTTTCGCATCCGTAGCAAATATTTTGAGGGGTGTTTTTGACAATTGAGAGCCACCAAATGACGAATATGAAAAAACGAATACGACAGTTTCGGACTCAGTCAGGGTGCAAGGACCTTAAACTTTTGAGGCTTGCGCAGCTTCTCGAGGAGAAATCAAACAAATGAGCGCCGTTTTCTAAAGTCTATGAGCGCAGCACACACAAATAAACTAAACTGACATACTGCAGTTAAATTTCAAAATGTGGTGTTTTTATATTTATAACATTTGAATACAGTTCAGCAACATACATCACACGACCTGACGACCAAGAGAGCTGACAATTGACCATCACTTAATTTACCATCACCTCGCGATTGAAAATGTGACACTGATATGACAGTTCAACAAACAAGTTAATGATATTAAGTCACTTACATTTTAGACGAAATAATGACTGTTTTGGTCTATTTTAGCAGCGAAAATAGATCCGATGAATCCAAACAAAGATCACAACATAGCGCATCTCACAGCAACACTCAATCGTGTTTTGAATGATTCAGTGTTTTGAACAAATCGTTTGAGTCAAAGATTCAATGACCCATTCACAAACATCTGTCTCATTCTTGATGAATCGGCCGTTTGAACGAATCGTGAATGAACGACTCAATGACTCGCTTAATAAAACCGCTTATCACCTGCATTTGCGCTCACTATCGACAAACCAATCAAATTTGTTCAAAACTTTTTTTTTTAAAATCAGTCCAAACACATTTTAATTTTATTCAGGAGTTATGTATATACAAAACTATAACTTTTTATGACAGTTTAGTGATAAAAAAATTTGCATTTTTTTTTTTTCAGGTTTTTTTTCCTCCCATCCTGTAGCCTACTCGGGGGGGCGCGCCCCACCGATTGAGAACCACTGAACTAAACAGATGTGTACGAACATTGATTAGTCGTGTGACGTGCAGTCTGAGTAAGAAAGCATATGTGTCTGTGATAACACATTAACATGATAAAACCTCATTTAGCGTCACTCTGTCAGCCATTACATGTAAAAGCGCATTCAGAATGTACTGTTAATTAGAATTCCAGTAAGATTCAGTGGTAAATGCTTTTATTAATCATTTTGTGTAATTGTTATGGAGAACACAGTAACTGGTGTTCAGTTAAACTCTAGTTCATGAGATAAAGTCAGTTCATTAGCATATTTCATAGAAGATTAAAAACTGTGATTAAAAACAATTAAAACGGTGATTAAAAAGAGTATTAATACAGCTTCATACAGTTATCAAAGCTGAAGTAATGTATACTAAATAGTTATTTTTAGGGCTGGGTAAAAAATATCGATTTCTCGATTTTAATCGATTCTCATTTTTACGAACCGATATCGATGCTTAAATCCCAAGAATCGATTAGTCTAGTCTGTCTGGAGTGGCTCCGCCAGTCTTGTACATTCTGTATCATTCTGTATCGTCTTGAGAAACTGAAGGCTCATAAGTTTTCGAACTGAAACCGAGCGCCGTTTTCTTAGGTCCAAAATACAGTGCAAAACGTAGGGAGTGAGTAATCTGTTAAATGTGCTCGCGCCTGATTTCTGTTGATATGCGCACTTCATTGCTGTTCATACTGGTTAAATGTTACAGGACACTAATAAAAGACTAACTAGGTATGATGACGTGTGTAATGGTGTAGTAGTGGTGTCCCATTTCTTAGGGGAATATTTTCACCCCTACACCTTGCCACTCTGTTTGAAGAGGCAAGGGGCAGGGCGAAGGGGTATAAAAGAGAATTGGGATTGGGCCTTCGACGTCTTTGTCGGACGTTGAAAAGACGTCCCCAGAGGAGCCAGAATTAAAGTTTTTATGACGTCTTTTTATGACGTCGTTTGGACGTCCAATATTGACATCTATAGGATGTCTCAAGAAGGTTAAAATTTAGTTAAAATGTGTTACAATGTCAGCTGCAGACTCATTTTAGACATCATTTAAACTGCTTCTGGGTCAAATAAACAGTTACATGTTGCATTCAATTAAAACATTTATTTAAATGTAAAGTCCATATGTGATTGTGTGTATGTGTATACCCAGAAATAACAAAAATATATGATAGTGGGTCTTAAATTACATTTGAAAACATATATTTTACAAACAATTCCATGCAAATATCAATCTTACTGAAAAAATAAAATTTTACCAAAGAACAAAACCCAATTTAAGTTGTGCATTTAGTTCTGTATTTTACAGCATTAGCTGAGTTTTAATAGAAATTTGAAGGAAATCACTATTATCCACCACATATGAGGGGTACACCTAGCAAAATTACATCTTCATCCAATATTGATGAAGTATTTTAATAAATATTTGTACCTTAATTATTTAATAAATAAATTAATGATCAGTTTTTTTTATGACAACATACGTTTACATGATCTTGATCAATAACACATATGATCAACAACGAAATAGAGGTGTCGGTCAGTTAGATCATTTTAAAACTTCAGTAGCCACAACTTATAGGTTGTAAGTGCGTCTGTCTCTGATATGTAGATTTATTTTAATATGGATCGCACACTCAAACGTTGACCTAGATAAATGTGCACGTTTTTATGCTAAAGTATTAATGCACTTACATGACATGGAGGCGCCGGCGAGATCACTTGCATTTTATTCCTGACATTTCCCCGACACAATAATTATTAGGCTACTTTTGTCGGTGCTTTGCAGCAAGCTTAATGCATGCGCTTGAGTGCGTATTAAATTATGCCTGTATATATCAAAGGCTCATTATGGTTTATTATATTAATTAATGTAATATATAGTCAACTAGAAAAATCTTTAGTGGGGGGAAGCCCTATTAAATACCCACTAGATGTCGTTTTTAAAGCATTTTATAGTCAGATAAATTCCGCTTTCAAAACCACCACGTCTGTAACATTGATCTTTCCTAAATGCGAAAACGCAAATCAAAATAAAATAGATATTTTATGTTCTGTTAAGAGTCAACCATTCTCCATTTGGTAGATACTGTTGCTTTTGGTTTGTGCATTGTAATGCACATTAAGTCAACAAAATATGTGGTCTCCTAAAAACATTTTTTTGTCACGTCCGCAACGCAAGTGTATTTCCCTCATCTAAAAACACATTTATAGGCTGAAATTTTTCTGACGTCTGGACTCTATTTTCAGGGGTTTAGAAAAATATAAACAGATGATTCAATATATTGATAATGAATACATTCTATGAATATTTATATTTCAAGTTATGCTTGCAAATGTCACATCCATAACGCTGGAATTGCTCGTACATAACATTTAGAAACAACATAAATAACAAACAACAATCCATAACGTTCTTATGAAGTCTCCGAAGCATGTTTTTTTATCATCTCCTCTCAGTTGCATCTTGACTCCATTTCATTACTGCATCTGTATAGGACTGGAAAGACAGAAATTATAAATATGCAAAAGCAGCCTGTTGTCATACACCAAGTACACATTTATATATTAAGAAAATGGCAAGGTTTGAATCACTTCATAACTTAATAGCTTTTGCAGCACTGCACCAACTGTACTCTATTTTCCTTTGCCTCATGATTTTTATTTACAATAATGACATCTGATGTACAGAAGCCAATGGCACGTCTTAGTGGCACATCCGGTCTTTATTGGCAGTGTCAGTGGCTATTAGGGGTGTAACGGTTCAAATTGCTTACGACTCGGTTTGTATCGTGGTTTCGGTACAGTTCTGTATGTGCTGTTCAGGGAAAAAAGGATTACCGTCAAATAAAAATAAAGAAAATAAGAACAAACAATCTAACTACAAGCAACAGCACAAATAAATTCAATAGAGCAAAGATACAAACTTTCCTTTTGGTATCTTCATTTTAAAGGCCCTCGATGGTTCAACCCCAGAGATATGGAGATCTTAATGTGGCTCCATGAGTAAATTGGTAAAATGTACACATTTTCAGTGGTCAAAAACCAAATGTGGGTCACTTTGCATACAGCTGATACTTTTTTTGTTTTAAAGAGCAATATCTGAAGAACAAATAATGCTGAAACTAGAAATGTCGTGATTTTCTATCATTTCAGTTGCATAGAACATACCCGAGAGCCATAAATACCGGGGCACTGAACCCGAGACTACCTGAAGGAGGTGGTCTGAGTTTACAAAACTTTAAAAACATCTAATCTACACATAAGATGTGATATAAAGGCCAATAAATAAACGAGCTCAATCGATAGAGTTAGCCTACCTTTTCTAAAAGCGGTTGAGATGCTAACGGACTTTTTCGAAGACACTAAACCATTTCTATAAAGTAAATATTCAACAGAATCGTGTCAATTACACGTAAGAAAAGTGTCAGGAACAGTTGTATGTATTATTTGTGTGATTTTATGGATAAACTCACCTGAAAGCAGTGAAAACAACAGCGAGAGACGGAGTTTTTGCTGCTTGCTTGTCCGTTGTTGTTTCCCCGTTTCCATGGCAACTCTGCGCTCCGCTTAACGCGCACGCGCATTAAAACACGTCAAAGTCATGCAGCATTTACATAAATAAATACATATAGCATTAAAACATATCATTTAAAATCTCATTAAATAATTATAAGCCGCTGATTTTGTGCCACCCAAACTCTGGCAGGCTGATATGTTACTGTTAGCTGAAATAACCCAATGTATAAAACAATATTAGAAAATAACCCAACACAGTGACCCAATACGTGTAACTCAGCACTTGGGGTAAAAAAAAAAAAAAAAAAAAAGTTTTTTAATGGATTGTATCAAGTGTTAACTTGTATGTACAAGTTGTACATGAAATGAGAATATGTCAGCAGTATTGAGAATGTAGCCTAAATCAATGAAGTCAGCTTAATATAATATAATATGTCATAAAATATACTATAATATTATAATAATATTGCATAATATACTTATAATATAATATAATGTTGGGTGTGTCACAATATACTGTCAAGTTTCTGTACCAGTCTTGCACGTCCACTGACGTCCAATAAACCTCCAAGCTGGACGTAAATATTGAACTTCATATCTACGTCCGAGAGACGTCGTAGTAAGACGTCCGGATACCGCACCGGATTTGCACGTAGTGTAGACGTACAGGTATGGTCCTGGACCAACCGACGCAATATAGACGTGATCATAGACATTATAATAAACACTAGACGCCCTATTGGCCTCTTTGGACTGTTGCTGCGATACGTCAACGAGTCCGCCATATTGTGCGGGGCAAGACTGCGCTGTTAACAAATGCAAGTAAACGGGCGAGCTGCGGTTTTTCTGGATAAAAACAAAAATAACGTTTACATTTATCAACCGATTTCAGTGGTTTATAATGTACGTGGTGTACAAAAAATTCTAGTTATTTAAAATCTCTATAGTTATACATATAAAATATTTATTTTAATAAGAAATAGTCAAAGCTCAGGCTTGTCATGTATTTGGCTGCTTTATTCTTGCATAAGAATTGTGAAAACGCCCATACTGAGATATAATTTAATTTTCACATTAAATGAAATAAAGTTTTCTTATTGTGGAAAAGGCATTTTCTGTCTTTAACCCAATTTTAGCTTTTCTTGAGCTTAGAATTGACCACCATTGATGAAATGAAACAAATCATCAAATACAAATCACACAGGCTGCTTTCTGTATTTTTATAGCACTAAAATAATACAGATATATACAGAATGATACTCTAAAAACATACAACAACAACGATAACTGATGGATCCTTTATGGTAATACATATGACATGGTACAACTACAGCGCAATGCAAATAGTAAATATAAGAAAGTGAGAATAGTAAATAGTTTGTTATACATTATATATAAGAAATAGTTTATGTAGTATATAATGTAATAATATAGTCAATAATAAAGTATATAATATTGTCAATAAACAAACAGTATACAGCAAATAAAATAGTAATGAATAGTACAATTATATAATAGTATAAGCACAATAATATAATATCATAATATATTGATATGTCACAGACATGCCAGGCTCTACACTCACCCAATCACAACGCACTCCCTCTCCTGAGTATTAACCAGCCACACCTGACACTCATCAGCACTCATCACCACAGCAGCATAAAACACACTCCTGAACACTCACTCTCTGTCCGGTCTCGTTAATGCATACTGACCTGTTATGCTTACCTTCAGGACTCCTTTAAACGACTACTTACCTGTCTCCAGCGTTCTCTGTGATTCCTTGTGTCTCCACGTCTCCTGTGAGTTTCAGTGTGTTCGTCTGCTCCACGCCAATGTGCATCCACGCTCCCTGGGAAAACAAAGACAAGTATCAGATCCAGTATCACGTCCAGTCAACTTATCCATCTGTTTCAACTCACCTGCACGCTCTGTTGTCGTTCAATAAACTCTGTTTACACTTACCAGTGTCTCCGCTCCCTTCTGTACGTAACAGAAGACCGGACCATAACCGACTGAACGAACAACATGAGCACTCCGGACCCGCTTCAAGACCTGGTTGATGCACTTCGACGCACACTCACCGCTGCATCTCCTTCACCATCTGCAGTCGCCAGTCCCATGGCTAAACCGGCGCCCTTCACTGGTCTGGCGGAGGACTGCAACGGATTTCTCTTGCAGTGCACGCTGGTTCTGGAGATGCAACCGCACTTATACCCGGATGATAAAGGAAAGGTGGCCTTCATAATCTCTCAACTCGATGGAAAAGCGCTTCGATGGGCTGAACCTCTCTGGAATCAGAAAAATCCTGTTGTATTATCCTTGTCAAATTTCATTTCCCACTTCAAGGAAGTTTTTGGAAGGCCCGCTTGGGATTCATCAATCGGTGAGAGATTATGTAAATTAAAACAAGGTTCACTAACTGTTTCTGATTATGCCCTCCAGTTTCGTACTCTAGCTGCTGCAAGTGGCTGGAATGAACAAGCCCTTATCACCACCTACCGTCAAGGCCTCGATCCACGTGTGCGGTTGCATCTCGCTGCATACCAGGATTCCATCAGGCTCGAGAAATTCATCCAGTTATCCATCAGATTCGCCACTCGTATGCAGCTGTGCCTCGAAGAGCACCAGAACCAGCCGTTATTTCCATCCAACCTCCGCCAGCCAGAATCCGTCAGTTCCCCAGAACCAGCCAACGATTCCATGCAAATAGAAAACTCTCGTCTTTCGTCGACTGAGCGACAGAGGAGGCTGACCCAGAATCTTTGTTTGTATTGTGGCCGTGCTGGGCATTACATCTCTGAATGCCCCACCCGTCCAGTGCGGCCTATGGTGAGTGTCATTCTGCCCACAATGAATAAGATGAAACCACTCACCATTGTTGTAAAACTTACTGCTGCTGATTTCTGTCTTCCAGTCTGTGCGCTCCTCGATTCTGGGTCAGCTGGAAACTTTATCTCCGGAGCCCTCTGTCGCCAGCTTCAACTCAAGACAAACCCCACGCCGAAGATCTACCAGATCCACGCGGTAACTGGAAAACCCTTGCGGAAAGTATGTTACAGCGTGGGACCACTTCTTCTCCAAGTTGGAGTTCTCCACATGGAGGAGATCCATCTGCTGGTTCTGGAGGATTCAACAGCTGACGTGATTCTAGGGCGCCCATGGCTTGAGCAGCACAACCCCACCATCTCCTGGAGGACAGGAGAGATCCTGAAGTGGGGTAACCAATGTTTCCAAGACTGTTTTCCTGAGTTCCCAGTTTTCAGTTCTCCAAGTTCCAAAGAAATCCAAGTCTGTGCTACTACAGTGGAGAGTCCACTTGAAAAACGCTCTACTGACATTCCTGCCTGTTATTCCCACTTCAGTGATGTCTTCTGTCCGAAACAAGCCTCCAAGCTGTCTCCCCATCGGCCATGGGACTGTGCCATCGACCTCATCCCAGGTGAGCCAGTGCCCAGGGGAAAATATATTCCCTATCCGTCCCGGAGGAGAAAGCCATGGAGGAGTATATCGACGAGGCTCTAACACAAGGCTATATCCGACCGTCCACTTCCCTTGCTGCTTCAAGTTTTTTCTTCGTGGCTAAGAAGGACGGAGGCTTGCGGCCCTGCATCGATTATAGAGCTCTCAATCAAATCACCATCAAGTTCCGTTACCCCCTTCCTCTCGTCCCATCAGCTCTGGAACATCTTCACGCCACTGTGTTCACCAAGTTGGACCTCCGCAGCGCGTACAACCTCATCAGAATACGTGAGGGGGACGAGTGGAAGACAGCTTTTGTGACACCTACTGGCCATTATGAATATCTTGTCATGCCGTATGGACTGGTCAACGCCCCCTCCGTATTCCAAGACTTTATGCATGAGGTGCTCCGGGAGTTCCTGTCCTGGTCTACATCGACGACATTTTGATCTACTCCCGGAGCATGGCCGAACATCGCCAGCACGTTGCGGAGGTCCTCCAACGCCTGAGGAACTACCACCTTTTCCTGAAGGCCGAGAAGTGCACTTTCCACCAGCCCTCAGTGCAATTCCTCGGTTATTACATCGATCGCAGTGGCGTCCGCATGGATGAGAGGAAGGTTACTGCAGTAAAGGAATGGCCCACTCCCACATCGGTAAAAGAATTACAAAGATTCCTGGGGTTTGCAAATTTCTATCGACGTTTCATCCAAGGCTACAGTTCCATCACCAGTCCACTCACCAACCTCCTCCGTAATAAGCCCAAGTCTCTGTCCTGGACTCCAGCCGCCACTCAAGCCTTTGAGACCCTCAAGACGGCGTTCACAACCGCTCCCCTCCTGGCTCACCCTGACCCAGATCTCCCCTTCGTCGTCGAGGTCGACGCCTCAACCACCGGAGTGGGAGCGGTGTTATCGCAGCAGCAGGGGAATCCCAGGAAACTCCATCCATGTGCTTTCTTCTCCCGGAAACTCAACCCGGCGGAGGTAAATTACGACATCGGCAACCGGGAACTCCTCGCTATCAAGCTCGCCCTGGAGGAGTGGAGGCATTGGCTTGAGGGAGCAAAACATCCATTTGTGGTCCTGACTGACCATAAGAACCTGGGTTATTTACAGGATGCCAAGAGATTGAATCCCCGCCAAGCAAGATGGGCTCTGTTTTTCACGAGATTCAATTTTACCATCTCTTATCGTCCTGGATCAAAGAATGTAAAAGCCGATGCCCTGTCCCGCATTCATAATCCTGAGGAAAGCAACGCAGATCCAGAGCCCATCATCCCCGAGAAACTCTTCGTTAGTCCCATTTCCTGGTCAGAGGAGACGCTCCCCGAGCCCAATGCCTCCGCCAACACCCCGCCGGGTTGTCCCCCTGGATTGAAGTATGTTCCACGAGCACGATGCACCCCCTTGATTCACTCTTCACATACTTCACTGGGCACTGGCCACCCAGGGGTCAACGAGACCCTCTCGCTGTTAAAACAGCGCTTCTGGTGGCCAAATATGACATCCGACGTCAGGAGGTACGTACAGGGGTGCAGGGAATGTGCCATCTCCAAAAGTCCACGTCATCTCCCCTCCGGTAAGCTCCAACCCTCTGCCCATTCCCACTCGTCCTTGGTCACACCTAGGAGTGGACTTTATCACTGACCTTCCAGTCTCCAACGGATGTACCTGCGTGCTGGTAATAGTAGATCGGTTCTCCAAGTCCTGTCGACTAATTCCCCTGCCTGGACTACCCACAGCGATGGAAACCGCTGAGTTACTGTTCAACTATGTGTTTAGATACTATGGATTACCTAAAGATATTGTATCTGACCGTGGATCACAATTCACCTCCCGAGTCTGGAAGGCTTTCTTCAAACTCCTAGGTGTGGCCATAAGTCTCTCCTCTGGTTACCATCCCCAGACGAACGGGCAGACAGAGAGGAAGATACAGGAGATCGGCCGTTTCCTACGTACCTTCTGTCACGGCCTCCAGGACTCCTGGAACAAGTTCCTGGGATGGGCCGAGTACGCCCAGAACTCTCTCCGTCAGCCCACCACAGGTCTTACTCCGTTTCAATGCGTACTCGGCTATCAGCCCCCACTGTTCCCCTGGGATGGGGAACCATCAGACGTCCCGGCGGTGGATTACTGGTTCCGGGAGAGCGAGAGGGTCTGGGACTCAGCACATCTGCAACTCCAACGAGCCCTACGCAGGCGCAAGTTGACAGCCAACCTTCGACGTTCCACGCACCCAACTACCAACCAGGACAGAAGGTTTGGCTGTCAACCCGAGACATCAAGATGCGCCTGCCCTGTAGGAAACTGAGTCCTAGATTCGTTGACCCCTTCACCATCATCCGGCAACTCAACCCTGTCACCTATCACCTGCAACTCCCTCCTGAGTATCGCATTCACCCAGTGTTCCACGTTTCACTTCTGAAGCCTCACCATCCCTCTATTCTTCCCTCCACAGAGCCTGGTGACACCGAAGATCCCCCTCCTCCACTTATCGTAGATGACGGAGTGGCCTACCAAGTCAAAGACATCCTGGACTCCCGGCGTCGTGGTGGTTTCCTAGAGTACTTGGTGGACTGGGAAGGATACGGTCCCGAAGAACGATCATGGGTTCCTAGGAATGATATTCTTGATCCAAAGTCTCCTTGATGACTTCCATGCCAGACATCCCAACAGACCAGCTCCACGCGGCAGAGGTCGACCACCACGACGTCAGGGTCCGCGGTCCTCAGGAGCGGACCGTGGAGGGGGGGGTAATGTCACAGACACGCCAGGCTCTACACTCACCCAATCACAACGCAGTCCCTCTCCTGAGAATTAACCAGCCACACCTGACACTCATCAGCACTCATCACCACAGCAGCATAAAACACACTCCTGAACACTCACTCTCTGTCCGGTCTCGTTAATGCATACTGACCTGTTATGCTTACCTTCAGGACTCCTTTAAACGACTAATTACCTGTCTCCAGCGTTCTCTGTGATTCCTTGTGTCTCCACGTCTCCTGTGAGTTTCAGTGTGTTCGTCTGCTCCACGCCAATCTGCATCCACACTCCCTGGGAAAACAAAGACAAGTATCAGATCCAGTATCACGTCCAGTCAACTTATCCATCTGTTTCAACTCACCTGCACTCTGCCTGCACGCTCTGTTATCGTTCAATAAACTCTGTTTACACTTACCAGTGTCTCCGCTCCCTTCTGTACGTAACATGATAATAGCATATAGTATAATAATACTATAATAATAGCAATAGAATATGTAGTATCATTTACAGAATATAGACAATAATATAATAGCCTAGTATTGGTATAATAATAATAATAATAATAATCGCAAATACAATGTAATATCAATTGCAGAATAATATAGACAATATAGTAAATTAAATAGTGATTAGTACAATAATAATATAGTATTGATATAATAATAACAACAACAACAACAAAAGGCTATATATTTTCCATTAATCTCTTGGAAATGGTGAGAACAGTGCACTGACAGGCTCTCCTCAGCTTTCCTTGAGGCTTGTGTAGCCCTGGTTGCAACGGGCTAAAAAGGAAATAAAAATATAAACAAATCACCATTTAATGGCAAACTATTAAATAATCTAAAAAGACAAACCTACTCTTTGTAGATGAGTCAGGAAACTTCCCTTCTAGCAACTTCCCACTGTCTCCTCAACTCGTTGTCTTTGGGAAACCTTCAATGTGTGAGAAGCTAGCCAACTAACTAACTAACATTACAGTAAGATTCACAAAATGTCAGTCACCTAGCCGAAACGAGTACTTGTCATAAAAGTCGGTTTTTAAGAAAATAAAGATGCATATTTAAACTTAAGGAAATTTAGTTTATAAAATAAGATATAAGCTAAAACTATATTAGAAATCATGTAAACTCATGTCTCAGCTTTCACAGCTAACTAGCGCCATCGCTAGCTATTTTTGTCTGACTGACTCCGGTGGCCAACTACTATCTATTATATAATGACCAAATACAACCAGAAACAAATGTTCAGTCTTACCTGTGAAAGGTCATTCCCCGAGACCTGTTTTCAATTGTGCAGCGATTTGTACAGCCCCAAGCAGCACACGAAGCAGGCATTTTTCTCAATTCCAGTTATGAGCGTTATGGGAACGTTGCCCCGCACAATATGGCGGCGCCCTTGACGTACGGTCCAGAGTCCAATAGGGCGTAGTGTTTATTATAATGTCTATGGACGTGATCTGCACGTCGGGCGGACGTCTCATGTTTGTTGGGATATTATAGTAATGTAGAACTGATTCCCATGTATTGTTTACAGCATTAGTTAAGATTTTTTTCTTGAGAAAATTTGCCATGTACTCGAAATCGAATCGAATTGCAAGCTTGTGAATCTCAATCGAATTGAATTTTGAAATTTGTGTCAATACCCAGCCCTAGTTATTTTCATTTGAGTTTATGCATTACTTGCTTGTATTCATTTTAAAGGAGTTTGTGATACTTTAGTGATGTTTGTCATAACTTTCCTTCATACCTTGTGAGAGTGAGCACCTAACACATTCAGATCTATTTTGTCACAATGTTTATGGATTTAGAGCAGGTATTACTTGAGAATTGAGTGTGGTAAAGAGTAATGTGTCCATTACTACGTATCTGTGTAGACATTTGTACTATCAGACATGTTGTTGTTTATGCTAGGACTCTGTTAAGGTACCTGATGCTAACAAAATAGAAATAGTATTCAGTATGTGATGAGTGTCGTGTACACGCAACGGAAAGCGCTCCTTGTTGAACCTGTGTTTTTCATGTGAAAGGACATCGCATCCTTCTTAAAAGTGTATATGGGTAAAGTTACTTACACACAACACAACTTGTATAAAGAGAGCTTATTTTATGTATAATCAAGTGCGTATAGCAATTATAGTCCGCGTTTTAACTCGAGTGAACGCAGACAGAGTGGCGAATCATTCATGAACGATCATTCAGTAGGCTACTACTCGAGCGCCGCAGCCTCTTCAAGCGGTTTAGCTTCTCTGCATTGGTTGTCGAGTAATTTCATCTTATTAGAGTTTAAAAGGATATCGCGCCACAATAAATTAGCCTACTCTTTTCATTACTACCGCCACAGCAAAGACTGCATATTGCACCCAGTTTAAAGAAATTGTTTAGTGCAATACGATTTCAAATTTTGTGGGGGCACGCTTTTTTTTTTTTTTTTATATGTAGCCTATGGCCAGTCTTAAAGGGGTGGTTCATTGCGATTTCACTTTTTAACTTCAGTTAGTGTGTAATGTTGCTGCTTGAGCATAAACAGTATCTGCAAAGTTACAGCGCTGAAAGTTCAATGCAAATGGAGATATTGTCTTTTAAAGTTATGGCAGTTTAATGCCTACAAAAACGACCGATTTGGACTACAACGAGCTTCTTCCCCGGTTGGTGACATCATAAACCCTGCAATTAACATAAACCCTGCCACAACAAAGTGGGTGAGGCCATGTCACGCAGCATTATGGAAACGGATGAGTTGTCTATGTTACAGGCCCCGTGCAGAAGGCTGTGTTGGCAGATTAGAAAGTCCTGTAGAAACAGGGAAAAAATGAGGAGACCGGAGCAACTGTGTGTGTGTCGCACATAATCCCCAGCAATTGTTTATTCAATTGTTTTCACATTGTAAAACCAATAAAGCATTTTCAATAAAACATTTTTTTTTCCTTATTAATGCACAAATGTAATTTTCTTTTTACTCTGTCAAACAATGCACATTTCACATTCATGTTTCTCCCTTTTTTTCACAAACATACATTTGAGCTTTTCTCTTTGCTTCTTTAACTCAAAAACCCAAAAGTTGTCTTATGCATATAATACAATATAATACCATCACATGAATGAACATGTAAGTAGATGTATGTAAACAATACACATTTAACATATGTTACTGATTTTACAATCAGATCTGCCATGCCACTTCAGCATCAATCTCCCCTCTGCATTAGCAGGAAATATATGCATTAACGTTACATCCGTTTGCACTGAGATGTCTCTTTAAAAAAAACTCAGCTGGAGAAGTGCATTGTCATTTGACACACGAGCTCTAAATAACCAAACAAATATAATAAGAATAAACAAATAATGAACATAACTTGGTAACTGGAGCCTGTATTAATCACATAAAATGCATTTTGCGAGCATCACAGCATCCACAAAATGGCGGATCATCTACGCATTTTTAATATCTTTATAAACTGGAACATTTATATACTTTTTTGCAAAATAACACATACACATAGTTAACAAATGACTCATGTGCATATTGCTTGGTTGTTGTACCAGTATTACCTGTAGAAACAGGGAAAAAATGAGGAGACCGGAGCAACCGTGTGTGTGTCGCACATAATCCCCAGCAATTGTGAGGGCGCCGGCGCACAATGCTCCTCTGCACGAGTCCACAGTTCCCTTTCAAAATAAGAGTCCCGCTCTCACTCAACAAAAGATAATTTGACATTTTCCAGTTTCCCGTTACATTTAACATATAAAACATAAGCAAAAATGAAAAAAATATATATAGAAAAACGTTTTCTTCCAAAACCACAATATTCAAAATGTGTACATACTTTAAGGTGTCACATCTACACCGGACGCGCGCGTCGTAACGCGTCAATAGATAATAGAACACATTATAATCAGTGATATTGTCTACACTGGATGCGGCGCTGAAGACAGCTTCCAGGATTTACACGAGTTTAATGCTGGATTTGCACAAAGGCTATTACTGAAA
Source organism: Mylopharyngodon piceus (assembly GCA_039654765.1). Classification (NCBI taxonomy): domain Eukaryota; kingdom Metazoa; phylum Chordata; class Actinopteri; order Cypriniformes; family Xenocyprididae; genus Mylopharyngodon; species Mylopharyngodon piceus. The sequence continues at coordinate 12,035,322 of CM077443.1, forward strand.
GATGAAGCAGTTCCCACTTTAAAAGCAAAAGCTGCTGTTTATGGGCCCCTAACTGTAAGTACGTTTTATTTTTTGTACATGTCTTTTAAATGTATTATGTTGCTATTTTTTGGTTGCATCAAGGACGTAAACAAAGACCAACACGTTTTTGCTTCGCTAGCCAGTCAGCTAAATTCTATTGCATACCTCTCCAACAAACACCAACAAACTTCTGTGTTCATAGACAAACAGTTGTTCATGCTATAAATTAAACGATACCTTTACAAATATGCTACTACTCAGTCATGTATTCAGCTACAGTAAAGCTTTAATCAGGATAAAACCGTATATTGAAAGCTAACAAACAGCAGTAACATTTAGTGAGAGCATATCTAAACACTTTGACACAAATACAAACGGAAATACTTACCATTCATAAACGTCCTTAAAAACCGTGCTTGCAGAGTTTCTGCTTGACCCTCTTCATCATTACTGCTATCTGGGTCTGATTCGGGCTCAGTTTGATATGGCAATATAGACGCTATTATTTACATTTCCACTGAAGCACATGTAACAACTAATGGTTAGGGGCGTGGCGTTTCCGGAGGCGTCAGCGAATCACAATTCACTGGGCCAGCTAACCAATCTGAGCCCATTGCTATTTCAGAGGGAGTGGTATCATAAAACCAGGAAGTCAAAACGGCCGTTCAAATGACAATGGAAACAGCAGTGTAGTATAAAGGTAAAATATATGAAAAATACAGCATTTTTTAAAAAACAAAGCATTAAAACATGTTACACTGCGCCCGGTACCTGTCCATAATGTCATATACTAATGAAAATGGGTATTTTTTAAAAAAATGTATATCCTTATGTTGTTCCTCTGACAAGATATTATTACAGCATACCATAGCTTTAGTTGGTGTATAAAGACCTATACTTCAAATTTTTATGTAAACATCAAAATTGTCATATGGTGTGACTGTCCGGGCTATGTGTGACCTTACTAATATGACAATATATCTCAGCAAAGTATAAAAAATCATTTGGTGTGACAATCAGAATTGTGACAATAAAATGACTTTTTTAGTTATAAATCATAAAAAAGTCAATGGAGCAAAAGAGAAATAGTATCAGCAAGTGTCACAAGAATTTTGTTAATTCTGACAAACCCTATTATAAATCTAATCTAAAATATCTGGAAAGGTTGAAGAGAGATGTCTTACTTTGCATGAGGATTTAGAAAAATAATACAAAATATAATGGATCTGCACCAAAAAAATGTTAAATCTTAAGATAGTAATGATAAAGATTTATGGTGAAGTTAGTTACCTAGGGAGAGTATATCTCATTTTCATTTTATATAGAATAACTTTTATGTCACACCATATGACAATTTTAGGCACAAATACAACAAATTGGTGAATAAATCCAATTTCCAATACAAAATCTAAAAGACCACATATATTTTTGGAAATTCAAGAGTCAGTACAACACAACTCAATATTTTTTATGCCTAATATTTGAAGTTTAAAAAAAAAAATGTTTTTCAGGCTTATATGTTAACCACCCGCCCCATAAACACAATCAAGCCACCCAATCTGAACCACCCCTTTAAAGAAAAAAATGACTAACTTGTAAAACTAGTCTAATAAGCAGTTTTTACAACCAGCCTCGATTGCTTTCAGTGATACCTGTGCAATGAATAGACATTGTTCTGCTTTGCTGATTCTGAAAGAAACCAGTTGTCCCAGTTTCAATCCCGCCCTCAAACATACCATTCTATTTTGAGATAATGCTTTCCACAGGCCTGAACAAGACACCTGAATGACGGTGATAGTTGATGTTATTAATGTCCACATCATGTACCAAGAACGGGTGACAGTTTCTTATTTCTTGTTTTTTTTTTTTTTTTATCACGCATGATTTCTCTTTGTGAGTTTGTGTGTTTATTAAGCAACATTGTATGTTTTCTGTACAAACACTTTTGTGTGTGCATGTGTTAAAGCCTTTTGTAAATCAAGTCAAGTTTTGAATGTCCTTTAAGATTACAAAATTCCCATCTAATGGATCACCACATCTTGTAAAAGAATCTGGTCATCAGTGATGAGATATCACTGAGAGCAGCATCATGAAGGTGGACATAAAGATGGAATTTCTCTCATTATATGGCCAATCTTGACTCTAAGCTCAAAAAGCAGAATTTATTTTCATCAAGTCTAGTTTATATGCTTTGTTTGATTTCATTTAATGATTTGGAAATTGTCTCAAAGCACCTTCACAGTGTGCCAGGCTTAAATCCCCCATGAGCCAACACACAGCAACAGTGGCGTGGAAAAACTCCCTGCAGGAATATGTTATGAAGCACTGAAAGGAACAAAGAACGCTTAAAGAAGATAAGACCAGATAAATAAAAGCAATAAATGTCAAAGTATAAAATTACTTAACAGACTAACTGAATTAATAACTAAAGAATAATTTAAAAAAAATCTTGTGTAAACTCTATAAACCTCATGCACTGTAAAAAACAAAACAAAAAACAAATCAGTAAAAAAAATAGGGTACAATTTAAATATGAAGGATTTTTCCATATTGCTTTTTTAAACAGGTGTTTTATCTGTGTTTTGAATAACACATTACATTGTGTTGTGTTTTAGCATTAACGGAAAATTACCAGTGTACATTTTCCATTTTTATTTTTTACAGTGTGGACATTCAGTCAAGGCTGATAGACCTGCTGGGGCCGGTTGCATAAACCGCTAAGACTAGTCTTAACAGTTAGCCATCAATGCTTTTTCTTTTAGATTGTTCATAACTTTTTTAAGTTATTTCCCTAAAAACGTAGATTTGCCTAATTTGATACTGAAAAGTAAGATTGAATGCCCTTTGACTAAATGCTAGTGGATCATACTAGATCTTAAGACACTGTCTTAACATAATGGCTATGTTTATGTAACTGGCCCCTGGGGCCTATACCTTGAAGTAGTGATGGGAAAAGCAGCTTTTCGAAGCTTTGAATCAACTGAAACCAATTGCTTTGTAAAATGATTCACTGTTTTGAAGTGCTTGAAATGCCATACGCTGGTCAGAACAGTGTAAATGCAGTTAAAACTCAGCCCAAACATGCATAAAACACCTTTTTCAAACCAAGGTTGGCAAGGTTACTTTGGAAATGTAATAGGTTACAGATTACAAGTTACCCTATTTAAAACTGAAAGAGTTGTCGGAAGCTTAGTAGTGGTGATGTTGAAGTCGTGGGACCATGGTGTAGTTTGTTTATAGTCTGCCTTTACCTTTTTACTTCTGGCAACTGCAATTAGGCTTCAAAATTCATAAAAGTTGTGTTCTTCTGTGAAAATTATCTTGATGGACAAAATGTGTAAGTATCATATACTTTTGTTGATCACAGAGCTTGTTTTTTGCAATAATCCAAAAGCCTATGGAAAAATCCTATTGGTTTTTTGTTGCAACACGGTCTCACCCCTCATCGTCACGTATCGACGCTTGGTCATTGCCCCCTGGTGTCGACATCCGAGGCAGAAGGTACCCCCTTTGCATCGCTTTTCAACGTAGAGGGCCGTCCGATACACTTCAATGTAAATCCCTCACCTTCGAATTCTGACGCAGGGGGGTCAACCAAAGAGAGATATGGGTGCGCTGGAAAGTTTCGGTTTTCATGGTCATAAATATAGAAATACATCCCATAGATATACATTAGATTAAAAGTCGTGTTGAGTGACACGAAAAAAAGGGGAAATTCGTGTCCACAAACACGAATCAATAGATTAAATTTCATGACTATGTCACAAACTGCCGTGAGACTGGGTTGGATTAGGACCATGAAAACCGAGACCATGTTGTTTGCTGAGGGGAACCAGTATGATGCTAACTGCCGGTTGGACTACAAAGTGACGTCATACCTGCACCACTTTATGGATAAATCATCTAATATTGTTATTCTACACGGAACTTCTACCTACCTGTGGATTATTTACCATCGGATCGACCTGTCACGTCCTCATCCTCTTCAGAGATCTGTATATTATCTTCAGCCTGTCTTCAGTCTATCAGGCATCTCTCTCCAATACCTGCAAATCCAATAAGACCGATAAAACGTCATTCTCATGCCAGTATCACAGTAATGTTCTGCCTACCAGAAACTCACCTGCTCTCTGCCTCTCTGTGTTGTTCAATAAAAACTGTTCAGATGAGTACCTGTGTTTGCATACTACTGTTGCTTGACAAATTCAATATGTAACCCAATTTAATTATCCTCACAGATTGTTTTAAAGGATTCCCAGCCTGTTGTTCTTGTGTTGCTGGGACAGCAGTGTGCATCCATATTGTTGCAGCACTGTACCAGACAGCACACTATTCAGAACGTGGCATCAATGCAGTTCCTCCTGTACATAGCTGCACTAAAATGGAGCAGAGCTGGCACAAACCTAGAACAATGATAGGTTTAAGAGAATGATCAAATGCTTAATTGATGACATAGATAATTAATAAACTTTGATTAATAATATTAACATGCTCCATTGGCCAAGGTGGTTGCGATACCTGTAACTTGTTTTATTCACTGAACATAACTGTTTGATTTATCCCTTCACTTATTTACTTAAGCCGGGAGCACACTGTACGATTTTGGCCATGATTTGGTCGTCTAAGACAAATTTTGAGAATCCTAAAAGATTCCTGTAATCCTAGGCTAAAATCTGTAGTCTTTGATCGCTAGTTTGACATGTTCACCGACAGCCGATTAATGACCGTTGCAAACAAATTTTTCCTCAGACGAAATTCTGGCAGTGTCAGAAGATTTAGCGCACAGTCCTGCAGTGTGACTTCTCCTACGACAAATGTCAAATTGTCTTAATTTTTCAAGACAAGCCGTGATCAAAATTAACGCTAGAGATGTCTTTGTTAGCCACCATTTCAGTCCTGTGCGTAATGCAGCTCACAGTCACAGAACGTGTGTGGGTTGATGATGTAAAACTCCGGACGAGTTTAATGTGCGCGTCAGTTTTTAACGTGTCTTGACTGTCGTACAGTCTGACATAAATGACGGCTGAGATCCCACTGTGTGACATGAGGATCATGTTCGTACAGTCTGACAAGCAACAATCGTAAAGGACTGTTAGAAATCGCACAGTGTGCACCCGGCTTTACTTAGTACTTATACACCTAAGTGTAATTAAAGCAATTAAAACATAATTGAAGTGATATGATGTTATTTATGATTTTTTTTTTTTCAGGCAGCAGAAGAAGAACTTGGGGCACCTCCTGAAGATGGAGACAGTGACTAGTCTCATGTAGCCAGACCTTCAGACTGACGGCAGAAAGTCTGAGCCCGGTTGCATGAAAGCCCTTAAGTTAAGAAAACCCTTAGGGTGTGTCTCAATCAGCTCCCTAGCTCCCAAGCTCGTGAATCAGTATAACGTGTACAGGAATTCGGGCACTGGTAAGGACAGTAAAGGACGCTGGTTCACTACACATTGGGACACTTATGACTCTATTTCCGGCGGCGTGACAATGTCCTCATTGTACAACATCAATACTGGTATTATGAACAACGGCAGAGCTGATATCTTTTGACATTACTTGTAATGTTATTTAAAGTACATTATGATAAATACTTTGCTTGTTACATATACGTGCAACATTTCAGCCGTAAATAAATTATAAATGTTAGCTAAATTATGTTCATTACCTGTCTAGCATGTATGTTTATGCTGAAATATAATAATATAATGATTTGTATTTTAAAAAACATCTATTTCGCGTCGTTATGTGTAATGAGTTGGCTCACGTGATTTAAGTTTCGCGCTTCAGAACTTCCGTTAAGGGAGCATAGTGAGCATCGATGCTCCCTGATTTTCACAGTGCATTGTGGGACTTTTTAGGGAGCGAACGTTTCAGTGCCCTGGAAGATTCTGCGATTGAGACAGCCCTTAAAATGGCCGACTCCCTGATCAGTGCCCTGACTGCTGAACTAGGGAGCTGATTGAGACACACCCTTAGTTATAAGGTTAAGGGTACCCTTAGTGAAACATGGGTTGCATGAAAAAAAACCTTAAGGCTGTCACTAAGTATTTCCCTTAATTGCTTAAGTGTTCCCTTAAGTTCTGTTTTGAGTTGCAACAAAGTCCTTAATAATCATTTAGCCCTAAAAAAATTAAGGGATCAAAACAGGTCCCTTAAGTCATCTGCTGAACTCAAACACGATGGATTTCATGTTAACTGAGGATGAGGAAGTACCGATGTGTATTTTTAGCGATCGAAATAAGCCTGTTGAAAGTATGACGTGAAACAGCGTGTATTGTAAAAAATAAAATTGAATTAACACAGCGTTTTCAAATTTTTTATCACTTCCACTATGCACTTGAATTAACTATCTCATGCCAGGCTTTTGTCTTCTGCGCAAGAGTGACTGATTATTGTAGCAGGCTTGGGTGTTTCCCCCCTTTTTTTTAAAAAAAGAAAAGATTAGGTTTTTTTTGTCCTTGGTCCAGTTTGGTTTAGATTTGTTTTTTAGCGTACAGGACTAGGCGTCGAGCTGTACCGCATATCACCGAAAGCATTCAGTCAGTGAATAATCTCCAAACAGGCAAAGTGGAAAACTTTGAAAACTTTGAAAATTGAATGGAAAACTATGTGAGTGGTGGGGCAGGATTTTGAGTATCCTCCGGTGTCGTAGTTGGACTCATAGAAACAGTGTGTTTGAATTTTAGTATGCTCTGTGTCGTCCATCAGACTGCCTTTAATAATCTCCATAACTCAGAACAGTTGTTTAGTAAATGTTAAACTTGTTTAAAAGTCAGTGGTCCGTTATGTTCTGTTTACCATGGGATATTTCATAACTATAGCAACTGCTTCTCCATTGCCGTGTTTTGCCAGAAACTATCGCGAAATGCTTAGTATAACACTAAGGTAAGGGTGACAGTTAAGACGTTTGTTGCAACACTCTTAAAGAAATCCCATGCCTCAGGGATTTTTCCCCCCTAAGGGATACCCTTACTTAAGAGGTTTCATGCAACCGGGCCCTGGACTCTATCGCAGCTTTCATTGGCCAAGGACCGCCCTAGAGGACATTTGACTGACATGTAACACAACCAATCACACTTTGTTTTGCTCCGCATCATGTTTAGGGGCGTCGATGTCGATGTCCTTACAATAACAAACCGGTGTGCATCTAATAAATTATTCATTCAAAAACGTGCAAGTTTACTGCAACAGTGGAGCCGCAAACTTCACATACTTTTGAAACTTCAACCGGAAAGTATAAACCATATTATAAACTTATTAAACTTAACAACTTAAAATATAATCTGCATGTACAATAAACCATAGTAAAGTTTAATTACATCTCTTGACAGAAAGGTTTTTGCAGGTTTTAATAAAATGTTATTTAATAACAGTAGTATTAATGTGTATCGTCAACTCACTCATCAGACTCCTCGGTAATCCTCGGCAAACTTCGCAGTCAGTTGGACCGGCTCATTCGGTTCTTTTTCGGACGTGCTACTTCGGCTGTGTGTCTTGCATCAATAGGGGCTTTCGCACCAGAGGAACTTTTTCATAGTTCCTAGAACTATTGGCTGAAGTACCCGGATTTTGCCGTGTTCGCACCGCAGGAACTAGGAACAATTTTAGTTCTAGAAACTCCTTTGGGGGGAACTAAATTGAATCTAAACCAGCACTATAGGAACTATCAGTGACGTGAGTGTACGTTGATTGGTTAAACGCATGTCAAACTCCGGCACCCGGCATTTTTAAAAAGCTGTGTAAACATATTTACTTCACGAGCATTGGAAAACAGTGATAATGGCATTTACCTGTTGGGTTGCAGGGTTGTGTTCTTTTCTCAGCCTCATTGATATGTAATACTGAAAATTGTCATTTTTTTTTATGAATCTTTGCAAATCGCCTTTCCTAATAACGTGCTAGTTAGCAAGTTTCACGACGAATGCGGCTAAAGTTAAAGGCCAGTTCACACTGCACAGATAAACGCCAACAAACACGTCTGTTGGAGTTTGTTGGATCAGGACGCAGCCTCCAAAATGAGACGCAGCTAGTGTGATACTCCTGTCGGCGTCTGTTGCCGTTGATCGGAGTTTGTTTTCACCCGACTGAACATATTTAATCGGCGTTTGTTGGGTCGGGGAATGTCTGAGCACTGTGGTGTGATTTTCCAACAAACAACAAAAAATTCTGACGTAATCTGACCTGGCCACGAACCGTTGCCATGACGATGAGGCAAGTCCCTTGCAAAGACTGCTGTTTGATCACGCCGGCGCCTCACGCACCCACAACAAAGCACTGCAAACGTGACATTGCAGCTTGTTCATCATCAAAATAATACAGTCGAACATATATACCGTCATTTCTATTTAGAACCTTCTCACTGTAATTCACAACTGCACGTTTATAATGAACAATGCATCAAAGTGATATTGTCTTATTACAAACTGTGTACATTTTATGTAAAGATAACATGGTAACACTACAGTAGGCTAAGGTTTATAAAGGTGTTAGTTAATGACTAACAAGTAATTTTCAAATGTATTTTAATCGTTTTTGAGCATTTATAACTGCATAAATAAAAATGGTGAGTTCAATGCAATACCTGCCAAATAGTGTTTACAGCCCGCCCACGGAAGATAGGGGTGGGGTGAACAGTAGCTCATTATCATTTAAAGGGACATGCACCGAAACGGCTCGCTGTGAACAGAGCTGTTTTTGAGAAGGTAAAAATGGTGTTTTTTTACATAACCATTAAGAAATTTAAATCAAAGTATGTTATAGACTTTTCATGAAGACCCTAAAGAATCATACTAACTTGTGGAAAATTGGCATCAGATGTCTCCTTTAAATCCATCTCAGAGCCTGCTACAAAATCCTTCCATTTGTCTTTTGCCTAATGGTCTAAAGAAGAGAAGTATAAACAGAAAAATATACTGGGATAACCTGGCACTTGATACCCCCCTGCTTCGCAGCATAGTTAATAATATGCTAGCCTGCCTTGAAAGTTGACGGGATTGGTTACAACATATTTGTGATGTAGAGAACAAGGACGATTTCAAACCGCGCTTTTGAGACTGTCTTTGGTAAACTGCAGAATATATTCAGCAGCAATGGTGTTGACTGATGAATCTGCACATGGTTTGTCTTAAAGCTAAATTAAAAACACCACATAGACATATAAACAACATTAAAAACTTGATTTTCACCACAGTCTTTAAATGCTTTACAAAATAAAATATTACAACTACAAAAAGGGACATGAACATTAATGTATGAAACCTGCAGATTAAAAGACATTTGTGCTTACCTTTTCCTCAGCGTACCATTGTAGTTGGCTGTTATGGTCCAAATGATGTGCATGCAGAGAACTCCGACTTCTCCAGCCAAATTTCAAAATGGAACAAGGGTTATGAATATGATTTCGAACAAACTGATCAGTGGTACGTTAATGAGTCAGCCTCATTTCAATCTTGAATGGGTTTCATTTTCCGAGCATTTTTTTACAACAATTGGAGCCGTTGGAAAGGAGAAGAAATTGCATCATCACGCATACTCATAGGCTACCCTAACTAATGTTTAGTAGCAAAATTTCATAAGGTTTATATAATGTCTATTAAAGGGGTCATGAATTGAGAAATCAAATTTTTCTTGAACTTTTGACATGTAAGAGGTCATCATACTATAAGAATATCGTGTGTTTCAGAACTGAAAACTTCCTTGTTAGAAGATCAACGCCTACTTCTACATTATCACTGTAGCCCCGCCCGCTGATGTTTAATTAATTTTGCTAAATGTTTTGAGTGAAGAATATGTTGATAACTGTTTTAAATGGTTTAGAATAGTTATTTATTCTCTCTCTCCCCTTTAAATATTGCAACAATTAATTGGTATGGTTGGGGGGTTCATATTATTTGTTTCATTTCATATTATTGTTTTGGGGGGTTATTACAGGCCCAGCTAATCTTTATTAATTGTAAACCTGAACCCCCATACGGAACCATACCGCCAAACCAACTGTAAATTAATAATAATAAATGATGCTTTATTTCCGAAGTGGTCCTGACTGAAATCGAGTTGCAGTACAGATTCTGCGCTTTTAAAGGTTCTTGATGTTTTGTTAACTGTGGACTCTGGTAATGCTGCAGTTCTGGTGTTACTTGACCTTAGTGCAGCATTTGACACCATAGACCATGGTTTAAGTCCTATTTAACAAATAGAAGTTTTTCAGTTGCCTTGGGTGAATTTACATCATCCTCTTACATGTGGGATTCCCCAAGGATCCATTTTGGGTCCCATTTTGTTTTCATTATATATGCTTCCAATTGGGTCTATTTGTAAAAAACACGGCATATCATTTCACTGTTACGCTGATGACACACACATATATATGCCAGTAAAGAAGGAAAGTAGCTCACTAGGGCCTCTTCTTGCTTGTTTGAATGACCTGAAAACTTGGTTGGATGAGAATTTTTTGCCTATGAATGAATCAGAGAATATTGTGTTTGCACCCCCAAATACATATGGGTCCCCTAAGTTTGATTTAGGCCCTTTATCTATTCATTGTAAATCCATGGTAAAAAAAATTAGGGGTACTTTTTGATGAGTCGTTAAAATTGACAAACAGATCAATGCTGTTGTCAGATCAGGTTTTTTTCAATAAAGAACACTGACAATGGTCAAGCCATGTTTGTCGTTTTATGACGTCAAGAGAATGATGCATGCATTTGTGTCTTCACGTCTGGACTATTGTAATTCCCTGTATGTGGGGCTTAAGGCTGATTTATACTTCTGCGTCGAGTGGACGCCGTAGCTATGGCGTAGGCTGTATGTAGCACGCGTAGCCTACGACGTAGCCTGACGTGCACCTCTTCAAAAATGTAACAACGCATCAATTCTACGCGGACCGCAAGCGCTGTGATTGGTCTGCTAGAACTCCTCCCTCAGGTCAAAAAACTGGCGCGACGCAATCGTAGAAGATCGAGCGTTTTCAACTTCCATATGAATGAAAAAACACTCTGTTTCAGGGGACATATACAGTCAAACTGCAACAAAAGTTGTTACCTATTTGCCGCTTCTAGTTGTAAGCTTCTCTGACAATGTACATGACGAGCTGCTTCTTCTTCGGCTTTTTTAGTGATACTTTGTCATTTAATGTTGCGTGGTCAGATGTCTCTGTGCTGTATAATATTGGTGTGTAATGTATGTTTTTGCTGTTTTTACATGTTTAACACATTGGTCAACTAACTGTTGTTTTTAATGGTGCTTTACAAATAAATTGCCTTGCCTTGCCTTGCAATGACAAGATCACTGCATGTGCTCAACATTTCTGTGATCTGCTACAATGCTCATTGCTGCAACCTTTCATGCCACGCCCATGACCTAAATATAATGATATAGATCTAAATATATTGGGATAGATCTAAATATAATGCTATAATCAACACTTTTCACGATTAATTAACCTTGAGAGCTGTAATTGTAAAAATGTGCTAAAAGTTTTTGAGGGAGTTACACATGTAATACCCATTTCCATATGCAAAGATGTTAGCCAAGCACAGCAATGGCTGTTTACACTGAAGTCTCACAGCAGACACGTCCCTTCAAACAGAGTTCAAATCAGAGGGCTAAAGCAGGGTAGGAAAAAATGCCTTTTATTTCTAAATTATGACAATTTTTGCAGTTAATTAATGCAGTTCATGACCCCTTTAAATATCTACAATTGTTAGATAAATAGAAAACATGTTATTAAAATAAATGTTAAGTATTTAATTAAATTTCATGAGGAGTATGAACCTAGAACTAAAGCAAGTATATACTTTGGCATTAAATAAACTAATTTAATATTTTGACAAAGTAAAGCAAATTTAAACAAATTTAATTTCAACCATTTATTTAAATTCTTATCTAAATCTAAATCACGACTAAATCAAAGGATATTAACCCTTTCACATGTAAATTTAAAATATTCTGGCTGAGCCCCCAGCATGAGTTTTTCAAGGCGACCGTTATTTAGATTAGGCCTTAGAGATATAACCAGTTTAGATGGAAAGGATGACTAGCTGAAGACTTTACTGTAGCTATAACCATTAATAGACACGGATGGTACTTGCTCAAAAATAGGTTTCAGCTCAGCGCTACAACCACAATGAAATGACCCTTCACAACAGATAATGCTTTATAATGAAATCTGTTACTCATAAAATATTACATAAAATATATTACTCAGCTGTTGATTAATAAAAACAGCATCTGTTTTACAACATTTCAAATCGCTGTTCTTGCCATCTCCAAAAAGCCAAGCCAGTGTTGATTATGGTTTTATTACGAGCTCTGTCGCATTCAAAATATTAAAAAATAAAAAAATACAAGCGTCAATGTAGCTGGAGCAACTTTTCTCTATTTACGGATATGACGAGACACACAGGCGAGTGACATGTATGCAATTTCCCATAAAAAACCATCCCGTATGGTCTAAATTATAAATGCTTATAATAAGCTTTCCATAGAGAATCAAAAAGGATTGGTGATGTATTGAGTCATTGTTTAAATTTTGATAATTTTGAGCAAAAAAGTTACATAGAGTACCTTTAATATCAGCAGACATCAGAGTTACAACAGTTCCATGGCAAATTTCCAATGAAATGGTGAGGCCTTATGCATTTATGCTATCTGACTTCAGATAACAGTTATGCAGTCACTATAAAGCATTAGGCAGCAGGACAGGATGCAAAACATTAATCATCAAAGAGATTCAAGTTCACGAATAGGCCACCACAGATTCAAATCAGGGTCAATTTAACAGCACATCCTTGTCAAGCACTTGTCATCTGGCATGCACAATAGCGCTTTGGGTTGTTTTGGAACTTTTTAAAGAATCTTTATCCCAACAAGAAGGTCACAAAAGACTGGCCCACAAACCTTGGAAGCGGAAACGCACTTGCATGAAGTTGACCAGTGAGGTTTGTTCTAGCAAATCAAACAAGCACGGGTGAGCTTCCGTCTACCATGTTTGATGCTCTCTATGCATGTGCATTGTTTATTGTGAATAAAAGCATAAATTAAATCTGTTCATCATATATAGCTTGATCGTGTCTTTAGAAGACTTGAATTAAACGACTAGATTCAAATGGATTATCTTTATAATGTTCTTATTAAGTCCCCCTGTGGTGAAAATCAAGTTTAATGTTGTTTGAATGTCTATGTGGTGTTTTTAATATGCTTTAAGACAAACCATGTGCAAATTCATAAGTACGGATCCCCTCACACGACATGCAGAAAAAGGGTAGGCTAAATCGTGCACACAATGTACTTTTTTTTTTTGCATATCATGTGCAGGGCTCTGTACATAAGTCAACACTATTGCTGAGTATTTTCTATTTAAAACTGCAGTGAAAAAAAAGACAGTCTCAAACCCGCGGTTTGAAATCGCTGGTGTTTTTGACGTCACAAACTACCTTGTAACCAGTCATGTCATGGTGCCAGCGGGCTTTAGCATATCATTAACTATGACCACTCTGAAGCAGGAGAGTCTCTAAAGAATATATCCCGCTATATTTTTCTGTTGATATAAAAAAAAGGGTAGATTTGGCAATATAGCAGGTGTATGATGTACAGTCAAACCAAAAATTATTCAGACATTTTTGATAGTTTTGATATATTTTTACTAGTGTAAAAATTTGGAACCAAAAATTATTCAGACACTTTGACCTGACCATGTTTTGCTTAAGTGTTTTCTGACACAGTTTAACTCTGAGATCTTGTCATATTTTATAACCATTTTTTTTTAAACTATAGTGAATAAACTGTATTAATGAATGAAATGTTCAAGGTGTCTGAATAAATTTTGGTTTGACTGTATATATAACGATGTTATGATGAACTATATGCCTTTCTCCACTGACGTTCTCAGTTGTTCAAAGCATTTCTAAGGATACTGATTGTTAGAAGGCAGCTGTCTGACTCGCGAATGTGAACATGGTTTGTGTAACATTAGCAACACATTATTAGCTGTTTGATAATGTAGTCAAAAGGCTAATCATATTAATTACCATTATGTGTGCAGCGTTTACCTCAGTAAGTTCACTGAGTGGATCTCTTGAGCCCGTGCGAATGAGTGGAGGCGGGGCTAATTAGCATATTCATATATCCGCGTATAATAAATGAGGCAAGGGTATAGAGTTACATTAAAGCTATTTTAAGGCATGAAGTTTTTTGTTTTCAAAGGAAAAAACTGTTTAAATGTGTCATTTTGGTGATCAAAGATGAGTTTTAAGGGATAAAATTATTGACTACAGGGGGACTTTAACTCTATTTTAATCAATTTTAATTTTGGGTGAACTATCCCTTTAATTCTTGTTTCTTGAGTGTAAAATAAAATAAATAAATAATGGAATATAAATGCATATTTTGCTTATTCAAAACATTCCCATTATGTCTTTAACATACAGAACACAGCAAACATTAAAGGGATAAATGAAAGTATTTAAATTATTAAACACTCCATACAAATATATCTACACACAGTTTGAATATTTTACGAAACAGATTGTTTCAGTCACATGACTTTTTTAGACTCTAAAAGAGATTAATACATTTGTTTTGCACATATTTTTTCTCTCTATATATTTGTCTGTCACTGTTAAGATCAACTGTGACAAATGTTGAGTGAAATCTGTTCTTTCACTTATTTCGAGGATTATTAATGCATGTGCTTTAGATTGTTGTATGACAGTCACATAGTTTGTAGCAAAATGAACTTTAATGAGGAAGTGAAATAAGACATTCATGAATGCTCTGATAAACACAATGTATTCATAGTACACTTCCTGAAACAGTAAGCTTGAAATGTTGGTCCTCACGATCTAGGAATTAAATTCAAAGAGAGAAAGAAATGATGTTAATTGCAAAATCATTTAAGTATGCTGCACTATTAGTGCTGAATTACTCACATGATAACTAATCTATGTTTAACCATAAGCATTTCCTGAATGTCTGCAAGAACTGTTGAGAGCAACGTCTCTCTCCTCTGTGTGCCATCCAGAAACACTGTATAAAGTGCAAAGACTTTCAGCCACACTTACACAATTCACCACAATAAGAGCAAATTAACTCAGTGTGCTTACTGAGCGTTAAAATAACACAGTACCCATGTCATTTACAGTTTCTTCCATCGCTTTTCTGTTTTTCAGGTACATGGGCCAAACATACCCATCAAAGTAGCCTGGTGGATCTGGAGGCACATAGACTCTTGAGCTATAAATTAGAAAGAGATAAAGGTGACAGTCTCAGTCAAAAACACTGATGTTCATCAAACCAGACTCTTCTAACAGGAGTCTCATTCCTACCTTCTTCTCTCTTTGCATGTCTCATAAGGGATCTGCAGGAAGAACTTCTTGTTGAACAAGCTATTAAGATGCCTGGAAGTACAACACAGATGCATGAAAACACATTAAACTGTTCATGATGGCACAATCCATACCCAAACTGAACTGAATTGGCCCACTGACAGGTGAAGTGAATAACAGTGTTATATTGTTACAATGGCACCTGGCAAGAGGTGGGATATATCCGATCGTCAAGCTGCAGGTTGACTGCTTACTCTATAGAGAATGTGAAGCTACGTCACGGTGAGTTGCATGCTGGGACAGCACCTCCATCTTAAGAGGATCACCCTATACTACTCATACTGAAATTAATACAGATACCTGCACCTTTTGTCTTGTTTTTGCCTTTAAATTATATTCACATTCTTCATGGTATCGTTTGCAGGGAAGAGAAGCTATTTTATTGCATTGCATGATAATTTGATGTTTTCACTGTAGTTTTGCAGAATTACGTTCACAAAGTATCTTGTTACCATGAAAACAATGGCATTTGTGCATAAAGCTGCATTTCAGCCACCCCAATCAAAGCTCACAAAGAGAAACATTTACGGGGCAGTTGCCTCCAAATTCTACAAATCTCAATCCGATTAAGCATCTATGGGATGTGTTGGACCAACAGATCTGATCCATGGAGGCCCCACTTCACAACTTGCAGGACTTAAAGGATCTGCTGCTAATGTCTTGGTGGCAGATACCACAGCACACCTTCAGAGGTCTTGTGGAGTCTATGCCTCGACACATCAGAGCTGTTTTAGCATCATGAGGATGACATACACGATATTCGGCAGGTGGTTTTAATGTTGTGGACTTATCACTTTATTGTTTCCATGGTGACGCGTCATTGCTTGTCACGTAACACACTGCAGCACTGTATGACTGATGGTCTGCTTTTATTTCATTTTTCCTTTCTTATTCAAAATATTGACAAATTTGTTAAGTATCTGATATTTCGATTGTCAAATATGTGCAAGTGGATGTGTTTTGCTGTTTAAAGACCTTTATAATGATCGCGTTAGTTGAGCTATATGCGCGATGGGTGCCGCCATGTTAGTTTGCGCCGCACAGAGAATCGATCTGTAGGATTTACAACATGGGAATTCATCCACTTCTCCCGAAATACATGAAAGTAAGTGAGTCGGTGAACTGGGGAAGAATAGAGTAAACTTTAAAGTTACTTACACAATGTGTATCTGTTATGAATAAAACGTGTCGTCTAATTATAACGGAAAGGATTGTTATTGCCGCTTATAGACATCAGTGTGTATTTTACAAACTCTAAATGCTAGTATGTGTATTTAAATGTCTGAAACCTAAAATAAACATTATGTGGTTGAAAACACTGCATATTTGTGACATGAAAAGCGCGGAGCGCGTCCGGCTCTGGCTTGGCGCCAGCCAAAATGCTCAAGCACATTTGAATTTGGCAGTTGATCACGTGATGCACTGAACGTTCTAATCACACAGGTGTGATCGTACGCTCCAGGGACCAGCCAAGACTGATCACACCGGTGTGATCGTACGCGTCAAAGGGTTAAAGATCCTTCCTCAAATAGGTCATATACGCATATCCAGGGTGTGCCAGAGTTTAAATTCAGAGTTTGTTGCTTCTCATTTGTTATAGCTGGTTTTTAATTTCACGTGTAACTGGTTTGGGTCTTTGTTCTCTTCCTCTTTTCAGGCGTGTTATTTCTATTTATAAGGGTATTTCCTGACTCCTTTTTCTTCCTATTGTTGATATTTGAGCTGAGGTTGGTTTCATCTTAAAGGGCTAGTTCACCCAAAAATGAAAATTCTGTCATTAATTACTCACCCTCATGTCGTTCCACACCCATAAGACCTTCATTCATCTTTGGAACACAAATTAAGATATTTTTTGTTGAAATCCGATGGCTCAGTGAGGCCTGCATAGCCAGCAATGACATTTCCTCTCTCAAGATCCATTAATGTACTAAAAACATATTTAAATCAGTTCATGTGAGTACAGTGGTTCAATATTAATATTATAAAGCGACGAGAATATTTTTGGTGAACTAACCCTGAATGAAATTAATAAAATGAAAAAAAAAAATCGTTTTTGTATATTTTATTTTCAAGAGAATTCACAAATTTTTATTCAAATTTTTATTTATTTTGTTTACTACTTCCAATGAGTTTAAAATCCATAATGAGTATTTATGAGTTTCACATTTTATGCTCAAATAGTAAAAGGAAGTTCTAATAATCCTGTCCCTATGAAGACTTTGGGGTTTTAATGTTCTCATTGACTATTGGTTTTGAGATTGTTATTTTGCTATTTGAGCATCATTTATTTGCGCTCTTAAGCAGGGCCCCACCCTGGTGTGTCTATTTGACTGAAATCACCATGGCCACACACTCCTCCTTCTTGATCTAAATCTCTCTTGGTTTCTTCCTCTTGCTTAACCTCCAGTTTAGTCTATAACTTAATGATATCGTGGACACAAGTGATCCAGGAATAATGACACACCGTCAGAATTTTGTTTTCATTGCTCTTGTATTCTTTGGGATTGTATTGAGTGGGTATGTAATTACTCTTCATCACTATTTGTTGGTTTGCCTTTGTATTTGTCACTATTTGTTGGTTTGCCTTTGTATTTGGTTTGTGAATTGATGTGATAATAATGCAGTATTAATGCAAACTCTTAATTAAGTATCTGGGAGCACTTGAGTCATTTTTCCACTGCTTGACATGTGGCCAGGAGGAGATTGTAGGCTATATGTTGTTGTTGTTTTTTTCATAGAAAATAAGAAATGCATACATCCCATAAATACAAAGATGATGCCCTTAAAAATACAAATTTCAAATGTTTGAGCAACACAAAAGCATTATTATCACTATTATTTGTAGATTATACATATTCTTATCTTGTGATCTTAAATTTATATAAATAAATTTATATATATATTTTAAATATTGAATTATCATTTAAAACATTTAAACCTTTTAAAGGTTGAGAGTTTTAAAGGATTTTTTAAAATAAAGATAGGCTTGTGTAAAACAGCAAAACGCATTGTAAAACGAGTTTTGATTTGTTTTATAGTGTCAGAATTCTTAGAAACATCCTCCAGTGCAAAACAGCTTTAAAAAAACTGTGAATGTATGCTGTTATACTGGTTCAGGAATTTGCATTATAAAAAACACATGGTTAGTGGGGTGATATAATTGGTAAGCATGTGCACTGGCAAGCATTTTTGCCTGTTTATGTTTGAGATTAGTACATGGGAAACATTATTTTTAAGTTTACAGGCATGAGTTGCAGATTGGAGCTTGAGCTGCATTGAAAGCCCTGGTTTAACAGGTCTCAATCTTTGTACAGAGCATAGCTTTAAATAGATTAGCTCATCCCATTGCCCACCTGCTGTCTTGCAATGCAATACTGCGTGAAATATACTGCGTGCTATTTCATGCATTCTGACTTATTTACACTGTTAAAGCATTGGATTCTCTAGCTAAACATGGCCAAAGTTTCAAAAAATTAGTTGGACGTATGACGGAGTATTTCTGTGCCAAATACACTACTTCAGATTTCCTACATGTTTCGGAAAGTTTTTTTCGAGTATGGCCCTGTATTACGCAATAAAGGGCGGAAGTCCTCGTATGGGCACTTCTGCTGGAAGAGCGTGTGCACACATCAACCAGAGCGAGAGAGCAAGAGCATTTACTTGCGTTGTCAGTTAACTGGTTTGCATGTTAAACAGGGCAAACTGGTTAATTCAATAAGCTGATATTTGTGAGTTATCAGCTTACTGGTGTGCATGTAAACGTGCTCACTGTCACCAAAGAAGTGTGTTTTTGGTTGTGAGGGAAAGGACCCAGCGGAGCTGAGAGATTTGTGCTCACTCATTACATTGATGCGCTCTCGACATTTGTCATTAAAATAACCATAGAAACCACCTTAAATTAACAATATGATAATCAAAATATGGATAAAGTCGTGTCTGAAAGTTGCAATCACTTTTTTATTGGTTAAAATGAATGGAGAATATCTCTCGTTTTTCCGTGGCGCTTATGGTTTTATAAACAAGGCCCAGTTCTACGCTGGATTTACAGATCGTTTGAAACTGAAAGATGGAGCGGTCACAGCGGTAAAAGATCCCGGTCATGAGTTGGAACCGCAGGTGGTGAGTAAAACTGCATATAATGTGCATATAATGT
Source organism: Mylopharyngodon piceus (assembly GCA_039654765.1). Taxonomy (NCBI): domain Eukaryota; kingdom Metazoa; phylum Chordata; class Actinopteri; order Cypriniformes; family Xenocyprididae; genus Mylopharyngodon; species Mylopharyngodon piceus. The sequence continues at coordinate 12,054,879 of CM077443.1, forward strand.
AAACAACACAAACGTATAATGAATCAAAAGTTATCCAGGGATAATGTGATGGTGCGATTGTGTGTGTTTAAATACATTTGTTTAGCTGACCATTGATAGCTTTGCTATGCAAAAGCTGCTCGTCACTCTTTAGCTTCACCCACCACGGCACGCCTCCAGGAGCTCGGCTATTTTCGGAAAGACTCGGTACAGCATATCTTTCTTTTATAAATCTGATAAAACTAAAGACTTTTCGGAGATATGAAGGATGCTATACTACTCTATAGGTATTCAAGATTAACATGAGATTAGCCAAAACTGTGTGTGTTATGTACCCTTTAAGCAAAGCCAGGTATATTTAAGCCAAGATGTCCCTGCTTGAAGTGAAGAAAATAAGCACTTTTCTAGCAAAACCCTGACAATAATTAAAAATAGAGTTTTACGCAGGATTCACAATACGCTTGGTCTTAAAATATGGATCAATGCCTAGTTTCTTTGGACCAGCTTGCTCCTGAGCTCAGAGCAGTGTAGGCTCATGGAAAGGAGGGGTTTAGAAAGACTGATTCTTCAAACTGCTTCTAACGAATCGTTTATGAATCATTGAGAACTGAGGTGAAATTAAATGTATATTATGAGAAAACGAAAGTGTTTTTTGACCTTGCATGCATGTAAACGTGTTGTATAAGACTCCCAAAACAATATTAGGAACCTTAAAAAAGGCATAATAGGGGCACTTTAAGTTTAGTGACAACATGTTACAATGTTTACAAGTTACAATGACTGGCTCCTGTTTTTATTGATTGACACAAATTTCAGGACTTCAATTCATAAGTTTGTGATTTGATTCTGATCTTGATTCAATATCGATTCATTTGGATAAATATCAGGTACAGTAGCTAGCCTGCCTGTTATTAATTTTTCTCAAAGAAAAAAATCTCAACTAATGCTGGGAGCCTTGTCAGATGGTATTATTATTAAAGATTAAAATTAACTCAAATTAATATAATGCGGTTTGTATAATAATAACGTTATAATATTTTTAATGATACACAGCAAAAACTCCAGTGTTAAATTAACTCTCCTGGGTGTGAGACCATACTCAAGAGTGTTAGTGTTAAAAAAAAGTGTTAAATTAACACTGAAGCAGTGTTAATGTTAATTAGATAATTAAGTAATTGATTGAGTGATGATTGATCTGATGTTAACAAGCAGAATCACTAAAGGAGAAAAATCACAATTTTTAAGTCACTATCATGGAGATCAGGGTTTGCTTTAGTTGGGCTCTTGACCCTTGACTTTTTAATCTTAGATTTTATTTGGCTGCTGTAACTGAGTCGTAACAGCCAGACAAGCAAGAAGAAAAGATGATCAGGTGGTGTTGGTTATGTTTTCACATAATCATTATTTGACCTGAATCATCAAACTCATTTAGAGCCCAGTCTCTGAGTTAGATTTACCTTATAGATTACAGCGGCACTGTGATTCTACAGCATAAGATCCAGCTTTTTCAATATAAAAGGATTTCTTTAAAGTTGTTCTGATTTAAAAAAAAAAAAAAAAAAAAAAAAATCTTTCTTTTTGGCACAAACAGACAGCGTAGGAATCGCAACATATTCTGACAAACAGATCAACTCTGAACATTAGAAAACAAGCTACTTGTCACGAATCCAGTCTATGAACTTCCGTTCACTCACCACCAGAGGTCACCCGCTTACCACATGGACTCTTGCACTACACTAACTTTTGTACTTCACCCCGGACTACAGTTCCCATGATCCATTGCACTGATGACACACAGCTGTATGCACTGATTACACAGCTGATTCCCATCAGACATGCTACATAAGCCATGGACTTCCTCTTTCTTACTGCCGAGTATTGTCTGCGCATAACGCTACGTTAGTGATAGCAACGTTACGGAGCCCTCTTCTAGTTTTTGTGTAAAGTTCCTAGTTCTAGTCCTGGTCTAGTTTCTTTGTATTGCACCGTTGACAGTTTTCCTGTTTGCCTTTGATTCTCTTGCCTTGTCGTTTGCTCCTTGCCTAGACTACTGCTTATGTTATCGGATTACCTCTCTTGTCAAGCCCTCTGGATACTGTTTGCCGATCGAAGACCCACGCCAGTCCTAGGATTATTCTTTGCCTTGCCTGAGATGTACCTGTGTCGTTATCTGACCCTTGCTTGTTTTCTGACCATGCTTCTGTAATAAAGCTTTGCACATGGAACCGTACGTCTCCTGCTCTGTTCAGTCCGTAATAGAATACTCGGCCATACAAGGATCCAGCGGCTTTTCCAAGGAACATTGGCCAGGTATGAACGTAGCGAGTTTGCTGCTAGCGCTCAAGTAGCGCACACGATCACTCGAGGGTTATATTGTGGAATATTTGGTTTTGGCTAATGGCTCATAATTACCGAACTGTATGTTAATAGACTTTTTCTGTGATGGCCTTAATGCGCCTCTAAAATCAAGAGTGATTCATGAGGGTCCTCGTTCGTCACTGAGTCGTTTTTTGGATTATGTTTTGTGGACTGTTGGTTCAGCATTCACTGTGGGTGTTGCGGAGGAACGCGATCCTGCACTCACTAGTATAATGGCAGCCACGCTACAGCACGCTCACAAAATGGCGGCCACAACAACACCCAGTCAAGTCCCAGTTGATCTTCGTGAGCCAAGTCAAGTCCCAGTTGATCTTCGTGAGCCAAGTCAAGTCCCAGTTGACCTTCGTGAGTCAAGTCAAATCACAGCCGATCTTCGTGAGTCAAGTCAAATCACAGTCGATCTTCGTGAATCCAGTCAAGTCACAGCCGATCTTCGTGAATCCAGTCAAGTCACAGCCGATCGCCGTGAGTCCAGTCAAGTCTCAGCTGATCTTCCAGAGCCTCGCCAAGTCTCAGCTGATCTTCCAGAGCCTCGCCAAGTCTCAGCCGATCTTCCAGAGCCTCACCACGTCTCAGCCGATCTTCCAGAGCCTCGCCACGTCTCAGCCGATCGCTGACGCTGACGCTGCAGAACCTCCTGAGGTAGTGCCGCTCGCTGCTATGCCTCCCGAAGCAGCGACGTTCGCGTCAGCTCCTTGCATGGTGGTGGCACCCAGCAATTCACTTTCAGCCTGTCATGTCACGGTCAAAGGAACCGTTGCTGAACTCTTCCTGTATTCTGATGGTACTACTGTAGAACCTCCAGAGGTGGCGGCATCCGCTGCAGACCCTCTAGAGGTGTCAGTGGTACCCACTTATGAACACTTGTCCTGTCCTGTCATGGCTACGGAAGCCGCTTATGATCTTCTGCCTTGCTCTGAACCGGCCATGGAGGCCAATTATGAACTTTTGCCCTGTCCCGACCCAGCCAAGGAGGCTGACTCTGAACGCTCAGCCTTGTCTGTCACTTCCGAGGATGCAGTCTGTGAATTTCATGACTGTTTTGCTACAGCTACAAGGGCCATTCATGACCTCTCTTCCTTACCTGTCACTGCCATGGAAACCTTAAATGAGCTTTTCGTATGCTCTGTTAATCCTGTCATTGCCAAGGAGACCATAAGTGAACAGTCTGTCTATCCATGTCCAGTCAGTGATCTTAAACCTGAACTCTTTGTGCGTCCAGTTTCGACCAATAAGTCTGAGAATGAACCATCTGTCTGTTCTATGTTAATTACTGAGCCCGAGTATGATTTATCTTCCTGTCGAGTTTCTGTCTTTGAACTGTCTGTCTGTCTAGCCAGTCCAATTCCCATCGGTGCTCGTGATTCTGATTTGTGTGTCAATGTGTCTGATGATGTTCCTGTCTGTCCAGTTTCCATCAATGACCCTGTGGGTGAATTGTCTGCCAGTGAAGTCCCAGTTAACTTATCTAATGTTATGCCAGCTGCCAATTCTGTTTCAGTCTATAAGCCAGATTTTGAACTGTCTGTCTGTCCAGGTTCAGTCATTGAGCATGTTTATGGTCTCTCTGTCTGTCCAGTTATATTTAATGTACCCACTTACGAACTATCTATCTTGCCAGTGTCAGTCCATGAGTTTAATTACGAACTGTCTGCTCCTCCAGTTCTCCCTAAAGTTTCTGATTTTGATCTGTCTGTCCGCTCAGTTATCTTTAAGGAGATCAAACCCTTTGTGTTGCCTGCCCCGGTCCTTGGGGCCATGAATACTTTGTCTGTCTCTGCTCTTCCTAGGTCTCAGTCTTGGCTATGGTCTCCTGATCGGTATGCTCCGAGCTGGTGGTCTTCTGCTCCGTCTGCTCCAGCTTGGTGTTCTTCTGCTCCATCCACTCTGGCCTGGTGGTCTTTTACTCCGACCTGGTGGTTTTCTGCTGTGTTTTGGTGGTCTTCTGCTCTGTCTGCTTCACCCAGGTTTCCTGCTCTGCTGGTTCTACCCTGGTTCCTTGCTTCGGCCGGGCTTCCTGCTTCACCGGTTTCGTCTGGGTATCCAGCTCTGCCCCAGTCTCCGGTCCCTCCACTGCCACGTGGACCTGGCCCTCCATTCCTTCCCCTGTTCCGCCTTCGCTCCACTGCCCTTCTGAATTTTAATGAGTCAGGAGCTTCTTGTCACGAATCCGGTCTATGAACTTCCGTTCACTCACCACCAGAGGTCACCCGCTTACCACATGAACTCTTGCACTACACTAACTTTTGTACTTCACCCCGGACTACAGTTCCCATGATCCATTGCACTGATAACACACAGCTGTATGCACTGATTACACAGCTGATTCCCATCATACATGCTATATAAGCCATGGACTTCCTCTTACTGCCGAGTATTGTCTGCGCATATCGCTACGTTAGTGATAGCAACGTTATGGAGCCCTCTCCTAGTTTTTGTGTAAAGTTCCTAGTTCTAGTCCTGGTCTAGTTTCGTTGTATTGCACCGTTGACTGTTTTCCTGTTTGCCTTTGATTCTCTTGCCTTGTCGGTTGCTCCTTGCCTAGACTACTGCTTATGTTATCAGATTACCTCTCTTGTCAAGCCCTCTGGATACTGTTTGCCGATCAAAGACCCACGCCAGTCCTAGGATTATTCTTTGCCTTGCCTGAGATGTACCTGTGTCGTTATCTGACCCTTGCTTGTTTTCTGACCATGCTTCTGTAATAAAGCTTTGCACATGGATCTGTACGTCTCCTTCTCTGTTCAATCCGTAACACTACTAAAAAGTCACATAAAAACAGCAAAAAATAAAATAGTTAGAATAAAGGAAATTACTAAGACAATTAAGCTCATAATTTATTCATGCAGCAATGCATGATGGGAGCCATGGACGAATTTTGATTGGTGGCACCCAGAATGCACTGCATCATGCTTTTTGATGGTCACCACTGTTGAGATTCACAGGCTGATTCTTGATGTCTGTGTGTCTAAATGAAAGGTTTTTTTTTATTTTTTAATTTTTTATCAGAACCGCTTTTAAGAAATCCTTTGGATTATATTGAAAAAGCTAGATCTTATGCTGTAGAATCAAAGTGTTGCTCTAATCTATAAGGTAAATCTAACTAAGAGATTGGGCTTGGTAACATCAGGTCAATCATCACTTAATTAATTACTTAATTATTTCATTAACTTTAACACTGCTTCAGTGTTAATTTAACAGTCTTATTTTAACACTTTAACACTCTTGAGTATGGTCTCACATATACTCCCAGGAGAGTTAATTTAACACTGGAGTATTTGCTGTGTATAAGTAAATAATATGTAATATGGTGGATATATTTTGCAAAATACACCTCTCTATAGTTAATTTTTCTAGCAAACTAACATGCTAGGTTATTATATTTCCTGAGGTTAATGTAACCAAAAGTTATGTCATAGACTATTGTTTTCTAGCTGTTTTATTGCCCTCTTTCTGCGGTTGAATCACCGATTGATCGATTACATGAGACATGATACATTTTGGTAAGTTGTACTGTATCTTTCAACATACCTTTTAATGTTCATTCATGTTTATTTACTATTAACTAGTAGTAAAAAGGAAGAGATGCTCAGTTCACATGCCTCTTGAACTAAGGTGCTACATCGGTCCATCACGTCACATTTAAGAGTGCCAAAAGGGTATTTATTGAATTGAATCTTGTAGTAAAATTTACAGAATTTGAAAGCTGAGACTTTGTTTCATATCAGAAGTAACCTGTTCTGAGTTCGCTGAATGCTTAACCGTTGGCAGCCCTGAGGGCTTTTAGCATTAACATAACATTTGCATACCTCTAGATATCTCCTTTTTTGCCATAACAGTGCAAACTTGCTGAAAGATGAGACCCATTTAACTTGCTTAGCTAGTTCAACCAGTTTTCAAGTTCTGGATCAGGGTGAAACCAGGATTTTCAGCACAGGATTTTTTAGGCAGATCTGAAAAATACTGTACAAATTAAAAAGTGAAATAAATTAAAATGAATATCAGACAGCAATATGGCTTAGACTATGCTTATCAATAAAATGTCATATTACACAGCTATAAAAACCTTGATAGGCTATTGTCTTGATGGGTTTTTTTTTAATTATTATTTGGAAGGGAGGATTGATTGCCTCACAAAATGTTAACTCATGTACTTTTAAAAACAGACAGATAACAACAACAAACAAGAAAGAACATAATAAACCTAGCACATAAACTTTTATTTCACAACTACTATCTCTTCTGTATACATGCATTTTTTGTCTCTCTGGGAATGCGCGTATGCTACATGTCAGACAGCGGCAACGCGCTGAGGGACGGCAAAGACATGCTTTCAGACACGACATTCTCCTCTTTTTTTATAGTTCTTTTGAGTCAGTTTCTATCATGTTATTTTAATAACTATTGTCAAGAGCGTATTGTAGTACAGAGCCACTAAAGGAACATGATGGCGGAAAAAATATAAGATGATTAACGTTCCTCTGGCAGTGTTTCAGACAGCTCCATATGTTAACAACTCACAAAACCTGTTGTGAATTCGGACAAACACTTCCTGTTTAAAGTCCCTCTGGCAGTGTTTCAGACAGCCCCATATGTTAACAATGAAGCGTTTCAAACCCGAAAAGCATATACTACAAAAAATATTCAATAACTTCACTGTAACACACTGTAGTGTCACCAAATTCAGTTCACACATCAGTGCTCTCCTGTTGGCCATACTACAACACTTTGTTTGATAAAATGTGCTTTTGCATCATTTTTAATGATTTTTTATTATGAAATAAAATCAATAACTTCACTGTAACATACTGTACTGTCACCAAATTCATTTCATACATCAGTTCTCTCCTGCTGGCCACACTACAACACTTAGTTGGATAATATGTGCTTTTGGATAATTTTTATGTTTTTTTATTATGAAATAAAACCAATAACTACACTGTACTGTCAACAAATTCAGTTCACACATCAATGCTATTCTGCTGGTCATACTACAACACTTAGTTTGGTAAAATGTGCTTTTGCATAATCTATTATTTTTATTATGAAAAATATTCAATAACTTCACTGTTACTAGAAAAAAAAAAAATTCAATAACTTCACTGTTATGCAGTGTAATGCCATTAAATTAAGTCCACACATTAATGCTTTCTTGCTGGTTATACTATAGCACTTAGTTTGACAAAAATGTGCTTCTGCACACTTCTGAATTTGGTGACATTACACTGTGTAACATTGAAGTTATTTACCATTTTTTTGTAGTAACGCTTTTCGGGTTTTGCACTTTGCAGACGGTCCCTTCGGACTTGTTTCTCAGCCTCCTGCTCAAAGAGATCAATATTATAAGGCTCGTATTACGGAAAATTAGGTTGTAGTTCTTTGTCTACGTTACTATGATTGGAAAGATGTGTCATTTTTTGTTTTTAAAAACGTTTAGCTCATGACTTATTGATCCAAGAACCTACTGAACTCCTTGAGTTCAGCACTGACCGTATTTCTTTATAGGGTGAATTCAGGTTGATTGGGACATTTTTTCCAATTCATCTCAATGGCAAAAAGTGTCCCAATCACCCCGAATTCACCCTACTCAAGTCCAAGTAAAACTCTGTGAGCCGCTCCATAGACCCTTTTCACAGACTGTGATGACGCGTTTTAACGGTCATCGTAAATCTTCATCTCAAAAATTTTCATTTTTAAAAAAATGTATGTAGGCCTATATTTATAACACTATACTTAGTATTATATTACCTTTTCATCAAATTACAAAAAACTAGTTATCGCTGCTGTTTCAACTGGCTTTAAACTGAATTAAATCACAGAGAGATTTGCAGCTTGTAGTACCAGGGGCGCCGCTAAGGGGGGAAAAGTTAGTACGATTCTAAGGGCCCACGCACTTTTGGGGCCCCCAGAGATCGGTTTTATTAGTAGTAACAGTCAGTGCTTGAAGTGAGCCGGTACGCACCAGTACCGGCACTTCTCGCGCACCGGCACTTCTCACATGTTGCCGGTACTCTGAACGCCCACACCGAAACGTAGAATCATCAGACTATTAATTAATGGGCTATATGCACGGAGCGTTCTTTAGAACTTCCGCAATAATATAAGATAGCTCGAAAACTTCCGGTGATATGTAATCTGCTGGTGTGTTGAGCATCAGTAGTGTAATACTTATTTTATAATCAGAATATAGTCACTTAAATAGTCAGGCATAGCATTAATTTAGTTATTCAAACGTAAGACAGCATAGAACATAAATAAATAAAAAAGTACCTCAGTGTTGCTTCTCGGCTAAATTCAATTCGACCATCAGTTTTCACACAAAAAACGTCAAAAATGAAATATTTATAGTGCACTTTAGAATAAATTGAATAAAATGTGTGTTTTTACAAGTGTGCCGAAATCATTGATCTTGTGCTGCACTGACTGACAGCTGCCATGATTACAAAGGGAAAGCACGGTGCTCGCTTTCGGTTAGGGGTGGGCGATATGGCAAAAATATCATATCACGATTTTTTTCAGGAAAATCACGATTCACGATTTTTATCACGATTCTTCATGTTGTTTTTTTTTACTATTTTGCAAGTGACTGAGCATTATAGCCAAACTAATTTCCCTATTTTAAAAACAAAGCCTTACAAAATAACAAAATATAAAATAAAATTAAAAATGGCAGACATTTAGGCCAAAGTGGCGAAGATAAAAATCTTTGTCATTATTTTATCTTTGTTATTAAAAAAGAAGAAAAACATAGGCTACACATTATACAAATGAAATTAATAAAATGATTTATTTTTTTTCAGCTACAGTAGATGTATTTAACAGTAGCATTCAAGTAAAAAATTAAATGAACAAATATAAAAATATAACACTAGACTTCACTGTATAAATTATACATTGATTCTTAATAAAGCTAATGTATTAAAGTTCTCAGTCAAGAGCAAAAAGTTATTTTGAAGAATGTGACCAGACAGTTGCTGGTCCATAGTGACTATGTTTTTCCTACCATGGAAGTCAATAGAGACCAGCAACTGTCCGGCTAACCCACATTCTACAAAATATTTTATTTTGTGTTCTACACAAGAAAGAAATTAATACAGTTTTGAAACAACATTACAGTGAACTATCCCTTTAAGGACAAGCGACCGCATGGTTAATATTAGGCTGCTGTGTCACTTTAAAGACCTGCACGTATATCTAATACACAGCCACGCATCAAATTTTCTCTCAAATGTTTACTTTCACTTTAGACATAAGCAACTGTGTTTATGTAAACTTTGTGCGTATTTGACAGTATTAGAGCAATCGGACTCTAAAGATAACTTAGTAATCAGGCGCTGTTTGACAGGCTTTTAGTGCCTGTGCGCTTCGCGTGAACGCGCTCTGAAAAACGCATGTCAGAACAGCGCATTAGCACGCGAAAATAAAGTTTAACCGGCAAGGCACATGAAATAATGAACTTTTGTGGATTGAAGTGTCCCGCGAATATTACTCTACCGCTGCGTTAAAATGTGACGTGAATGTACGTCACGCTGAATAGTATGCTGAGACGGAGGCGTTGGAACTGCAACTGATAGAAAGCACTGTAGCACGATACTACAATATTTCTTCATAAGCAGATCGTGGAGACATTTTAATCGTCCACGATCAAAAATCGTTATATCGCACACCCCTACTTTCGGTGTAATTCATTCACAAGAAAAGTTGTTTTTCATAAGATTTTGTGAGTACTTCATACTTCACATTGACAAAATGTAAACCTAGTTATTTAATAAAGTTTAATATTTAGTCAAAAACGAAACTAACTGAAAAACGATTGCTGATATATGCGCAAATAAATGCTACTCTGCCACCACCTGCTGGTTATAATGGTAATTATTGTCTTTTTTATTTTTAAATAAGTGTTTTCTACCAAATGTTGAATTTCCTACATTTTGAAACGTTCGGTTTTACAATGGGGACAATCTCAGAAGGATGAACAAATAATGTTTATGGTCATCAAATTAAAAATAACATTTGAAGTGCTGGGGGGAAAAAATGCGTGTGCGTGTCTAATTTCAGACACGGCATTGTTTAAATGGTCCCAATAGCTTCGTCTTTATTGCAATCAATAAAACTGGTTTATTGGCAAATTAGGTAAATGTGATAACTGCATTAAAATATGAATACAACATTAAAAAGTCAACCACTGATGGTTTTGTGTCGATGTACAGCGAGTATACAGAATGAACAGCTAACAGTTCACCGGAAATGCCCGAGCAGCCTTAACGACAACCAGGAAGTAACCGTGCATATAGCCCATTGTATACATCGCGCGTTCGGAGCTTTTATAAGCTGTACGAACTGAACGGATCAATTGTCTGCGCAATATGACTGTGACTGAAGCCCATGTGCCCAATACGATCCAACCGCGAGCGCAATAAATGATAAATCAGAATAATGAGTAATTTTTTTATGTTTGTTCAAAAATCAGACTTGGACGCAACAACCCAGACTTGTAGAATCGAAAATTAAACTGTGTGACAATTATCCGTTTGTGAATTATTCTAAAGAAATGGAAAATGAACTTTTCATTTGGTTCATTTTGATGCTGCGAATTGAGCAAAGAACTGCAAAGCGTGTTTGCCGCTGCACAGTAAAAAATATTTTCACAATTTATCAACTTTTCACAAATCTTTTGTCAAATCAGTTTAGGATCAAAAACGTTGTTCAGCTAACATATTTTGAGTTTCTGTTGAATGAACTAATCTCTTTCTTAGTATCAACTCAAATTTTTGTTTAAATGAACTCAAAATTTTAAGGTAACCAGGTTAGGCCACTTTAAGTTCAACCAACAAATCATTTTTACAGTGTGATTGTGTCTTTAATCATTTCTGTGCATGATGTTAATCTAATGCCACATCCACAATACTACGTTTTAATTAGGGGTTCAAGCGTGTAGCGCTGAAACCCTATTGTAATTGTTAAATTTTCCAAGGATCAGCATTCTCCCCTAAAAGTGGTCAGGCAGACCAAACCGTAAGTCATAGAGACTTGAAACTTTGAGGGCTGGTAGTACTCATACCGCCTACAACGTCACCAAGGCTCGCCCCGATCGGCCTGACGGGGGCGCTACAGCGGTCAAAAGTACGAAATGGCTCATAACTCCTGAACTGTTAGGCCCAGGCTCAAGTGTCTTATATCGTTGGAATCCTTGGCTCAAGGCGGACAAGATGCATATCTCGGATTCGCTTGGTGGGCATTTTCGACTCATGGTCCTAGAGGTCTGTAAGAATTTTGAAAGAAATCGGCTATTAGTTGGCGCTAACGAGTTTTACACCTCTGTAATCACGTGGTGTTACACAACATGCATATCATTTGATAGATCTCATTCCGAACAACTTTGCCTCAAGAACCAATGCTGTCCATCAAATCGTTCATTAATTATTTGCGAATATGTGAAAAACCTACTTTTGCGAACTAGTCCTAGGTTTTTTGCCTGATCGGAACCAAACCAGTACTGGACAATTCTCTGGACTCTCTAGATCAATAATTATCAAAAAAAGTTGAACTTTACCCTTTGGGTCGCTAAAACAGGGTCATTTACATAATGGGCGTGGCCAAATATACTCAAATATCTTGAATATCTTCGAAACCGTTAGTCCGATCGAGACGAAACCACCGTAGGAAACACGAAACCACCATAGGAAACACGAAACCTAAGTTGGTTTACTAAATATTAAAGCCCAAATGTCAAAATTTTGATAGGAAGTGGCAAAAAAATCCAATCAAAGTCTTTCATGGGTCATTTTTTATGCTCTCATATATATGTCTATAACTTCAAAACGAAATGAGATATTTTCACCAAAATTAACACGCATATGTATGGGCACACTCTGAGGACACCCCAAAAAAGTGGGGAAGATCGCACAATAGGTGGCGCTATAACTGTCAAAAAACCTTTAAAACCATATTTTTTCTATAGTAAATTGCCTGACACTGTCATTTTGTGCCACCAGATGGCAGCAGAAGGCCACTAATATAGTTCAAGGTTTCAAGGTTTTGTCATTTAAAATCCCTTTAAACTATATAAATCCTTATAATAACATTACAAATCACATTTTGTCAAGGTTTACCACTTCATTTGTTCATTTGATGTATGTTTTTGCAGTAATATAACATTACAATTACATTGAGACCTGAAAATGATGATTTTTAAAGGGGAAACCTGGAATCGGCATTTTCTTACCTCGTTATTGATTTCAAATATCCATTTCTGCAACAAAATGTGTGAGTAAGCACGTTTAATTAATGGAGTTAACATGCTATAATACAATATAACGATACTCACATGCTATAATATGATATAACGATACTCACAAGCTACTTATTTGGTATCGATCCCTGTATTATTTTATATATATATATATATATATATATATATATATATATATATATATATATATATATATATATATATATATATATATATATATATTGATATTAAAATTATAATAATACAAAATGTGGGTTTCTTCAAAACTTTCATACGGTGACCGGGAGGGGACATGTTCGGTTTACTTAGTTTTGTCATGGCCACGAACTATTAACTCCTGGGAACATGATAATATATCATGGCCACGAGATATTAATTCGTGGGAATGTCATATTAACTCATGGGAACGTGAAAATAAGTCGTGGCTATTTTTCCGAGGTAACGACATCCTTATGTCATGGCCTTGAAATCTTACGTTGAGGGACCAACATATTTTTCTCATGGCCATGACTTCTTTATGTTGAGGGAACGACATCTATTTCTCATGGCCACAAGTTAAATTATCAGAAATGGATAGGCCTATAATTGTCACAGTCACCAGCTCAGTCCCCCCTACCACTACACTTCCCATCACCCTCTCTGGCTCACACCTGTTCTCACTTCCCAATCACCTGCACCTGCAAGCCATTACCCTCATCAGGACTCCCTATATCTGCAGTCACTTTCCTCACCTTAAGCCATTTCTCAATATGCATTCTTGTCTGTACTTGTGTTCTTGTGAAACGTCATCAGTCGCTGCCCAAGTACTGTTCCAATTCAAAGTTCATATCTAGCCAAGTACAGTTCAAATCCCCGGATGTGTTCTTGATCCGCCCCTTTTATCGAGGATGCATCAAGAGACGACTTGTGCAGACTAGAGACAGAGATTGTATATTATAGGGAGATGAGAGGGTCTGTATCTCTTACCATTGGAGAAAGCAAAACGGCTAACTTAATCACGTGCGGCACCTCTCAGCCTATCGTGTAATGGCAGTGACATCAGTCGCAACATTCCCTAGTCTGCCTTCTCTTAAAAAATACATTTTTATCAAGCTAAAATGTACATATAGTTCTCAACGAAAGTATTGTTTAGTGTAAAACATGCTGAAGATTAGCAAACAGGCTGTCGATTAATTAAATGATTAGCTATTTCCCCACAAAAGCTGTTTAATCAGCATAGTGAAGCCTCTCATCCATTGACATCCATTCAAAAAGCCTCTGGTTCCCTTCCCTGCGTAACGCCAGAGGCAGAGCGTTAGCATTAGCCGTTACGCTTTTTTGGCTAAAGGTTGCAGGCTTGCCTTCCAGTGGCTTTGCTTGAGACAGCCAGGTATCCCAGAATGCATCTCGCACTAACCAGCAAGAGTCAATAGCAGGGGCGGAGCTAGGGCTGGGCTAAGGGGGCTGGAGCCCAGAATCTTTCAGGTTTGAGGTTTCTTAACAGTGCTGTCAAAATATAATTTTTCTAATCTCTCTATTAAAATATGTTAAACAGCTCAATATCGCTTTTCTGCAGTATACACCGATACCTGCAGTGCTTTCTCTCTCTTCTCTCCGACAGCGAGTTCACGCACACCGCAGTTGTACACAGCCATGCCTCCTGTCACTCACTCAGAGCTGCAGCAGGCCTCAAGACTCTCGTTCGTTACGGTTGAAGGGTTTTTGTTACGATATAACAACTGATATGACAACTTTAGCACATTTGTCAGCTAAACATTCATTCAGTGTTTCCCATTAATTACCCTATGCCGCCATTGTTTCATAATGAACCGAAAATTTAAAACATACATAGCCTAAATGGTCTCTAACGTTGTATTTTGCCAACAAACTAAAATCGAAACCGTGATATGGCTTTGTGCCTTTATAAAACAGCAAAAGACAGCGATTAAGTATATATACAGTCTGTTTGTGCTGCGTGTTTTAAAGAGAATTGCGCACATTTGCTCACGCGATCAGTGATCTGGTGATCAAAATAAAAGCGCAAGGGTTTATCTCTTGCAAGTGAAGAAATTAGTACAAAAGTATTGTAATTTCAAAAGTATAAATTTTAAGTAACTACTTATAAAATTTTCATTTATTTTACAGTGCATTTGTTACAATATATGGATATTACTGTCATTTGAATAATTATAAAGGCCTAAATCATATATAATATTATTGTAGGCCTAATAATTGTTTGGCATCCTAAAATACCAGTGTCAATGTAATGTAGACTGAGACTACATTACATTAGGGGGGAGAGGGGGGCATACCCATGAGACCAAAGGGTAGCAGCGATGGTCTGGCTGGAACTCAAGGCACAATAAGCTTTATACTCAGGTATCTTAGACACTGCACCGGTCTTGCTGCAAGGCAGGGAGTGTGAGCAGTCCAGGACTGGAAAGACAAGAAACACTGCATAGACAAGACAAGACAGATGACAGAGACAATGCTCTGCAATAACTAGGAAAAACTACTTAACTGAAGTAAAAGGTCAAATGAAGAGAATACAGAAAACTAAAGCCAAGCAAGAGCTAAGAGAACTAGTAAAAGAATAAACAAAGTCTGGTGAAGTAAGAGTTCACTTTAGTTCTTAGAAAAACCAACAACTGAAAGTAAAAACTGAAAACACAAAAGATACTACTAAATAATAGCAAGGATACTCAGGAACAAGGCAGATCAGGACACAACTAGAACAACAAGACTTTTACAGATAACACTACAGACTTAGTTTACAAGAAAATTACCAAAATATACAGAGGAACAATGTTTAACGAACTGGCAAAGACACGAGGGAAAGAGGGCACAATATAAAGGGAGCAAAGAACAAGGACAACACAGACAAACGAGGACTCAACGAGAAAGGGAGCAGGGAACATAAAGGCACAGGTGAACACACTCAGACAAATGAGGAATAATCAAGGACTAAACAAGAGAGCGTGGTAATAGGCAGGAACAGAGGAACACATGGCCAGCACAAACAGACAACCATGTGCTCAAGCACAACACAAACAAAAGACACATTAAAGACAAGACTGACAGAACTGTCAGAAGAGAAACCTGACATGTAGTCCAATGTACAGGGAACAGGTAAAAACACAGGCAGGCAGTCCAAACAAACAAACAAACAAGGCTAGAAACAAAGGCAAACAGGTAATCCAAAGGCAGGCAGAAAGTCCAAAAACCAAGATACAAGAAACACTCAGAAATGCAGAGTTATATATACAATACTTAACAGAGAATAAATGAGTAAACAGGGTTTATATAGGCAGAGTCAACAAGGCTAATGAGTAACAGCTGAATGTAATCATGGCTGATTAGGGCAAAGTATTAAGGGGAATGGAGACCATGATAGTGTGGTAATAGTCGGGGTGGAGTGCCCTCTGGTGGTGATCACGGGCACTCTCACAGGTGATCGTGACAACATTTTTATCTATCCCATCCAACAGTAACTGATTCATACAAGAACAGTGCTCTGTTCTGCATAGAGATGCTGTCGGTTTGGCTGTGTCGGTTTTGCTTTGTCACTTGTTCGTTGGCAGAGTAAACAATATTTACAAAAAATAGTTAGAGTTGCTACAAAATGGGTGTAGTAACTAAATATTTTGTCTAAAATATAAATTGCTCATAATTAACTGTTTATTGAACAACAATGTTACATGAAAGTGATATCACACTCAAGCCCAAAGTATAGTTCATTTTTATGCGTACGCGAGGGTCAGCTTACAGTAAGCGTGACGCGAATTTCATCAGAAGAGTACGCGTGTACTGAATGCGCACCTTCAGATTTTGTAACCTCACGTAGGTCGCACATGCGCATTTATTTATTTTTTTTGCAATGATTAGTTTATCCACAAGGTGGCAACCTTGCCCTGGGGGCGTTGATTCACAAGGTAGACAAATGAGGTATACTTTCCAAGGCTGTGCGTTCGACTGTGCACATACAATAGCGTACGTGTAAAAAAATGAAGTATACCCAGGGCTTCACTCTCAATCAATCCGTTTATATGAATATAAAACTTTTTGCAAGAACGCAAAAGCATTTAAATATACTTTTTCCTCCCATCTCATATTTTTTTCTTCATGTCCCTTTAGTATAGAGCCCCTAAAAGGACAAGGTGATAAATTTGAGATGGGGTAAAAAAATATTTTGCAAAGAATTCAAAAGGTTTGTGAGCAAACGCAAAGTTTCTCGGGGGAATACAAAACATTTGAGAATGCAAAAGCATTGACTTAACTTTGCTCCCTTATATATATTTTTTTCCCACCACAGTGTCCCTTTAGGGGCTCTGTACTTTATCCCCTGTCCAGATCCTTGAATTTTCTGATGTCTTTCATTTTTGTGCTTTGTCTTTAAAAATGTTTTACATTTTTAGTTATTGTCAAAAAGGATCATATAATCAACAGTTTCATTACTCTACATGAGAAATAAATTTGAGCTCCGAGAAGAAGACTAAACAGCCACAAATCTTTACAAAGATCTCTCCTCATGAAGTTATATCTTTCTTCACAGGCTCATTTACCTAAGCACCGACCAGAACAGGTGAGTTTAGTACAGCTAGACATATCCGTTACAAAAAGATTGTGCAGTAATATATTTGTTGTGCAGATGCAGTGTATGTGTTGTTCTCTTGATTTGGGAAGATTGCATTGCTGAATATATATATAAATATTTTACTGTTTTCAGTTGCAAACAACAGATAATAGAACAAGTCTTCATAAAGTAAGTGATGTAATGCATATACATCTGATCTCTCTCTTCAACACACACACACACACACACACACACACAAAAATACACATTTGTACATATGTAGTACTTACTGTATGTATATACTTATATACACCAACACACATGCCATCATAATTCAAAAGAATAAGAGATTGATTCTGTTATTATCAGGCCAGAGAAGAAGCTTAAGAACTTTGGATTGCGCTCATCTCCGGGGTCTGTAAAACTTCATTTCATATGCTCTGATTATATTTGGTATACAATTGTATGCACACACAATCAAAAGGAATAGAGTTTTTTTTTTGTTTTGTTTTTTTTGCTATAAGAGTTTATTTTTATACAAGTTTCTTGGAGTAAAAAAAATCAAATCTTGTTCAAGTATAGACTCTCATCCAAAGAGCTGATAATTTGATCCGTAGTTATTGAGGACTATTGCTCAGGTCAGAAACATTCTTGGTTCATTGTCGTTTTTATGGTTCTGATCAGATGACCAGTGAAAGGTGAATAATTATGTCTTTTCATCTCCTGGACTTCAGTTCATAGATGGAAATAAATGAACTGGGAAGCCCCTTTTTTAAAGTGTATCAACTCCATGAACTGATGAAATGTCTCTTGTTCTTTCTGCTTATTACTTTGTTTTATAGGTTTCTGTACAACCAGCCCAGTGTGCTGGTAGGGTGAGTATTATATTTTAGTATTAACTTGTTTTTGCCCATTTTCACCCATGAATGGAATGATTACAGTGCTGTGTATGTTTGTGTTTTTAATACAGTCGGACAGACGTTATATCTATGACCCCATGGTTAGCCCCAGTCATTTGGGAAGGAACCTTTGACCCAACACTGATTGATTCTATCTACAAACAACATAATCTCACCATAGCGACCACTGTCTTTGCTTTGGGAAAGTGAGCTCTTCATGATACCTCTCAAGTTTCAATATTTCTAATTTCTATCCTCTCCTCTGACTTTCTTTCTTTGTTTTTGAAAACAGAAATGAGTAAAGAATAAAGTGATATACTAACCATTATATATCTCCCTGTGTCTATTTGTTAGATACACACGTTTTCTCAAAGATTTTCTGGAGTCAGCGGAGGAGCATTACTTTGTTGGATTTCGAGTGCATTACTACTTGTTTACAGATCAACCAGAAGCAGTTCCTGAAGTAAAGATGGGTGAAAATCATCGTTTGACAGTTCGGACGGTTCCGAGTATGGACAGATGGCAGGACATCAGTATGGGCAGGATGGAAATACTGGAAAAACTAATGGAGAACGAACTGGCCAATGAAGCTGACTATATTTTCTGCCTGGACGTGGATACAAAGTTTCATGGCCGCTGGGGGTCAGAGTCTTTGGGTCGTCTGGTCGGTGTGATACATCCTTGGTTCTTTGATTATCCAAGGAATCAATTCACATATGAGCGTAGACCAGAGTCTCAAGCATTCATTCCAGCTGGGGAAGGTGATTATTATTACACTGCTGCTGCATTTGGTGGCTCATTGGCGGATGTACATCATCTCACCAAAACCTGCCGGGAGCAGATGAACATTGATGCTGCAAACTCCATTGAGGCGATATGGCATGAGGAGTCTCACTTGAACAAGTATTTCCTTTATAACAAACCCAGTAAACTGCTCTCTCCTGAATATCTGTGGCGGGACATCAATATCAGTGTAGGCCAAGTGAAAATAATTCGCTTATCTCATGTAGCTAAAAACAATGCTGAAGTTCGCCCAAATGTGTAACAGCTGTTGCCAGCATTCAGCTGACAGGCCTACTGAAAGAGAATCTCAAGCCTGTCCACAAGTAATAGTGACATGAGGGACGTTGACATCTGCCACCAAAATCATAGTCATGCACAAACAATTATGAGCATAATGTTGGTATGTGGCACCAGGAACAAATCTGCCAAAATCTTTTTGAACAAACACTGATATAAACTTTTTACAGTACTCTTCAGTTTATTGTGTAATAATTAAAAAAAAAAAAAAATTTAAAGAGAGTTGAGGGAGGAAATTTAGCTACAGGTATCAGGTCTAAAGCTGAACCAATTATGAACTTGAAAGAAATTTAAATGTTTTTTCTGGGTACTACTGCATAAATATGATTTTACTTTTCAGCATGATCTCATTACTATTCATAGTTATTTGCATGCAAGGTTGCACCTGCCTTTTTGTATGTTTGGGGAAGCCTAAATCTAAAGAAAAAATTAATATATTCATATTATTTATATAAATATATAAATGCACAGTGACAATATACTAATTAATAAGCATGCTGAGTTTTGTTAAAAGTGATGAAACTGTACATATTTAATGTCAATAATTAAAAATGTTAATAATTTCTATGCAAATGTATGTGTACAAAAATGTATATGTTCTAAAACCACATTTTGTGTATGAATACTGACATTACTAATGGGATCACGTGGCACTTTTTGAGGTTGATGGGGTTTTAGATGTTACAAGCAAAATCTGAATATTTGTTTACTGTTTTTTGTTGGTGGTGGTTTTTTGTTCTTGTTTTAGTTTTAGAAAAGCAGTTGTTTCTTTTTCATATCTACTACTTGGTATTCAGCCAAATTAAACAACAAAAAATAAATAAATAAATAATAATATTTGGGAAAACCAATATGAGCATATATTGTTTGTTCTACTGATGGTCTCTTTGAGGAAAATACATACACTCGATGCAAACACTTATACACTCACAGGCTGAATTTTCTTTCTTTGGGCATCTCACTTACACATGTCCAATGTCTCGGTATAGTCTCATTTATCCAGGTCAGAAAATATGAGTTGTTCTTGTCTAGTATTGTTTCCCTGTTGCTAAATTCACCACCCTTCCAAACGCTGTGAAATGTGGGAGTAATTCATGTTTCAGTACGTATGTTATAAATTAACCTCATTACATTCCTTAAATTTACAGTAATTTTTGCTGGAGTGGGTACATTGATGAACGTCACACAAGATTTTATGGGTTTTATTTCTCTTCAACTGTGGCTAAATGCTTTATGACCAGTGTTGGGGAAAGTTACTTTTAAAAGTAATGCATTACAATATTGCGTTACTCCCTAAAAAAGTAACTAATTGCGTTACTTAGTTACTTTTTATGAAAAGTAATGCGTTACATTACTTTTTCTCATCTGGGCTTGCATTTGCCAAAAAAGTTCTATTTTTGGCAAATGTTAAGGCTCTTTCACACCAAAAGTGAAATGAATAAGCCTCTGGCTGAAGGAAATGCATAGTTACACCTGTACAGTAGAGAGCGCAGCTTTCAGTTGTTCTGCCATTCTGGATTAAAGAAGAATAGGATACAGGAGAAGGAAGTTCAACGCTCTTATTTCTAAATCTAATTTAAAGTCATTTTTGCTTATTAGTATGGTTGAATTAGATCATTGAAGGTCAGCAGCAAAGACATTGGTTAATAAAGTGAGGTTAAGTACATAAAGTATATCTGTGTTATTTAATATATTTAATTATTACAAGTTTGCATAAAATTCTGAGATTGCATTTCACCGTTTTTATTTATTTTGAGAAATACTGAATGTTTTTGTGCAAGTGAGATGAGTAAATGCATGTTCACATTTAGTCTAGAACTACAATAACTGTCAAGTTCACACAAGCGCACACAACGCCTCTGCACTTTATTTTTCTCAACATGGGAACAGGAGAGCTGTCAATAAATGTGAAATGTAACTTATGTTACTTATTTGAAAAAGTAACTCAGATATTTTGTTGTAAATTTAAAAAGTAATGCGTTACTTGTTACTTGAAAAAGTAATCTGATTACGTAACTCAAGTTACTTGTAATGCGTTACCCCCAACAGTTTATGACATTTTGAATATATAAACAACAGCTAATGTCACATGCAAAGTTTTTTTTTTTTTTTATTAAAGGTATCATAAAATGGGCAATCAATTTTTTCTTGATATTTTGATGTATAAGAGGTCATTTGTACTATTATATGTTTTGAGTGTATGGAAATACTTGATTCCCCAGATGTTGTTAGTAATAATTTGAGTTTGTGTTATGTTTGAATGGGTTTTGTATTATGTTTCAGGTCTGTGCCTCTTTTTCCTCATTAAATTCTCTGTTTCAGTTAGTCTCCCAGGTTACAAATGGTTTGATTAAAGGGTTAGTCTTTTAAAGGGAAGCTCAAATGTGGGTTAGTCCTTTAAAGGGAAGCTTCAAACGTGCTACGTAACACATGAGAATGAGCCTCATTGGTTACGCAGCACGTTTGACCTTCCGGAAGAGGTTTGTTCTTGTGCGTTATTCAGGTTCGGTTGAGCTTCTGTGTGATTGATTCTCTTTAGAAAATTTGGACTAAACTGCTCGATTCATATGGATAGTTTTCCAATGTCTTTATGAAGTTTTTGAAGCGTCAAAGTTCCTGTTACAAAGGCAGTCTATGGAAGGAAATCTGACATCATTCTGTCATCAAAAAGATCTTCATTTGGGTTCTGAAGATGAACCAAAGTCTTACGGGTTTGGAACGACATGAGAGTGAATAATTAATTAAGTAATTAATTAAAGTATTAATGACAGAATTTTCATTTTGGGGTGAACTAACCATTTAAGTGGTCACAGTTGTTTCACATCTTTGATTTGTTCTGTCTATTTAAGCCCTGTGTTTTTTTTCAGTTCATTGTCAGTTCTACTTCATGTTTTAAGTTGGTTGTTCTGTTTTTGAGTTCCTTTTGTTAATAAAAACAAAGCCTGCTGTATTAGGTCCTTTTTCTCCTCATTATTGCAACCAATTTGTGACAGAGATGGATGGATGGAAATATTAGATAGAATGGAAGCTTAAATGACTTTATGTGGTTTAGAAATGTTACATAGAATGGCAGCTTAAATGAGTCTAAAGCCAGGGACACACTTAACGACTAGCTGAAACATTCTAAGACTGAACTGAACACACTTAAAGACTGTTTCCTTCGACTGGAGCAGATTTTAATCTTTGACAGTCAGAGAAGAGCACAAACGTTTACGACTGAGTCAGATCGCTACACAACACATTTAATGGTTGGTGAGTCACGACGGGACATTCTGCCAAACTCAACTGTGCGAGATCTTGTACCGAAACAAACACGGATATCAAGAGACAGCCATCGCTACTTATTTGCAGTGCTATTTGTGCATAAAAAACAGGGAAAAAACTAGGGCTGGGACAATACATTGATGCATCGCGAATCAAGAAATGATTCTGGACTGATTCTGATATTTTCCGTATGTATCGCGATTCTCTCTTGAATCGATTCTGAGCTTAGTTTTTAACAGCAGATGGCACTGCTTGCTTTAAAATAGCCGTACTCTGCTTCCTTACAATTCCTTAAACACACCAGTTGAACCTTCTATAAAATAATTATTCATAAAGTTCAAAAAAGTTAAAGCAAATTACAAGCGTGTTTGCAGCAGGCTGTTTACATTAATCTCGCGTCATAAAATCATTCTGAGGTGCAAATACATTGTCAGACTCAGCTGAACGCAGGAGTGGTCTTCTTCGTGAGCATTTGAGCATGAAAAATAGTTTTAAAATAGCCTACAGCGCCATCTGCTGTTAAAAACTAAGCTCAGAATCGATTTGCGATCCATTTGGAAAATATCAGAAATGATCCATGAATCGCGATGCATCGATATACTGTCCCAGCCCTAGAAAAAACCCTGCCAACACTGGTGGTTTTATTTATGAAACGTTAAACATAACTTGAATTTTAAAAAAATTCACAAAGTCCTGTTTTTCTATTTCAAGTTTTCTTTTTGCCATTATTGCCTGAGTTGACACATTTCATTATGCATTTCCTGATTATTTTCATTAATTACAACATTTCTAGTGCTATTTTTAAACCTATAATCAAGCAATAATATAGACTGTTATTCTCAAACCAGGAATTAAAAACTTGGTTCATTCTGAGCAAAAACGCTTGGCTATTTTTCGTTCCGTTTCCAGAGTTACCAGTTACAGGTTACAACGAAATAAAATACTGCGTTATTTATTCCAAAACAAAAGTCATTCAAAATGGTATTTGTATATTGTATATTTGTGTACCAAGGTATTCGTGTGCCAAAAAACCCTGGCCGTTGGCCCTGAGGAAGCCCCGATGAGGCCCGATCAAGCCCCGGAAGTGACAGTGGAAACGCGACTGGCCCTGGTACGCACTAGCACACTCGCTTTTGGCGCTTATTGTCGCATACTCACATCTTGAGGTTTCAAAAAATCATGTGAAAATTGTATTTTTCTTCTGCTTTCAATAATATCCAACCATCTATTTTGGTTCAAAGACTAGCCACAGAGTTCTCCCTAGATGGAGGACTGATTCTGTGGTTGCAGGATTTTTTAGGAAAAGTTCAACAGGTGTGTGTGGGTGGTTCATTGTCTAATAAATAAATTACTAATGTAGGTTCCCCACAAGGTTGTGTCCTCTCACATTTGTTGTTCATCTTGAACACAAAAAGTTTTTTTTTTTTTTCTACCTTTCCAGGAAGATAATTAAATTTACAGAGGATACTGCATTAGTTAGTCTCCACCAGGGGGATGAGGACAGTTATGGACCTGTTCCGGACGAATGTATTTCTTGGTGTGACATCTCGAATCTCTAGCTAATTCAAAAAGATGTGTATAGATTTTAGGAAAAAGTCTGCAGTGAGTGTGACCACCATTAAAGGGGAGCCTATTCAGGGTGTTATTGAGTACAAATACCAAACTGAGGTGGGAAAATGGACTGAAATTGTGAACAAAAAAGGACATTTTTACTAATTTTCACTATTGGTGTCTCAATAGTAAAAATTGTTTTACAATTCTTTTTTCAAAGTGTTATGACCTTTTGCATCACTTACTGGTTTGGAAATGTTGCAGTGGAACAAAAGAGTTTACTTAGTAAAGTCTTATTGCAAGTAAATTGCATGGTATCCTTGACAGGTTTAATAAATCTACCAATTTTTTCTTTTTTCTTTTTTTTTTTTTGTGCAGAGTAACTGAGCGTGTCTCGGGGATTTTGGTGGATTTTATTGGTGACGATGGATGTGATTCCATCGCGATAGTTCTAATTTGCATGTAACAGGTGTCAGAGATGGGCAGTATTTGACTCACCTATGTTCCTCACTCTTGTCTGATTCTTTCCACAGAGAGGAATACGGGGTTCGGGCCAAATACCGGGCCCGGAGCCCTCTCCTCGGCTCGGACAGAACGCCAAATACACTTACCATTTACTCTCTCTGACATATTTGTAAATGTGAACTCGTTAAATAGCTAGAATTGTTAATTGACTTGCTAGTTTACAGAGTGACGTGCGCTGTCTAGTGATGCGCTGATTGCAGTTATATCCACGGGCGGGTGCTAGTACCCCAGAGTGCAGTCTGGGCGACCGGGCGGGGTGACACATTGGGGCGGGGTGAAACGTTTCGCCCCGCCCACCCCAATTTCATTAGTTTGTAATAGGCTACAGCAAATCTTATAGGCGTAGACGCACGTGTCACCCCGCCTTAAGCCCCGGGTATAGCCTACTTCGGCCGTCCGCGTTCGTGCACTGTCCGCATGACGTAATTTTCAGTCGTGTGCGTTGAAGAAGAGTGTGTAAAGAGCAATTAAAAAACAAGACGAATAAACTCAGAAGCATGCCTTCTCCATCGTTTTTGATTCCTGTTCTCTTGGTGTATCTGAACTATGTTGCAATGGTGGATGCACTCTTTTTCTTCTCCGATCCTGCCCAGCAAATGTCCGGTTGATGACACGATGTCTGGTAAAAGTATAGAAAAAATTGTACTGTGCATGTGTCGAACTCGGTCATCCGCGCGCATCCTTGATTTAGTATACTTTGAAAGATGCGCGTGACGCGTCCGGGCACGGAAAGTGAAGTATACCCGGCGCTTTAATCGTCCAGACTGCGCCACTCGGCGGATATGGGTCAAGTAAGTAAGGGATAATGTACATCCATCCGGTTGGTATCGCAGAATAAACCTCGACAGGGTGATCAGCCTGAAGGGGTTTATTCTGTGAATCTGCGATAACAACTGGCTGGATGTACATTATCCTGCTTATTACACGGCTACTTGCCACTTAAGTAAATAATTAGACATGAAATGTTGATCTAAGTCAAAATATTTTATTAGCTCTTTAAACACAAAGCTTCCGCAGAGAGAGCAGTTGCTAGTAAGCGGCAAGTTCAAACTACGGACATTTAAGAGATACGGTATCATTTCGCCACATAAATAATTATGGGAATAAGAGATATTGATCTGAGATGAAACTGATTTAAAACTATACCTGTTTGTTATCTTATAATCCATGATTACAGTGAACAAAACAATAGTCGCAAAATGGCAGCAGACTATTGGGGGGGGGGGTTATCCGTCCCCGACCTTGGTGGCTGAGCCTGGGGACTGGGCCAAGGCCACGGAACCCGAAGGGCCTGCCCCGCAGTGGCCTCCCGAACGGCTAGCATCGCCGTGGCCTCCCGAAGGGCCAGCACCGCCGTGGCCTCCCGAAGGGCCTACTCCACCATGGCGCCCTGAAACCCCTGATCCGCCATGGCGCCCTGAAGCCCCTGATCCACCATGGCTTCGTCCTGGAGTCTTCATATCTATCTGCACCGTCACTCTCCTGTCAAGACTCCAGGACGCCCGCCCTCCCTCCCTGGTTGTTCCATCTACGGCGCGAGGACGCGCCTACCGGGAGGGGGGAGTACTGTCACAGTCACCATCTGTCTCACCTTCCCCGGACTCCATTTCCCAGCATCCCTCTGGTTCCTCACCTGCACTCAGTCACCAATCACCTGCACCTGCAAGCCATCCACTCATCAAACACACACTATAAAGACTCTCACTCCCTGCACCACAGTGTCTGGTCTTGTCAATGGAAAGCACAGCGTCTATAGCAAGCGCTACATCTCACATACCTGGACTCCTTACCTGTTACTCACCTGAGATTCCCGAATCCTCTTCCATCCGTCTTCCATAGTCTGCTCTCCGTTCCCCGTGGATCCTTCACCTGCAAAGACATTCATCTATTAATTCTCCAGCTAAGCGACTGTTCCAAAGTGCTTGTTCTTTGACTTACCTGCATTCTCCATTTGCCGGTGTCCGTGCCTCTGTTTAAATAAACACCTGTTGATCACTATATCTGCTTCCGTCTGTGTCCTGACAATAGTGGGCGATTTCAGACACAGCCAAGCTCATTCTCACTGTCTTGTCAATCGTCACCGTTAAAAGCGCATCTTCTGCACTAAACGATGATACTTGCCAAGTTGTGTCCTCCAAGCCAGGTAGTGTTTTACTCACACTAACTATCAATATTTTTTGCGTTTCCAGTAACTGATTAATTTTAAAGGAATGCAATAGCAAGAGCTTTTATTCACCATGGTGGGATGTCCAGTGTTGGAGTAACTAGTAATGGTGTTACGTAATTTAATTACAAAATAAATGTAACTGTAATTTGTTACAGTTACTGAGAAAAATGTGTAATTAAATTAGTTAGGCTACTTATGAAAATGTTAACTATTACAAAGGCGGTTACATCTGAATATTTTCTGTAAAAAGCTAGGATATGTTACAGTAAATGATCACACTATCATTCATTCAAGGGCTATTAAACCATTCCCATACGGTAAAAAAAAATATATTTTATCTGGCCAAAATATAGTTTAAATATATGTTGTAAACAGTGAAGTTCAATGAAATATATTTTTGAAACTGAAAATATATTTTGTTTCAACTTTCATATACTTAAAATATATTTAAATGTATTTCAGGGGCAAGAAAATACATTTCCAATCTTACAGTCGAGAATGCAAATGTGGGTGGAAGAAAGCCTTGCGATCAAAACTACATTCCATTAAATGTTAGAATTTTAAACACTTACAGAAAAACATTAATTTCCCCATATTTTCCACATTGACCAATTTTGTTCACATGATCTTCCCAAAAAACACAGAGTGATCATGGCACTTGATCCCCAGCCTTTATTGGAAACACCCTCACAAATGTGTGGCCTATTTTAATCTATTTATTAATTACTTTATTTATTCATTTGTTTATTTGTAATTTAATGTCAGTGTAATATAGCGTTTAAATGCACGTCAAATAAAAATAAACATGAATAAAATCGCTAGATGTACTGTGATGTAATTTGAATGGGAAACCACTAGCAGCACTCACGGACTTTTGGAGTACTGCGCATGCGCGTCATTTTGAGCTGTAACGGTCGTCAGTCAGCCGGGAGTTCTCGGAGGAAAAGGTGAGTTATAACTTTATTTTTAGTCATCATTTTTCACATATGTAATGTTAATTGCTACTTTGGATTTATAATGTTTTGTATTGTCAAGGTTTTTCAACTTTATTTGTCAATTTAATGACCTGTTTGTTTCATTTGCTCACATGAGACGCATCTGAGATTTTTAGATTTCCGTTTTAACGTTAGTAGTTTTTAATTTGGACACTAGCGTAATTTTTTTTTTTTTTTCAATTTCAGCGGTAGAGTGTTTGGGAGGCCGTGCCGCTTGCTGTTGTCGATCGATGATGCTCACGTGATCCTGTCACTGATAGTGGAGCCTGTAAGATATTTTATTATTTTTTTTTTGCTGAATTTAAATGTTTTGCTAAACTTGTTAATTCGGCACACTTTATTCGCTCGTTATTAGAGTTCAGGCATACGCTGGTTTGGCATTAATGGCGTTTCATTCTCAATTATTTTTATTTATTAATATAGCCTAGGTTATATAATACTGTAGTTTTTGCTCACTTTCTGCTGAATGACAGGCTGTTTTCGATGAACCAGTTGAGCCAGTGATTTAATAAGTCGCTTGTAACAAAAGATGCTTATTTGTCACCACCTACAGGTTTACATGTGTCATTCATTACTGTATGTACTTTATTTTCAGAAGCAGAAGCGGAGATAGTTTGTGCAACAGCAACAAGGTGAGAATGATCATGAGACACTTTAAGAAGTAGAATTTTTTTTTTTTTTTTTTTTTTAATTTTTTTAAATTATTTTATTTGTGTAATTTATGAATTGATATGTTCTCTGCACTTGTGTCTTTGTTAATATCTGTTTCTGTCTGTCTGGAACAGGTGCGGGTCCAAACCCATCTGTCAAGACGCTTCTTTGTCCACTTGCTGTCCGCCCCACCAGCCCAACGATTGTGCTGGAGAGCCTCTGACCACAAGTCATAGGTACAGGATAATGTTCATAGTCAAGTCATCATCATTTCTGTAGCACTTTATACAAAACAGCTGCACAGTAATAAACATGAATTTAAATATAAAGGCTAAATTACAGGTTTTTTTTTTTTTTTTTTGGTTTTTTTTTTTTTTTTTTTTGCTAAGAATGATGACTTTTAGAAAATAATCCATCTCTGTGAGTGCAAGTGTAAGGTTGACACTTCAAAAACCACACAGAGTAAAAAAAACAACAGTAGTCAATATGATCCTAATTGAAGTGAAACAATAGGTGTGTTTTAGAAAAATACTAATATTTTTAAAGTCTGTGCTTCTAAATGACTCCTCAAGCTTTAAAACGCATCACAAGTTACAACATGCTGACTTTGAGCCCATATTTGACAGTTGGCAAATCTGTAGTGTAACAAATTTACCATAATAGTATTTTCCTCAAACACACCTATTGTTTCACTTCAGAAGACATTGATTCGTCAGCTGAGGTCATGTGGATTACCATCATGTTCACTTTGTTTGGTTTTTGACCTTCTTGCATGAACTCACAGAGATGGATTATTTTTCTTAAAATCTGTTTGTATTTCACAGATAAAGAGGATGTCATAATCATCTGGAACAGTATGAGGGTAAGTAAATGATAATATAATTTCTGTTTTTGGGTGGATTATCCCTTTAAGTTAGCTTAAATGAATGTGCCTTTGTGATATTCCACTAGCCCTTCATTTGTAAAAGTGAAAATGCAATGCAGAAGTGTAAAAGGCTAATTCGACCTCTCCTCAATCATCAGTTTCTTTACTGTACTGTCCAAAAATATGCCCATTAAATATCTTTAAAATCCAGTATACCTGTAATTGTTTTAGTTCCAGTGTAAACAAAAATATCAGGAAATCCAAAACTAGTCAGAAGAGAAAGTGCATGCCCTCTGTACCTGTACAGATGTTCGGTTATTGTGTTTTGTCTTTTGTAGGAGCAAAGAGCAAAACTGACAGTGGTGGAGAGAGAAGTGCCCTTGACGAGGAAACCATGGCAGTCATATAGGTAAGTCAATACTTGGTGAAAGAGAAATTTACTAAACATTTAACTAAAAAAATAACTGATTTTTGTTTCGCAGTCAAGAGATTTCCAAATGTGTCCAAAGAGGCTTTGAGGATTTGAACTGGGGAAACTGAGACTTCTTGAAAGCAAAAAAGTTATATTTGTTTGAATATATTGTAATGTGTGTGTGTGTGTGTGTGTGTGTGTGTGCGTGTGTGGGTTTTTTTTTTTTTTTTTGTAACCTTGTATGTTCCTTGCTGATTTTTATTAACATGTTCACATGTTACAGACAACAAACAAAAGTTTTTCATATGTCACATGTGAGTGTATTTTCTTGGGTTGAAATATATGTAGGGCAAAATACACTGTAAAAAGTGATTCGTTGGCTCAACATTACTTAAGATAAATAGAATAAACTCAAATATATATATTCATAACATTTCAAGCTCTACTTAACATTTTCTAGTGTATGCAACACAAAAATGTAAATTAAAAGGTGAACATAAGTGTATTCGTAAAGTAAATGGGAAAAACGTAAGTAGCATCAACTAACATTAAAACTTGGTTAAAATTACGTAAAATTTTATGTTAGGTTTACTTATTTGTGAGCTGCGTGATATGCAAATATTCTATCCAGCCAATGAGCGAAGCTGGAGGCATTTTGAAGCGTGATGTGGTGAAGACAGCGAGTACTCTGTCAGGTAAGCTGTCTTTAATGAAAACTAAATAAAATATTAGAGTTTGACTATTTAAACATTCATGAACACTCGTTTATTGTGTTAGTGGGGTGTATTCCTTAACCGGAAGCGCAACACAACATTTTCTGAAGTTCCATGTGGTGAAGACTGAGATAAGAGGTAAGCTAAAGCTTAGCTTTATATTAACAGAGTAAAACATTAGATTTTGACTTTTTTAACATTCATTAACACTCATTTATTGTGTTAGTGGGGTGTATTCGTAAACTGGAAGTACAACGCAACATTTTCTGAAGCGCAATGTGGTGACGATGGTGAAAGGAGTAAGCTAAAGCTTCGCTTTATATTAACGAAATAAAATGTAAGTGTGTCGTTTAATGTCCACTCGTTTATTGCATTTGTAGTCACTGGGGATTTGTTAAACTTGTATTTTTAATTGATATGAATTATTAAACAATCAGAAACATGTTACTTATGAATACTTTGCAACTATTTCTATATCGAGTTTTGCACGTGAATCAGGAAACCGGTTTGCACGCGATTATATAACGTTATATTTATAAATGTGCGTGCTTCCATCGAACGTATTGAGTGCTTATGCAGTGTTTGTATTCACGAAGACTGCTTAAGGTAAAAGTATCGAGTTTGCACTAATGCATATGCATTAATGCATTGAGTTTTCACACAGCTCCAAAAATAATACATAACAATTGAAAATGCTAGCCTAATCACTTTTTATGTTGTTTAATACTGTTGTTTTTCTCTATCTGTCTCTCCAGTGCGAACATTTGTGGTGCAACAATAGAAGGATATGGTGCATCCTGTTTTTGGAGGTATACAGTTTTGTTAATTTCACACTTGACTATTAATTGTTTTTGACACATTGGCTTTGCCAAAATAAAAAGGTGAACCTGGCATATATTCTGCATTTTGGGTGATTTGTCTGCTTTTAAAGGCATCATATTTTTCTCAGTCAGTTAAGATACAGTATAAAAGCTTGTGTAAGGGCCATGAAAATCAACTTTTTTGTTTCATGTACTTTTCAGTCCAATGCTGTCTGCGGAAATACACAGAGAAGTTGATTCAGTGTTTAATGGTGTACATCTTTGACAATGCTGATAATCTCATCAGGCATTACCAGGTGAGTGTCTGGAATACATTGAACGCTATACATAAGGCAGTAGTATTTAAACCTGGTCTTGGGGACCATTTTTGCATGTCTCCCTTATTTAACACCCCTGATTCAGATCATCTGCTTGTTAGGAGAGAGCTTCATGAACTAAGAAAGACATAAGCCCTATACAGTAACTGTTATACACCCCCCCCCCCCCCCAATTTTCCATATATTTGTATTATCCTACGCACATTTGAGAAGAAAAGAACACATTTAATAGCAAAACAACCTATTTGCAAATTAGCATAAATCACATTAATACATTTTACAGTCCTCCTAGCCTGTTGTTGTCACAGTTATGTTCAGTTTTCACAAACTTTTTAGTTTGTTTTCATTCATCACGTCTCCTTTGTCTTAGTTTCTCGCCACTCATCTGTTACCATGGACAATTCATCATTAAGTTCATCACCATTACATATTTAAGTAGCTCTTGTTCACTCAGTGTTTGTCCGGTCACGTTTAAGGGTATATTTACATGACAACGATGTACTAAAAACGTAAAGTTTTTTTCTTTCTACAGATGACAGTGTTAATAAAACTATCCCCATTCACACGGGTTCGCAAAAATGGCAAAAAAAAAAAACTGTATTATGTATGCCAGACAAGTAGTTGGCAATGTCACTTTGAAAAGAAACTACTCGCCTGCACATACGCATTCTTTTACAGAGCACTTGCAGAAAACACCTTACCTTTGCGTTGAAAAATAAGGTGGATAGACTAAACACGTAATACGCATGTGCGTGCTATCTGTTTTCACAGATTCGTGTTTTTGCAGTTTATATGGAGATGACAATTGTATCGTTTTCAAAAACTTTTTGAAACCCATTTTCAAAAGTTTGTGTTTTCAGGCCACCAAAACGCTGTTGTGTAAATGAACGGCCATAACGGCTAAAAAAGTTTTCCATTTTTTGTTGAAAACGGTGTTGTGTAAACAGCCCCTAAGTTAAGTGTGTTGCATCCTGTTCGCCTGTCATTTGGATTATTGTTATTAAAGCTTTGTGTTGGCACCTTCTTCTTCATCTTCGTCTGTTTGCCTGCAACCACCCGTGACAGTTGTTTAGAGTAAAATAAAATAAAACCGAAATGAAACGAGAAACTAACATTTATTTTATTTATTAAATATAAAGGTGATTTCTTGTTATTTCAAAACATTCTATGTCATTTTGTTGTAATGTTGTAAGTAAATACACATTTGCTATGCTTTTCTTTAGGATAGCCATGGTGACCTAAAGGAACTGGAGCAGCACACACACTGAGGATTATCACAAAGGTGGCTTCATGGACGATCCTTTAGAGACTGTAACTTTCTTTTGGTCAAATTGTCACTTTTTTTCAAAAGTACTACAGTCATGATTTTTGGTTTTAGACTATTTAAGTTGCTGTTTCCAGAGTAGTATTGCAATCTCTGTCAGAAAACCTAAAATGCTTTATTTTTGTACTGATTTTACTAATTGTACTGATTGTGTGAAAACCTTTTGTTGAAAGGTCCAAAAATGAAGTAAAATGCTGTTTTGTGTTTATTGTATGTTTTGTACTTATTTTAAGACATTGAATGTTCTAGAGCAGTACAGTAAGTTTTATTCAATAGCTCAAGGTCTAAAATTAATTAAAATTTTAAGTTTGTTCAACTCAATTGACTTGTCTTTTTTTAAATGTAAATTAGCTTAAATGTTAAGTTAACACAACTTGCTATTACTTGGTAAATTCAACTTGTGTTTTTAAGTAAAGAATGTTGAGTAAACAAATATTTAAGTACCTATAACAAAGGATTTCTTGTTAGTTTTACATAAATTTGCTTCAAGTTGGATTTACTTAAAGTGTGATGCAAAAATGGTGCATATGTATTTTAAGTAAATCCAACGCATCTTTTACAGTGTATATTTTTAAATACTTTTGAAAAATATATTTTTTAAAAATATACAAAAAATGGCCAAAAAATATATTTTTAGTAAATATATTTATGTAAATATATTTGAAAATATATTTTAGCGAATATATTTTTTGGCCATTTTTTTGTACATTTTGAAATGTATTTAAAAATATATTTGAAAATATATATATTTTTTTTTTACCGTATGGGTTCAAGCACGATAAGATCAAAAATAAGAACTTAAAATCTGTACTGGTGCAAGTCTGAATATCCTGTCTGTGTGACACCAAAGATTATAGAATAACACAAGACATGTCACTCGTATTGTTTTGAATGGGAGAAAGTGCAACGCGCAATATGGCGGAATAAGTCCCGCCTTCTAAATAAGAGCCAATCGCCGACTAGTAAAATCATCGCGTCACTGCAGCGGCAGTTAGAAGTACCGGTTACTATAGAAACAGTCAGACACGCGCCTCCGAAATGAGGCACAAGAGACGCGCATTTAGGTCTGCGCATGCGCATTAGCTTGATCCAGCCTAAAAAATAGTTTTTTTGTCATGATTCGAGCGTTTGGAAAAAAATGTATGAGACAGTTGTTCTCAGATTTCATTGGTGATTACAAATATGAAATTTAATCGAAAGCTTGGCAAACAGCTTTGGAGAATTTGATGTTTCCCCATTCAAAGAGATAGGAGTTGCACTTGCATGCCCGAGAGGCGTTTCAAAGATGGCCGCCGAGTGAACTGACTTGTCTTAAAGGAACACTCCACTTTTTTTGAAAATAGGCTCATTTTCCAACTCCCCTAGAGTTAAACAGT
The DNA here is from genome assembly GCA_039654765.1 of Mylopharyngodon piceus. Lineage (NCBI taxonomy): Eukaryota > Metazoa > Chordata > Actinopteri > Cypriniformes > Xenocyprididae > Mylopharyngodon > Mylopharyngodon piceus. The sequence goes on from CM077443.1 coordinate 12,089,001, forward strand.
TGAGTTTTACCGTTTTCGAATCCATTCAGCCGATCTCCGGGTCTGGCGGTACCACTTTTAGCATAGCTTAGCATAGTTTATTGAATCTGATTAGACCGTTAGCATCTCGCTCAAAAATGACCAAAGAGTTTTGATATTTTTCCTATTTAAAACTTGACTCTTCTGTAGTTACATCGTGTACTAAGACCGACAGAAAAAGTTGCGATTTTCTAGGTTGATATGGTTAGGAACTATATTCTCATTCCGGCGTAATAATCAAGGAACTTTGCTGCCGTACCATGGGTGCAGCAGGTGCAATGATATTATGCAGCGTCTCTCACAAATGTTTCCATGGTTGCAAGGCACGCTCCCTTTGCAAGCAGGGGGTCAGGTGCTGCATAATATCATTGCGCCTGCTGCACCCATGGTACGGCAGCAAAGTTCCTTGATTATTACGCCGGATGAGAGTATAGTTCCTAGCCATATCAGCCTAGAAAATCGCAACTTTTCATTTTCCGTCGGTCTTAGTACACGATTTAACTACAGAAGAGTCAAGTTTTAAATAGGAAAAATATCAAAACTCTTTGGTCATTTTTGAGCGAGATGCTAACGGTCTAATCAGATTCAATGAACTATGCTAAGCTATGCTAAAAGTGGTACCGCCAGACCTGGAGATCAGCTGAATGGATTCGAAAACGGTAAAACTCAACTGTTTAACTCTAGGGGAGTTGGAAAATGAGCCTATTTTCAAAAAAAGTGGAGTGTTCCTTTAAAGGGACTTTGGTGACACACACATACAGCACGTGGCCGAATTGAGTTCTCTCTTTCACGCTTGAACGGAGAAAAAGTATGCCAAAGTATGCCAAAATAAATGTCCGCTTTGTAAGCACAGTCTTAGGAGCTGTTCACGTCCTTTGGCTGGGAATTATGCGTTTCTATGGCACCACTATCAACACCTAAATGAATCTACAGCGGTCAGGTGGTACAGCGGCCACTTGATACATGTGGGAGCTTTCAGAAAACTCCCAGCTTAAAAGTTGTAATTACAAGTTCTATGAGCCAGATGTGAACACTTTTTACGAGCCAGAATCTCGTAGTTACAGGAATTACGATATGGCGTGAACGCACCTTTACATTAGTTCAATAAAGTAAAGAGTAGTGAGGACATTGGAGGTGTGTCAGATCCGTGTCATGTGCGGCCTTTCTTAAAGTGACAGCAGCCTATTAAACCCGCTGCTATGATGTCTGTCATTAACGTTAATCAAAGAACAAAAGACAAAGAGAAAATCACTCACTGCTCTTGACTGAACTTTTGTAGCTTTAATAAGGATTAATCTATATTTAATTTATAATGCATGCAGACTGTGAAGTGTTTGATAAATGTATTCAATTTCTGTATATTTCCTACCTGTTAGATAAAATATTTAAAATATACTCTTTATGTTGTTTCTACATCGATTTGGAGATTAAATTACAATATAAAAAATATATTAAAAACTTTAAAGGTGCTATTAATCATGATTAATTACAGAAAAACATTTTGATTAATTAGTTATATTTTTGTTATAATGATTGACAGCACTAGTTGAATAATATTATTTTGTTGCTTTACCTGTTTTTGATGTGCACAATGCCTCCTGCATTTAAAGGCCATTTAGCAAAGAGACGCTATTCTGATGCTTTTGATTGGTTCTCTTGTTTGAATTTGTAGTGCACCACGTCCGAGAATTGCCACATGGCGAGTGATAGAAATGCAAAATTTAAAAATCATTTCATCCAGAAATCTGTATCTAACCTCAGAATGATGTCAAAGTAAAAAAAGGTGCTAAAGTCTGATTTTGTGGTGGCTGTGCTTTAAAATTAAAATTATTATGATCTTAATTAATGTGATGAATCAGTGTTGAGTACTGTAAGGTTAACCCTGCCTGGCTTAAATGTTTGAAAATGATTAACAGTTGAAAACATTAGTTGAAAATTTGGAAAAGTAATCAAAAAGTAATCAAATGTAATCAGTTTCATTACTTTAATAAAGTTATTGAAATAGTTACATTACTTATTACATTTTAAATAGGGTAACTTGTAATCTGTAACCTATTACATTTCCAAAGTAACCTTCCCAACATGGGATGACTAAATTAATGCAAAAATCAAACAGCTATGCATACAGGACTATAATGACCTCCAATAAGTCTGTAACAAACATATGCAGACAGCATTACAAATAATAAAATATAAATATTAGGCTAAATTAATATTTTATCATCAATTTATCAATAATCATGCATTTTTAAATAAATCAAGTGTTTCTGATAAAGAAACGGTAACAAAAAAAGTATTAGGCCTAATAAGTGTTGAAGGAGGGGAAAGCACTTATAGCCTATCTCTCTCCCTCTCTTGCGTGTATCTAACTCCACTGTTACTCTCGCACTTCAAATGATAGTTTGTAAATTTTGTTTGTACATGAATGAACTCATGAATATTCATGTATGTTCCGCCCGGAAAAAACTCAGAAACCGAAAATCTCGTAACACCTGTTCCACAACATACGTCATCGTCTCAGTGTGAGCGCTTCAGGTAAGTTGCTGGCTGGATGCTACTAGTGTAGAAACGCGTGTCGCAGGTAAATATTAAGATGTCGCGTAAGTTCATCAAACTGTATCTCAGCACAGCTTTTCGAAGGATCCCAACGTTAGGAATGTGTGGCTGTGGCTCAAATTATTTTTAGCGATGTGCTGTGATCTGTGATTGTTTTGATATGGAAGAGACGCCTGTAGCGTTTAGATCAGTATATAGGAGTTTAGATCAGTATATAGATCCACTAAACTTTATTTCTAGCTATAAATAAAATGGAATTTAACATTTTATCAGCATCTTATCCTGTGCGTCAATCTCAATATTATATCAAACTGAACACCCTTATCTATCATCTGCTGCACCTGTTAAATTTAATATCATTAAAAATACCGGTTTGCGTAGGCTATCCTTCACTGAGAATTATTTAGAATAGGCTAAATTAGTTTCCCATTGACATAGGGCCTATTTGAAACATGATCTGTCAAAGAGAAACGATGTTCTAATACACAGAACCAGCACTCAAAAAATCTTGGGTTATTTTTTTCAGCCCAAATGCTGGGTGCTGGGTTGAGTCTTTTGGGTCTTTTTTTTTTTTTCTTTTTTTTCTTTTTTCAGTGTTTGGGTAGCTTTTGTTTTATCAGCTATGAGTGAAACGCAGGGCCGCAGTGAAGTTAGTAGTTCCCACGCCGAACGCGAGACGAGTCCATCTCCGGTACGAGAACGAGAACAATAAGGTGGAAACGGTGATTAGACTTGAATTACTTCTAAATGTTTCATTTTTAATTCTAAAGTTTGTTAAACGAGTTTAAATGTAAGCAATATGTATAGCCTACTACATATTACAAATTGTGTAAAATATGGCTGTAAAATATGATCGAAAATATAGGAAATTATCATGCCAACCTGTGGTTGTGTGGAGTATTTTACAAAAGCTTAGAGGATTAAGCTTCATGTATTTAGTAAAAAATAAGCTAGTATTATAGTAAAAAAATAATCATCTTATTATGTTGGGTTAAATAAACAACCCAATTTGCCCAACATGTGTTCTGTCCTATATTTACCCAGCCCTTGGGCTAAAAACAACCCAAACTGGGTTGTTTTTAACACAGTGTTTTTTAGAGCAAGTTCTTCAACTTTATGATACTTTGTACGGTTGTACCATTTTTTTTTTTTCAATACCTGCTCTATACTGCATACATGGAGAAATTCTTCTTAAAAACAGGATGTGCTGAAGGATGTGGAAAAGTCATTGACTGTTGAAGTACGTGTTTTTAAGTTGTTGTAATAGTTGTATCTATTGTAAAGCCCCACCCTAGCCAGGCTTATGTTTGACTTTCAAATTTTTCTTGCAACATGACAATACACTCTTCTTGTCTGATATTTTCACTCTCATTTTCCAGTTTAATCCATCAAGTGAATACGGACACAAGACCCAGCTGATACGACAATAATGCGACTCCGTCAGAGTGTTCATTTCTTCCTTTTTGGCATGTTTGTCGGCTTATCACTGAGTGGGTATGTAAAAACTTTTTGAAAATCTGTAGCTGGTTTTCTCATACTTTTGGTATTTGAATGTTAAATAAATCACAACACTGGTTTTAAATCTGTTTATGAAATGTAATTTTCACATATCTCTAAACTGACTGAAAGACCTGAGAAATTTGTCACTTTTGTAGTGAAATTAAATACTTAAAGCATTTTGCTATTTTTATTTTTTTTTTATTTTTTTTTTTTTTTAATGTACTTATTGGTTTGTTTGTTTTTATATAAGATAACTTAATAGTTATTCTTTGATCACTGAGAGAAAATGCATTTTTCTATAGACTATGTGCATGGTGGTTTAAGCTCATATTCTCACTAAACAAACACAAAAACAAAAAGCAGTTTAGTACCTGTTTACAGCATTCCTTATTGAATGCAGGTCTCAGAAGACAGGTAGTGCTATTCTCGAAGATATAAGTAATCATACAGAAACCCAGTGAAGCTATCTCCCTGTAAAGACTGAGCTGCGCATATAGGCTAATATTTAGTTTGCACTCCTGGAGTTGATAAACAACATTTTCTGAAGGTTCAGCAACTCCCTCCACAGACCATTGACAAGGAAAAAACTTGTTTGTTTGTTTGTTTGTTTTTAAACTAAACTTTACATTTCACATTTCCAAAAGATCTCTGCTTATGGGATTATGTCTTCTCTCACAGGCTCATTTTCTTGGGCTACACTTCCAGTTGGTTTAGGTAAGTAGTGTATACGTTTACATGAACATTAAACATTCAATTTCAGATCAAAACATGTAAAGGCTTTAGTTCGTACCAGTTCAATTATTGCTTAAGTCAGGCAAACAGATGATACAATTCGTTCAGATAATACAAATCATTCTGCATTAATATGTGTAGATGCACCGAAATCCTTTACATGTTCAATAATTATTATGCATTGTGTCAAGTATAAAGACTGTTGTTCGACTACCCAAAACCCCTCCACTGTAGTTTGATTACAGTGCTGTGATAAGGTCTGTTGAGTTATACAGTCCATTCCTGCGTAAAATTGTGTTTTGGTTTGCAGAAATCAACAAACAGACAAATTAGGGTAAGTACTCAGTGCATACACACGTAAATTCATTCTCTCTTCAATGTATACAAAAAAGCTCATGCGCACTCTTGCACAATAAGACTTGACATATAGCTTATGTACTTTCAGAATATTTACATATTTACTGTGTACACATGCCACACCAATGTTTGATTGTAATCTCTGTGTGTATGTGTTTGTGTTTAACACACAGTCGGACAGATGTTGTTTCTATGACCCCATGGTTAGCCCCAGTTGTTTGGGAGGGAACCTTTGACTCCATACTGATCGACTCTATCTACAAACAACACAACATCACTATAGCGACCACTGTCTTCGCTTTGGGAAAGTAACAAAGTTACATACTTCTCAAACTCTCAAAATTGCTCTTTTCTCTCTGTCATATATTCCTATTCTTGGGGGACTTTGTGATGTTTGTAGATTTTGGTATGGAAGTATTTTGGGCCATATCACACCCCACATTGATGCTGAAGAAACATTTCTGCCATTATCAATGTTGAAAACAGTTGTGCTGCTTAATATTTTTTTTGGAAAACATGATACATTTTTTCAATCAGAATTATTTGATGAATAGAAAGTTCAAAAGAGCTGCATTTATTTGAAAAATATCTTTTGAAACATTATAAATGTCTTTACCGTCACTTTTGATCAATTCAATGTGTCCTTGCTAAATAAAAATATTAATTTCTTTCAAAAATATATATGGGGTCAGTATTATTACATATACATGTATACGCATACACACATAAAATGGATATTTTAATATCTGTTCCTCTCACTCTTTTTCAGATACACACGTTTTCTCAAAGATTTTCTGGAGTCAGCGGAGGAGCATTACTTTGTTGGATTTCGAGTGCATTACTACTTGTTTACAGATCAACCAGAAGCAGTTCCTGAAGTAAAGATGGGTGAAAATCATCGTTTGACAGTTCGGAGGGTTCCGAGTATGGACAGATGGCAGGACATCAGTATGGGCAGAATGGAAATACTGGAAAAACTAATAGAGAACGAACTGGCCAATGAAGCCGACTATATTTTCTGCCTGGACGTGGATACAAAGTTTCATGGCCGCTGGGGGTCAGAGTCTTTGGGTCGTCTGGTCGGTGTGATACATCCTTGGTTCCTTGATTATCCAAAGGATCAATTCACATATGAGCGTAGACCAGAGTCTCAAGCATTCATTCCAGCTGGGGAAGGTGATTATTATTACACTGCTGCTGCATTTGGTGGCTCATTGGCGGATGTACATCATCTCACCAAAACCTGCCGGGAGCAGATGAACATTGATGCAGCAAACTCCATTGAGGCGGTATGGCATGAGGAGTCTCACTTGAACAAGTATTTCCTTTATAATAAACCCAGTAAACTGCTCTCTCCTGAATATCTGTGGCGGGACATCAGTATCAGTGCAGGCCAAGTGAAAATAATTAGATTCTCTCATGTAGCTAAAAACAATGCAGAAGTTCGCCCAAACTAGCATCTTTGTGAAAGTTTTAATTCACATCATGTTGTTTCACAAAAAAAAGCATAATTTCCCTTTCCCTTAGTTTTGAGACATAAACTGGTCAAATTGGTTTAACAAAGCATTATGAACGATTAGTAAATCACAAATCTGAGTCAAAGACACATTGCAAGCACAGGTTTCCACAGGGAAATCAGTTTTAAATATGACTGAATATGTTGGATACCTTGTTAAATCCTGATTAAATAATGTGCCATAACATATTTTTTTTTTTTTTATGATTGATAAGTTAATAAAGATGCCATGTGTGTAATATAATGGTCTTGTGAGCTGTGAATCAGTACTAGATGTATACCCAGATTGCATCAATGTCACCATGCTATGTTGAGTTTTGATCCAAACCATCATTTTGGTTGAGAATGATATTTCAGTGTTTAAAGTGTGTGGGATCAGCATTGAAATTTTGATGAAAGCTGACAGCACACATAGGTGGAGACAGTGACATTGAACTAACAGAGATTTTGTAGTTGATGACCACAAGATCATGCAGGTATGTATCTCTGCAGAACACTAGTGGGTGTTTCCCAATCAGTGGGGCGTTTTCAAACCACGATGGGCTTTTCAACCGCTTTACTCGATTTGCTCTAATCCACTGGCGGCTTGGTTTAGGGGTGGGCCTTCATGATTTTAGCAAGTCTGTTGAAAAATGGTTGAAAAACATCCATTGTAGTTTAAAATTGGCCACTGATTGGTAACCGGCCATTTTGGTTTTGCATGTGCATTTCACAGTAGTCTAATCAATTCCTCCTCATTCAAAAGAAAACACAGGTGCATCCTATAAAGTAGTCTTGTTTGGTGAACTACCTGACTTCTCTGTGTTTCAAACAATGGTGCATCTTATTTCTGTTCTTTTTTTGTGCTTGTTATTTGCATTTGATTTATTGTTACTGAATCTAATAAGATATATTTATATAAAAAAAGCTATTAAATTACTTGAATAAACCATCCATTTTCTAAATTATTAAAAAGTGCACGCATCTTGCTTTTCAACATGAAATGCGGAAAAACGCTTCATAATGTTGATTCAATGATATTATCATTGACTTTTTGTTGAAATCTCAACATTGTTTCAACATTAACTGAGGGTGCAAAAGTGATGTTGAAAAAATATCACTTTGTAATGTTGAATCAATAATATTACCATTGATTTGTGGTTGAAATCTCAACATTGCTTTAACATTAACTGAGGGTGCAAGAGTGATACTAAAGCAACATCACTTTGTAACGTTAATTCAGTGCATTTAACGTTGACGCATCAACACTGACTCAACATTGTTTCAATGATTACATGCTATCTGGGTACTCATATAAAACATCTATCAATATTTTTCTGCGCTACATTGCAAATCATGTTTTTAAGCGGGTTTCTAGCAAGAAAAGAACATAACATTCTTAAAACAACATTCATTTACCCGAGAAGCAAATAAAATATTAAGACTTGCTTTTTTGCGTTTTGTCTTGGTCTATTTCCAATTCATTGAATATCCCACAAGCTGTAATTTTGCCTTTCTAGTGTCTTATGCCAGGTTTCATTTCACATGCGTTGCATTTGTAATGTTATGTTTGTACTGTATTATTTATATTATACCACAATATATCTGGTGTGCACTGTAAAGTCCTGAGGTTGTATTGCAACCTGCCACTCCTGTAATTCAATCCTCTTATTTGCCCACCTGTCCTATTTAATTTGTGGGCAGTTACAGAAAACCTTAGAATGTTTGTTAGCCTATCAGAATCAAGGATTTAAAAGCGCTATTGTGTAAATAGTTTTTTATTAATCGATTTATTTAATAAGATGTGTATTTTTCTTTTGGCTTGTTAGTATAAATGGGTCCTGTAGAAGCATCGGACCATTAAACTTTAAACTTCAAACTTCGCTTCTACCATTCGTGGGCTAGTATCAACAAGCAGTCCAGTCATTCCTCCATGTGATAAACAGTTTATTTTCCCACTCTTTAGGCAGCAGCATACACATACTCGGTTACTGATGTAACCTCGGTTCCCTTAGATACGGAATGAGTACTGCATCGAATGTCTTATTATACATAAGACGAGATGCATATGGGGAAACACCTTTTCTCCGATTTCTGAAGCCTTTTTCAATCATGCAGTGAAACTGCACGGCCATTGGTTTGTGAAGTTAAAGTAAACGAACCAATGACGGCGCGGCAGAGCTGAGCGAGCCAATGGTGAGCGAGCCCGCCAAAAGGGCCGGGGTATCGGGCTATATAAGTGGTCGTCTCACCATGGCAAATCGATTTAATTCGACTGAAACGACAGCATGAGGCGTCCCGCAAGTAGCGCGGCAAAGTACGCAGTACTCGTAGTACTGCAGTACTACCGTATCTAAGGGAACCGAGGTTACGTCGGTAACCGAGTATGTTCCCTTTCGATACTACACTCATAGTGCATCGAATGTCTTATTATACATAAGACGAGACGCATATGGGGACAGTTCAATCACGGCGTGCTACGCAGGGGGACGACAGAGCATCGGGGCAAAGCACTTAAAAGGGCTCGCGCCAGATACCTATAGGACAGGACGGCCCGGACAACGGGGACTGAAATACTGTAGTCATCCTCCCAATCCCATATAGTCAATGCGCCAGTGGGGGCTATGATGCATATAGTGGGCATAAAATGTAGTTATACCCAGACCTGGTTGGGGACATAACAGAAAAAAAACATAAGCTAGTCACAGTGGTGAGGCTTACGCAGAAAGGACCTGTGTCTGAAGCGCAGAAACGTCCAGGTTATAAAACCTGACAAATGTGGACGGCGAGGCCCAGCCAGCCGCCGCACAGATATCGGCGATGGAAACGCCACAGGACCATGCCCACGAGGAGGCCATGCCTCTTGTGGAATGCGCTCTTACGCCTAAAGGGCATTGAAGGCCTAAAGAGGAGTAAGCGAGCGCTATGGCATCGACAATCCATCTGGAAAGTCTGGGCTTTGTGACCGGAAGACCTTTCGTGCGGCCACCGAAGCAGACAAAAAGCTGTTCCGCCTGGCGAAAAGAGGCGGAACGGTCAATATAGGTCCTCAGGGCCCTGACAGGACAGAGTAGGTTCGACTCCTGAGAAGGAGGAAGAGCGGAGAGAATAACCAACTGCGCCTTAAAGGGGGTGGATAGGACCTTTAGGACGTATCCATGTCTTGGTTTCAGGACGACCTTGGAGTCGCTAGGCCTGAATTCAAGGCAGGAGGGGCTCACAGAGAGCGCCTGCAAATCTCCCACACGCTTAACCGATGCTAAAGCTAGCAATAAAGTGGTTTTCAGTGACAGGGGACGTAAGATGGCAGTCTGGATTGGCTCAAAGGGAGGGCCTTTAAGACCTCTAAGAACCACAGATAGGTCCCAGGTAGGAACCGTGAGGGGACGGGGAGGGTTCAACCTCCTGGATCCCTTAAGGAAGCGAACAACCAAGTTGTTTCTCCCTATCGACTACCCTGCTATAGGAGCATGAGAGGCTGCTATAGCTGCGACATAGACCTTAAGGGTAGAGGAAGTACGGCCTCTATCCATTAAGTCTTGAAGGAAGGACAATATCTGTGATATGTCACAAGTCAATGGATCCACGCCGCGGGCCGTGCACCAGGCGGCAAAGATGGACCATTTCAGGGAGTAGAGACGTCTTGTTGACGGAGCTCTAGCTTGTGAGATGGTGTTTAAGACATTCTTGGGGAGGCTTGCAGGCTCCTATTGAGAAACCACACGTGAAGATCCCACAGCTCGGGTCTGGGGTGCCATATCATTCCTCTCGCTTGAGAGAGGAGGTCTTGCCTCGGAGGAATCGGCCATGGTTTCTTGGGCAATAACTGAGACGGTCCGAGAACCATGTGGGGGAGAGACCAGTGGGGGAGACAGGCGGGTCGAGGAAGACGGCTTTGTCTGCGTCCTTGATCTCGGTCAGCGTTAACCACAGGTGGCGCTCCAGCACCACCAGGCTGGCCATCAAACGCCCAATAGCCTGAGCCGTGGTCTTGGTAGTGTGCAGGGCCAGGTCCGTGGCACTGCGCAGCTCTTTGAAGGTGGCTGAGTCATGACCAGCCTCATCCAGGGCCCGCAGGAGCTTAGCCTGGTACACCTGGAATACCGCCATGGTGTGGAGTGCAGAAGCTGCCTGGCCGGCCGATGAGTACGCCTGTCCAGCAAGGACCGATGTAGTGCGGCAGGGCTTGGATGGGTGGGCGACCTTCGTTTTCCATCCAATGGCGGCGGGTGGGCACAGGTGTGCGGCCACAGCTTCGTCCAAAGGAGGCAGCTTCTTATAACCTTTCTGCTCGGCGCTGTCAACGGAAGTGAGAGCGTGAGAGGCAGGAGGATGTAGACGGGCTGAGTATGGGGCGCGCCACGACTTCGTGAGCTCATCGTGGACCTCAGAGAAGAAGGGCGCTGCTCGCTGAGGGGGCACGTGACGGCGTCCAGGCAGGAACCACTCGTGCGTGTCGGTTCGTGAGGCGCAGACACTCCAGACTGAGCTGCTCGACGGCCTTTGACAGCACTCGGGTGAGTTCAGAGTCAGTGGACATCCTGGCGATGATTGGCTCCAAAGACGGCAAGGGGGCGGGGTCATGAAGCGAGCCCGACGACTCCTCAGCATCCGAGGCCGCTATGGACATACTGTCATCCAGCGGCTCTTCATCAGCTCCCCCGAACGAGACCAGGTCGCTCACAATGGCAGAGGGGCGCTGGTCAGGGTGGGAGAAACGGATGCGGGAAACCTCTGGGATCCTCTGCCCCGCTGTTTTTTCCTCACAGGTTCCTGGGAGGAAGAAAACGGGAGGGCGCGTGGGGCGGAGTCGCTCTCTGAAAAGAAAGTCTGGGACTTTCCCAGACATCGCACGCACTCACTCACTCACTGTGCCCATCATCAGCGTGCAGAGGGGCTCTGCACGTGCCACAGCTGTGGCGCGACATTTGCAACAACGTCGCAGAAATTTGCTCTTTAGAATAGCTCTTTTATTTTTAATGCAACTGCGTTGCAGAAGGATACACCGAAGTGCACTCGCTCGATGCTGCAGGCGGCTCAGGAGCGAAGCGCTGACCAGGCTGCTTGGGAGCGGCGTGGGAACAGAGCTGCTTGAGAGCGGCGAGCTGATCTGGCTGCTGTGAAGCGGCGGGTTGATCAGCACTGCACGAGAGCGGCGATCTGAGCGGCGAGCTGGCAGAGCGGCAAGAGGGCTGCAGGCTGCTCGTGGGCGGTGAGCTGCTTGAGAGCGGCGAGCAGAGGAGAGGCGAGCTGATCAGCGGCGAATTCCAGCTGCTTGCAGTTGAAGGCGGCTTCAAGTCTCGTAGTCTCAGCGAAGAGATGATATCCGCGTCGCTGAAGGAGAATGAATCGATTTGCCACTTATATAGCCTGATACCCCGCCCCTTTTGGCGGGCTCGTTTACTTTAACTTCACGAACCAATGGCCGTGCAGTTTCACTGCGTGATTGAAAAAGGCTTCAGAAATCAGAGAAAAGGAGTTTCCCCATATGCGTCTCGTCTTACGTGTAACAAGACATTCGACGCAGTACGAGTGTAGTATCGAAAGGGAACTGATTCGCTCCCCCGATGCCATTTCCTCTCAATACTTAAATATGTTATACAGAAAATACACAAATATTCAAACGAAATAAAGATTTTAGGACCCGAGAACACCTCTAGCTCACAGTGCTTCTTAACGCAGCTCGCAGCGTCAGACGGGTGAGCCCTACCGGCCGATGAATGGGATAAACAAGGCTCAAATTGCCTGTCTGGGAAAGCCCACGTAGCCTCTGAAGGGAGCAGCTTATAGCGTCAGACGGGTGTTCCTTACCGGCTTATGGTGGGCGCACCACCTCAGACGGGAGCAGCTTACGGCACCTGGCGGCCGGGGTGAACGAAATTTGAAGCGTCTGGCCAGGAGAGCTCTCACAGCATCCAATAGGAGTTAAATACTCACCGCATTGGACGGGTAAGTCTCACTGGCAGTCAAAAGAGAAAGCATAGTTGCTTGACCAGGAGGGCTCTTGCAGCATCTGATACTCTGCATCTGATCAATACTCTGTTTGCAGTCGAACGAGTATAGAAAACTGAGTTGGTTTTTTTCTTTTTTTTTTCTTGTTTTTTTTACATCGCCCGAGAACTTGGATCTGCTGCTGGGAGAGGCCTTTTTGGGCTGCTGTGGTTTCTGCCCCGATGTGAAAAGAGTGACTGGAGTTTTTATATATATATATATATATATATATATAATATGTGTTATGTTTAATCAAATAAATGTTGTGAGCCACTGGGGGAGCCACCAATGCCTTTGCTGCTGACCTTTGATAATCCAATTCAACCATACCAATAAGTAAAAATGACTTTAGATAAACCACATTTGTTCCATTCTTTTGTTTTTATTGCTAAAGTAAGAGTGTTGAACTTTCTTCTCCTGCATCCTATTCTTCTGTGATCCAGAATGGCTACACAGCTGAGAGGTTTGTTTGAGCTGTGCCCTCTACTGTACAGGAGCGAATTTGCATTTTCTTCAGCACTGAGGCTTATTCATTTCACTTTTGGTGTGAAAAGGCATTTACATTTGCCAAAAACATAACTTTTTTTTTTTTCTAGTAAAAAAATAAGCATGCTCAGCCAAGGTGCGAAAAAGTAAAGCAAAAGTAACAACGCATTACTTGAATGGAATGATTTGCCAGATCTGAGCCACAAGCAGGCCATAGCAATGCCACATGCAGTGTTGGGGGTAAAGCGTTACAAGTAACGTGCGTTACGTAATCAGATTACTTTTCTGAAGTAACAAGTACAGTAGTGCATTACTTTATAAATTTACACATTAATATTTGAGTTACTTTTTTAAAAAAGTAATGTGAGTTACTTTTCAGTTTAATTAATTTGAATTAAAAAAAAAAAAAAGTACTGGATTAAAATGAATGTAGTCATGTAGAATCACACACTCAATTCATGCGCCATGCGCAGGAACAGACATAGTCAGAAACGGAGATGGCAGGCCAGAGCTTTACATTTCTGCGATGGAAGTATTCTCATTATTTTGAAATAGTCGGAAAAAAAGGAGAAGGGGATTGTCGCGTAGATTATATGTAGGTGAAAAACTCTTGTCAACTGAAGAAAAAAAAAAAACACCACTTCAAATTTAAAAAAAAATACATCTGCATGCAAAGCACAGCACTACAGAGTTGGACAAGAGAGACCCAAATGATACCTGCACCCTGCCTCAAGCTAAACAATAAAAGCTTGATTTCAGTTCACGTTCACCACCAGGTAAAACAATTAGATCGACTGAACTCAACAAATTGGTTGCTGCTTTTATTGTTGAGGAGATGCAGCCACTGTCCACTGTGGAGGCGCCTACATTTCGTAATATCATCAGCAAGATCTCTGTGACAGGCAAAAGGATGAGGGGCATGCTGCCCGATCACAAAACCTTTACAAGCTTTTTGGACAGTGCATATATGGAAATGGAAACAGACCTGAAGAAAACTTTTGCTAACCTGGAATATGTTTCCACCACTGCAGATCTATGGACTGCTCAGAATAAAAGTGAATAATTTACAGTCATAAAACCAACTGTACATGTCAGCTATGATGCACACCTTTCATATTTTTGATATTTACTGAAATAAACTGTCAAATCATATGAAAAAATTGCTATGTATTTCATACTGTATATGGGCTCATATTTGTCATAATTTAAAGTTCAATAATATTTGAAGGGAATAAGTTGCAGTCAACGAACCAACTGTAAAGTGTTCATCTACATGTCAGCTATGATGCACACCTTTCATATTTTTGATATTTATTAAAATACACTGTCAAATCATATGTAAAAAATGTTATTTTTCACTACTGTATATGGGCTCATACAGAAATGTCATAATTTAAAGCTCAATAACATTTGAAAGGAATAATTTACAGTCAAAACCAACTGTAAAGTGTTCATCTAGGTGTCAGCTATGATGCACACCTTTTAAATTTTTGATATTTATTAAAATATACTGTCAAATCATATGTAAACATTAATAGCAATGTATGCAAAGGCATAGAATGATTGAATAACTGTTTGTTTGTTTATTTGTTTTCATTTATTTATTCTCTCAAACTATCAGTTATGCTAAAGCAATCAAATAGTTCCATAGAAGCCATATCTGCTAAATGATCTATAATATGTGTTTCTCAATTATGTTATATACTGATCTTAAAAAACAAAACAAACAAAAAAAACAAAAAAACAGAAATTGTAGACAAAATTTACCTGATATAGAAGTATTGTTAAATGCTTGCTGTGACTTGAAAATATGACAACTGTTGTTATTTTCACTACTGTATATGGGCTCATACAGAAATATGTCATAATTTAAAGCTCAATAACATTTGAAAGGAATAATTTACAGTCATAAAACAAACTGTACAGTATTCATCTACATGTCAACTATGATGCACACCTTTCATATTTTTGATATTTACTGAAATAAACTCAAATCATATGTAAAAATTGCTATGTATTTCATACTGTATATGGGCTCATACTGTACATATTTATGTCATAATTTAAAGCTCAATAACATTTGAAGGGAATAATTTAGTCAACAAACCAACTGTACAGTGTTCATCTATGTCAGCTATGATGCACATATTTTTGATATTTATTAAAATATACTGTCAAATCATATGTAAAAATAGCTATTTTCACTACTGTAAATAGTAGTAGAAGTATTGTTAAGTGCTTGCTGTGACTTGAAAATATGACAACTGTTGTTATGACAACTGATGTCATGTGACCAGGTGGAGGGAAATTCTTGGCTCAGAGCCAAAAGTCTCAACAGCTTTTTGAGTAATCCATATAGTTTCATGAACAAATAAATATTTTTATTTACAAAAAACATTTAAACATTTTGAGGAATTAATGCAATGTCAAATAAAAAAAAAATAAATAAAAAAAAAGAGAGAACACAGCCTGCCGGGTCAATTTGACCCACTTTACGCATTCTATAGTTAATAAAATAAACTGTCAAATCATATCAAAATGTAAAGGTATGTATTTCACTTACATTTTTTAAAAGGTCCATGATCTCTTAATGGTGCTTTCTCAGTAATTCTCCGCACTCTAGATTCTTGGAACTCTTAAATTTATACCTTTAGGGGTCCAGCGGCTTGTCACTGGGGCAGTACCCTCAAGTGTACACCTGTTGTACCCTTTATAATGGGTACATACTGGTACCCTTACAGTTTGTACCTTTCAAAGGCAAATATGTACCTTTGGTGACCAAATTGTACCTTGTAGTGCTATGGTACCATAATGTACCCCTTTGTACCTCATGATGGCACATTTGTACCCCACACAACAAATTAAAAAGGCCAAAATGCTGTTTTACCACATTTATTAAATAACATTAAAAATATTACAATCTCACAATTTCATGTACAGATTTCAAAGAAAAAACATTTTAAACATTGTATCACAATGTGTCATCAATATTGCAGGATGCATTTACATATTGATCAATTTCACATTTCCAAAAACAATACACACATTACCTGTAACTCTTTAAAACATTAAACAGTACTACACATTTCATTTTAACTGTACATTTTAAACATTCTTGTGAATCACAATTTATCATAGATTTAGTCTGTTTCAAGGGTCCGAAAGTCCATCTTTTGCCCTGGTTAAATTATACTCCATTCATGTATGCATGGAAGTGTGAAGCATAAGACACTGGGTTTAAAAGCTCACCACACAGAAGCCAAATAAGTTTGAAAACCAAGGTGTTTGGTTGCATCTTATGAATATCCATTCACATGACCTTCAATTGAGGATGCCTCCTGACCAATGACTGCAAACTCCTGTTGGAGACAAATTAAAAATTAGTACAACCTCAAATGCACAATTAAATTTTTTTTAACCTTCCATTTTTGTAACCACAATAGGATAAAAAAATTAAATCAAGGCTGATTCACACCAAGGACAATAACTACAACCATAAAATTATATAACATAATTCTCACTTTCATTCTTAGACAATAGTGATAACTGTACCATGTCATGGCAGATTCGATGTCTCTTTGTCCCTTCAGATCTGGTCTCGAAGAAAAACTCGAAGTTTCAGGTCTCAGAGGTATTTAACTTTATTGTCAAACAATAAAGTGAGATGCCAGCTGTTTATCTGAATCTCTCTTAGCTGGGGCACATTATTTATACATTTTTCTTATCTCTTAAAACACACCAAAGTAGTATCATTGGCTGGTAATATCCACCCTTACATTTTCTCATATTCTCACTTACAGGGGCTCTCCTCCCACACCTCCTTCCCATGTACTCCCCGACCTTTCTACCATAGTCATTTCACTAATATAATTGCAGGTGTTGCTTATGTAAGAGACAATTTTCTTAGTAAGGGTGACCAACTTCTAGCTACTGTACATCTTTTGACTTAATCTCATGGGCCTTCTGCCAATTGATGGTCAACCCTTTTCCCATTGGCCAACTGAAACATTGTATCAAAACAGTCAACACTCCCCGGAGGCAAGAAGCCTTCACGTGACACCCTTAATAATGGTCTTATTCATTTCTCAGCCACCTGTTGTCTGGTGGAAAATTACCAACAAAATATGCTCAGTGGCCAAGTTAACTTGTCTGACCCTTACAGTTACATAGGCCAAGAGGCTTCAAAACACTTCTAGCTTTTATAGTAAGCAAACTAATTCTACAATTGTTTTCTATAGGATGGATAAAATACTCCATCAACCATAACTGTAACAATAATGACACAAGAGGAACAATATCATTGGAATCACTTTTGGGGGAACTTTTTTTCCAACTGATGAACAAAAACATTGGAAGCCAATCAGAAATAAAGAGCTCAAGCACTTAAAGCAACGGATGATTTAGCTGCAGCACTTGCTTAAAATAGAGAACATTATCTTCCCTTTCCTGCAAATGCTAAAATAGTTATTACTAGGGATGGTGGGTGCGGGTTGGTCAGGACAGTTTGTAGCAACACAGTGTTAAAGGGTTAGTTCACCCAAAAATGAAAATTCTGTCATTTACTCACAGTCATGATGTTCCAAACCGATAAGACTTTCGTTCATCTTTATATATTTGAAAATATTTTTAATGAAATCTAAGCAATTTCTGTCCCTCCATAGACAGCTACAGAACTAAAAGAGTTCATAAAAAGATTGTAAATCTATTCCTGTTACAATAGTGGCTGCACCAGGGATGAGGCAGAATCAGACTTCTAGGAATGGGTCTTTATTTCACCAAGGAACAGAACAGCGCACAATCACCAAACAATACTAAACATAACATTAAGAACGGACAGGGAGTGCAGGGAGAGAGTCCAACTAAAAGGGTGTGCTGATGACGAGGACCAGGTGCAGGGAATCCAGGAATGGCGGGAAGGCTGATGAGGGAAGTGCAAACAGGTGAAGAACAGGGAGGAACATGGAAAATGGAGTCCAGGACAGGCGTGACTGTGACAATTCCATATGAATTGAGCGGTTTTGTCCAAATTTACTGAAGGACTCAGTTGATATGACATTTTATTTAGGCTTTTAATTATATAAACATTGATCAGCAAACATAAACAAGCTCAAACGAACCTTCTTGATGCGCGAGAACAAACATCTTGCTGAAGCTTAAACTTGATGTGTAACAAACGAGAATGAACCTCACTGGTTCTCGCACTTAAAACAAACATGTTTGAGCTTCCGTTTAACACAACCGATGTGTGTGTTGAATAAAAGCCTAAATTAAATCTATTCATCATATAAAGTGATCAAGTCTCTTCAGAAAATTTGGACTAAACTGCTAGATTCATATGGATTATTTTTACGATCTCTTTATGAACATTTTGAAGCATCAAAGTGGTAGTTGCATAGCTGTCAATGGAGGGACAGAAATCACTCAGATTAAAAATATCTTGTGTTATGAAGATGTACAGGTTTGGAGCAACATGACTTTGAGTAATTAATGACATTCGTTTTTGGGTGAACTAACCCTTTAAACTATAAGAATACACACCTGTAACAGGCTCCTGGAGTTTCTTCAGACAGCCTCACTATCCTTGCTCTTCCTCACCTCATCTTCAAGAACCAGAGGTGCAGAGAGTTTATGTTTGAGGGACTGGTGCCAAGATTGCAAACATAGAGGGTAAAAACAAATCAGATCAAAAGGTAAACCTCCCATTTTTTTTTAATGTATATAAACATTAAACTCACTTTTGTGGCCATGAGTTTAGACACTAATGGCTGTGTGTTGAGTTATTTTGAGGGGACAGCAAATTTACACTGTTATACAAGCTGTACACTCACTACTTTACATTGTAGCAAAGTGTCATTTCTTCAGTGTTGTCACATGAAAAGATATAATAAAATATTTACAAAAATGTGAGGGGTGTACTCACTTTTGTGAATTACTGTGTATATATATATATATATATATATATATATATATTAGGGGTGGGACGGTTCAGATTTCTCACGGTTCGGTTTGTATCACGGTTTTAGTGTCACGGTTTCGGTACAGTTTGGTATGTGCTGTTCAGTAAAAAAAAAATAGGACAATTGTCAAATAAAGATAAAGAAAATAAAAACAAATAATCTAACTACAAGAAACAGCACAAATAAATACATGAGAGCTAAGATACAAATAAAATAAACAATGCTTTACAGGTTTTTCAGGTATCTAACAGCTTTCAGGTACAGAAATTGAATAAAGTAATCAAATATAAAATAACACTGCATATAAACTTCTTTTAAAAGTTAAAATATGAAACATTATTGAAGTTACAAAAGCGATTCAGTCAAGAGTGATTTCTTCGTGCTTTGTCGTTCGATTAACATTATAACGCATAGAGCAGGAATATTAGACTGCTGTCCCTTTAAGACATAATTCAAAGATCCAGTACACTGATACTGATACACATGCGTTGTCTGTCTCGTTTTTCTCTTAAGACATAACCTTCTATGTTTGTTAGGACACTCGCTAAGATGAGCATGTTGACATAATTTTTGTGTGAATTTGTCCGTTTAGGTGCAAGACTTGAAAGAGAATTTGCGCGAGAGTATTTGCGCGCTGTGACGCAGCTCTCCATGTACGCACTTCGGATGAGTACACACACACACAAATCTCCTCAGCGCGCGCGAGTTCTCTTTCGCGTCTTACGAATGAATGTTTAAATTGGCAAGGTTTAAATGAGTTTAGTTTAAACACAGATAGTAACGTGAGATGTCCAGGTCTCACCTGCGCTCGCGTTGCGCGCTATCAACACCTGGGTGATGACTGCGTAAATGACTGGTCATAGAGCTTTCGGCACGTCATTGAACATTTGTTTACAACGAATTACTGTTTTGTCCATGTTCTTTTGATCATCGCTGTTGTAACATATTGGGAAACCAGAATGCATATCCATTGACTAAAACATACATTAGCCGAATCCGTCTGTTTTGCACATTGTTTTCAACAAACCATATTATAGATGCGTCGTCAGATTTGGGATGAACCGCGGTGCAGGCACGTGCCGAACCGTGGGTGGAGAACCGAACGGTTCGATTTTTTACAGTGAACCGTCCCACCCCTAATATATATATATATATATATATATATATACACACAGTATCTCACAAAAGTGAGTACACCCCTCACATTTCTGCAACCATTTTATTATATGTTCTCAAGGGACAATACTATAGAAATGAAAATTGAATATACTTTACAGTAGTCAATGTGCTGTTTGTATAGCAGTATAGATTTACTGTCCTCTAAAAATAACTCAACATACAGCCATTTTTGTCTAAATTACTGGCAACAAAAGTGAGTACACCCTAAGTGAACATGTCAAAACTGTGTCCAAAGTGTCAATATTTTGTGTGAGCACCATTGTTATTTAGCACTGCCTTAATAGTCCTGGGCATGGAGTTCACCAGAGCTTCACAGGTTGTTGCTGGGATCCTCTTCCACTCCTACATAATGACATCACGGAGCTGCTGGATGTTAGACACATGGTGCTTCTCCACCTTCCGCTTGAGGATGTCCCGCAGGCGCTCAATAAGGTTCAAGTCTTGAGTCATACTTGGCCACTCCATTACCTTCACCTTCAGCTTCCTCAGCAAGGCAATTGTCATCTTGGCGGCATGTTTGGGGTCGTTATCATGTTGGAAAACTTCCGTTCGGCCCAGTTTCTGAAGGGAAGGCATCATGTTCTGCTTCAGAATGTCACAGTACATGTTGGAATCCATTGTTTCAATTCAATTTTCTTGGTACTCCTCACCAGGGCGTCGCCACACATGCTGGACACCATCTGAGCCAAACAAGTTTATCTTAGTCTCATCAGACCACAGGACATGGTTCCAGTAATTCATGCTCTTGGACAGGTTGTCTTCAGCAAACTGTTTGCAGGCTTTCTTGTGAGCCAGCTTCAGAAGAGGCTTCCTTCTGGGACAACAGTCATGCAAACTGACTTGTTGCAGTGTGCGGCGTATGGTCTGAGCACTGACAAGCTGACCTTCTGCTTCTGCAACCTCTAAAGCAATGCTGGCAGCACTCATGCGTCTGTTTTTTGAAGCCAGCTTCTGCACCTGACGCACAGCATGAGGACTCAACTTCTTTGATCGACCCTTGTGAGGCCTGTTCCGAGTGGAACCCATCTTGGAAAACCTCTCTCTATGACCCTGGCCACTGTACTGTTACTCAGTTTCAGGGTGTTACTGAGCTTCTTATAGCCTAGGCCATCTTTGTGGAGAGCAACCATTCTAATTCTCAAATCCTCAGAGAGTTCTTTGCCATGAGGTGCCATGTTGAACATCCAGTGGTCAGTAAGAGAGAATTGCCAATTCAGAAATGCCAAATTCACCAAAAGAGGAAAAATTGCTGCAGCAATAGCAAAAGGAGTAAGTCAGCACTACTATGAATCACTGAGAAACACACCATCAGATGAGATCTTGGCTGGCAACATCTCCAGATGCCTTACTATGGATGTTTTAAGAGTAATATCCAGTGAAGTCAGGAAAAGCACAAGACTCCATGATGATGTTATCATGGAGATGATGCTCTGTCAGAAGATCATGAAGGAATGCAGTGGTACTGCCTCTCAAGTGGCAGGTTACATTCAACACTTACAAGTGGACCCATTTGGTGTCCACTTATATACAGATTGTGGTCTACGAATACTGGCAGAACATTTAAAAAACTCACCCCCAGTAGCATTGCATCTAGATGCTACAGGCATTGTCATGTCATGGATCCCCAACCAAAACAAATGAATCCTTTATTATGCCCTTGTTCTCCCTGGAAAGGGGAAGGATAAGCCACCCCTTCCTGTGTCTGAGCTGATATCAAACGAGCACTCCATACCAACTCTCACATTTTGGCAGATGGAAACACTGAGACATCTAAGCCAGATAACGACACGGAAGGTCCACCAGGTTGAGACTGATTTTAGCTGGGCACTCATTGGTAGTGTCCTCCTGGCCTTCAATAAAGAAAGTGTCTCATCCTATATAAACAGAGCACATTTAATTGTCAGCCAAAAAGTAAAAAGTGTAGATGCAGTGAATTTCACAGTGCTCCATCTCTGTTCATCTCACATTATAAAGGCTGTAACACAAGCATTTGCAAAGGAAACTGGCAACTATGCTGTGAATGAATATGCCACATACTCTTTTGGTCTTCTTCTTAACAGTACCACCCTACAGGAAGCGTTAAACATCTTTCAGGATATGGCTGTGTTCATGTCAGCAAACTATTCCAATGAGGCTATGGCAGCAAAGAACACACTGGACCAAAAAATCCTGAAGTCCATAATGAATTCTACTGCCCAGGGATCATTAATGTCCTCATGAAGAACTATATGGGCTATTTTCCCCCTTTGGAGTGGCATATTGCTTGGGGACCTGAGCAGATTCTCCAAAGAGAATACCAAAGAAATCAAAACAAGGGAGACAAATTGCCATGTGGAGCAGTGGTTGTCAATCATGAAGAATCACACATTACACAGAAAAAAGTTCCTGCAGCCTGCAGATTTCATTACAAAGATGTTTAACTCTCTGCAAGGAAGGTACACACAACATCAGATGATGCATAACCTTGATGGTCTGTCTCAAAGTGCATCTCCCAAGCAACAGACCATTGACCAGCAAGAGGAACAATGATCTGTATCTGAAAGATCAGCAAAGCGTCGTTCAAAGTATTTTGATCCACCAGAAGCAGTGCCCCAACCAAAAAGACGCAAGACAAAGCAAACACCTGAGGATCATTCAGAGTATACGTCAGCTCAGGTGTAATAAAATTCTCAATCATGTAATACAGCTTTTGTTTACATTAACTCATACCACATTTAATATTAAATTGTCTGTCTGTCTGTCTATCTATCCATCCATCCATCCATCCATCTATCTATATCCATCCATCCATCCATATATCTATCTATCTAGATAGATATATGGATTTCACGCATCCCATTGTACTTTTAACAGAGAATTCTGCAACGAATGTGAATGCTTCTCACAAGATTTCACAGCGATGTTATTAATTCTGCTGTGAATTCAAGCGCTTTCTTCATAGCGCTGTGTAGAAATGGTGTCGTGTGATCGAGATCGGCCCGCTGCTCTGAACTTCTGTCGCATTGTCTATTATTGGTCCGAGCTGCGCAGCTCAAACGAGTTGACTAAATGCATGTTACGATGACGTCACGGGACGTGTCTAAGCCCAAAATCTGTGAAAAATCTACAGCAATTAAGAATACAAGCTCCTCCGAATATTGCGGAGTTTGCTTGATTTTGCGATAAATTCAGCGATCGCAGAATCGCAAAATCCTGGAGGGACTGATATCCTGCTCACTTTACAACTTAAAATAGTCTAGAAAATCTTAACCTACCCGTCTCCGCCCCCTGGATCTGCTGTGTTCTGCAGTGAGGGGCTACTGAGATTACTTCTGAAAATAGCACTTATTTAATCAATTAGTTGAGCAAAATTATTTAATAAACAACACTCAAATAAAAAAGTTTAACAAAAATTTAAATCGCACATAAGGCAGTTTTTATATCAAGTTTTTAATAATAGATCCTACATCCACTGGGCCATAATCCTGTGGTGGAATGGGCTGCTGAGTTGATTGGTGGCACTCCAGTAAAGGACCAGCAACTGATGAACTGTCAGCTGAAGATTGTGTACTAATGCTGCCTTCACGTGCTCTCAGAATTTTGATAATTCCAACTTTTGAAGTCATGATTACGAGCTCATCGTATTCAAGTCGAAATGGGAGGGCATTCATGGGCAATTTTTACCAAGGAAAATCGTATTTACGATAATTCAGAAAGCACGTGAAGGCAGCATTAATGGTTCGGAATCTAGAGTAAATTCGTTGTGGTTGTTGTGTCGCCTCGTCTGAACTAAGTTAGTTCCCGAGGTAACGTTAGCATTATCTGTTGTCCTGCGCGGGCTGGTGGAGTAGTTCTCTCCTGGGTCAATACGAGTTTTTTCTTTTTTTAAATCATTTTTAATAGAATTTTGTTTAGACATCGCTGCTAGCTTACACATAACTGCAAAGTACTATGGGATGCGTGAAAACCTGAAAACCGGTGAAAACACAAACTCGATTTTGTTCCTTTACGAGATTTAAATAACAGCTTTTTTTTCCACTACGAGATTTTAATGACAGTTGGCTTTGTTCCGTTACAAGATTTCAATGATGGTCGGTTTTGTTCAATTATGAGATCTCAATGACGGCCTGTTTTGGTCAGTTACACGAAATTCAATGAGGGTCGGTTTGGTTTCTTTGTTCTTTTACGAGATTTCAGTCGGTTTTGTTCCATGATGAGATTTCAATGACGGCCTGTTTTGTTCACTTACTAGAAATTCAGTGACCGTTGGTTTGGTTTCTTTGTTCTTTTACAAGATTTCAAAGTTTTTGTTTCGTTACGAGATTTTAATGATGGTCGGTTTTGTTCAGGTATGAGATCTCAATGACGGTAGGTTTTCAGTGTCAGTCGGTTTTGTTCTGTAATGACATTTCAATGATGGTCGGTTTTGTTCAGTTGTGAGATCTCAATGACTGTCGGTTTAGTTTCATTAAAAGATCTCAATGATGGTCAGTTTTATTTTTATGAGATTTCAATGACGGTCGGTTTTGTTTCGAGATTTCAATGACGGTCTGTTTTGTTCAGTTACGCGAAATTCAATGACGGTCAGTTTGGTTTCTTTGTTCTTTTATGAGATTTCAGTCGGTTTTGTTCCATTACGAGATTTCAATGATGGTCGGTTTGGTTCAGTTACAAGAAATTCAATGACGGTCTGTTTGGTTTCTTTTTTCTTTTATGAGATTTCAAAGACAGTCGGTTTTGTTTCGTTACGCGATTTCAATGATGGTTGGTTTTGTTCCTTTACGAGATTTAAATAATGGTCTTTTTTCTATTACGAGATTTTAATGCCACTTGGTTTTGTTTCCTAATGAGATTTTAATGACAGTTGGTTTTGTTCCGTTACAAGATTTCAGTGATGGTCGGTTTTCTTCAGTAGTGAGATCTCAATGACTGTCGGTTTAGTTCCATTAAAAGATCTCAATGATGGTCAGTTTTATTCCTTTATTAGATTTCAAAGACAGTCAATTTTGTTTCGTTACGAGAGTTCATTGATGGTCGGTTTTGTTCCAATACGAGATTTCAATGATGGTCGGTTTGGTTCAGTTACAAGAAATTCAATGACGGTCTGTTTGGTTTCTTTGTTCTTTTACGAGATTTCAGTCCATTTTGTTCCATTACGAGATTTAAATAATGGCTCTCTTTTTTTCATTACGAGATTTCAATGCCACTTGCTTTTGTTTTCTAATAAGATTTTAATGACAGTTGGCTTTGTTCCGTTACAAGATTTCAATGATGGTAGGTTTTCAGGGTCAGTCGGTTTTGTTCTGTTATGACATTTCAATGATGGTCGTTTTTGTTCGGTCATGAGATCTCAATGACGGTAGGTTTTCAGTGTCATTCGGTTTTGTTCTGTTATGACATTTCAATGATGGTCGGTTTTGTTCAGTTGTGAGATCTCAATGACTGTCGGTTTAGTTTCATTAAAAGATCTCAATGATGGTCAGTTTTATTCCTTTATGAGATTTCAAAGACAGTTAGTTTTGTTTCATTACGAGAGTTCAATGATGGTCAGTTTTATTTCTTTACGAGATTTCAATGACGGTCGGTTTCGTTTCAAGTTTTCAGTGACGGTCTGTTTTGTTCAGTTACGCAAAATTCAATGATGGTCGGTTTAGTTTCATTGTTCTTTTATGAGATTTCAGTCGGTTTTGTTCCATTACAAGATTTCAATGACAGTCTGTTTTGTTCAGTTATGTGAAATTCAATGAGGGTCGGTTTGGTTTCTTTGTTCTTTTACAAGATTTCAAAGACAGTTGGCTTTATTCCGTCACAAGATTTCAATGATGGTCGGTTTTGTTCGGTTATGAGATCTCAATGACGGTAGGTTTTCAGTGTCAGTCGGTTTTGTTCTGTTATGACATTTCAATGATGGTCGGTTTTGTTCAGTTGTGAGATCTCAATGACTGTCGGTTTAGTTTCATTAAAAGATCTCAGTGATGGTCAGTTTTATTCCTTTATGAGATTTCAAAGACAGTTAGTTTTGTTTCATTACGAGAGTTCAATGATGGTCAGTTTTATTTCTTTACGAGGTTTCAATGACGGTCGGTTTCGTTTCGAGTTTTCAATGACGGTCTGTTTTGTTCAGTTACGCAAAATTCAATGATGGTCGGTTTAGTTTCATTGTTCTTTTATGAGATTTCAGTCGGTTTTGTTCCATTACAAGATTTCAATGACAGTCTGTTTTGTTCAGTTATGTGAAATTCAATGAGGGTCGGTTTGGTTTCTTTGTTCTTTTACAAGATTTCAAAGACAGTTGGCTTTATTCCGTCACAAGATTTCAATGATGGTCGGTTTTGTTCGGTTATGAGATCTCAATGACGGTAGATTTTCAATGTCAGTTAGTTACAAGAGTTCAATGATGGTCGGTTTTATTTCTTTATGAGATTTCAATGACGGTCGGTTTCGTTTCGAGATTTCAATGACGGTCTGTTTTGTTCAGTTACGCGAAATTCAATGACGGTCGGTTTGGTTTCTTTGTTCTTTTACGAGATTTCAGTTGTTTTTTTTCCATTACGAGATTTCAATGACGGTCGGTTTGGTTCAGTTACAAGAAATTCAATGACAGTCGGTTTGGTTTCTTTGTTCTTTTACAAGATTTCAAAGACAGTCGGTTTTGTTTCGTTACGAGATTTCAATGATGGTCGGTTTTGTTTCGTTACGAGATTTCAAGGACAGTCGATGTTGTTCCTTTACGAGATTTAAATAATGGCTTTTTTCCACTACGAGATTTCAATGCCACTTGCTTTTGTTTTCTAATAAGATTTTAATGACAGTTGGCTTTGTTCTGTTAAAAGATTTCAATGATGATCGGTTTTGTTTGGTTTTGCAATCTCAATGACGGTAGGTTTTCAGTGTCGATTTTGTTTCTTTACGAGATTTAAATAATTGCAGTTTTTTTATTCCATTATGAGATTTCAATGACTGTTGAGTTTGAAACTATTCAGACTGTTGGTTTTGTGACAAGATTTCAATGACAGTCTGTTTTTTCCAGTTACATGAAATTCCATGACCGTCGGTTTGGTTTCTTTGTTCTTTTACGAGATTTCAATGATGGTTAGTTTCCAGTTTCGTTACGAAATTTCAATGATGGTCGGTTTTGTTCCATTAAGAAATTTCAGTGACAGTCGATTTTGTTCCTTTACGAGATTTAAATAATGGCCTTTTTTTCCATCACAAGATTTCACTGCCGCTTGGTTTTGTTCAGTAGTGAGATCTCAATGACTGTCGGTTTAGTTCCATTAAAAGATCTCAATGATGGTCAGTTTTATTCCTTTATGAGATTTCAAAGACAGTTTTGTTTTGTTTTGTTTCGTTTCGAGATTTCAATGACAGTCTGTTTTGTTCCGTTACGAGATTTCAAGGACAGTCGATTTTGTTCTTTTACGAGATTTAAATAACGGCTTTTTTTTCCACTACGAGATTTCAATGCCACTTTCTTTTTTTTAATGACATTTGGCTTTGTTCCGTTACAAGATTTCAATGATGGTCGGTTTTGTTCGGTTATGAGATCTCAATGACGGTAGGTTTTCAGTGTCAGTCGGTTTTGTTCTGTTATGAGATTTCAATGATGGTCGGTTTTGTTCAGTTACGTGAAATTCAGTGACGGTCAGTTTGGTTTCTTTGTTCTTTTACGAGGTTTCATTTGGTTTTGTTCCATGACGAGATTTCAATGATGGTCTGTTTTGTTTCATTACAAGATTTCAATGATGGCCAGCTTTGTTTTGTTGTAAGATTTCAACGATGGTTAATTTTGTTCCTGTATCAGTTTTGAGATTATATTCACAATCGGTTTTATTCTGTGCCGAGATCTCAATGATGGATGTTTTTTTCTTCACAAAATCTCAATGATGGTCGGTTTTATTTGATTACAAGATCTCAATGACAGCCAGTTTTGTTCAGTTACAAGATCTTAATGTCGGTCGGTTATGTTCGATTACGAGATGTCGGTCAGTTTTTTTTAATGCTGGTGATCCACATTTGAGTCTGCTCATAGCGGGGCGGTTAGGACCAGGTGGGGTTATATTAGTGCCATGGATGGGAGTGAGGTTTAAGGTGGTGAGTGTAATGAAGAACATCTAGTAGAGAGCTGTACAGGTAAACCCCACTCCCCGACCTCAAGAGGCGCACTTGCAAAGGATGTTAGAGACTGTGGTCTTTAGCCTCCTTGTTAGTGTGCCCGCTTCCTATGCCAGTGACCTGGGTTCAAGTCCCACTCGGAGCGGGTGCGAGTAGAACCCAA
Source organism: Mylopharyngodon piceus (assembly GCA_039654765.1). Classification (NCBI taxonomy): domain Eukaryota; kingdom Metazoa; phylum Chordata; class Actinopteri; order Cypriniformes; family Xenocyprididae; genus Mylopharyngodon; species Mylopharyngodon piceus. The sequence continues at coordinate 12,117,529 of CM077443.1, forward strand.
AGGGTTTATACTTACAACAGAGCAAATGTTAATCTCTGAACATATTTCTGTAAAATGTGTTGTGAAAATGAAATGTGAATATATATCTCCATGAAGTTTTGTTCAGATACCAAATATTTTGATAATCAAATACACATATACCCTTCTGGTGATGCAAGGATTAGTGTTTTATTATTATCATTATTATTATTATGTTATTATTATTATTATTTATCTATTTATTTATTTTTATTTTATTATTTTTTTGTCAAAGGTGTTTTCATGCATGTTTGGCCAGAGTTTTTGTTGCATTTACACTGTTCTGACCAGCAGGGGTCACCAGCGTGTGGTGTTTCAAATGCTTTGAAACAGTGAATCATTTTGCAAAGCAACTGGTTCAATTGTTTCGAAGCTTTAAAAAGCTTTGTTTCTCCCATCACAAGTGTAATATATTTAAAAAAACCCTTTTTTTCCAACATGTGGAAAAAATATCAACAATTCACCCTTTGCTGGGAGTTGGACTGACAGGTGATCTGACCAATCATAACGCTCAATCTGCCATTTTGTCCGACAAATTAACCAAACTGTAGAGTTAGTAGATTGACGTTGGTGGACTTGTAACTGAGACTAGCAAGTTAGAACTGTGCAGGTAAAATTGCACTAGAAACTGCGGTCTTTGGTGTTCTTGTTAGTGGGCCTGCCTTCCATGCCAGCGACTTGGGTTCAAGTCCCGCTTGGAGCGGTTCAGACTGCACAGGTTAAACACACATGCCTTTAAAACATGATGTGTATTGAAATCTTTCTGCGGTTAGAAATATTTTGTAACAATATATAATCTTTCCAAATATAGACATTTTGTAACAATATCAACTATTGTTCAAAAGTTTGGGTTTGGTCATTTTTTTCTTTCTTTTTTGAAAGCAAAATTAATAATTTTATTCAGTAAGGATGTGTTAAACTGATAACAAGTGATAGTAAAGGTTTATATTGTTAGCAACAATTTCTATTTTAAATAAATTCTGTTTTTAACCTTTTATTCATCAATGAATCCTGAAAAAAGTATCACAGGTTCCAAAAAATATTAAGCAGCACAACTGTTTCCAACTGATAATAAATCAGCATATTAGAATGAATTCTGAAGGATCTTGTGACACTGAAGACTGGAGTAATGGCTGATTTATATTATTTATTTCTGTGATGCAAAGCTGAATTTTAAGCTTTGCATCACAGAAATAAATAATATAAATTAATATAAATAATATAAAGTATATTAAAATAGAAAACCATTATTTTAAATTGTAATAATATTTCACAATATTACTGTTTTTCTGTATTTTTGATCAAATAAATGCAGGCTTGATGAGCATATGAGACTTCTTGAAAATATTAAAAAATAGAAATAAAAAAAATAGAGTGCTTCCATGTAAGTTGTAAGAACTAAATAAAGTACTATATCATTTGTGATGTGAAACTTAATAACTATCTAATTACCTGCATGGTATGTGATGTAATGTATAGGGATTATTTTTGCCCCAGGGTTACACCCTTTATTAAGTACAGTTTATGGTGACTGTACTGGGGCATTACGTGGTATGTGATGTGCTGTATGGACTATTTTACAACATTTATACAATACAGCTTATTGCAACTGCATGGGGGCATTAGGACCCGCTGGTTTCTCTAACACCTCTTCCAGCAGCTACCCAGTCTCCCAGGAGACCAGGAGATATAAACCAGGTTCAACCCTGCTTAGCTTCAGTAGGTGTGCAGGTGAAAGCTTCAGGTGGAGCGCTGCATAGCTTCCCCCATATAAATGTGAATGTATTTAACACATTTAACACATGTAACACATTGACGGTTACAGCAGATTTCTAGTTCCCAACATGCTTTGCTTCTGACTGTTAAAGGAAGGGTCAATGTAAAAATTAAGTGTTATTTCATGTGTTTTGCTCAATATTAATATAGGGGGAGATCTGTTAGTGTTTAATGTTCTATTATTTTGGAATTTAAAATGGCTTCTGGTATGACTGAGTTTTTGGGGCTACCATTCTGCTGAAGAGTAGAGCCTGTGGTTAGGCTGAAATACTTACAAACATACGTTGTTTAAGTAAAGACATGAAAGATTATGTATTTAGAATGTATTTAGATACCACTTATAGTACATTTGAACCCACTGAACTAAATATGTTTTTTTTAAATACAGAGATAGTATATTAAAAGCACATTTTAGTTCATATTTCATGGTGTCTCAAAATAGCACAGTTGAGTACATTTAGATGTTCTTAAGATTATCTTAAGAATTACTAAAGAAGAATTTTTAGTATATTAAGTACAAAATTAGTGCGTGAAAACAGAGCACTTTAAGTACATTATAGAAGTGTACTTTTTTTTTTACCTGGGCCGTTTGAGCCACTTGATCAGGCCCCCATTACACTGCCCTCCAAAAGTTTGGAAATGCCCTAGAAAAGTGGGGTTTTGGACAATATTGGCATGAATCCTTTTTAATTTGTGATAATTTTGCACTTATAAGGGACAACACAAACTACGAAAACATATTTTATTACATAAACAGTTTATATATAGAAAAAACTTAAATTTTTGATTCATCAAAATATCCACCATTAGCAGCTATCTGACCTAAACTGGGTTCTAATTGGTTCATTGTATTCTAAACTTAATTGGCAATCAATTGTTGAAGCTATTAAGGTGTCCCAAAAATCTTTTACAAACCTGGGCCAAGTTTAAACCAGTAACCAGGCATTACAGCTGGCAAAGGGGCATGTCTGACTTTGACATGTATATATTGCCATTATCAGAGGTGGGTAGAGTATCCAAAAACTGTACTCAAGTAAAAGCTCCTATCTCTTTGAATAGGGAAACATCAAATTCTCCAAAGCTGTTTGCTAAGCTTTCGATTAAATTTCATATTTGAAATCACAAATGAAATCTAACAACAACTGTCTCATAAATTTTGTTTCTAAACGCTCGAATCTTGACAAAAAACGGTATTTTTCTATATTCTATAGAAAACGTTATTCTATAGTCTTTGGTATTACATGTTCAGTCTATGGTGTTTCATCGCTATCTAATGGCCTGGCAGCAGAATACAGCGTTTTTAGTCGTTTTCGCGGATCCGTGTGAATGGGGATTGTTTTGACAATGGTGTCGTCTGTACGCAGAAAACTTAAAGGAAAAAACTCCGTTTTAAGCATATATCGAAACGTACCCATAGACAAATGCTATTGTTTGATTTGATTAATAAGCTTGGCTTGCAACTCAGCCTTTCAAAAACAGGCTTCTGAATTTTTCCATTAATGGACACAAAATTAATTTTTCTATTTTCACTGGTAAACATATAGTCCATAATTTTTTGTATTTATGCAACGGCATGTAAAGAGCAATAAACGTGGCCAATACCTCCCAAAGCCAGGAGAGGGCGCTGTTCAACCAAAATAGCCTACTGCAACATGAACTTAAGTGAAATTGCTGCTTGGGAAGAGCAGAAGCAGGAGACGACGTTATGATAATAAAAAGAGCAGAGTTTATTTAATAATCTTAGTTGCATATGTTTCAATTCTCAGACTTCGTCTGAACGTCTCAATGCTCAGACTTTGTCTGACCACTACAAATCCAGTGTTATTATAGTGTTATTATAACACAGCAAAAAACATGGAAAATGACTGCTTTACAAGATTGTCCTGTGACGTTAAAACCCTGAAAATTGAGCCATTCTCTTATCTCTAACTCATAGACAAACATCCATTGAAACCACACAATATAAGATTAAACAACAATAGAAATTAAATAATAGGCTATAAGTAGGCTAATGTAATGAAAAACGATGTATAAATGATAAATTATATAAATCAAATAATAATAGCCTATGAATAAATCGTTAAATGATAAATCAAATTAAATCAATTACTAATTGATTATAAATGATAAAATTAAATCATAAAAAACTAAGAAAATAAAACACAACAGATGTCACATAAAATGTTGTTTGTTTGGTTAAGATTATTTATGCCTTAAATATTATCCTACTGTTTATGATAATTGCATGTGTGCTTTTCTATTCCAAATCTCAATCATTTCTATTTCTGTAAGGAAAAATATATATGATAAAGTGACTCAGTCTGGCTGATCATCATTATCAAAAGCTCATTAGCAGATTATTATCTAGCCAACTTTTTCTAATTATGTGTCCATGGCTTACCACTGAAAATGAGACTTTTCAGGCAAAATAATAATAACTTGCTTAAGAATTGAGAAAAATATAGTGCATATATTTTACTATAAGTGCTAGCCATACACATTTATAAAACTTAAAAATAAATAAATAAATAAAAAATGTTGTGTTGTTTCAACCCATGTTTAGATCAAATTTGGACAAACCCAACTGTTGGTTTAAATTTTTAAAATAAATTTTAAACCCAAAGATTGGATTTGTCTATATTTGACCCAAACATGGGTTAAAACATTCCAGCATTTTTTAGAGTGTGGAAAAACATGAGACTAAACAAAATATGTATTATGTAAAAGGCACAATATGTAGTTTTTTCGCCTATTCAAAACAACGGCGTAGCTTGATGATGCCGAGATTGAGTGCGGAATCTTGGGGGTTGTCGTTTTCACCTCACAGTCAGTGGAAAAGAACCACGACGGGACTCGGGAAGAAATCATGTTCATGGATGAGATTATTAATATTACTGTAGTATGAAGCAGTGTGGGGCTGAGTGCTGTTGGAGCTGAATGAGGCCGCTGGAGCAGTGGCGGTTCTACATTGAATTACACCCTGGGCGAGACCCCCCCAAAGAAGTGTAATAATTGGAGTAATAATTGGAAACATTTTAATAATAATATCTAATATTTCATCGGAATATTGATGTATAATTTATTTCCATATTCACTTGTTGTGTCTCCCAAAATGTCTGATAAACATGCTTTAAGTCCTGATGTCCTCTACAGTGGACATGTATGAAATCAATGCCCTGTTCTGTAACAGAAAGTCATTTTGAAACCCCATAACGTTTTGACATAACGTCTGAGATGTTGGTTTATGAAATACAATTTGAAAAGTAGTCCGATTTAAATTATAACTGCACAGATTTGAAAATTCCGTTGGCTAATTACAGGGCCTAACGTTAACAAAACTGATGGAAATAAATAATAACTGAACTTGTAACAGTTTTGTTGCAAAGCACAATATTATGGTGAAATTAGATCTCGTGTTTGTTGAGTTAAAACCGAATTATTGTTGTATAAGCAAGCATATAGCATCATAGCAAAAAGGCTAACAAACTTAAGAGTTAACAGTAGCCCTTCATTCATGACATGGATACCGTAATAATCATACAGAGAGAACATAGTTGCGTTCCTTTATCTTTTGCTCGTTTCTCCTCTTCTTCTTTTCTTTTTTTTCTAAATTGGGCACCTGATGGCTTTGACCTTTTCCTGTCCATCTCTGTGTTTATTTGGCACTCGACAATCAACAGATTTCCCATCCCCCCAACACTGTCACTCACGACCAGAAGTCAAGACTAAACCATTTCACCTTGGTGACCACATAATCGTTTTGTATTACCTATTTTTATCAGCCATTTCACACAATTCAGAAAAACAAAAACGTGCAGGAACTATAGGCCTGTTTTTATAATAGATTATGAATGAAATGTGCGTTATTTGGAAGAAAGTCGAGGTGTGACTGACTTTAGCCCACAAATTCCATTAGAGTATTGCTCTATACAGTGGATTTTTTCCCTACTATGCTACTATGGTCACTTTCGCTATACACAACATTCTTTTATAATTAACTCCTATAATAATAAGTCATTCAGCCTTCAAAAGACGAGGACGAGTAAATGATGAAAAATGCTAATTTTTTGGGTGAACTATCCCTTTCAGACACAGACTTTTAACTAGTAATGTGTTATATATATATATATATATATATATATATATATATATATATATATATATATATATATAGCCTAATAGCCATTGCAGTAGATGGATAAATTTGAGTTAAGTGTAAACAGTTTACTAATAAACAGATTATTAGTCTAAAAAAATCATTATATTCAAATGTCAAACCACTGTAAAATCATCTGCTGCTAGCTTAGCTAAAAATATTCCGCATATTGGTTTCATTTCAACATCTGCTGTGTCCAAGAGTCTTACATGGCCAGAACAATGCAAAAATTGTTTTTTGAATCAAAAAATACAACAGTACTTGTTTTCAAAAGACTAATAAATAATGTGTTTTACTTTCACTAATGTGGTTTTTTTTTTTTTTTTAATTAGTAATTTTTTGGCATAGTATCTGTACTTTAACCAAAGAGTATAGAACCCAAGAGACGAAACTCTGATGCTTTTTGGGAAACAGCCATTAGGTGGCACTTCGGTAGCGCGGCAGCCATTTTGGGGTGAAAATGCCAACTGGACAACAGAATCCATCACATTTTACGCACCCAAAATCGGCGAATCTCACAGCCAAATCAGAAGCGCAGTATAAAATTTCTCAAATTAAGTCATCAGTAAATTTTATGACACCTACAGTTGTATTGTCTTATATATGTTTTATTTTATCAGTTGTGGAATCCAACCATTACACATCTGAGGTAACGTAGTTAGCCTACTTTATTGAGTATTTTCATTTTTGCAACTGTACACATTTACTATTAATAGTAAATTAATAGATTAATAATTAATAAGAACATCATGTTTGTAGCGTGATCCAGGGGATTAAAATGTACAATATATATTTCAGACCTAGTGGAGTAATAGTTACTATAGTATATTACTAATTACTCCACTGGGTCTGAAATACGTTTTAATCCCCTGGATCACGCTACAAACATGATGATTTTATAGAACATGATACATTGTGTCTGTTATCCCATAATTCCCACTTTTGGACACGGCTGTGTTTTTTGTTTACATAGTCTTGCTTTAACGGACATTAATAGGCCTATAAGACAACACTGCAAAAACAGTTTACTGTCAAGCTGTTATATTCTGTTATATATTTATTGTCCAACATTCCCAATTTTTCTGATGCATGTCCTTAATCTAATTTAATATGTTGGTATTAATTCAGTGTTTATAATGCTAATACTTGAACTTCAAAGAATTTTAACCCAAACTGACTGAGTTTGGAGCAAAGGTTTTGTGAAAAAAGTGGAAGCTTAAATAAACTGTTAAAAGGATTTGATGATTAGTGATTGTACGTTATTCTGTGTTGTCATCATTCAGGTTGGATTTCAGCATTAATGTACTTTTTTTTTTTAACAAAGCAACTGATATTGCCATAGAAGCTAGTGGACTGCCGAGTCGCTTACCCCAAAATGGCGGAAGCGCAGGGCTGCTGCTGGCCGCTGGTGTTGCAATGGAACGTTCTATTGAGTTTAACTTCTTGTCAGTATAAGTTCTCTGCTTTAACTTAGGTATGTTACAATTTCTCAATATGTTTTATACCCCTGAATGAACCACATAATTTTTATAGTTTCTGTGCATTGTGCAAAAGTACGAGTAAAGAAAAACAGCGTGTGTGGCTTTAAGAGAGGGGTGGGCGTGGCTTCAGGCTCAGTGACCTCAGCGAGGTAGAGTTTCTATTCAGTTGCGTTACTAAAACACCTGTAAGCGTTCAATAGGGAGCTATCGATTACGTGAGTTTGCGGAACAAGTTTTCAATTGTTTTAAACCCAAATTGTGCTTTGAACTGTACAAAGGAGGATAGCACCAGGGCTGTTTTGCTTAATATGGGGCCTCTTGCGAGTCAGGATGTGTTTTCGTGGCTGCTGGTGGCCTCGGTTCTCCAGGTATCGAGTGTAAGCTTGGCGCAGGCCAGTTACCTGTGCACTGCATACCTGAACATTTCCTATACCATTCCTGAAACGAACCAAACCACCTGGCGTCAAGAGGAGATGGGACTGTATGGGCAGGACTCACCCAAAGCTTCTGTCGTGGGGAATGTGTATTTAGCCCATCCGATCTACGGTTGTGAGGAGGACACCGTTTATCGCCGACCGAACGACTCCAGGGGCTGGATCGCCTTAATTCAACGCGGAAATGGATGCACTTTCAGCGATAAAATTAACGTCGCGGCTATGAACGGAGCTGCCGCTGCTATAATTTTCAATGACTTCGGGGCTGAAAATCGGGTCATTCAGATGTCCCACCCAGGTATGTGACCCAACGGGCTTAGGAACACAGATGGCCTGCTGACCCTTTTTAGACGGTCCTGTATAGGTTTTAGTTTGTGTGTGTGTGTGTGTGTAATATATATATATATATATATATATATATATATATATATATATATATATATACATCCAAGTGTTCCCTTGTCTATTTATTCTGATCAATTCTAGTCTCTATTATTGGGTGGCAGTTGTACTCTAACCCGGGCGCTGTGTTGTGTAAGTTGTGTAAACTTGACGGCTGATACAGAGATCATGTCCCTAGGACCTCCTCAACGCTAAGAGCGCACACTCTGCTGAGTCTGCTCTCGCCTGTCTAGGCTATAAAAAAGAAACTGGACTAGAATCGCAATTACATCTTTTTAAAGCACACTCATTCACTGATAAATTTACTGCGCGTTATGACTCAAATTCCTGCTACAAGTCTTTTCAGATGACCTGTGATAAATGTTTTATCACATTATGCCATGTCATAAAACTAAAGATTGCGTGTATACGTAGATGTTATTTGCGGTGTTATTTAACTATCATTGAGGTACTGTTATAGTTGTTGTCAATTTAGTTTTTAATTTTAGTTAAATTATTCATAAATACTTCACTCTATAAAGTGTCATTTTTGTTTTTTAAAATGTGTTTGTAGGCCTACTAACAATTTAAAAAAAATAACACCAAGTTAAACTAAAATGAAATCTTGCCGTTTTATATATATATATATATATATTTTATTTCATTATTTTATATTTTATTTCAAATAACGACTTTTTATGGTTTTAGTTAACTATAATAACCCTGGTAGATGCTATTTGATGTGTCATGCGCATGCAAACAAGTCAAGTCGTACGCGACAGAAGTTCCATAATTTCCTCTCCCTTAATTTAAAAACAATTTATTCGGTTACGTGTTGGTAAACGTTTAATGTTGCATGTTGGGTGACGATTCGGCTCTTTCCGTCTCAACCATCAGGTTGTTAAGCGCAACGGTGTGTGTTTTGGTTTGCGCATGCGTACTGCTTGTGTTTTCAGTCTCTTTTTGTGTGTTTCTAGGCACGAGCATCGTTGCAGTCATGATTGGCAACTACTATGGGTTGGAGCTGGTCCAACTGCTAGTTAAGGGCGTGCCCGTTTCCATAGCGATAGAGGTTGGAAAGCAGCACGGTCCCTGGATGAATCACTATTCAGTGTTTTTCGTCTCCGTCTCCTTCTTCATCGTCACCGCGGCGACTGTTGGATACTTCATCTTCTACTCCGCGCGGAGACTGACCAGCCTCAGACAGCAGAACCGCAAACAGGTATAGCACAAGATTTGATTGGATGGCTGCTGATTTGATGAGCTATGAACCTCAATCTTGTTAATATACTTAACCTTTCGCCCAAAAACACTTTTACGAAGGTAATTACAATAAAACTGTATTACATATTTATAGACAGAAATAATAAATCGACATGAATAAATATAAAAATAAATTGTAAAACAAACATTATTCGAAGGAGATTCTTTTAAATTTGTTACATTATAAGTGATAACTGAACTATAATATTTTTGCATAAACTATGGTGACTTTAGTTTATGCAAAAATGGTTGTACAAGGATGTGTAGTGGGTTCTTCTCAGACTTACACTACCATTCAAAAGTTTGGGGTCACTAAGATTTTTAATGTAAGAAGTAATGCTGTAATTCAAAAGTGACAGTAAAGAAATTTATAATGTTACAGAAGATTTCTATTTCAAATAAATGCTGTTCTTTTGACATTTCTATTTATCAAAGAATCCTGAAAAATGCATCACGGTTTCCACAAAAATATTAAGCAGCACAACCATTTTCAACATTGCTAATAATAAGACGTGTTTCTTAAGGACCAAGGCCCGGTTGCATGAAACCTCTTAAAGGGTTAGTTCACCCAGAAATGAAATTTCTGTCATTAAGTACCCTCATGTCGTTCCAAACAGTCCAGAAAAGTAGTAAAGACATTGTTAAAATGGTCAACGTGACTACAGTGGTTCAACCTTAATGTTATGAAGCGACGAGAATACTTTTTGTACGCAAAAACAAAACCAAAACCAAAATAACGACTTTATTCAACAATTTCTTCTCTACCCTGTCATTCTCCTACGCTGTTTACGTTGTAACAGTGCAGGCTTCCAGGTTCTACGTCAGAACGCCGACTCATTATTGGCCGGCTCCTGCGTCAGCATCGCACTCATGCGTCGTGCTGCTCACGTGTACAGTGTAGGAAAATGACAGGATAGAGAAGAAATTGTTGAATAAAGTCATTATTCTACAATATTTGAGTTATGGAGATTATTAAAGACGGGTCCAGCTACGAAACCAGAGTGGAAGTGATAAAAATATGAAAACGCTGGTGTTCATTCAATTTTATTTTTTACAAAATACACTTTCACGTCATACTTTCAACAGGCTTATTTCAATTGCTAAAAATACACATTGGTACTTCCTCCTCCTCAATTAACATGAAATCATCCATTGTGTTTGAGTTCAGCAGATGACTTAATGGACCTGGTTTGATCCCTTAATTTTTTTTAGGGCTAAATGTTTACTGAGGGCTTTGTTGCAATGCATAACAGAACTTAAGGGAACTCTCAAGTAATTAAGGGAAAATACTTAATGGCTGTTTCTCAATATGCGTTCTTAAGCGATCTTGCGTCCTTGTGTTCTTGCTCTACGTCATCATCAACCGTCGAAGTTCAGTTCCAATACTCAAGAACGCAAGAACAGAGGATGCATGAAAGTACCCGGATGTGTTCTTGATATCGAGGATGCATCGAATGCAGACTTGAGAGAATCAAACCGTTAAAAATCCCAGAAGACGCTGCGAACGGTCGACATACGGAAACCTGCAAGCTTTAAAGTTTTCGTTCTCACTTAAGAGATTCCCGCTACAAGCTCACATATATGTGACGGCTTGTGAAAGTAAACATTTGTCCGTTTGTTTTGCTTAATTTTAATAAAGTGATAACCTGAAGAAAGCCTGCAGTATTTTTATTGTAATATAAAAAAGAATCTTAACATTGACAAAGCATGTAACACAAAGGCTACTCATTTTCATAAATACATGCGGTGAAATAAAAAGATATAAAATTATATGAAAACAATGTCTATAATAATAAGAAAGAAATCTTTTAATAGGTTATGACATTTGTTTGTGATGTTATGTTGTATATATTGTGCATTAGCCACTTATAAGATGCTGGGACGGTCAGTTGAGCAACAAGATCGCAGCACATCTCAATTCTCAAATGATGCGTTCTGTCCCCTCTGTGTCGTTCCGAGTTCGTTCTTTCAAGGTCGCCTGGCAAGACCGGACTCCACGAGAATGCAAGTCCGTTCTCTGCGTTCTTGGAATTGAGAAACAGCCAATGACAGCCTCAAAGTTCCTTAAGTGTGGAACCTTAGGTTTTTTCTTGCAACCCATGTTTCACTAAGGGTAGCCTTAACCTTAGGGTTTTCTTAACTTAAGAGCTTTTATGCAGCCTGGCCCAAATCAGCATATTAGAATGTTTTCTGAAGGATCATGTGACAGTGAAGACTGGAATAATTACAGCTAAAAAAATTCAGCTTTGCCATAACAGAAATAAATTTGATTTTAAAATACATCAAAATAGAAAACAGTATATTTACAAAGTAATATTTAAAATATTACTATTTTACTGTACTTTTGATCAAATAAATGCAGCTTTGGTGAGCTTAAGAGACTTCCTTCAAAAACATTGAAAAAATATTGAAAAAACATACCAACCCCAAACAATTGAACGGTAGTATATAGCAGAAAGTAGTTACTGTTTAAGTTTTGTGCAAGTATATGAAGATTTGCACTTTAAGATCATTTCAGTGGCTTTGGACATACTGCAAAGTTTGGTAACCAAAGAGTGATAACCACATTTAAATGCCAAGTGAATCACTTCAAAGGCAAAAGGCAAACTACACTAAAGCCCTGGATACACTGCGTTTTTGATTTTTGGCTGTCCCAGACGAAACAATGCCATGGTGAAACAATCGTGGCGATTTCTGTGATCGTGGCTCTTAATCGGTGGTCCTGTGTCGTACAATGAGAGTGGTACAAAGACGACCGTTTTCCTGGTCTTGCAACCAAAGATAGCCTACGATCTTTTTATGACAGTGTCAGAAATTCAGCATGATCAACGCACAATGTATCTACGACCTACGTCTACTGACCAGCCAATAAAAACGCAACATGAAATCAACGCGACATGGCGCTAAAACTTAAAACTGCTTACCTCAAGCTCTTTTCCTTTCTTCTTTCACCGCTTCCTTTTTTTTCAGCACACGTACAAACTACAACTGCCAAAGTGTGATTCAACATGGTCTTTTTGGTAACCACTAGCGCATGCTGATGACGTTTTATTCTTCTATAGAAACTAGTCTACATGCTTGTTGTACCCAAGTTCAATAGATCCATGTCGCACAGTGTGATTTGTATTGATCTTATAGGATTGCTAAAATTGTGCAGTGTATCCCGGGCTTAACACTGGAACTGAGAAAAATGGCTTAAATTTTGTTTGCTTTCATATCAATTTAGTTGCTGTGTTTTTTCCTTTTATAGAAATAGTCAGCTTCAAAATTGGTATGGTTGACAAGAAAAATCAAGGAAGTATATATAATGTGGAGTTGAAGTAACTCACAAAGACATTGATATACGCCGTTTATTAAGCTGAAGCTTTTAGAGCCAGTCTTTCCACCAGAGTTGCTTCCATTTTGTGGTCTGTGGTTAATTAAAATTTGACCAATGTACTTGAAACTTGCTTATTAAATAACATCATGATAATTTAAATAGACTTTACTGTTTATCAAAGTCACCATCTCTGATATTTCCATTAGTCACTGTCATTATCATAACAGGTGTTATTCACAGCAATAACAAGAACAGAAAGGACATTGACTTTGGTTACTCATTTATACAGAAGATAGTTGATCTGCCCGGTAAGTGGTTGTATAAACAGGACTATTTGAGAATGTTTCTAAATACAGATGTCAAAACCCAAGTACTGACTGTGTGATCCTTGACGATTTTTGTTCTTCATGCTTGCTTGTTTATTAGTCTGGTGTAACTAGCTTCTAACTTGTTGGTCTGGTTTCACAGTATTGGGCTCTCATCTTCATTTTTTCAACTTTAATGTCATCACTCTATGTGTATGAGTTTGGTTCAAGAATGGCATTAGGTTTAAGTTTAGTATCAAGGAAATGTTTGATCATGGATAAAGTTTAACTAAAATCACAACCCTCAGAGATTACACACACACACACACAGACGGAATGTTTTTGGTTCGATACTGTTGAAATTACACTGGGAATTTTACTAAAAATGTTGTAAAAGGGGGAATACCATGCAATACTTAAGCTTAATAAAGCCAAAAGACATTACTGTGCTCAAAAAGTACCTTTTCCAGTTGTTTGTTATTTTACTAGAGCTAAAATGGGAAGAAAAGAATGAAAGTAAATTGTAAAGTAAAATTTTTTTGTAGAACTGAAGGGCCAAGATCCCTTTACAAACCTGTTGAGCTTTACTACACACTTCTCAGCAACAGCGGGTTATACAGGTTTGTGCTATATAACTTCAGGAAAATCAGACCCTTTCCACCTGAGTGTGCTGCGCATCCTCTAGTCCAGTGGTTCTCAAACCTGTCCTGGAGGACCCCCAGGCCTGCACATTTTGTATTTCTCCCTCATCTATCACACCTGATTCAACTCATGTGCTCATTAGTAGAGACAGCAAGACCTGAAATGGGTGTGTCAGAAATAGGGAGACATACAAAATGTGCAGGGCTGGGGGTCCTCCAGGACAGGTTTGAGAACCACTGTTCTAGTCCAAGCTGCGGTAATGTTTTAAGAAACTCGGTACAGCTAATGCTGTCATGACTTTCAAAGTTGTCAAATTGGTGTTTTTCCCAAATATGCAACTGTCTGTTATTACTGATGTCAGTTCCAAAACACATTTCATACTATAGGACTTGGCTCACAGACATCCTGCTAAATATCTCTCGGCCATTCGTGATGCATCTGCGCCTCTCTCAGATTGCATCTTTGATTATTCAAACATGGCGATCATCAAATACCTGAATGAGCACAGATTTTAGGCCTCCTGCCGATAATCTCCATTAACTGTCGCTGAGCAGAAAATCAGGGCTAAGTCATGTAGTGTGTGGGCAGCATAAGCTTCTGCTGATGATCTAGAACAGGGGTGTCCAACCCTGCTCCTGGAGGGTTACCGTCCTGCAGATTTCAGTTCCAACCCTGCTCCAACACACCTGTCTGTAATTATCAAGCAGCCCTAAACACCATAATTAGCTGGTTCAGGTGTGTTTGATTCGGGTTGGAGCTAAAATCTGCAGGGCGGCAGCTCTCCAGGACCAGGGTTGGACACCCCTGATCTAGAACAAAATGGTCAACCAGGGGTGAGTTTCCCGAAAGCACCGTTAGTCAACTATGGTCGTAAGTCCCATTGAACTCTATTGGTAACGACGGAACTTGCGACCATAGTTCGCATTGGGAAACGCACCCCTGAGAGGGTCCATGTAACATTCCTCTTTGTGTGTCACTCCAGTGGCTACCTGAAGCCGCCTGTATAAATTTCAAGGCTTTGACGTTGCCCATCAGGACTGCCGTTGGATGTGCACACTATAAGAGTATGTTCCTTTCTACCATTTACAGCCAGTGAATGCACAGAAACGTGTGTTTCCTCCACAATGAGGTACAAAGTCGCTTTCTAGAACCTTCACCCTCTCTGTTCCTCTATGGGCTGCCAACCTCCACCTGATTTGCTGAGATCATTGTGACTTTCAAGAAACAGCTGAAAACATGCCTCTTCTGTGAATATTGATTACAATCTTAAACAAAGGCAATTCCTGTAATAGCTCCTATTATAAAAAAAGAAAATGAAACCTTGTTTTTCCTACTTTTCTGCCTTTCTGCTCTAGCTTGTGTGTACTACTAATCATTGTATACTTATAGCATTGTGTACTTCAAATTTAAGCTATATTTTATGCTTTATTTCGGCTTTGACTCAATTTACAAAAGGGCTTATGATATATTGCTCATATCTCTTATTTCTACATTTGAAAAGCATCTGCTAAATGAATAAATTAATAAATTTGAGTTACAGATATCTGTTGTAGATGTATGTGAAGGTATAATGTTATTTATTGAAAATCCAATTCTTCAGTTAGAGCAAAAGATTTGTTCTGCAGGGCTGCAGTATTTTAAGGAGTGATAGTATGTAGGGTTTTTTTTTTTTCTAGAGTAATAAGATTTATTTGAATTGTGTGTTTTGGGTTTGTGTGAGGAATAAAAATGACTTCTTCCTTCCTACTGACTCAGGATTGACACACACAATCAGTCTTATTCATGGAATTTAGAAACATCAAATACATATTCACTCTGACTCATTTGTCTTCAAATAACTCAAGGTTGAGCTCAAGTTGAGGAAAAATCAGAAACAGTTCTAAGAAACCCACTTGGTTAGAGGCCTGTGAGGTATACAAAAAGGGTGGACATTCAAGAGTTTTTCATTCAAGAGTTTCAAGATTTACTTTGTGCTGCTGGCGAGCAGTCAGTTGTAAATCTGTGCCGATAAAAAAAAAAAAAAAAAAAAAGATAGACAAAACAAATTGCTGCTGAGACAGAATAGAATAGAATGGGTTTGTTGGCATTTGTTATTGTGTCTCTGTTGTTGGGCATTATTATGTTTATTTCTTCACTAAGAATTCATGTGGTCTTGCATGAATACATTTATACTTTTTGGTATAACTTTAGTCTATAGTGTTTGTTCAGTTATATTAATTATACCTTTTCAATCACAAATGATTCATCACTGGTGGTAATAAAAATCAATGGCAATAAATTACTCTAAAGCAGCACTTGAGCAAGCTTTGCTTTTGCTTTTGCATTCTACCTCTGATTAATATCTGTTCCAGTAAACGTTGTTTCAGATTTTAAAAATTTAAAAGGGTTTTATGAATGAGTTTTTTTTTATTATTATTATTCAAATGTTCAACTTACTATTCATTTGTATTAATTTAGTCATTCCATGTTCACATGTAAGACTATATTTATTGTAAGACATGCACAATAATAGTATTCTTTTTGTCTGTTCCTCCAGATAAATTCAATTGTGTTTCTTTACTCATGTCTTAAGCTACAGCATTTAGTTAAATGTGATGTCAGTCACCACAGTGGCTGATAGATAAAAAACATTACTTGCCAGTTTGTGAAAAAAATACCTGCATATAATTGGCGTAAAAGAGCAGTGCTAGAGTTTAACATGCAACATGCTGTGGATTCGGTTTCAATCTGGTAGAGGATTCATATTACTATCTCTGTGTCAGCACACAATTTATCGTTTTCCTGTGGAACACCAACACAGAGAAAGGTCATTGTTGAGAAAGGTCATTGTTGTTTAGTCAATAAACACACACTCCAGAGTTTCATATGAGCATCTCTGGTGTGAGTTATTTGAGCTCTGCAGGCATGTCCCATTTATTACTAAATTTGTGAGGTCGTATACAACTTAATGTTTCTGGATAATGTATTTGGAATTACAGAAATGAGAGATGGACTTTTTTTTTTCTTTTTCTTTTTTTTTCTTTTTTTTTGTGGTTGAGCAACCTCAAAGAGCTTTTTGCCTGCTGGATGTATGTACTTTTAGAGAAGAAAAGAGTATTTGTGTCCTTTTTTTTATTGGGATTTTCTTTCATAAGGGGGAAGTATCCATTTCATAGGCATTTAATGTGATTCATTATGAAACCAGGCCAGCAAACAAGTTCCTTTTTCTGCCTGAACTGTGAAAGTTTTGAATCTGGATTGATTAAGGTCTCTGTATGTGTGAATGTGGTTTAGCTAGAGGTTCTTTTTGGTTATCTAATGCATTGACATTCATACATTTTTTAAGTCTGTCTCAAGTGTCCTTCATTCTTGTTGCGGCCACTAAATGTGTGAACCAACTGAGTAAATGAGTCCACAGTAGTTCGCTGAAGGTTGAGTTTATTTTTTTAAATGCTAAATGTAATGTTCCCTTTATATTCGCTTAACAGTCCTAATCTAAAGATCCTTTGTTGTTGGTGTTTGTGTAGCAGAGCAAACACATCTGAGCACATTTTGTGCTGATACTCGTGTTACAGTTCTACAATATTCATTCACTTCCTGAAAAACCAGTAAGACCAGACCAAAAATACCAAAACACATTCACACATTTTAATCTCTGTTTGTCTGTTCTTTTTCAGAAAAAGCTGAAAGCTGAAGCAAAAAAGGCGATTGGCCAGCTGCAGGTCCGCACACTGAGACAAGGGGATCAGGTACATCTGAACATTTCATGTGTGCGCATGTAAATACAGACAAATAAACACCGTACATGCTTCTATTTGTATTTATGCATTTTCTGATTGCCTTTGTTTTGTGCATGCACATGTATGCATGTAGTTTATTTACTTATTTTATAGGTTTATTTATTTTTAAGTTTGTATTTGCTTTTGGTTTATATTTGTACATCTAAGTGCTTGTGGGTTTATCATGTTTATTTGTTTTCATGTTTCTTTCTCCTAAAAATAACAATGTGGGTGGTACATTTTTAGGCAACTTGTGTAACAGGAGTGTAAATTTTACAGCACTTTTAGGGCTTTTTTTAAACTGCGCTTAACCCTGTTGTTCTAACCCCGACTTTCAACGCCGGGTAAAGGAACATTTCACACTTGTAATTTAGAAGCAGGGTTAGCACCACTTTTTACCCAGGGTTATAAAACCCTGCTCTGGAGCAGGGTTAGCACCACTTTTGTAAGAATGATATGGCAAATGCATAGCAACAGACAACCAATTGCGTGCCTCATATTCACATGCTTTGAACAGTCATGGAAATACTGAGTGTTGAATAAATAGACGTTTCAGCGTTTGAGGATCAAAAAAGATCAATTGGTGACAGAAAACGTGACAATTGGAGTAAAGAAAACACCATTTCATTCTTGACTTCTTTATAGTTGGAAAAGTCTGTTCAGGATAAAATTGATAGCACAGTCGTCAATATATAACATAAAGATGCGTAATAATAGAGCAATTATGTAAAACAAATTGCGTGCTGTCCAATCAGTGATACTGACACCGCGAATATGCAGATAAGGATGCTTAGGAATGTCCAGTGTGAAACGTCAGCTTATGAATACCCAGGATTAATTGTTAACCCCAGGCAAAGTATGAACAATGTGAAACGTGAAGCAAGACAACCCAGGATTCCATTTACCCGGGGTTTGCAATGAACCCAGGGTTAACAAGTGTGAAAAGCCCTTTTGTAAATTGAGTCAAAAGTCGAAATAAAGCATAAAATATAGCTAAAAAACAATGCTTGTTTTTAAACTATTGCATTTTGACACAAATGATTTTATGTAATGGCTTATTATAAATATGATAACTTATTAATTGCAGATATACAAAGAACTTGATGAACCATCAGTGTGAGTGATGTTTTGATGATTTGTGTATGTGTGTTTGTTTGTTTCACAGGAGACTGGCCCCGATGCTGATACCTGTGCAGTTTGTATTGACTTGTATAAACCAGGAGATGTACTGTCAGTACTCACATGCAAGTATGTCTCTCTGTCTATCACTTTGTTCCATCTCAGTCAATCACAGATGTTTTCATTAATTTTTTCCTGTTCTAATGTGGGTGTATAATGTGTTTGTGTGTGTGTTTGCAGTCATTTCTTCCATAAATCTTGCATAGAGCCGTGGCTGCTGGAGCACAGAACCTGCCCAATGTGCAAGTGCGACATTCTTAAAGCCCTTGGAGTTGAGGTGAGGTTTCATATTCAAAAGACCAGCGTTTGACTTCATAAAGCTCTGAGGTGCTAGCAAAAGTAAAAAAAAAAAAAAATTTTAACTCCCTACAATCTTTTTTTGAGACACGGAATCATAAGATAAAATAATGTCATTTTTATTCTTTCAACCTACCTTCTTTCAAAGAGGCACCTCTGTAGGTAGGATGTTGTGTAAACAATGTGCCTTAATGCTTTCCGGATAATGCCTGATAAGATGTAATTTTTCAGGTATCGGACACAGCCTTATTGTTAACACAGTAAAACAAAGAAGATAAAAGCTGAACAGTTGAAATGCAAACAAACAGGAACTTTCAGTTTAAAGCTCTACCATGGCAATACAAATGTTCTGTTGTTTATCATGCTAAAGTGTTAGCAACTTAGCTGCAGATGAAAAATTGCAAAATAAAAACATAACATTACTAAGCATTATTTAAAAAGGAAAAGAAGACAAGGAGACGAGGCCAAATTCTGTGTGTGCCTCGTGGTAGTAGGCAAAGAGGAACAGATGTTCAAAAGCTCTGGTGTAATTCCGGTTCAGTGTGAGACAGCTCGTGATTAGAGCATTTGATTTCTGAGTCATGCAGAGTCACAGCGAGCAGCGTTATGTTGATGTTTGTGTTGACTAACGTTGGGTGTCCCTTTGAGAGAGATTGTGTTCTTTGGTCACCTTCATAAATGACATCATTTATTGTGGCAGTGAGTGAAGATGGATAGAGATCCATCAGCAGTGACACACCTCAGCTCAAAGTTTATATGTCACATGTTCGACTGAGGCCGTGAAATGCTTTTTTTCCAGAAGCTACCAAATGACAAGACAAAATGTATGCTACCGTTCAATTGTTTGGGGTCAGTAAGAATGTTTTCTCTTTTTTTTTAAGGAGCACAACTATTTTCAACATTGTTGATAATGTTAACAACATAAATAAGTCTTATTATAATAAATAAATAAAAAAATGTTTATTAAGTACTAAATCAGCATATTTGATTTCTGAAGGATCATGTGACCCTGAAGACTGGAGTAATGGCTGCTGAAAATTCAGCTTTGCTGTCATATAATAGAAAAAAGTTATTTTAAATTGTAATAATATTTTAGAATATTACTGCCTTTACTGGGTTTTTTTTGCTGCAAAATGCAGCCTTTCAAAAACAAAAAAATCTTACCAACCCCAAACTTTTGAATAGTGTATATTGAGACAATAATACACTTTTACACATTTTATACAGATATGCAAGTAATATACATATATATGAAAATATATAAAATTATATTTTAAATAAATAATATTATTGTATAAGTATTGAATTAGTATAGAAGTATTGCTACTTTTGATGTCCCTAGGCTATGGTGGTATTTGCTTTCCTGCAGCAAATACCATAATAACTGGGATGCTTTTTTCTGTCCTTAGTTTTGCTTACCTTGGTGAAAATATCTGACAGATTGGGCAGCATACCTGCGGTGTTGCATTCTGTTGCTTGTACTGTCCTCTGTAAGCCTGTTTGATCCTGCTCCCATTCCAGGCAGAAGTACAGCCTGACAGGATGCTTTCGATGGAGTACCTGTGGGCCCATCCTTGACTTCCACAAGCATTGTTAGGAAAAAAAGTCCAGTGTTCTTTCTCCTCATGTTGAATAAGTTAAAGGCGGCTTAAGACGGAAGTTTAGATGTGCATGGATAAATCATTTATAACAAAAAAACTGCAATATTCCATGAAAAATAAGAATTGTTTAAATGTGTGTTTTCCATGTAGTTTAGTGCAGTGTTCTTGGTGTCACACTAGCTGGTGTTAAAATAAAAAGCTTGTTCACTAGAGACTGAACATTGGCTGACAGGATACTGAGCAGATTTGGTTGATACCCGAGGGGTCTCAGACTGTTCTGAACACCAAAGCATCTCCCACTGTGTTTGTTGCACCTTGGGAGCTCACTTTTGTTCTGGCTGTTTCAAAGAATGTCCTTAAGCAGTCTTGACCCAAGGTGACAAACAGCATACCTGTTGTAAGGCGTGTTAAATGGGGTTAATAAGTAACTGTGCGTGATGTGTTCTCTTCTTATCCATCCTGTCATGAGCCTTGATTACAGTAACCAGAGGGTTGGTGGATCCTCTGTCACTTGTTGTTATAAAGACTGCTCTCACTGAAACTGGACTGCTGCTTAATCATGCTCTGCATATACGGAAAGCTGGAGAATTAGTTCTATTTGTTCTTTCTTTGGCAGCCTGGTTTTATTCTTTTCCCCTTCAAGTCTTGAGTCCATAATTTTAGGGAATTTGCCATCAAGTCTAGTTTTCAGTTTTGAACATTTAATCATTGCACACTTAAAAAAAAAAACAAAAAAACATTTTGCCAGATATTTTCTGAAATGTATTTTCCTGAACTTCTCTCTCTCATAGTTGGATGTAGAGGAGCAGCCACAGATTTCAGTGCCTGATTTCAGATCCTTTTCTACCTCTGAGGACCTGCACAGTGAGACAGCGTCACACACACACAGTGAGACTGCATCCTCTGGATATGCATCCATGCATGGAACCGAGCACCTCAGTCCTGCCGAAGGCACACAGAACGGTATGAAAACACGCACGCAGTCACATTACTCGCATCATTTAGAAATGCACTCCAACTTATTGTGATTGTACTACTTAACTTTCACATACAAATATACAGAACGACAGAGTATCTGTGCTAAATGTCAAGCATTAAGAGTAATAGAAACATTCATTTACACATACAGTACATGTATAAACATGCTATGGATTTTCTTAAAAATTGCAGCAATTATATGCAGCTTTTTTGTTGTTTTGCAGTGAAAACCCACCAATAACCATGATGTACTTGTGTAATTGGTGTTAGTGACGATATACGTATGGTTGCCTGTAAATATTTTTGTACATAATTACTGAAGTTGCTGTCCATGCACAAGGCAATGGTGGTACTGGCATAGAAATACTCATAATTCTGCTTTGCTGAAAATACAGAAATATGTTTGACACAATAGCTTGCACACTAATGACACTGATTGTACTGTACTGTACATTTAAATGTTTTAAATTATTAGTTCACTTTTTTGCAGTTTAACAATTATATCCTTGTCTGTTATTATTTTATACAATTTATAAGAGCGTTATCAGTGATTGCATTCACTTGAAATATTTAAAAAAAAAAAAAAAAAAAAAAGAAGAAGCATATCCAGTAAATAATGTACTTAATTAAATCTAATCTACTGGTGAAATTAGGCAAGCTGCCACAAATAATGCAGAGTTTTTTATATAATATACTATTTTGATAATAAATAAATAAATCTACGTCTAATCATTTATACGTCCATATAATGTCTATAATAGTTTAATGCTTCACTGATATTACTGGTTTGATTAAGCTGTTGTTCACAGTGTACCATAAAGCCGAAGTTTGTAATGTTGGAGATGGTGGTTGTTGTTTTTTAAACCCTAATGGAGAAAATGATTGGGGAAAAAAGATGCTTCTAGAACCAAGCTTTGGTCTTTTGGTCTGAGTGGTTTGTTGTGATTGGTTTGCAGGTGTGCAAGAGGAGCAGGTGGACGTGTCGCCTCATTATGATAATCTTGCCTTCGAGGGCGACATTCACAGACAGAGTGAAGTCAGGACCTGAGCAGCACAAACAAACACTGATACAATGCACTCTTAAAGATGAATGAAGGGTTTTGATTTGAGGACTTATATTGAAGCACTGTTGAGCCCTTTTCTGATTAGTTTCTGACTAAGTGCCTATAAATTTTCTCTCTCTCTCTCTCTCTCTCTCTCTGTCTCTGACTATTTGTCTCTGTGGGGGACCACAATGATTACTGGGTCAATCGGAGTTAATTCAGGTTATTATGATTTATAATTCAGGGTTTAATTCCCACTGTGGGTGTGTCAGGATTTGAGACTCGCAGCCTTCCATAGCGTCATGAAGATGTCAGAGCAGCTATGGAGACACACAGAGAGAGACAACAGTGCTCCACCTGCTGTACATCAGAGGACTTAATGCATACTGTACTTTATCCCTTTTTTCATGGCTTATTAAAATATATTGTTCCAGTTTTGATGGAAATTTAAAATTTCAGAAATATTGTGCCTTACACACACTTATGTAAGTGTGCAAATGTATATTATTCTGCATAGACCTAATGGGGCTGGTTTTAAAATGTATGGATTAAGTTCTCCTGATTTTAATATTTAAATAAGAGATGGAAATATTTCTTTACTCTTTCAAATGAATAGTACTGACATTAAATTTAACGCTGTAAATAAAATCTTTTATGAAATTTCCTGTGTGTGATTATTCCTATTAAGTGAATTTTTTAAGAAGCTCTGTTCACAATTGAATCGGTTCTTTTTAGTGAATCCAAAACAATTCACATAAATCAGAGCTGATCAAATGAATCTGAATCACTTACTGACCAGCAAATTATTACTTTTGTCATTAAAGAAATGCACCAAGAACAACTATTTTATATGACAACGGTTCGTTGAGATACAAAAGTTGTGTTGTAATCAGTGATGTTTCATAAAAAATTTACAATATTTTGTTTGTTTACGATTTTTTGTTCATTATATAGTTGGAACCAATTATTTTTTAACTCGTTTTAAAAAAAAAAGTAAACACCTTTTGCAAGAATTTGTTCTTTCTTTTTTCAAAAGTACTTGAAGAATTGTTATTGGGTATAATTATACTTTCCAACTCCCATCCCTAGTCCTGAATCACGCGTTTAACGGCTTAGTCATGGTAGAAACCATGAGCTCCAGGTAAGAACGCTATGGGCCGTATCATGACAACCTGTCGTAAACATGTGTTGCTGTTCCTTTAAATAATTTGAAACAAAGTCATGAGGTGGAGCGGGGATTGTGGGAACTGTAGTCGATAGTTTTCAGGGCAGTGCTCTCCTCTGCTCAGCGGGGCAGATGTGGAAGACTACAATCCCAGTGGCGCCGGTGTCGCTGTCTTTGGCTCAGTTTCTGTCGACGTGGGAAAAGCGGTCCAAGAGCAAACAACACTCAAATCTATGGGTGTATGCGCTTGAGATGATCCGAGTGTCATGCAAGAGGACGCGTATCTCTGAAAACAAATTCCAGCATGTGGCTCAAACCCGAAGAGGTGCTTCTCAAAAACGCGCTGAAATTATGGGTGACGGAGAAATCCAACGATTACTTCGTGCTGCAGCGCAGACGCGGATACGGAGAGGACAGCGGAGGATTGACAGGTACCGGGAACGCGCGGATATCCGTGTGCAAGCTGTAAACATGAAAGGCTCTAATGCTTTAATTATTGTGCTAAATGAGAACCCAAATGTGATGTCTTTTTCGGTGTTACACCTTAAAATACACCTCAATTGAGTTTTCAAACTATTGATTTTGTTTTAACTGAAAGTCCTTTTGCAACAGGTCAAGGGTTAATGTAACCTTGCAGATATGTTGTTTTTTTTTGTTGCAAGTTTTGCTATCAGTGGTCTGATGATGTGCTCTTTTGAGTGCTGACGTCACCACTGCGGTAAACTGACCGTGTGCATAAAGGTACTTAAAAATGCAACATTCCTCCAGATATTATATATGTAGAATCTGAAGCCTAAACAGGTTTAGTACGGAGACCATCTTAGATATGGACTTCATCTCTCCTTTGACAGGAGTTGTTGCGTCATGGTGTGACGTCAGATTGTTTAGGTTTCAGGTGGATTCAGCGTGTTTGCTGACAGATGCTGTCTTAACAAAGTCAATCTGAAAAAAGGCCTTATTGATTGGTGCTGTAACCTGGGAATATCTTACCAGTAAAGGGCGACACGATTACTGCAAGTTTTGTGTCATTTTAAGCCAATTTACATTGTTCCTTTTAAAGGTGCACTCTTTTTTTTGTTTTGTTTTTGTTTTTTTTTTGTTTTTTTGGTAATATAAAAAAGGTTTTCCACATAAACAAATTAACAGTTTTTAAAGTTTTGAAAAATGATGTACACTCACACGAAAACTTTAGTGATATCAGTATAAAACTATACTATTTACATGTTTATTTATTTTTTACAATTGGTCCATCATTTTAATTTGACTGAGTATGGAAAAATAAGATGAGAGGATAGATGCAAGCAGGACTACAGTTGTGCCATTGGAAGGGGTGCTCAAAACTGTTTATTATTATTAATAAACAAATAAATTATTAGTAATA
The DNA here is from genome assembly GCA_039654765.1 of Mylopharyngodon piceus. Taxonomy (NCBI): domain Eukaryota; kingdom Metazoa; phylum Chordata; class Actinopteri; order Cypriniformes; family Xenocyprididae; genus Mylopharyngodon; species Mylopharyngodon piceus. Next base: position 12,142,706 of record CM077443.1, read on the forward strand.
AAAGTCATATTGTCATGGAGTCTCCTCCAGAACAGAGGAATGTATGGACAGAATTGTTGGTGGGCTGATTATAGGTTTTACTCTAATTAGTGACAATTTTTTTCCTTTGGAGTTCATCACCATGGAAACCTTTGCTTCATGGCTAAGAGCCATAATACAGCAGCTTCGTTCTGAAGCAATGTGTATAAGGCTGTGCAGAGAGGACAGATTTTCAATGACTAACATAAAATTTGTCCCTTCTAACATCAGTGTGCCTTAGAGACATTGCAAGAAGTAAATCAAGTGCCACTCATACCTCATATTGTTCTTATATTGTTCTATATATTTTATATATCTCTATTTTAATATACTTTAAAATGTAATTTATTCCTGTGATGGCAAAGCTGAATTTTCAGCAGTCATTATGCCAGTCTTCAGTGTCACATGATCCTTTAGAAATCATTCTAAAGGCCCGTTCACACCAAGGACAATAGCTGTAACGATAACAATAAAGAAATAGTTTTAAAAATTGTTCTAAATATAAAAGATATCATCGGAATCACTTTCACAACAACTTCTTCTAGCTGATGAATGATAATGTTACAAAAGCTTTATATTTCAGATAAATGCTGTTCTTTTGAACTTTCTATTCATCAAATAATCCTGAAATAAAATTGTACAAACCTGTTTTTAACATTGATAATAATAATAAATGTTTCTTGAGCAGCAAATCATCATATTAGAATGATTTCTGAAGGATCATGTGACACTGAAGACTGGAATAATGATGCTGAAAATTCAGCTTTGCCAACACAGAAATATATAAAATAATATTTCACAATATTACTGTTTTTGCTGTATTTTGGATCAATAAAGGAAGCCTTGGTGAGCAGAAAAGACTTCTTTTAAAAACATTAAAAAATCTTACCGTTCAAAAACGTTTGACCGATAGTGTAGAAAAACTGACCACATTCAATTGCAATTCAGACTGCAGGTTTTAAAAAATGTAGCTAAATTTTAGAATCAGGGATATGTTTTTATAATGTTATGTTTGTTATTTTACATCATTGTTTTAGGCCTGCTGGTTGGAACTTTGGACACCGTTCTTGACTCTACAGCCAAAGTGGCCCCATTTCGCATTTTACACCAGACGCCTGACTCTCAGGTGTACTGGAACATCGCCTGTGGTGAGAGAGATGCTGCACACAGTGTTAATGTATATGTGAGGGCTTGGACTCCCTTCATTCAGATCCTGATGTAATATGTGTGTCTGTGTGTGTGTGTACAGGAGCATCTTTAGAGGAGATCTCACAACACTGGGACTGGCTGCAGCAGAACATCATCAGAACTCTCTCTGTGTTTGACTCTGGTGAAGACATCACCAGTTTTGTCCAGGGAAAGATAAGGGTGAGAGGGTTATTTGGCTCTCACATACCGTCAAATGTTTTTTCCCCCTGTTTTCGTGTTTTCTGGTATTTTAGATATTAGTTCCAGCAATTGCTTTTGTGTTGTTGACTTTAGCGGTGGTATGTTGTGTTTGTGTAGGGTCTGATAGCAGAGGAGGGCAAATCCGCAGGTGACGAGGAAGATCCCGAGCGCTTCCGGGAGGCAGTGCTGCGCTTTGAACGTCTGTTCGTATTGCCTCAGAGAGAGAAGCTTGTGACATATTTCTCTTGCAGCTACTGGAAAGGACGAGTGCCAAACCAGGGCTGGATCTACCTCAGCACCAACTTCCTGTGTTTCTACTCCTATATGCTGGGAAATGAGGGTTAGAAACATGCTGGCCTGCTTACATAATGCCACAAGCTCTATTACAGTACCATTTTATGGTTGTTATGATGTCAAAACAATGCATTTATTAGTGGTTTTTAAATCTGTTAAATAAATCTATTAAATACACTGCTCAAAAAAATTAAAGGAACACTTTTTAATCAGAGAATAGCATCAAGTCACTTAAACTCCTGGGATATTGTTCTGGTCAGTTAAGTAGCAGAGGGGGTTGTTAATCAGTTTCAGCTGCTTTGGTGTTAATGAAATTAACAACAGGTGCACTAGATGGACAACAATGAGACGACCCCCAAAACAAGAATGGTTTTACAGGTGGAGGCCACAGACATTTTTTTCCCTACTCATCTTTTCTGACTGTTTTTCACTAGTTTTGCATTTGGCTAGGGTCAGTGTCACTACTGGTAGCATGAGGCAATACCTGGACCCTACAGAGGTTGCACAGGCAGTCCAACTCCTCCAGGATGGAACATCAATACGTGCCATTGCCAGAAGGTTTGCTGTGTTTCCCAGCACAGTCTCAAGAGCATGGAGGAGATTCCAGGAGACAGGCAGTTACTCTAGGAGAGCTGGAGAGGGCTGTAGAAGGTCCTTAACCCATCAGCAGGACCGGTATCTGCTCCTTTGTGCAAGGAGGAACAGGATGAGCACTGCCAGAGCCCTACAAAATGACCTCCAGCAGGCCACTGGTGTGAATGTCTCTTACCAAACAATCAGAAACAGACTTCATGAGGGTGGCCTGAGGGCCTGACGTCCTCTAGTGGGCCCTGTGCTCACTGCCCGGCACCATGGAGCTCGATTGGCATTTGCCATTGAACACCAGAATTGGCAGGTCCACCACTGGTGCCCTGTGCTTTTCAGATGAGAGCAGGTTCACCCTGAGCACATGTGACAGACGTGAAAGGGTCTGGAGAAGCAGTGGAGAATGTTATGCTGCCTGTAACATCGTTCAACATGACCGGTTTGGTGATGGGTCAGTGATGGTCTGGGGAGGCATATCCATGGAGGGAAGCACAGACCTCTACAGGCTAGACAATGGCACCCTGACTGCCATTAGGTATCGAGATGAAATCCTTGGACCCATTGTCAGACCCTACACTGGTGCAGTGGGTCCTGGGTTCCTCCTGGTGCACGACAATGCCCGGCCTCATGTGGCGAGAGTATGCAGGCAGTTCCTGGAGGATGAAGGAATTGATACCATTGAATGGCCCCCACGCTCGCCTGACCTAAATCCAATAGAATACCTCTGGGACATTATGGCATCCGACGCCACCAGATTGCACCTCAGACTGTCCAGGAGCTCAGTGATGCCCTGGTCCAGATCTGGGAGGAAATACCCCAGGACACCATCCGTCGTCTCATTAGGAGTATGCCCCGACGTTATCAGGCATGCATACAAGCACGTGGGGGCCATACAAACTACTGAGTACCATTTTGAGTTGCTGCAATGAAATTTCAGCAAAATGGACTAGCCTGCTGCATCATTTTTTCACTTTGATTTTTGGGGTGTCTTTGAATTCAGTCCTCTGTAGGTTGATAATTTTCATTTCCATCAAATGATGTTGCATCCTTTCGTTCCTAACACATTACCTAGTCCATATCAGTATAGATATCCAGCAAGATTTTTTTTCCCATTGAGATCTGATGTGTTTTCAAAGTGTTCCTTTATTTTTTTTTTTGAGCAGTGTATATTATGATCCTTTTGCCAGGGAGCCACTTCCTAAAATATAATGGCAGCAATGTATTTTCACATTTGAAGACCCATGTGTGAGAAATATATAAAGCATATAACATCAAGATGTTGTTTCTTAAATATAATGATTGGTTGTTATTTTCAGCGTATCATGTCTTGTGGCCCCCTGGACCCCTCTTTGAAACCCCTCATATTAACATGTAACTGCCTAAGTTTACATCAACGATTACTCATTATTAAGCAACTTGGAAATTGTAATTTTTCCATATGCAAAGAGGTTAACCAATCATAATTGAGGACATTTACATAGCAAATTCCTATAGTGATAGTTCACTCAAAAATGAAAATTCTGACATCATTTACTCGTTCCAAACCTGTATGACTTTTTTCTCCTGTGGATTTTAAGACAAGACATGTCACGCATTACTCTATAAGCGCTTCATATGTTGTGGTTTCCTCCTTTTACAGTTATCATCAGTCAAAATCTCATTCATGTTTGTGCGTTTCTTGCTTAGTGAAACTGGTGTATCCCTGGGATGAAGTGAGCCGTCTGGAACGCACGTCAAATGTGTTGTTGGCAGAGAGCATCCGTGTGCGTGTGCGTGGAGAGGATCATTTCTTTTCGATGCTCCTAAGGCTCCAGCAGACATATCTGATCATGCAGCAGCTGGCCGACTATGCCATTTTGCGGTTCTTTGATAAAGAAACATTTAATGCTGAACATCCACTAGCCAATCCCCTTCACATCACGCAGAGGTGCATTAGTTTTTTTTTTTTTCCTGTGAATGTTACCTTTGTTTTTTTACTAAACAATGTCTGACTTTACTGTAATCTTTGCAGGGCTCTGGAAATACATGCACGGAATCAGTCATTCCGAGCTTTTTTCCGGTTGCCACAGGAGGAAAGCCTTTGTGAAGTGTACGAGAGTTTCCTCTGGGTTCCATTCAGCCATGTCAATATGCTTGGAAAAATCTGTGTCTCTGAGAACTATCTGTGCTTTGCGAGCCAGGATGGGTCTCAGTGCCATCTCATAATACCTCTATGGGAGGTGCGTAAACTGCTCATTTTTCTGCAAACTGCAAAGAAATCTGTCATGGTGAAGACTGCCCTTGAGAAAAATAAGTATGCTTAATTGCACTGCAGATAATATAATTGAAATAAAAGGCCACCTAACTGTACATTACAGTACACTTAACTTTCATTTACATTTATTCATTTAGCAGACACTTATTCAAAGTGACTTACAAATGAGGAATTCATTTTAATCATCTTAAATTCTTATTGATTTAATTAATCTCGATTCATCTTAAAGAGGCAATAAACACAAGAATTTCTAGTAATATAAAGTTTCAGCCATCTTTCAGAATAGTGCAAGCTAAAACAGGGAGGGATTAAGGAATAGTGAAACCATAGAAGAAGAATTTTCATTCATGTCTGTATTTCTTAACACAATAAAGTGCCCTTTTAAAAAGTGCACTTTGTAATAATGTCAAATTAAACGTTTTACTTTAATTTTTTAAAGAGAAGTACACTTATTTTGTTGTGTTGACTAACATACTAAAGCACATGTAAAGTACTTGATTATAATTTTTGTAGTGTGTTATGCTATATAAAGTTAATACACTTTATATGTACTAAATTACAACTTCGACATGGTACATTGTAATTACAAATATATTTAAATACATGACATAAGTTTCAATAGAAATGATGTTGTAGTACATATTTGTGGCTGGAGAATTCATAATTCCTTGTTTGTTTTTTTCATAATCAATGTGTTTGTATTTTTCTAATGCTGATATCTGTGTGTTTTTGGCATTAATGTATCCCTGCAGGTGTTTAGTGTGGAGCTGCCAGACCGCAGTAGTCGTGCCCTGACTGTGTGTCTGCGTGGCAAGAGAGCCTTGCGTTTTTCTGAGGTTCGGGATTTTGAGCGACTTGCTGCCACCATCCGCAGAAAGTGTGGCACAGCAGGAAGCCCCCAGCATTGTGTCAGCAATCCGGTAATTCCTCTACATTCCAGCCACTAATATAAAGAAATTATGTTTTAGTTTGCATATACTTACCATGATAATACCATTATTAAATGTATTCCATAACCATTAAAAATGTCACAGGCAGTCTCAAATGAAAAATATCCCACATTTCATGGCATGATTTTGTGATAACTGTAAAAAATTCCAGAGGATACTCATTGGACACTAAATTGTATGTATGTGTCTTTCTCTCTGAGGATGAGGAGGGTGTGATGGTGGGGCAAAGTCAAGCTGTCAGCACTGAAGCTCTCATGAACGTCTTTCATCCACACGATGCGGAAAACCTTGACCCCAAAATGGTACCAGTAACCTTATTGCAATATTGGCATAATGTTAAGTAATGAAGAATTAGTGGAATCAAAGCAAGTGGTATACACTAACGTTCAAAAGTTTGGGGTTAGTTTTTTTTTTTGGGAAGAATTTAATATATTTACTCAGTGAGGACACATTAAATTGATCAACAGTGACAGTAAAGACAATTTCTATTCATCAGAGAATCCTGAAAAAATGTATCATGGTTTCCACAAAAATATTAAGCAACACAACTATTTTAAACATTGAGCACGTTTACATGCACACCAGTAAGCTGATAACTCACCAATATCAGCTTATTGAAATAACCAGTTTTCCACGCTTACATGCAAACCAGTAAACTGACAATGCAATAAACCACGTTTACATGACTTTATTAATGAATCGGGCTATTTCCCTGTAGTGACGTCAGAAAATAATCATTTGCGTTTCTGACTCCGAGTATTCCATATGTTATGTCAATTGTGATGTTAAATAAAGCTTGCAACATGTCAGCGGGAAACTTACGGCTCATATATTATTCTCTGATGCAGTTACAGATGCAGCGTTTTGACTGAACCACTTCTACTTCTGCTGCATGAGAGATGAGAACACATTTTTACAATTTTCTGGGTCTTGAAAGAGTCTGCATTTGCGATATTTCCTTCTTCCTTTCCTGCAAAACGCTCACTCTGCCTGGATGCATTTAAATCTGCTCTAAGGATGCGTTTCTGTCATGTATCACACATGTGCACTTCAATAAGCTGACAGAAAGCAGGTTAATGCATTTACATGCCACACGAAACCGGTGTAAGAGCCAAAAAACTATCTGTTCCGACGGGTTTATGCTTAAGCCGGTTATGACCTTACTCTGATAAAAGAAAACGGGTTACCGCGTTTACATGACCACGTTCGTTGTCGGCTTATTAAACATAATCGGTTTAAGAACGTGCATGTAAACGCACTCATTGATGATAAAGAAATGATCAACAAATCAGCATATTAGAAAGACTTCTGACAGATCATGTGACACTGAAGACTGGAGTAATGATTTAGGTTTGCCATCACAAGAATAACGTTTTATTGAAATATAATTTTTTTTTTGATTAAATCAATGCAGCCTTGATGAGCATAAAAGACTTCTTTTTAAAAAATCTTACAAACTTTTGATCCCCCTGTTGACAGCTAAAGGAGCGAATGAAGGAGCAGTCATGGCAGATCCACTTCGCTGAATATGGCCGTGGATCCGGAATGTTTTGCACCAAAAAAACGCGTGATCTCATTGTACGAGGAGTTCCAGAGACTCTCAGAGGAGAACTGTGGATGCTCTTCTCAGGTATGTGTTTGTGTGTGTGTGTGTGTGTGTGTATATATATATACAGTATGTGTGCTGCAGTTTGTACATGTATGTTTGCTTGTGTTATAGGTGCAGTACATGACATGACCTCTCACCCCGGGTACTACGGGCGCCTACTGGAAGAGTGCATGGGCAGCAGTTCACTTGCATGTGATGAGATTGAGAGAGATCTGCATCGCTCCCTCCCGGAACACCCAGCATTTCAGAGTGACACAGGAATCTCGGCCCTTCGCCGCGTCCTGACTGCCTATGCTCACCGCAACCCCAAAATAGGCTACTGCCAGGTATACACACACACGTGACTCTTTTATTTCATTTAGTTTTCTCACATGGTCTCAACATCAGATGGCACAGTTTACAGAACATCTGATGCTTCTTGTTCTCAACCATCAAGTTGCACTCTGACTAAACAATTTCAGAGAGTCATACAGGTTTGTAATGGTCTAGTGTTTTCATGGCATAGAATTTTTGAAATATTCACTTAACAAATGTTTAAATGTCAGTTAGATGGTCATGTCCTGTCTAAGTGACCAGTTGTAGCTTCAAAGGGAAGCAGACTCTATGATGGTGTAAGTCTGTATGCAACATCCTGCTTTTGCACAGCAATAGAGCTTTATCTGTGAGACTAGCACACACACAATTATTCATTACCATGCACCTAAACACCAGCACAAAAAGATTTATTTATTGGAGCCTCATATAAATATTTTTTGTGTTAAAAACAGAAAGTACATGGAATATGAATGGTTTTGGTAATCCAACACTTTGTGTATGCAAAGTATAAACATGGAAAATATGCAAAGTGAAGTCTATGTATTTGAACGAAATGGTGACTGCGTAGAAAAAAACATGATTTGTTTTTTTTTATACTGCTGTAAAAGCCAAACAATTTGTAAGAAGTCAGATTTTTTTTTAAATTTATATTTATTTATATTAAATTTGTCTATACAACTACATCACAAACTCTTAAAGGGTCCGTTCACTTGAAATGAAATTCTGTCATTACTCACCCTCATGTCATTCCAAACTCATATCATATTTATGTTTTTATTCACTTTATCCACTGAAAGTCTTGCCTTCCACTCATTCTAACAATGATTTGAATTTCAGATATTGTATATAACTCATATAAAACTATCATTTGGCTTTAGAAGATTCTCACTCAATGTTTATATGTCGGTCTGTCCAGGCGATGAATATCCTGACCTCGGTGTTGCTGCTGTATGCTAAAGAGGAAGAGGCCTTCTGGCTGCTGGTTGCTGTGTGTGAACGAATGCTCCCAGACTACTTCAATCGCAGGATTATTGGTATGTGTGTGAGAGCTGGTTATACACATCTCATAACTGGAATGGAATTGAATCATCTTCATAAACTTGCAGGTTGCCATTATAATACAATGTCAAAGGTGTCGGAATTACTTGCCCTCACAACTGAAGTGAATTAAACTTACTGAGCTTTGTTAATGTTTGCCTTTTTTATGTTAAATACTTTCTCATATCATGTTTGGAATTGTTTGCAATTCTGCAAATATTTGCAATTCTGATTGGTGCTGCTAGTGACAGTTTACTGAATCTATTTATTTTTGCTTACAGTATTATTCAAGTCTCTGTTTGTATATTTTCCAGGTGCCTTGGTGGACCAAGCCGTGTTTGAGGAACTGATCCGTGAGCATCTAACCCAGCTGACCGAACACATGACAGACCTGTCGTTCTTCTCGTCAGTGTCGTTGTCATGGTTCCTGACTCTCTTTATCAGTGTACTGCCAATTGAGAGTGCTGTGAATGTCGTTGATTGTTTCTTTTATGATGGAATCAAAGCCATCCTGCAGCTTGGTCTTGCTGTGCTCGACTACAATATGGACAATCTGCTTTGTTGCCATGACGACGCAGAAGCTGTGACAGTCCTCAACAGGTGATTGGAACGTTTTCATTTTATGATGGTCAAGCATGTTGGTAGCATGCTGCATTGTTCTCTCTATCAGTTCCTTTTATTTTTGTGGCCTGTCTGCCTCTTATGAGCAACATACGAGGTGAGCGTTTTATAGTAGAGGTTGACCACTGCTACTACTACTACAACATAGATCTTTTGTCCATGCTGTGTAATTCATTCAGGAAAGATCAGGATGACTGAACCTACAGAGTGTATTTGGGTGACAAGCTGCTGTTTAATTGTAATTGTTTTTGCAGTGGAATTTTATATTCACAAACTCGATCTGTTCATATTCAATCTTATCCTTCAGGTTTTTTGACAATGTCACAAATAAAGACAGTCCTCTACCAGCTACCGTACAGCAGGCATCTGCAGCAGCCAACGACAAATCAGTACAGAAGGTTGACATCTGTGATCTCATCAAAGAGGCGTATGAGGTAAAGCTAGTGACCATTAAAATCTGTCTGTACAAAGTGACAATTAACACCTGTACTCAGTACTTGAGTTCTGGGGTCAGCAAACCAAAGCCTGAAACAGACAGTTTCTTTGTTTCAGAAATATGGAGACATTCGAACAGAGGAAGTGGAAAACATGCGGAAGAAGAACAAGCTTTATGTCATTCAGACATTAGAAGACACAACAAAACAAAATGTAGTAAGTACAAATGCATGCTGTGTGAACCTTATTCCTTTACATTCCAAATAGAATATAATATAATATACAAATCTTTAGAATTTTGAAAAATTCAAAAAAAAGAAACAAAAATATAAGATTCTGCAATTGTATTGGTAAATCACCAAATTACTGAGAAATTTTAAGAAATTCATGTATAACTTTTCACTCAGATTGTTAAGCTGATTATCTAATTTGTAATAAAAATAGAAATATGCTAAATAGAAGCTGCATTATAAAACTACATTCATTGTTTTCATGGCAAATTTGATTTTGTAAGATTTTTTTTTAAAGAGATGAATTTATTTAGCAAGGATGCATTAAATTGATCAAATACATTTATAATGTTACAAAAGATCTGTGTGTCAAATAAGCGGCCTTTCTGTTATTTGATTTCTGTTCTGTGATTTCTGAAGGATCATGTGACACTGAAGACTGGAGTAATGACTCCTGACAATTCAGCTTTGCCATCACAGGATTAAATTACATTTTAAGATATATAAAAATAGAAAACAATTATTTTCAATTGTAATGATTTATCACAGTATTGCTGTTTTTTTTTTATTGCATTTTCGATCAAATAAATGCAGCCTTGCTGAGCATAAGACCCTTTTTTTTTTTTTCAAAAACATTGAAAAATCTTAGACTCCAAACTTTTGAATGTGGTATAATTTGCATACTTTCTTATTTACACATTGTTTGCACATACAGTGGCAGTAAAGATTGTTGTCCATGGTAAATTGTTTAATAGTTTTTTTGCCATATTACTGTAGTTGCGTGTTGTTGCTCAAGGTGTGAAGTTCAGTGCTGCTCAGCTAGACGAGCTCTACATGCTTTTTAAGGTGAGTTACACTGTACAAACTGGTGCTTTTCAGTACATAAAGGCCTTAAAATACAGCCGCTGCCACATGAACTGTGTGCTTGTGTCTTGTGATTTTCTTTTGATTGAGTATATGTGAGCGTAGGCATTTAAATATACTGTATAGTGACTGTTTGTGTGTTACAGAGGCAGCACTTTGTGAGCTGTTACTGGTCAGTGTGTAGTCCTGCCCTGCAGAACCATGACCCCAGCCTGCCATATCTGGACCAGTACCAGCTGGATCAGTCCCAGTTTAGTAGCCTGTTTAACCTCCTGCAGCCATGGACCACACACACGCACGCATGCTCGCTGGCACGATCAGCTTTTCGTCTTCTGGACGAGAATGGAGATGGACTTGTGAACTTTAAAGAATTCATATGCGGTCTGGGTAAGAGAAGCCTAACCCTGAACTAAACTGACTGCTCTTTGACCTTTCACCTCAGTACATAGCAGCTTGCTTTCCAACCTGTCAGATTCATTCAAGTGTCTGTGTGTGTGTGTGTGTGTGTGTGTGTGTGTGTGTGTGTGTGTGTGTATTGCAGATATCTTATACAACAGATCATTCACAGAAAAACTGAAACTTCTCTTCAAACTACACCTTCAACCAGGTAAATTAATTCTCTGATCTCTGCCACTGTGCTATAATAAAAGTTTAGTGTGAATATGGTTATGAGTGTTGTGATTGTGCAATGATTTGTATGATTTTACTGATGCATCACTATATATCTGTCCCCTCTACGACCTTATGCAGTCTTATACTTCAGTAACCCTTAATTATCTACATATCTGACCCATGTGTAATATGCATGTCTAATCCCTTTATAACCCTGTATAATCTATAAGTCTTATCCAACAATAAACTTTTATAATCTATATAGGGTAATAGTTGGGTCAAATATATAATCTTTATGTCATCTAACCCCTCTATAACCTTGTTTCATCTGTATAATATATCCCCTCATTATTCTTTTTATTTTTAAACATTTAGTTAGTTATTGGACAAAGGAACTTAAAGTACATTTAGTACCGCAATAGCTCCTCTAGGTCAGGGTTACTGGCTCATATTACATTGGTCCAATATCACTAATATGCCCTTCACCCTAGAGCAGGGTTGTCCAATCGTGCTCCTGGTGGGCCACTGTCCTTCAGAGTTCAGCGCCAACCCCAATTAAACACACCTGAAGCAGCTAATCAAGGTCTTACTAGGCATACTAGAAACTTCTGGGCAGGTGTGCTGAGGCAAGTTAGAGCTAAACTCTGCAGGACAGTGGCCCTCCAGGACCGAGTTTGGACGACCCTGCTCTAGGGTGAAGGGCATAATAGTGATATGGGACGAATGTAATATGAGCCAGTAACATTTGGATTACTAGCCTGGTTCTGTTATCTAACTAAGATAACTCCACTTTATCTAAATCCCCATCACTCTTGATGTAACTGTGTGCCTTGTTAAAACAATAGGCCATTTTGATAAGTGCCAATTTGTCCATTACTTATTACAGATCATGACAATTTTTTTTACCAATGCAAATAAAAGTAGAAGACAGTGTGTTTCTGCATATATGCATATTTTGTGTTTCTCCAGGGACCCAGGAATGTAAGATTTTACCGTCGTCTAGGTTTTTTCCTCCAGCTGAAGATCACTCTTTCTCCACTCGACTTTCTGGTCAGCTTTCACTCCTTTCTGTGGCTCCTTACGCCTCCTTTCTTTTTACTCTTTCTTCTTTCTTCTTTCTTCTTGGTGTATTATGATGTTTGTGATTTATTTTGTGCTTATGTGTATTTTCATGTTTGTGTGTTGTGTGTAGTATTTTTGTTTGTGCTTAAGAGGAACTTGTATCACCTAACATCAAAAAAGTATAAATTATAGAAACACAGCAAATTTTGGTGTTTTATCAAGAAGCAAAAATTTAAATCCCTGTCCACCCTGTAAAGCTTATGAAATTCATGTCTATATGTATGCATGTGTGAGTGTCTCTGGTATCGTGGCTGTACATTTTCTCCTCTTTTCCTTGTAGACTCTGCAGAGGATGGAGTGATCAGAAGATGTCCAGAGAGAGGTGGAGTATTCATCCCTGTCCTATAATCATGTTCTCTGCATCTTACCAAACAATATCACAAAATAAACCATAACAGGGTGGTCAGGGTCACTGTGCAAAGATCAAATGACTTTTTTTACTTGGCTGCTTACCGAATAAATAAATAGATGGTTATAAAATATTAATTTGAGTTGAAATTATTTGATTATGTGAGTGGAAAGAGTTTGACAGATGAGTCAAATTAGAATACAAAAATATTTGACAACAGATTGCTGAAATGCTCCAATCAGAATCGAGTATCCCAGGGATCTGTGTAAAAATCTTATGTATTTTGCCCCTCAGGTCGTGCTAAAGTAGATCTGCAAGAATATCTGAAACAGTGGCAGGAAGACTTGCAGCGGAGAGAGGAGAATATTAAAGATCTGCCCAGAATTAATCAGGTACACACACACAAAAGTTAAACATGGTCAGAATTTAAGTGGGTACATTTATCTGCAAAGTCTTTGTAATAATAACTGGAAATTATCTGTTGAGTGACTTTTTCTGTCTGATGCTAAGAAGTTTATGTACAGCTGATCTGTGTACCTTAACAAAATGTAGCATCGCTACTAACTTTCCAATGTTTTCCTTGTTGTTTTAACATTGTTTGTGCACACCATCTGAAAGCTGAGCAGAGGAAATAATCAAATGTTCTCTCAACTTCCTTCTTTCTCATAAATAGTGTTGGGAAGGTTGGGAATTCAGATTCATTTTATTGAATCGTTTTATTTGGTTCAAGAAACAATTTACAGATTTACAGTGGTACAGATTTACAGATATATATATATATATATATATATCAGTCAAACCAAAAATTATTCTGATATTTTTGATATATTTTTACTATTGGGTGCAGGACACTATAGTTCATTTATGTACGTGATGAGAGCAAAAAGTAAACTGTGAAATTATACCCAAATATTCTTCATACAGTGGACTACCAGTAAAATTGATAAAAAATTTCGGACCAAAAATTATTCAGACACTTTGACCTGACCATGTTTTGCTTAAGTGTTATCTGACATAATTAAGATTAATTTTTTTCTGACACAGTTTAACTCTGAGATCTTGTCATATTTTATTACCATTTTTTTAAACTATAGTAAATAAACTGTATTAATGAATGAAATGTTCAAGGTGTATGAATAAATTTTGGTTTGACTGTGTATATATATATATATATATATATATATATGGATTTGATCAAATACAGTAAAACGGTAATGTTGTGGAAATATTACAATTTAAAATATTTTCATTCTATTTTTTTAAATGTTGGCAAAGCTGAATTTTCAGCATCATTACTCCAGTCTTCGGTCTCACATGATCCAGAAATCATTCTAATATGCTGATTTGCTGCTCAAGAAATATTTCTTATTATCAATGTTGAAATAATTGTATGTATTAAAATAAAATAATAATATATATTAAAAGATATTAAAAGAATGTAGTGTTACAAAAATACTGTAAGTGTAATTTTAAAATGTGAATATATTTTTTAATAGGAATATGAGTATTTAATCTCTGAAATGAATCTAGGACATCAAGATGGTTCCTCGTGCTTATTTGAGTACAGCACCTGGTTTGCTTTGTCCTGATCAGTGATGATTCCACAAATACATTGAGGTGTTTGACAATTGTGTCAACAGTGACATTATTCAGTGCAGTTCTATTCCTGTTCTCTGGCATAGTCTGTGAGTCTTGCTGTCCTTTGTCCTGAACACACAACTTGTTCTTGCCCTCAAACTCCAGCTTAGACTTGTCTTTTTGAAGTGTAATGGGAATGTTGCCCGTGGTAACCTCTATGCTTACTTGTTGTCATTGCTGAACACATTTGTAGTGGTTAATGTGAAGCCATGTAAATACAGTGCAAATCAATTAAATAGACTGTATGTGTTCCAGGTGCAGTTTATTCGTTTGACGAAGACTCTGTATGGTGTGTTCCACGGTGATGAGGAGGAGGAGAGTCTGTACCGCGCCGTGGCGCGAGTGACCAGTCTTCTGTTGCGCATGGAGGAGGTTGGCCGGAAGCTACAGGAGAGCAGCCCGCAGAAAACACCCCAAAATACACCCACCAGCACAGCTCAGCTAGAGACCTCCCCAACATTACCCACCAGCCCTGAGGCCGAGACCCTCACTGAGGGTGAAGGTGCCCACGACCCCCCTGAGTCTCCAGTCAGTCAACATGAAACCGTGCCGTCCCACTCTGACATTACCCCGAACTCAACTTCGCGCCCTTCTACGCCCACCAGCAGTCCCACCGGAACCAGCAGCCCTGCGTTGGACACACCAACAGACACACCCAGCTCACCCTCTACGGTCAGAGATGGGGACTGGAGTTTCTCCTTCGAGCAGATTCTTGCATCTCTTCTGAATGAACCGTCTGTCGTTCGCTTCTTCGAACGGGCTGTTGACACAGACGCTCTGATCGCACACGCACGTAAAAACCAGCTTAAAGACGCACACTAACACACTATTTCAGAGCAATCATAGCAAAACACTGCCCTAAAAGCCATAAACCTTTCCTTGTTCTCTCTTTCTCTGTGCAACCTGTACAGGTCAGTGTTTGTGAAACACTTAAATGTTCATTACAGAGGAGGAAATCATTTAATTTAAATATAAATGCACATATGCAGGTCAAAGGGACAAAAAAAGAATTGAGGTATAAAATGATTCAGATTGTATAGTGTGAGGTAAGAAGTAAAACAGGTATGAGGTTATTTAATGTCAAATAAATGATTAGTGTTAGATGTTATTCGTGTAATATAGATGATATGTTTGATATAATGTAGATGAAGGTATTATGATGTAATATAGAGACCTGGATGAGGTATTTTATTATAAATGATAATATAAATGGCACGTGAGATTTGGGATGACGGCATGAGAAGGCTTTGCCTGCTTTATTCATTAAGTATCCTCAGAATATTCCTCCAGCTCACATGCACACGTAAGCACATGTAGGACCACAAAAGGAAGGATAATTCTAAGGGAAATCAAAGTGCTATGCTTTTGAACTGCTGACAAAATTATTTTGTTTGAGAATTCTTTCAAAATATCTCAGTCCATTAAACATGTCACCTGACATTACTTATACTACTCAAATGCTCTATGAAATGAAATTGTTGTTCTTTCTGTAGAGGCTTGATTAGGAAAGCCCAAAATGGGCTTATGCTAATCAGGAGGCGGAGTTTAGTCTGCATCATATCCATCGCATTGAAGGTCTGTATTAGGATTCCAGATCATAGCTGTTTAATTCTGATTCAGTGAATGTGTTTGTGTCTACAAACCGGAATCTGTGGTTTATGCCTTATTAGTTTTTGATTCAGGTCTTCACGGATACAAATATCACAAGTGCTTCCATTTAACGAAACCTATTTCATCTTTCCTCATATTGATTAGTTAGCTGCTAGTAAACATTTATCGGAACCATTTATTAGATTTGTTTCTAAATATATTCTAATTTTGTCATAAAACAGGATATTTTCTGCCATTATTTTACAGATTAAAAGTATTATACAGAACATACTGAAATGCTTTAGCAAGAAAAATATGTACAACTATTGCGCTGTAAATTATGCAAAGTGAATAAGTAATTTTTCTGTCACAGTTCATGTAATCAAACCTGTAAGAACCATTAAGTGATGAGTCTACCAATCGTAAGATACGTTGTATGATGCTTAAAATGGACCAATGAATATGCAGAATTGTTCTTAATTTTGAACTTTGTGTAAATTTTGAGAGCTTGTGGTGATGAATGCAAAAAAGGGAAGTTGATGTTTTGTAGTTATTCTGTTTAAAGTTACGTCAGGTCTACACCAGCTAAACAAGTTTTTCGTTCTGTGTGTAATGAAGTAATTATGTTCTTCTAAAGCTAAAAGGCACCTCAGAGAAGGAAGCCATAGTTCGTATTTTGTATTCGTTTGGTTGTTCATCTAAAGAAAATGCTGTTTTTGTTTTGCTTTCTTGCATACAAACCACCAATTCCATAGTAAAACCGCTCTGCACTTTGCAGATGGAGTTGAATTGAAAGTTAAATTATTAGTGTTCAGAGTCACTCTCTTGCTGTTCATACTGAACATTTGATGTTCACTTCATGTACTGCAGGGTAATAGTGTGGTCATTTAGATTTTTTTTTTTTTTTTTGTCTAAAGGATTTATCTTTGTTACAATATGTTTGTGCCTCATAAACTCTGTCACATAATGAAAATTTAATGATAAAATAAAATGTATGAAGAAAACATCTTCCATCTCTATTTCTCTATAATTTTGCTAATCTCTAATGTTGTTCTAGGAGCAACATCGACGTTGATCCAGGAACATGCCCTTCATGGGCAGAACAAGTTAAGCCTCCTGATAAATGAGAACAATGTAAGCAGGAAGTCTACAGTGCTGTCAATAGTGTGATCGATCCCAACTGCAGACAAGTCCCTGCTGTGATCTGCTTCAGCTGCCTTTGATAGGTCACATGAGAAATGTTACATATTTTATGAAGTTCATGTTGGCACAGTTTGACATCATGTCCTGTGCCCCCTACCACAGTGGCAGCACCTGTTATGAGACATGAAAGATTTTCTTAAAAAGGGGAGATTGCAACCCCTTTGGGTCATCAGACAGTTTTATGACAGTATATAATTATTGGCAAAGACCATAGAAATAGAATGCAGTGGGGTAAATTAATAGCTAGGCCTAGTATTTTCTGGCAAGCATGTTCTAGCTCACTCCAAAATGAAAATGTAATGGCAGACATGTTTAAGTTTAGCAACAAAGCTGTAGATTCCTTATGCAAAATACTGTTTCCACAGAAAAGCAATTAATTCAGCATATTACCTCACATACTCTCCTCCATTGACTACCATTCAGATATAATGACCTCTGATCTCCTTTTTGGGATCCCATGGCAAGATGCAATGAAATAGCAATTTAGGCAGATCTTCTCTTTCATGTTGTGACTTACATCCAAGTGTAACAGATTTGGTTCTATTTTTTGGCTGTTGATTGGATTTTGAGATATGAGTTGATTGTGGAGGGTTTAAGCAGAATAAATAATTGGAGATGTCAGCATACATCAGCAGAGAATTCTGTCCTTTTACCAGCAGATCGAAGTTATGGTATTCTGACTGTAAGAATTATGAGGTCAATTATAATAACATATGCATGGATGAATCGTTCACACACAAAACATACATTTAGAAAATAGATGAGGTGAATTTTCATTTCATGTTGACTTTAAACAGAGGTTGTAGTATCCCTCTGGGGGAAGGTCTGTGGTCATGCAGCATTTCAAAATGTGAAAATATTATGTTCCAAAAAACCAAAACTTATGACATCCTATGACACAGCAAACGTAAGCATTTGTTTACATTTTATTATTCTGTACTGAAAGTATCTCATCTTTTATTGGTCTTTCAATCTATTTGAAAATGCATACATTTTATTTCACCTAATATTTGTATATAGGTATTTGTTGTGTCAGTATCAAGTTATTAGCTTAGCAACATGCTAACATGCAACTCTGTGTGCAGTGCATGAGTGACTTTTTCACTTTTTTACTTGCAGCCTATTTCAAATTAGTCACTTTTGAGGCTCCTTTTCAGTCAGGATGATGCTGCCTTCGAATGACAACAGACAGCAAGGCAGCTCACAAGGGTTTTGAGCAGTGCTAGAGAGATAATAACAATAACCGCCCAACATTTTGTATCTGCTGAAATGCTTTTGGCAACTTTTTGAGCCACTTGCCTAAGGGAACAGATTTAGCCAATCAGTGCTCCTTCCCATCCGTCTACCAGACCTGTATCAGGTTTCAAACCGGACACTCGCGCTCAAACAGAGTGTCTCTGGGCACTCATTTCATTTCTCTAAGAATAGTCTTCAGTGTTTATTTAAGAAGTGAACACACACATAGCAACTTTACTTTATATCCATCATGCTGAGAATGTGTGGACACTACATTCATACAGTGCAGGTTCTCTGGCTAAAAAAGATTTAAACAGGCCAGAGACACATTGATGACACTGTAAACACCTGGTAAAAAAAAAAAAGAAATCATAACTGAAGTCTGGATGATGCAACTGTTTTAAGCTATTGCCTTGTAAAATGTGATTAGTGTCTCCACTCAAAGAATACAAATAAATCAATTTTCCTCCAGGGTCAATCAAATTAACCCCCCCCCCCCCCCCAAAAAAAATAAATAAATAAATAAATAAATAAATCAGACATTCACATTGTATCCATAAGTCTCCTAAGAATTTTATTGCTGTTAACTGTAAAGCAATTCTAAATCATTTGAAAGTAACATGGAAGACCATTTCTGCCACATAAGAAAAAAATCATGCTTTGGTAAATCATAATTATGACAAAGATAAAAAAGTTATAAGTATGATATAAACAGTCAAAATTATGACATTAAAAAGTTATAATTTTGACAAAAGTTCATAATTATGATAAAAATTTGACTTATGTGAAAGACTTGTCATAATTTCAACATTTTAATGTTAGAATTATGACTTTTATGTAATAATTATAACTTTTATTTCATAGGGTGAATTAAAATCGGAAGTGAGCATCCCTGTCCCCTACTCACTCAAGAGCCCTTGATGTGGGGACTTTGGACATAATGTGTCATAATGTAGCCATTTGGAACGCACTTGGCAGAGGGAGTAATGAAAGAAATTCCTCATTATATTCACCTGAAATATTATCATGACAATGTCTAGTGGTGTCTAGCAACATAAATTTCTTATTACAGCTTTTAATATATTTTTTGCAAATAAATATACATTATATAATGACTTTTTTAAAAAAAAAAAAAAAAAAAAAAAAAAAAAAACCTTCACTAATGAACTTGTGGAAGGGCCCCTTGTGAAGGGTTTCAGGTTTTCTCTTTCATTTGGAAGGCCCCTGAAAATGGCATTGCCTTCCTGAAGTGCGCAAAAACGCAGTTTGGAATTTGACCATAATTTCAACTTTTTATGTCATAATTATGACTTGGTATATCATAATTTCATATTTAATGTCATATTTATGACTTAGTATGTCATAATTTCAACTTTTTATCTCATAATTATGACTTGCCAATTCTAATTTTTCTTATTTTTCTAATGTGGCAGAAATGGACTCCATATGATTCAGTCCATGATTCAAATCTGTAAATCTGTTCAATCGATGATCAAGTAATTGCAGTGTTCCCACAAAATGAATTCAAGTAAAGCATCACATCAATTTACATTCAGACTCCCTGATTCTGATGTCACTCTAAATGACACTTTTGTAAATGAATCTCATCACGCTCAGTGCCAGTGAGCGAGAGAGGGGATTTCGTGTGTTCAGAACGGGAGAGTCCGGAATCAGTGATGGAGTCTCGTTTCCTTCTGGTTAGATTTTGAGGTCATCCATCCTGGTCTTGTTGTTGCTGTAGCGACTTGAATGGCTGGGCCTGCGCTGCTGGCTCGCGGGCGATCCGGGTACAGAATTCGCCGCTTTATTCATCTTGACATCCGCGGCGTCAGATTTGCCGCTGCGCTCTACAGCCATGTTCTCGCGGTTTTGCTTGTAAACAGAGCGGCTGCCATGCTGCGGGAAGGTTCCATCGGGTTCTGAGAGGTTGAAGTGCGGCTCGGTGGGAAAGGGAGCCGGAGGAGGAGGGTGAGGTGGAAAATACGGGTAGTTTGGCACAAACGGAACCACCGCGTCTTCACTGGGTGCTTTAGATTCACTGTCGCAGACAGAATGAGAACGCCGGTAACGGAGACCCTGTCGGCATTTGGTGAAACCCAGATGATACATCTCCACCAGGTTGAGCAGCAGAGAGACACAGGCCACGGCCAGCATGAACACGATGAAGATGGTTTTCTCCGTAGGTCGTGAGATGTAGCAGTTGACGGTGTTAGGGCAGGGCCACCTGTTGCAGGTGTACAGTGGCTTGAGCTCGAATCCATATAGGAAGTACTGTGCCACAATGAAGCCCACCTCAAACAGTGTTTTGAAGATGATGTTGAAGACATACGTGCGTAGCAAGACTCCCTGCAGACGGATCTTCCCCTGTTCATCACGTATAGGACCTTTTCCAGCTTTGGAGCTCAAAAGTGCCTGTTTGTCTGCCCCGCTCGCCTCATTGCGTTTTTGTTTCTGCTCCATGCGCAGCAGGTGCAGGATGTGGCCCAGGTAGATCAGTGTCGGAGTGGAGACGAAGATGATCTGGAGCACCCAGAATCGGATGTGAGAGATCGGGAAGGTTATATCATAACATACATTCTGACAACCAGGTTGTTTGGTGTCACAGGTGAAACCGGACTGCTCATCGCCCCAAACCTTCTCTGCGGCAGCACCGAGCACCAAGATACGGAAGATGAAGAGTACGGTGAGCCAGACTTTGCCCACTACTGTGGAGTGTTCCTGGGCGCTTTCCAAAAGCTTCCCAAGACTGTTCCAGTCTCCCATTACTATTGCGTGCCCACCTGCAAATACACACAATTATATTTGGATGCATCAATAGCAATTAAAATTCTGGATCATACAGATAAGCCAATAATCGGTTATTATGGCCAATAATCAATAAAAATAGATTCTATTGTATTTTGTTTGAATGATAATTTTGATTAATAATTCTGTCCGTTATTAAATTATTAGTGTCATTAAAGATTAACTTTAAATGAACCTTAGGTGATGGAAAAGGTAATCTAAATGAAAAAAGGAAATGTGCATGCACAATTCAATATACATCCCTACAAAAATACATATTTTAACATTATGAATTTAGGTCCAAAACAGATCCAGCATGTATTAACACAAACACACACATGCATACACACACACACAGGTTTGTTTTGCTATCTTAGTGAGGACATTGCATAGACTTCCATTGATTTTATATCAGGTCAATGATATTTTCTATCACCTAACCCAACCCCTACTCCTAAACAAACCCATCACAGAAAAATGTGCAAAACACTAGATTTAAATAAAAACTTCTTTTGGTTGATTTATAAGTCTTTTTAACTAGTGAGGACCAGTCAAATGTCCTCATTAGTGGGTTGTGAAAGTATTTCACAATATAAGTGAGGACATTTGGTCCTCACAAGTATAGTTAAAACAAGTACACACACACACACACACACACACACACATTAACATATCTATAGGGAATTCCATAGCCTTCTATTGTTTTTGCATCTAGTTAATAATAACCTAACCCTAACAGAAAACTTTCTGCATTTTTATACCATTTAAAAAAAAGAAAAAACTTCATTTACTTTATTTTTATACTGTTTTTAAAAATGAGTCCCCACAAGAAGGTTTTGTCAGACTTGGCTCACACAAAATTTTACAAATTTGTCCCCAAAATATTACACACACATGCATATTTATAAGCAATCTGGTTAAATAGGTACACATACACACATATAGTAGAGGGGTGGTTTGAAGGTTCTTTGTCATATAGGCTTTATTGTCATATGGCCCTGAGGTTTGACTGGCATGTCTTCATGCTTGAGCAAGACCTGAAACAGGTGGACATGCTCGACCCCTATACACTCACACACACACACACACACACACACACACACACACACACACACAGATCTTCTAACACACTTCATCCTTCCTGTATTACATACTGTCTGTGTACAGATTCTGTTTAACTAAACATTAAAGTGTCTTAACTCAGGGGTTTCCAAACTTTTTAATGCTATGGACCCCCAAATATGACCTTGCAAAGGGTCCCATTTCCTAATAAGTTGACATTGACACATTTTTGATTGTTATCTGTCAATAGAACAAAATAATTTAATTTCAGCATTTTTCGATTAGTGTTTTAGAATGAAATGGTACGATACATTCAGTCATATATTATTATTGTTATTATTAGTAGTAGTAGTATTAATTTACTGTATTTTTCTATGAATTTTTCTGTTTGTTTGGAACGGAAGTGATTCAGTCAAAAACCTACTTTAGCTCGATAATAATATTTTCTTAGAGCTGCTGTAAAGCCAAAACAATCTCTGTCAATTAATTGTCCTTCCATCACTGTGAAGCTGCTTTTAAACAATCTGTATTGTGAAAAGCGCTATATAAATGAAGATGACTTGACTTGACTTGTTTGAAAGTTTGAAATCTTGGCCTTTATGTACACAGATTCCAATAATAAAATGGTAAAAGAAGGATTTTTCCATTTTATATGAAACTACTGAAATACACACACACACACACACAATTCATTCAACATTAGGGGCCAGTTGCACAAACACAGCCATTATGTTAAGACAGTGTCTTGAGTCTAGTTTGACCCACTAGCAGTTAGTAAAGTGGCAGTCAGTCTAGTAACTGACTTAAAAAAGTTATGAACAGTCTTAAAGAAAAAAAAAATTTGAAAAAAATTTGAAAACTAATTTGTAAGACTAGTCTTAGCGGTTTATCTGAAACACACACTAAACATAAAGTATATCAAAACCAATATACACATCCTTCCAAAGATAATCACTCAGACATACTGTGATTAGTCATTCACAAATATATACACACACAGTCATGTATGAATTAATAACATTAGTCATAATACTAAATATAGGACCCCTTTTGCTTCCCAAAACCTGAAGGGTCTGACAATCATTTGTACCATTATTAAGCCATTATCTTTACGTACAGAGACAAAGACTGATTCATGCTGTTACATGAAAGGAATCAAAAACTAATAAAATCTGAATCTGAAAGGATATTAAATTGATTTTTCATTCTGACAGATGTTCCTCTGCTGTCAGTGTGTGTGTGGTATATATAAGTTATACAGTACATATAAATGTGTGAAAGTTGTTTAGTTCTATATCATGAAACTCACCTTGCTTAAATGTCCAGAGTTAGAATGATCCCCTCACACACAAATAGACATAAGTCTACAAGTCTATACGCAGTGCTGCACGTCTTCTGTCATACACACACTTTCTTCTGTATTCCAGCACTGGCTCAAACAGTAAAAGAAGACTGACCCATACAAATACACTGTATATATGTGTACATGTATGTGTGTGTGTGTGTGTGTGTGTGTGTTGGGGTTAATTTTGGCAGGGAACACAATCCCTAGGGAGAATTTTGAAGAGTGTACCACCTGCCTTGTTTCTCAGAGCGTCTCTAGTGAGTGACAGCTGTCAGGACCAATGGCAGAGTTCACAGGACAGTAAGCTGAGCGGATGCATTCTTCCCTTTGAAGGAAAATAACTGAAACATATTCTTTTTTTGTCTTTCTATTTTTGTTTCTCTCTTTTTAAAGTGTGTTTAGCGCTAAATAGAGAACAAATAGAAGTTACAGAGCAAGAGGTGGACAAAAAAAAAAACAAGGCTGTGTGTCTCAGATTGTATTTGGAATGTAGGATATGTCTGGTCTGACAGATGACAGGGAATATATTTTACATTCCCTATAAGCCCAGGTAAAATCTGGACTGGCTGGTGACAGAAGACCCAGGGCTCAGAACTTTTTTATAAACAGGTTTATGAAATATTTTAATAATATATCTGATTGGCTGATGTTTGCACCCGAAAATGGGATGTATTATTGGAATCCTGGGAATAAACTGAAATGCTAACTGGAGTCAAATGGTATCCATCTTTTTAAAAATAATATAATAATTATTTAATAATTATGCCTGCTGAACCTGGTGGCCTCTGTAGCAAATGTAGGTCAGTCCAAATTCTACTATAAGCATTTTAATAACAGATTAACCTATTAAAACATTTATGATGTAAAAAGTAATTCATCAAAAAATGTCTCATCATTATGTTCATGAACAACATGACAAATGCTGTTTCAGAGAGGCTGACCTTGCAATTGTGGATAAAGCATTACAGTCACTGTGGTTTCTATTGAGAGTTGGTCTTTTGAAGCTGTAGCGTCCCCTAGAGATAATGCCCTGTACAGACGTACAAGTAAAACAAAACTAAATCTCTTTTTGACATAAAAGACTTTTTAAATAAAAAAATAAAAAAATCATTTTTTATTTATTTAAATAATAAATAAAAAATCATTTTAAGACTTATTGGTTTAACCCCCCCCCCCCCCCATCACCACCACCACCAATGATTAGAATGAATGCAAATGCAAATATTATTCGCAATTAGTTCAAAATTATTATTTCCTAACTAGAATTAGACCTAGAATTTCTCTCTGTTCTATTTTTTTAGCTCTGTAAAAAAAAAAATAATAATTTTTTTTTTTTTTTTTTTTTTACATTTGCAATAAATCTCAATGTTTGAAAACTAATCTTAGTCATTAAACAGAGATTCTACCACAAATAAAGATTAAGATTTTATTTAATTGTAGTATTTTTAGCTACAATATAAGTATAACAATTTTTTTATACAGCAATGTAAATTTATTTAAACAACGGTCTAAAATGTGTGGAGTACAATTATGTAGCCCTACATATTTTTAAAAGTATTCAGTTATAAAAATAAAAAAAACATCAATGACGTGAGGATATTATTAGCCCTCATTAACATTAAATGTTTGAGTGAAATGTTTAGGTGTCAGGGTGACTAGTCGAGCACTACTAAAATGAACACAGTTTCTGAGAGATCCAGGCTCCCACTGCGGAGTCCTTGGAGTTATTGAGATGGCGACTTGTTGCCCTAGCAACAAGAAAGATGATTTCTGCGATGTTGAGCAGGATGCAGACGCCGGACACCGCAAGCATAAATATAGTGAACACTGTTTTCTCTGTTGGCCGGGACACAAAGCAGTCGACTATGTTTGGGCACGGGTACGAGTCACACTTTACCAGCCGGAACATCTTATAGCCTGGGTAAATCATGTAGAAGAGATACATAAAGGCGGATTCGAATAACACACGGAACAGAAGGCTAATCATGTATGTCCACCAAAGGGCGCCGGTAATCTTCATCTTTTGAGTCTTTATCTGCTCTAAGTCCTTCGGACTGGTGCGGCCAGCCTGGCGATACAACTTTTTGTCGATATGCCGACGATGTGCAATGTGCATGGCAACCAGCAGGGCGGGGGTAGAGACCATGATGAGCTGCAGCGCCCACAGTCGGATATGGGAGATGGGGAAGAAGTGGTCGTAGCACACGCTGTTGCAGCCAGGCTGCTGAGTGTTGCAGGTGAAATGCGCTTTCTCATCGCCCCACACGCTCTCCGCCGCCACCACCAGAACCAGGATCCGGAAAATGAAGAGTACAGACAGCCAAATCCGCCCAATGCCGGTGGAATGTCGGTTCACGCCGCTGATCACGGCATAAAAAGACGCCCAGTTCATTTTTGGTTCCAGATCTGAAAAACAGAGAAAAACTCCACTGTTAACAAACTCTCTGCAAACTCTCTCTCTCTCTCTCTCTCTCTCTCACACACACACACACGTACGTTAGAACAGTAGCCACTCTTAACCCAACAGAGGATGCATTATACAGTGATCAGCTTGTTATCAGCCACATTTAATATCTTTGTATATTTACTACCTTTCAAAAGTATGGGGCAGTAAGATTTTTTTTTTAAGAAGTCTATATTTTTATTCAGCAAGGACACATGAAATTGATCAAAAGTGGCAGTGAAGCCATTTATAATGTTGCAACAGAATTCTATTTCAAATAAATGCTGTTCTTTTGAACTTTATACTCATCACGGTTTCCACAAAAAAAAAAAAAAAAATTAAGCAGCATAACTGTTTTCAATAATGATAATAATAAGTAATGTTACTTAAGCACCCAATCAGCATATTAGAATGATTTTTGAAGGATCATGTGACACTAGAGTAATGGCTGCTGCATGAAAATCCAGCATCATGGGAATAAATTAAAATTTTTTAAAAATATATCATTTAAAATTGAAAATCCATTTGACAACATTACATCACAGTCTCTTAATTAGCCCTTTTATTATCACACAATAACCATGAGACATCATAATATGTAACACATAATGACCATGTCTGACTCACTGTACAAATATATCTTTGAAACCATGCACAACACAAGAATAAAAATGTAATTCTGACCAATCAGAGTGCTGACAACAAACTTATGCTGGTACTTGCACCGGTGATTTTTCATGACTCTATATACTACCTAAAAGAACCTCATTGACTGAAAACCATTTAAATGTCACAAGAAAAGCAAGTGCAAAGAGAAAAATACAACTACATCTACAGAAGAAAACAGCAGCAGACCACCCATGTTCTGAGAGACAGAGAAAGTGAATGAGAGAAAGAGATTTATGCAGTATTCAGCATTACCAGACTCCGCAGGTGGTGTTAGTGGCATGGG
Organism: Mylopharyngodon piceus; assembly: GCA_039654765.1. Taxonomy (NCBI): domain Eukaryota; kingdom Metazoa; phylum Chordata; class Actinopteri; order Cypriniformes; family Xenocyprididae; genus Mylopharyngodon; species Mylopharyngodon piceus. The sequence goes on from CM077443.1 coordinate 12,169,644, forward strand.
CAATGCCCGTGCAGAGGGGTTCTGAGACCCGCCGTGTCTCCGGTGTGTGTGTGTGTGTATGTGTGTGTGTGTTTGTGTGTGTATGCCTGTGTCTGTATGTGTGTACTTTGTCAGATGGAGTGTCTCCGGCTTGCAGCCACCATTTATGAAGGAACAGCCACCCATGTGACCGGCAAACTCACAGCCAATGTCATTCTCCCATCACACAATGAAAGCGTGGGTTCAGTCACAGAACAAGAGTGTGTGCTTTGATGTGTGTGTTTGTGTGATATGGGTCACCGAGTATCTTCCATCATAGATTTATGTAATATTTTAAGCTTCATATTATATATTAATATTACATGCAAAAAAGAAAATATTTTTTGAGTTTAGTAAACTTAATTTACTATATTCATCCAATTCATTTGTCCAATGTATTTGAATTGACAAAATAAAAAATTTGTCAACTTTTAGGCGTAAGTAAAACTCAAAAAAGCCCATGCAAAAAAAAAACAAAAAAAAAAAAAAAAAAAAAAGAAAAAGAAAAAGAAAAGAAACAAACAAACAAAATATAATTGAGATTAGTGGAGATTATTTACAATGTGACCTCACAGGACCAAACAAATTTGAGCACACTCATTATGAACATGCATTTAGAATTGATTATAGGTAAGTTTAGGAATTAGAAATATGCCAATAGTTTGGTTTGCAAACACCCTGAATCAATAATATGCAACAATGTGAAAATTCATAAAAATGATGATATCATAGTGCAGAAGATCCATTCATATCATGCAATTTTATGTTTTCATTTATGCCTTTATATTATTGATGAATATTACTTTTATTATATTTTAATATTTAATATAATATAATATAGTTTTAATATTTAATAATAAATATATATTTATTATTCATATCCTATACAAATTATTGAATATAAAGAGTTTTATAAAAATGATAAAATATAAAAAAGTCTTGCATATCTCAGTGCATTTAAGTGTTTTTTATTCCTTCTAGTATATGAGTTTTATTTCTCTGCTAGGAAAGTGTTGATTGTGTTTTATTATTGTTTTAGTGAAATACAATGATGGATGTCATTATAGAGATAAATAGAATCCTAAACATATAAGTACATCAGAAATCCATAAAGAGCCTCAAGATACTGTAGAACATCTTCACTTCAAATACAAATTTTTAGTTTTTCCAGAGTGGTGTTATGAAATAATATATTTTCTGATTTATTATTATGTGTAGTATTCCATAAACCATATAGAGGGGTGTTTCACAGCTGACTTCACTGTTGGTAGTTGGTTGATGAGTTTCTGGAGAGGTCATGGTTGGTAGTTGATTATGACAGGGTTTAATTGGTAGGTTTAGTACTGTGTTTGATAGGGGTGATATTTGGCTGATGTTTACCTGCGGTTGGTGTGGTCCCTGAGCAGAAGAAGAGGTTGAAGTCGCACAGGAAAGGGTTGATGTTTCCCTAGTGCAGATTATGGCGCAGTACCGGAGCTTTGCATTGCTAATCACTCGTGTCACGCTGTTACTCACCCCACTACAAACATCTCCACACAAAAGATGCTTGTGCTGCCGGTCCTTAACCATTCAGATCAGATCCAAGGCACACACCCACCAGCAACTGTGACGCAAATTATGTACAAACGCACATTTACACATGAACATACACCAACTCACATACACAAGCATGTACATAGCAATTCTTTTACACACATTCTTGTACAAGCATGAACGTTTAAACACACACACAGTCTCTGTATGCACAAAGATGTATACTTGTACAACAAAACTGTTTTTAGATAAATGTATTATATTAAATCACTCAAATCACAGTCAAAACCACAACAGAAGCTTCAAAAGAAAAGATAAAATTCATCCAAATCGTTCCTTGTTGTCTATTAAAATAGCATTTATTACAGGGATAGTTTACCCAAAAATGAAAATTCTGTCATCATTTACTCACCCTCATGTTGTTCCTGACCTGTATGAATTTCTTTCTTCTGCTGAAAATAAAAGAAGAAATTTTGTCACTAACCAAACAGTAGGCTATTTTTTTCCATATTGAAGTCAATGGGGCCCAACAACTTGTTTGGTTTTACCCATATTCTTCAAAATATCTTCTTTTGTGTTCAGCAGAAGAAAGAATAAATTCATATGGGGGTTGGACAAACTTGAGGGTGAGTAAATGACAGAATTTTCATTTTGGATGAACTAGCAACTACAGCTACTGCCTTTTAAATAAAGCAAAACGTAGCATAACATCAGTGTTTTTCAGCTCATCACTGACTGAAGCACAGGCTCTACTCTTCAGCACAATGGTAAACAAAACTCACAACAGAAACAGAACATTAAACGCTAACAGATCTCTCTAGATCTCAGCATCTTCACTTATTACAAACCAATCTGACATTATTTCTTTCATTCAAAACTTCTTAATGAGGTGTTGATGTTTTATTGAAAATAATAAAGTTTGAAGTCACCGTTATGGAGGTAAGCGCTTGCTTTAGATTGGCTCCTGACCCTTGACATTTTAACTTTAGTTTTTTTTCCAATTGTTGCAACTGTGCTTCTGAAGCACATTTGTTACAAAAAAAAAAAAAAATTCTGATCAGATGATTTTGGTTGCTTATTGTTGACGATTTCATCATCATATAGTGGTCTTATTCACTGATCTCTGAATATTGTGTTTCTTTCATGTTATTGTAGCATTATAATACTGCATACAATCCTGTCCTGCTTTGATATTTTGAAAGTTTTTAGGTCATTATGCAGAAATTATTCAGACAGGTCAGGATTATAGACACACACAGACATCAAGATTCAGCGTATGAACCTCAACAATGGTGACAACATTTTCAGATAAACAGATTAACTCTGAGCATCACAAAACAAGCTACTAAAGTCACAAAAAAAGGTTTTTGTTTATTGTCACCATTGTTGAGGTTCATACACTGATTCATGATGTCTGTGTGAGTCTAAAAGACACTGCTAAAAACACTGTATAATGAATTTTTAAATCTGAACATTTAAAAAGATAAAACTAACAGTTAACACACTCAGAGAACTATCTCTTTAATTGCTCTTCCCTCTACAGGTGGTAATGGCACAAAATGAGAATGAAGATTGCTTTAATTTCTATTCATCTGAGGATACAAACTTAAGCTGACTATGACTCATTACTGGAAAAGACTTTCACCAGTAATGCATAATTATAATTAATATTTTTAATAAGCCTAATCCCAGCATGCTTTAATATTAAATAAGGCATTTTTTAGTCAACTCATAAACCATTTTCCTCAAATTTGACATTTTCATCAAAAATATAAGCCCCAAATATTAAGGTTTTTTTTTAATACAGAGGACATTTTTTTGACTAGTAGTATTTAACTTTCCAAAGGTCTCCACAAGGTGACCCACAAACACGCGCACAAGCACACTGGCACAAACGCGCGAGCGCGCACGACCAGCCCCACCTAGAGGAATTGTGGGAAGACATGGCAGCTTCCGCTGTTTGTGTTCACTGAATTTCCGCAGTGAACAGTCACTAAATTAATATAGTTTAGTTAACATTACGACTTTATAAGTGCCGCGGTTCGGTTTGTTTCGGGATGGAGGAGAGCGGCAGTGTGGACAGTGTGGAGTCGCTGAGCAGGTATCAACAGAAAACACACTCTTTAAATATATTATTTTTTGAAGCTTCCTGACAAGCGCAGCCGCTAACTGTCATCACTTCTCTTTTAGAAGGGATAGTTCACCCAGAAATTAAAATTTTGCGATCATTTACTCATTGTATGGTAAAAAGATGTAAAGATAGTGAATGATGACTGAGGCTGTCAGTCTCTAACATTCTGCACTGAATGTTTCATAGAGGAAATAATGTCATACAGTTTTGGGACAACAACATGTGGGTGAGTAAATGATTAAAGAATTATAATTTCTGGGTGAACCGTTCTTTTAAGATCATGAGTAAAGCTCATAGATATGCTTTAATCCCTCTTCATCCTCTAATGTCCTTTCAGCTCCACCACGACCCGCTCTGACCGTTCAAGTAGCGCCAAAGTTTCAGACACAGAGCTGCGGGTCAGTCAAATTTCAATCCAGCACTTCCTATTCTGTACTTAAAACTGCTGTATGTTCTAAACTGTTGCTATTACTAAATCTCATCTGTTATTTTTCTTCCTTACAGAGTAAAGGAATGACGTTTGAAAAGGTATTAAAGTGTGAATGTGTGCATAAGGTTTGGATAAAGTCTCAGTTCATGTCCACTGATTTCAAGTTTTTTTGTGTGCAGGTCTATAAAGACCCCAGTAAAGGCGAACTTCCTCTTCTGGCAGAGGAACTGGTTCAGGATGCCGGTAATTGTAGTACATTATACTGACTGCTGTACTTCTCCATTCTGATGGTTTTAATTCATGTTTTTATTGTGTGTTTGTCCACAGCTAAAGATGTGACTTACATTTGTCCATTCATTGGGCCTGCTAGAGGATCTCTGACCGTCACTAACTACAGACTGTTCTTCAGGTGCACTGACAGGGTAAGAGCCATGCACACATGCTGTTTCTGTACTTCTGGAGAGAATTTCTAAACTAAAGACTTAATTTTTAGTCACCTTGTTTGTTTGTTAGGAGCCGGTGTTTGGTCTAGATCTGCCACTGGGAGTTTTGAGCAGAGTAGAGAAGATTGGAGCAGCGACTAGCAGAGGAGATGCCTCATACGTCCTCGTCTGCAAGGTTTGTGATTTTTTTTTTTTTTGCCCTTAAAAAATAAAAAATATTTTGTTTTTGTGAAGAAAACTTATTTAACTATACATATATCCTTTAAAAAATCACTAATTGAAATAAAGCTGCAATAAAATATAATTATTGAATGAAAAATTAAAATAAAAAAACTAAAACAAATATTAGAAATGTTGAAATAAAATGTTTAAGTACAAAAATTACTAAAACTGAAATGAAAATAATTTAAAACTAAATAGAAATAAAAAACTAATAATAGTAATTACTGAAAATATAAAAATAAAGGCTACTTTAAAATATTAATAAATAATAATAGTGTATAAGTAATACTAAAATAACACTGATATAACTTGAAAATGAGTTTCTGTAACTGAGTTTCTGGAATTGAAAATGTTGGCAGGGCAGGAAACTGGCCAGCAGATAAAACCCTTACTGTTGAGCCCTGATACATTATTTATTAGGGGTTCAAGCCAAGCGGCAACTTCCCCCGTTTCTCTTGAAGCCAATACGGAAGTGACTTTGCCTCTGTTTTTATATACAAATTTTACATACAAATCCAAAAATTGCACACACAAAATGCAAAATGCCTCACATCTCTTGCAAAATGAAGCACTGCATTCAAAATATCACAAACACATCTCAAAAGCAAACACCTTTGCCATAATATTCTATTTTTGGATATATCATATACACACAGTTATTCAAAACCTAAAGCTCTTCTTTCATGAGCTCCTATGTACATTTCTGTACAAGATTGAAAGTAATTGGCAGAGAGATGTTGAAAAATTCACGGTTAACCCGAAAGCAAGAATGAAACCGAACTATTTATTTTTTTACTGTAAGCATTTGTGGTTGTGAATACAGTATTACAGAGTACGAAAGAAAAGAAATACATCAACCATGTGTAGTTGGACAGAAACAATGGTTGTGTTTGAAAAACAAAATCAAGATACTTCCTGTTAGATGCTTATGTGTTACATAGAGAATTGTGTGTTGTGTTTTGCAAAAAGTGTTTTATGAAATTGAAAACGGAGTTGAAGGCCGAGAATTAGTGTATGGTTTTGCAGATTTGGTGTGTGGTTCTGGTGTTCAGCTTTCAGAAATTGTGACAAGTAAGGATTTTGTGTGTAAGCAGTTGAAAAAAAACTGTAAAATGCCCAGCTTTACAGCAGAAAAAAACATGTTTACAGCCTGGTACAAATTGAGGTTTTGGTCTATATAGCTAATTTTGCCATTCATGACAACTGTGAGGAGGGTGAATTTTTTTTATAACTCATCCGTTTAAATTATATTAAGCCTTAAAGTTCTGCATAATTAAGGGCACAGCCACTTCAGTGACAGGTGGATTGCCACTGCTGTCACCACTAGCCGTTTGTCTGCTGCCGTCACGTCACCTCAGCTCCACCCACGTCCCGCCTCTTTGCCCATTTTCTGTTATCCGGGAGTGACGCGCTGCTAAGATGGCAACGGCCGGCTTTAGGTTTCAAAACTACTCTTCAGAAACCTACGGGTGAAGTCATGGACACTACGTCCATATTTTTTTACAGTCTATGGTTCTGATTGTCAATACTTATCAAATAAAGTTAAAATTTCGATTCACTGTCTCTAAGGGCCGCCAAAACGTTCAAAGTGGGGGGAGCCACTTTTACTAAAATGGCTATAACTTGAGATATTTTCACCAAACTCGGCACACATATGTAAGAGCTCATTCTGTGGTCGCGTGAAGACTGCCTTTGAGGACATTCGCGGAGCTCGAAAAACGCAGCCAATGAAGTTTGAGCAGCTATCAGACAAGGTTAATGGAGGCCGATCAGAACGAAGCTAGAGGATGTTTGACTCATGGTCCTAGAGGCCTGTGAGAAATTCAAAAGAAATCAGTCCCTGGGGGGGGCACCTTCATGTTTTTCATGTGTGTAAAGGATTGTATATCACCAAATCAGCATATTTTGCATGTTTGCTCAATGTACTTGTCTTGTAGGACATGAGGAACCTGCGTTTTGTGCACAAGGAACCTGAGGACTCACTAAAGAAATCAGTGTTTGAGGTTCTGATGAAGTTTGCTTTTCCAGTGTCAAACAACATGGTGAGAAACATAAGTAGACAAAGATTATATATTAGTACAGCATATAGTATAGTATAATTAATATACCTAATTCAACTGATTCAGCATCAGCCTAGAAGTTATTAGTGCTCATAATCTCTCTGTCTGTCTCCCTCCTTTCTCTTTGTTTAGTCCCTCTTTGCATTTGAGTATAAGCAGGTGTTTCCTGAGAATGGATGGAGGGTGTATGATCCACTGGCTGAATACAAGAGACAGGTACAGTGTGTGTTTATTCATTTGTTTGTTTTTTTTTAGTTATATGCAAGGTGATAATATACAGTCATCCAGTCTTTATTGCAAAATAAACCCCTTAAGAGTGATCAGGACTCTAATGTAAAGCAGAGGTGGCTTGTATCACCCTAAAGAGGTTTGTTTTGCAGTAATGATGGCTGAATTTACATTCTCCCATGCATTACACAGCTACTTATCAAATAAACAAATAAATAGAAATAAATTAATATAAATAAAAATTAATAATAAAATTAATTAAATATTCAGTATTAATGTTTGTTTTACTTAGTAATTATATAATAATAATATTAGTTAATAATATTAATACATTTATTATTTATATGTATTTTGAAAAATATGACCAATATATATATATATAATAATTTTTAGTATTTAACAATATTTTATTATTTGAAAAGAATGAGACTACGTGGTGATACAAAAGACATCTGGCACAGCTATGTAGAATATTGTCAATCAATTATGTAGTTTAGGGTCATTATACAAAAATATTTCACTGCAGAATGCTGTGATTGACCAATAAGAATCAAATATTTCAGAGAGTCGTATTTTAAATACAAATCTGTATGTAGGGTCTTCCGAATGAAAGCTGGAGGATCTCCAAAGTAAATGATCACTACGAGCTGTGTGATTCATACCCAGCGACGCTAGTTGTGCCAGTAACCATCACTGATGAGGAACTGCGGCGTGTCTCCAGCTTCAGGGCCAAAGGACGCATTCCGGTTAGTTTCATGAGACGTTTCTGAAGATTTTTGTGCGTCAGTTTGTGCGTGAGCAATAATTCATCCTCATGCCTCATCACTTAAGCTATTGGCTCGTTCCGGTTTAGGTTCTGTCATGGATCCACCCAGAGAGTCAGGCTGCAGTGGTTCGGTCCAGTCAGCCGATGGTAGGTCAGAATGGTCGGCGTTGCAAAGAAGATGAGAAACTCCTTCAGGCCATCATGGACGCAAACGCACAATCACACAAACTGTTCATATTTGATGCCAGACCCAGTGTGAATGCTGCAGCTAACAAGGTAAACACTCACTTTCTTTTCAAGCGTGTGTTTTAAATGAAAGGAAAACTCTTGACAGTTTGTGTCCGTATGTGTTTTAGATGAAAGGAGGTGGGTATGAGAGCGAAGATGCTTATCAGAATGCAGAACTGGTGTTTCTGGATATCCACAACATTCATGTAATGCGCGAGTCACTACGGAAACTGAAGGAGGTCGTCTATCCCAACATTGAAGAATCTCATTGGCTGTCCAACCTCGAGTCCACACACTGGCTGGAGCATATTAAGGTGAGACAAGAGTGATCTCTTCATAATGTTTCTCACATGTTAAGAAACATGAGGATGATGAAGATAGCACTGATTGTGTGGTGTGTGTGTGATAGTTGATTCTGGCAGGGGCTTTAAGGATAGCCGATAAGGTGGAGTCTGGGAAAACCTCAGTGGTGGTTCATTGCAGTGACGGCTGGGACAGAACTGCTCAGCTGACCTCACTGGCCCTGATAATGCTGGATTCTTATTACAGAACCATTCGAGGCTTTCAGATACTGCTGGAGAAAGAGTGGCTCAGCTTTGGACACCGCTTCCAACAGGTCAGTCAACTTACATGACAACAACAAGCAAGACTGTAAGGGGATAAAATGTTTGCTGTATCCCAAATTGCTCACTTGTTAACTCATTCACTATTTGCTATATACTGAATGCTTCACAGTGCACTGTATAAGTGCACTGGTGTCTACACTGGGCACACACTGTTATATTAGATGGACAAAATCTGTTTTATGTGCTGCACAGCTACTCCAGCAACTTTATTTTGCCTGTCCCAGTGAAGTAAAATGGTTTTATTTTCAAATATCACATGAATTAATTAATTGCTATTTTTAGTCCTTTACAGTATATAATATGTAGTTATAAATAGTTAGACATCCTCAGCATTATAAACAGCAATGATGAAGAGAAGACATAACACCGGTGCTACGCACTAGAAAATATTACACACTTTCCAAACGGAACATCAGCATTACTGAAAATGATCACAGTTTTTTTCCAAATTATATCTAAATGGGGAATTAGACATAATTTGCCAGGCTGCGACGTAAACAAAAATGCTGTTAGCTATTTTTAAAAAAGAGGATGTGCCACTCAACACATTGAATACACATTGAATAATGCAGTCATTTCAAGGCATTCAGTGGAACTTTTGAAAGATTACAAAAACATAATATGTACATTACCATTCAAAAGTTTGGGGT